>JAKSZT010053840.1:6778316-6882799 GCA_026826555.1 Tolypeutes matacus
ATGGATGGATGGATGGATGGATGGATGGATGGATGGATGGATGGATGAGTAGATAGACAGATGGCAAGTAAGAAAGATTAAGAGACTCAGCTACCAAAATCATGTTCATGATTAGACAGGAACAGAGAAAGTTAACCTTGGGGAGAAAGAATATAGCATGCAATGAGCCATTCCCTCACTTAACCCTCACAACAGCCACCATGATGGTAACACTAACTAATAATTTATTCAGCCCTATCTTAAGCACTTATGTGTACAAGCTCATTCATAAGAAGACTGTGAAGCTTTATAGCAGAGAAAAGAGGCTCAGAGATTTGAAGTTACTTTCCCAAAAGGCTTAAGCTAATAAGAGGCAGAACTGGGTTGTGAATTGATTGTGGTGTGACCCCAAATAATGACTGTCCCATCACACTCTTCTATTGAGGAAGCTTGGAGGAACATTATAAATTGGACCAGACCTGGGCAGATCTAGGGGGGGGGAGAGCAATGATGAAAAGAAATGACCATTTCAGGTCCATCAGCTCAGACTAAGGCCAGATGGGTGGGTGGATCGAAGCCTTGATAGAGGGACTGAAAAGATGTAGGCAGTACTCAGTCAATTCTGCTCCCCTTGCTTGCTTGGATGCCAGCTGCCAGCACAGCACAATGGAAGAGGCAGAGTCCTGACCTCTAACAGCCCAGAGGAAATGTGTGAGCAATGCAGAAGTTCTAAACAAATTTCATAACTTTGTAGCCAGGAGAATGTGTGAGGCTCCAGAAAGGGATCCACCTGAAGTGTCCACAGCATTGGATAGGAGAGGTTGTCATGGTGCTAGACATTCTCCTGGATCAAGCATGCCTCTGTTTCTGACCAAGGACAGTTCAAGGGCAATCAGCCAAGGGTCCTTCCCCTCATGCCCTGTCCAGACTGACTCTTGACCAACCTCCCACCAGGGTCTGCCCTGGAGCCTGAAGCCTGGCAGGTGAAGAAACTTCCCACCTATGAGGGTAGAGGTGCTCATGCACAGGTGTGGCCACCAATGCAGAGAAACAGCACCCCCCATAACAGCCAAGCTACATGTCACACCCACTGATGCCCCAAGGATCTAGAGAACCCTGAGAAAGAATGAGGTGTGTGAGAGAAGTCTGAGCACACATCCAGTTGAAAATGTACAGGAAGAGGTCTGGGGCCCAGCCATCCTCTGCTCCCACTGGCCCACAGGCACTGGGTGACAGCTTGTACCTCTCCAAAATGAGCATAATGAGTACAAAGCATCACTACTGGGAGGGTAAGTCATGTGTGACCCACAGACTAAACAAAGGGAATCCAGAAACCATCTACCCCTCTTCCCTCACTCCCTATGGTCTTTCCAAACAAGCCAAGCTCACTCAACTTCAAGACTGCACTGCTCTCTTTGTCTGGAAAGTGCTTGCCCATATCTCCCTGAAGCTGGGTCCTTCCCATTATGTAGGGCTGTGCTCAATATTCTCTCCTTCCAGAGTCTTCCCTTATACTACATCCAACTTGGCTCCCATGCAGGCACTTCCCATCACATCCTCCTGTTTTACTTTCTTCACAGCAATGATCCACTAACATGAGGTTCTCTTATCATATGCTGATTCCTAAGTTTTGTGTCTGCCTTTCCCCTCTGAAATATAAGCACCAGAAGAGCATGCTCCAGGAGATTTGCCAATGGCTATATATCTGGCCCCTAATAGAGTAAACATTTATGAATTAATGAATCGCCTCCTTTAATGAGAAAAAAAATCAAAGACCAAAGTAGAGGAGACTGCTGGATGTCCATGGAGGCAGAGGCCAGGATGAGCATATTTCAACTAAACCTTTTTTCTCCTGTGCCCGAGTTTCTCACCCTTGAAAACAGATTTGAATTTTGTTTGAATTAGGTGAGATGCATGTAGAATTCTTTCAGATAAACTCTATGTTCTGGAGACATGATGGGCATTCTTATTGTGAAGCCAAGTTTGCTGTCATCATTTTTGTTGCTGTCTTGGTTTGATATGGATTTGTTTTTTGTCTTTTAGTTCAGGGATTTTGCTAGTTTTTGTTTTAGATGATGAAAAGAAAAAGAACTGGCACAGTCAGTGAAGAAAGGTGTCAGAAGAAATCCTCAGGATGTGGCTGGAGGAGGCAAATGGAAGGGGTTAGGTAGATTCCAGAGCTGTGTCTGTGACATTCCTGGTTCACCCCAGTAAGGTCCATCTTCCTAGTGCCAATATTGGGATGTTGGTTGAATTATTGGAGGTAATGAAAACGAATCCCTTTTTATGATGGAGGGTCAACAAATGCTAGATCCTTCCTAAATTTCTCTCCTTCTGTTGGTCCTGGCAAATGAGTCCAGAATTCAAATCTTTCTCCAATAGGTTAGAACGATTTTTGCACCTGCAATTTTTCACAGAGTGGAAAAGAAAGCATTTGACAAGTGGGAACATGTCCCCAGAAGGCAACTGCACGCAGATTCCAAGAGCAGCAATTGGCTTCCCTGGAGAGTAAGCCACCTGTTATAGCATCTCAGACTTGCACAGTCAGACAAATCGTTATTTTTACCTTTATCTTAAAGGAAAGAGTTGTCATGAACAGAAGGTCAGATCCAAAACTTTGGAGATAACGCAGATGGGTGGGTTGTAGATACATATGCTTGTCTTTTATAAATAGTGCTTTTATGTTCATAAGGAAAAGGTCTGTGTGAGATAACCTCAAGCTCAAACCCAACCAAGAATAGAAGCCCAAGGTCAACATGGACCATATGAATGGCTTTTGAGGTGCCCTTCCCATTCCATTGTATTCACCATGGTTAATACAATACCTGCCCAATCCACATCTACATCTCCTCCTGGAATTTCATCAAAGACAACCCCTGCCCACCACTACTGATAATAGCATGTTAGTGTTCAGCAATCTCACCTCTGCCACAGTTACTGGTTCAATCCAATTTAAGCAATGAAACTAGGCAACACGTTAGTTGTAGTTTATGGGAAAGAAAGATGAGTCAATCCTCTCTCTTCAGAGAAACCTTTTAGCTGTGGATACACAGCTGGAAGCTCTTGGACTAATTGACAGCTAGTTTGCAAACACAAGGGGGAGCCAGGAGATGGCAAAGTAGAAGGAAAGAAAGAAACCAAGTCCTGCTAAAATTACCAAGCGCTCAGTTACCGGATCCTGGACTTTGAATTTCCACAGACACTGTATGACTCAATTATTATTTAAGCTAATTGAGCTGTTTGTCTATGTCTTGCAATCAAAAACATCTGCATCCTATCTCATTCAACTGCCTGGTTTCTGGACTCACCAAACTATTGGTACTGTGCTTTCTATTCACATCATGCATTCATCCAACTACCGGATAACAAATTTTGTATCAGATACCACGGACTTTGGATAAAACCATGAATGAGACATGAGCCTTGTCTTTAAACTCACAGTCTAGAGATAAATACAGAGAAGGATGAGTGAGATGAGTGCAAGTTACCCAGTTCTGAATGTGGGGTTATGTAATTGGCTGTGGTTATCATGGACCCCAGTTTGTTAAACTGCATTCGTCTCTGAATGAAAATTTAAGAACAAATTTCCCCAAGTGAAGCAATGTTATGGACTTGTCTGACTTCCAAGACTGCATTATGAGATCTTGGAAGACAAAAAGGCTGTGTCCTATTTATCTTTGTTACTCCAATGCCCAGCTCAGGGTTTGGTACAGAGCAGTTAGCTAATGAATGGGTATCTGTATCTGAATGCTTTTCAGTGAGCAAGGAGAGAGCCTCTGAAAAGAAATAGTCTAGAGTAAGGTCTTGATATGAGAAAGAATATGAGGTGCATCATTCAGGTGGGGGCCAAGGGGAGAGGAGCTCTTGTTCTGATGAGAAAGGAGAAGTGTACCATATGAGCAAAGAAACAGGAAAATCTTAAATAAGAGACAGAGACAGACAAAGGGAGTATTAATCCATTTACCTTGGGTGGGGAAAGGAATCATTATCGAAGCCTCCATAGAGGGTGAGATGCCACTGGCCTTGAACTCTGAGGAGACTTTCTCTCCAGTCATCCTAAATTGCCTTCCCTCCCATAGACTGTGCTTCTTGAAAGATCTTGGGCTGTAATACCATCCTGTTCCTAAGACATGCTGTATTCTTCCTTATAAGGAGATATTTAATCTCTATATTTTCCTACATTATGCAAAGAGAAGCAATATTTCAAGATTTGTCCCACAAGAATTGACTTTCTTCTTTGCTTAGTCCCATGTATGTTTTAAAAAGAATGAGCCCTGGATCCATGAAGAAGAAAAACATACTAATCCATTCCAAATTTAGTGTCTTGCCATCTTCCCCCCCACCCACTGCTCAATGTAAAAGTCTTGGATAAACTAATTCTCTTTACTCTGACAGCTGTGAAGTCACAGTTCAAAAGTACATGCAGGAATTGCCCTTAGAGAGATCAGAGTATAACCCTATGTTGGGAAAAGGATAATTTTCCTATCAATACAAACTGGCCTACCCTTTTAAGAAAAGAAGACCTGCCATTACTGTAGTTTGACATACAGAGCTTTTCCCTGGCCCACCACAGGCTCAACTGCCCTAGAGAACTTACCCCACCACCTGTTACCTCTGGGATAGATGGCATAAGCTCAGACACACTAGTACAACTAGTTTAATTATAGGTTAAATGGCCAGACCACTTCACCATAGGTATAATAATTATATATAGTTATGATAAGGGCTGAAAAGAAAAAGATGGGTTACTGTAGAAGCATATAATAAGGGGCCTGAACAAGTCTGGGGAAGGGAAAGGCAATGAATAAAAACATCTCTGGAAAGAAATATTTAAGCTGAAAATTGTCAGAAGAGGAGGAATCAACCCAGAGAAGAGCACAGCAGACTTTGCAGGCAGAAGGACAGCACATCAAAGGCCAGGGGGGCAAGAAAGAAATTGGCATCTTTGAGAACTCACAGATGGCTAGTGCAACTGAAACACAGTGAGCCAGAGGGCAGGGGTGAGTGAGCTCAGAGGCTGGATGAGGCAGGGATAGATCAATGCAGGGAATGAGAAGCCACTACGGATTTTGGACTTGATCCTGAAGAAGGAGAAAGTGATTTAAGGATTTTGAGCAGGAGGTGATGTTATCAGTTTTCCTTTCTAAAAAGATGGCTCAATCTGCTGCATGGAGAAGAGTTGGAATGGGGGAAATGACTACAGAGTGATTGGTTGCAATGATATTGCAATGGTTATGGCAAGAAATGGGGTGGCTTGGTCTCTTCCCTAAATGGGGATGAATTGAGTGCAGTCCCAAGCCACCTACAGGCAGAGCCAGCAGAGTCTGTCTGGTAGTCTGATAGCAAGCCCAGCACGCTTCCCCATCTATCATCACCACATGAGTCCACACAGAGTCCCAGAGCTGTTCTGACAGCACAAACACTTACCAAAGGGTGGAAAGCCAGGACAGTCTGAGCCTTTAAGAATAGATATCCCGTAATGGACACTTCTGAGCTAGAAGGCTCTCGTGAGGATGAAATGAGAAGAAGCATGCTAGCATTTTGTTAGAGTCTAGAATATAGAAAAAGCTCAGCCAATATTGGCCAGTGTTCCACCCTCTTCCATGACGTGCATCATGGCTCTGATGCATGGGATGAAAGGTGAGACTTTTACACCTTTTTACACCTTTTTATCTCCTGCACTACGCAGGAGATAAAACTGTACGCTATATATCAGGTTATCAGCAAGTCCTCACTGAAAAAATGAATGAACGAGATTAAAACCCTTCTCAAGATAAGAATTTTGGCTTAAGAATCTCGTTTCCTTTATGGCACTTAAAGTGTCCTAATGTATCCAGAATCAAATGCAACAAATGTTTATGAAAATCCAGCTAGGAACTTCTATAAGAAACTCAGGGTAGAACTCACAGGCAGGATCTTGGATTCAGTGCTGAAGGAGAACAGGGAATGTGCTGTTCCCAGGAGAAGGACATCCCTCCCATGGCCAGGATGCAGACTTCCGGGAATGAGTATCTTGTGCCAACTCACTCCAGTGTGCATGCAACTGCAAGATGGAATGGAGAAATTTCTTCACATTTTTGGTAGCTCACATGTGCTATTTGTATACTTGAGACCTGGAAAACTGAAATTCTGCTAAGGAAGAAGCAAATATTAGTTAATACTAATGATAAAAGCGTGTGAACTTTTATCCCTCTGGGAATATGATGGAACACCTTAAGTGAAAATTGTTTTTATACATCACCTAACCTTACATAGAAGCTAAGGAAGTATGCTAATAGAGGTCTGTTTATCCATGTGTTCTGAGAAAAATAGGAAGTTACTGCAAATTAAGACAGGCTACGTGGTCCCCACCCAGTCTTCGAAGCTTTCTGCTGATCGCATACCTGCTCAGGTACATGGGGAAGACCTAGAGGTCTCTCTTCAGGAGGCAGTGACAGCATCCATGAGAAGAAAGTATAGAATGGAAGAAAGAGAGAAAGGGTGGGAAAGAGGCAAAGAGACCCACCACCATACCCCTTCTTGTTTCTGTAGGGAAAACAAAGGCTTGGATTGTGCTTTCCAGAGAGAATTTTCCTAGTACTGTTAGATGGAAAAGGCAAGAGGTAAGCGGAAAGGCAGAGGAGGGAGGGTGTGGAATATTTTCTTTTGCTTTGTTGGCTTTGGAAAGCTTTTCAGAAAAATTCACCCCCTGTGATTCTAGCCAGGATTGCAAAACATTCTGTTATTTTAGCTCTGGGTCTGTGGTTAACAGATTGTCAGTTTGGCCTTGCAGCAAGGTAGTAGCCAAAAAAAGATTAGACATTTTAATTTCCTGAGCAGGTGCAGGTATCAGGACTGATTTCAGAGGACCTGTGAAAAGAGAAATAGAGGTGGTGAAGGAAAGCAGGACTGATGTTATGTGTGTGTAGGTGGCTGGTGGGGTGAGGGGCATGCAGAGCAGGAAGAGAGAAAAGAAGGATAAACAAAGGGAGTTTAAGAATGTGTGAGAAGAAACAAGCCAAGCAACTGAAGAGGGAGACAGCCAGAGGGTCCTGAAGTTATCTCTGAGAAATTACAAAAGATTTGGGCTTAAAGGGAAAGGGGTTTCCACATGCAAATTGCTCCCTGGCTGGATCCAATCTTAGGCATGATCAGGATTTTCCTCAACCAGGAGAGACTTGGCGGACAAATCAGGTTTCCCCAGGCAGACTTGGCCATGGTTCTAACTTCCTGTCTTAAGGGGCCCAGCCTGGGCTGCATTTCATCCATACGGGCACCCTCACCATGGTACCCCTGTTCAGATGACAACCTGTTCAAGCGTCCCAAGTGGTACTGTTCCTATTACAATCTAATTTTACATAAGGCAGCAGGACTTGGATATGGAATGTTGAGAAAGAAACATTTTGTCATCAGAAAGAAGGAAACAGCCAGTAGAAGCAGCAACTGGTTTAAAAAAAAAAAAAAAAAATGCTGCTGCTCTACATAGTCGCCTATGAGAATGTCAGCTAATTCAAGGCTGACACCAAAGTCACATGTCAAAGGAGGAGCAAATATCCCTAGAGTCACTTATGTAGTAGGATGTATCGGGACACCTGCCAGGCCCTATACCCTGTGAATGACTTCCCATCAACCTCAGCCTCCCACACCTAATAAATGAATGAATATATTTATGAATTCATGGTTGCTATCTTATCACAGTGTTTCAGCGATGGTGGGAAGGGGAAGGAATATGGAGGTGATGCAATTATTATCTGTGTATTGCCCAAGGCCTGTGTTTGCACTAATTCATTCAACAAGCCTTTATTTGGCTTCAGCTATGTGCTAAGCACTCTGCTAGGTGTTGCAATAAAACTGCACTGAGATAATCATGATCCTGTCATCAAATGACTGATGAGAGGGTTACAGAAGATAATGGAAAAGCAATACACGAAACGATTAAGAGACCAGGCAAGCACGGTAATAATGCATAAGAATAATGATGGTCCCTTCCTCATCAATTGCTCAATGATTAAATTAGATAATGTGTGTAATTTAGCACAATACATGGCTCAAAGGATGTACTGCATGACACTAATCGCCATCCTTATCCTTATAGGCCTCTCCAAATCTAGAAATGGGAAGGCACTTCTAGTTCCAGAGGTATAAAACTGGAAAAAAGTGTTTCTCCCACACTTACCACAAGAAAAATGCTGGACAAACTTCAAATGAATGGCTTTGCCATTCATTTGAAGCCTGTTAGAGAAATGAGGTCTCAATGCAAACAACCAACCTGGAATATGGAGAGAGAGCATCACTGGCAGAGAAATAGAAGCTAGCAAGACACCACTGAATAAAAAAAGACAAAGCAAAAAAATGTTAATGAATTACTAAAGTCTGAGCATGGGCTAGTGTGAGCATGTGAACCCCCTGCTGGCCACAGACATAGAGGGGATTTTAGCCCCTCACAAGTTTTTTTTCTCCAGGACCTCCCCAAAGTAAGATTAGGGAGAACCCTGAGAATGCTTCCCCCATCGAGCTGGCTGGTAGATGGGAAACAGCAGCTACTACTGAGTTATCTTCACACCTATCTGTCTTAGGAATAGAGGCCTTAACCTGCAGAAAGAAGGGCAACAAAGGTCATTGAGGGCACTCCAGGAAACCTACTACAGCTTGGGGAAGGGAGCAAGGGAAAAATCTACTCATGGGAAAGAGGCAGGAATGCATGATAGGTCTAACATATTGCTGCCTCTTCCATATTGCTGGAGAAGGAGTAGAAAACCTTTTGAAGATGACATGCCTGAGACTGAGATCCACACTTCTTGCCTAGGATGAAGGACTAATCATAGCATCAGAGAATGACCTTTCCCCTGCCTCTTACATCACACTAACAAGCACTGAGTACAAATGAAATGGAATAGAGCTGGGAGAGCTGCAAGAGAAAGATGCTCTCTGACATGCTACACAGAAAGAATATACAAAGCCAAGCAGAGAGCAGACTTTGAGGAAAACTCTCTGGATTATTAGCCCAGTCCCTAAATACAACATATCACTGGTAGACCTTGAATCCTCTGGTGCACTTAAGGCAGCCAAAGCCACAAAAAATTACGAAGACCAGCTCAACTCCTAATTAGATTAACGCATACATCCTTGCACTGAAAGCCTGGCAGACAGCATAAAAATATCTACCTAATGTCTATATAATATCTCTGAATTTCAACAAGATATTATGAGGCATGTCAAAAGGTAAGAAAATGCACAGCCTAAAGAGACAATGTAATAATCAGAAACAAGCTAAGTTATGATACAGACTTTTGCAGCCTTTTCCTCCAGGAATCCTATTAGGATGTATTAGTAAAGGGAAGAGTTGTCTTTGTTAGAAAAGGTAAACAATAAGAATGATCAGACAAGTAATTTCAGCAAAGAGATAAAACTTATAATAAAGTATCAAATGAAAAATATATCAATCTAAAAAACAATGACGTAGATGAAAAATTACTTCAGCAGGTTCATCAGTAGATTTAAGACAGCCAAGAAAACTATCAGTGAACTTAAATATGGATCAAAAGAAATTACCGAACTGAAACACAAAGAGAAAAAAAGAATAAAACCAAAGCAAAGCAAATCAAACACCAGAGCATCCAAGAATCTGGGACAATATCAAATAACCTAATATTCAAATAATTGGAATTCCAGAAGAAGACAAACAAAATGATATAAAAGAAGAAATATTTAAAGAAGTAATTGCCAAAATCTTTGTAAAACTAGTAACAGACTTCAAACCACATATCCAAGGAACTTGGAGAACTGCAAGCAGCACAAACAGCAAATAAACCACTGCTGCAAGCCAAAAACAAAGAAAAAATTTCAGAGGCAGAAAAACATAAGACATATTACTCACATAGGAAAAAAAGGAAATAATTACAACAGACTTCTCATTCATAACCGTACAAGTAAGAAGACAATGGAGTGACATCATCAAAGCTCTGGGGTGGCGGGGGGAGGACTGTCAACACAGAATTCTATATTCAGTGAAAATAAGCTTCAAAAATGAAGGCAAAATAAGGAATTTCACAGACAACAAAAACTGAGGTAATTCATTGTCTGATCACTTCTTCTGTAAGAAATTTTAAATGAAGTTTCAGGTGATATTTGGTAGAAAGTTAGAACTACACAAATAAATGAAAAGCATTAGAAATGAAGCAAATGTAGGTAAAATTAATTTTCTCTTATTTTTAATTTTTATAAAAGATAATTGACTGTTTAAAGAAAAATATTAACAATGTTTTGTGCATAAAATTGAAACGTATAACAACAATGGCACAAAGAGTGGGTGGGAGGAATTGGGAACATAGTTATTACAATATGAGAAATGATAAGAATAGATTATACAGAAATGCATGATGCAAATTTTTAAATGAGTTATAAATAACAAGACATTAGAGGACATAAAATAGAAACACAAATGATGTTTAAATGAGCACAAGAAAGCAGAAAAAGAAAGGAAAAAATAAACAAGGAAAAAAATGGAAACCAGATAGGAAGAGGTAGATTTAATCAACTATATCAATACTTTCAATATTAATGTTGAAAGAAGGATTATCAGAATGGATTTTAAATATCAAATCTATGCTATAGGCTGTCTACACGAAACCCAATTTAAGTATGAATTGGTGAGGCATAAATGAAAAGACATGCTAGAGCTGATGAGTTAGTTAGAAAGAAAGCTGCAAATAAAGCTAAGAGAGAAGTGAGAGATAGACTGTGGCTTCTTCCAGTTCCCCGAAGAGGTCATGGTTTGCTCAGAAGGCTGTGGAGAGACCCTAGGGAATTTCAGCGTAGTAGCAAGGACATAGAGGCAAAAAAATGGGTTTGGATCATTCCTCTGCTTAAAACTATTCAATGGACTATTAGATTCTTCATAGAAAATTAGAAAGAGCATCCCTCTCATGTTTACCAAAAATAAAATTTTAAAAATCTGGGAAATCTGAAAATTTGCAAATTTTCTTGAAACTATCAAAAGGCCAAGTTCACAAGGCATTTGTATCAGTCTGCCAAAGGGGTGTTGATGCAAAGTAACAGAAATCTGTTGGCTTTTATAAAGGGTATTTATTTGAGGCAAAAGCTTACAGTCCCAAGGCCATGGAAAGTCCAATTCAAGGTACCATAAAAAGTACTTTCTCACCAAAGTCAGCTGCCATTTGTTGAAGTAAGATGGCAGGTGATCTCTGCTGGGTTTCAGCCTTCCCCTCTGGCCTTCCTCTTCCTCTTGAGGCTCCATGTGCCCAGCTTCTTCCTTATCTTAGCTGTAGGTTGGCATAGGGCTTGTCTCTCAGGGCTTCCTATATCAGTCTTAACTCTCTTTCCAAGGACAGCTGTAAGCTATCGGTGAATGGCTCGTTGATTCCTGGGGCCCTAGGATCAAAAATGACAGCACTCTCTCTTTTCCCACATGTTTGCTTGATGAGTGTCCATTTATATCGGACCACCAAGAGGGCAAGGACTCAACCAGAGTCAAATGAAAGCCCTAATCTTAATAGGAATTTAATCAAAGACACCTCAGCTGAATCTAATGCAATTAAAGAGTATCATACCCAGAGGAAAAGATTAGTTTACAAACATAATCTTTCTCTTTTTGGTATTCACAAAAATAATCTCAAACTGTCACAGCACTGAATACACTTGAAAGCTAAAGAAAGACAAGAATATTCAGGAGAAGCAGGACATATACACTCAGTTACCTAGAACAGATGCTGCTGAACAAGAGAAAAATAGAATTTTCTAGTCACTTGGATAAAAGGGGTGTTTGCACCCATTTGAAGGCTTTTCTCCATGGTCCTTACTGGATATTCATTAAAAAATGATAGAGAGAAGGGGACTGGTCCTGGGAAAGCAGTCCTCATGGAGTAGGCCTTGGGGAGGGGAATAGCAGCAGCTGTTGGAAATGCACAAAGTCTTGCTTGTATTAATTTCCCCTATACCTTTTATGGCACAAAGCCTGAAATTGCAAGGGAAGGGCCAAAGAAAGTCATTGACTTTGGAACACTGAGAATATCTATTGAAGGAGAGGGAAGTTAGCAGATAACAATCTTCTACCCCAAAGAGAGGGACAGAAAGAAGTGCTGGGTGCAGACATACAGCTAGAGCAGGACAGGATCACTGACAAAGCATAGGCTCCAAGACACAGAGAGACCATGTGTGCCTAAGACTGAGATTTAACCAGAACAACAAAGAATGCCCCAACCCATCCCCACACAGAGGGTAATGAGAATTCAGAAGAAAGTAACAGTCCATTGCTGGGAAAGGGACAAGATCATGAAGAGCACCACATTGTGAGAAACAGCACAAAAGGAATACGTGAAGTTGAGAGTTGAGCAGACTTTGAGAATCACTATGTGGCAAACCAGAGCTTACCCTAAATACAAATAATGCTAAAGGTGTTTCTAGGCTTTGATGGAGTGAAGGTATCTATAGCAACAACAAATCCCAGACCATCTCAACTCCTTAAGATTGACTCAACCTCCCATACTAAAGGCCTACCAGAAGGAAAGGCATGTCAATTTTGAGCACTACAAATGATTTAACCAAGTCTCTACTGAACTACATGATATGTCCAACTTTCAAAAAAATTACGAGTCATACAATCTAGGCAAAAAAAAAATGCCATGAGGTAAAAGAATCAATACAACCAGGCATGGACATTACACAGGTGTTGGAAATATCTGGAAGTGATTTTATTTTATTTTATTTTTTTATTTTATTTTATTTTTTCAAAGATTTTATTTATTTATTCATTTATCCCCCCCTTGCTGCTTGTGCTCACTGGGTCAGCTAACCACACCATGTGGGCAGACTTGCCTTCACCAGGAGGCCCTGGGAACTGAACCCGGGGCCTCCCATATGGTAAATGGGAGCCCTACTGCTTGAGCCACAGCCGCTTCCCAGGAAGTGATTTTAAATAATTATGATTTTTATGTTAAACGCCCTGATGGAGAAAGGTATACAACATCAAAGAACAGAGAGGTATCATAAACAGAGAGATGGAACCTCTAAGAATCAAGAGGAATTGCTAGAAATAATAATAATAATTTTAAAAACTTTAAGATGAAGAATGCATTTGACAGGCTATCAGTAGACTTGGAACAACTTAGGGAAGAATCAGTGAGATTAAAGATAAGTCAGTAGAAATTACCCAAAAGAAATGCAAGGGAAAAAATGAGGGAAAGAAAGGACAAAGTATCTAAAAGTATTGAAACAATATCAAGCAGTTTAACATACATGAAATTAAAATCCCAGAAGGAGAAAATAGAGAAAACATGGGAGAAAGACTATTTTAAGAAACACTGGTCAAGAATTTTCCAAAAACCTTGACCACAGCACGGATCCAGGAAGTTTAGAAAATGCCAATCATAAGAAACAAAAGCAAAGTTACAAAAAAGAAAACAAAACAACTAGACATATATTCAAACTGATGATAGTCAAATAAAGATATAATCCAGAATGCAGGCAGAGGAAAAAAATCACATTACTTACAAAGGAAAAAAAATATTAATTTCAATAGCCTTCTCTTCAGAAACTATGCATCTCAGAAGAAAGTGGAGTGGCATCTTTAAAGTGCTGAAGGGGAAAAAAACTGTCAATTGAAATTCTATACCCTGCAAATGTATATAATGAAAATTAAAGATTTCCTCAGAAAAACAAGCAGTGAGAGAATCTGTTGCTATTAGACCTGTACTATAAGAAAATTTAAAGTAAGTTCTTTAATCAATAGTAATTATGATACCATAGAGAATGTTTATGCATATAAAGAGATGTATAGTGCTATAAATAAAATAAATGAAGGTAAATATGAAAACCATTTATTTCTTAACTTTGCTCTAAAAATGAACTGATATATAAGCTAAAATAGGAGTAAGGTGTTGTATGTTTTATCTTCTGTGAAACTAAAATACATCAAATATTGCAAGAAGGAGAAAGTTAGGAATTGGAAGTATATTTTTGTATGGTGCACTACATTGTGGGTAAAATGTATAATATTACTTGAAGATCTACTCTAATAAGTAATTAAACTATAAGGCAATCACTAAAACAATTTAAAAAGAAATATAAATATTAAGCAAAGAGTGGAGATAAAATGGAATAATAAAAACACACAGTTAATCAAAAAGAAAGCAGTAGGGAAGTGGATGTGGCTCAAGCGATTGGACTCCCACCTACCACATGGGAGGTCCATGGTTCTCTGTGCCTCCTAAAGAAGACAGTGAGCTGGTGCAACAGGCAGACGCAGCAAGCTGACACAACAAGATGACGCAACAAGAGACAAAAGAAGAAAAACGTAATGAGAGATACAATAAAGCAGGGTGTAGAGGTTCCCGGTGCCTCCTAAAGAGGACGAGCAGGATGGTAAGCTGGTGCAAAAGGCAGGCATGTCAAGGTGAAGTGACAAGATGACACAACAAGAGACACAAGAGGAAAAACATAACGAGAGACACAACAAAGCAGGAAACAGAGGTGGCTTAAGTGATTAGGTGCCTCCCTCCCACATCAGAGGTCCTGGGTTCAGTTTCTAGTGCCTCCTAAAGAAACGAAGAAGATGAACAGCCACAGCAAGTGCAAACAATGAGGGGGTGGGGAGAGATAAATAAATAAAATAAATCTAAAACAAAAGAAAGCAGTAAAATAGGAAAAGAAAACAAATTACACTGAAAAATAGAATATAGTTAACAAGATAGTAGATTTTAATCCACCATTAACAAGGATTACATTAAATGGAAATGGTCTAAACACACCTCTTAAAAGAAAGAAATTAATAAACCCTGAATTTTTAAAAAGATTTAACTATATGCTATCCACAATCAGCACCTTAAATATAAGACAAAATAAAAGTCCAGAAAAAGATATGCCTTGTAGAGAGTAACCAAAAAGAACCTGTAAATGCAATATATTTATGATATATATTTATTCATTCATTCATCCATTCATTTTTTATTAAAGAAGTTGTAGGTTTACCAAAAAAATGTATAAAATATAAAGTGCAAACATTTCACATCTCACACATGCAGTTTTCCTTATTAACACTTTGCATTACTGTGGTAGCTTCATTACAATTGATGAAACAATATTATTATAATTACACTATTAACTATAGTCCCTAGTTTACATTATGGTTCATTGTTTATGTTCTACAGTCCTATGGTCTTTTTTAAAAATTATTGTTTTAACATCTACACAACCTAAAATTTCCCCTTCTAAACATATTCAAATACATAATTCGGTTGTAATAATTTTATTCAATATATTGTGTTACCATCACCACCATCTATTATTCAAACATTTCTGTCACTCCAAACAAAAAGTCTATGTCAATTAAGCATTAACTTCCTACTTCCTGAACCCTACCCCTGCACCCCTGGTAACCTGTATTCTATTTCCAGGCCCAATGAATTGTTAATTCTAATTATTTCATATAAGGTTGATCATACAGCATTTCTCCTTTTGTGTATGGCTTATTCCACTTGACAAGTTGTCTTTAAGATTCATTCATGTTTTCACATGTATCAGAACATCATTCTTCTATGTACTACATTTTGTTCATTCATTCATCTTCTAATGGACACTTGGGTTTCTTCCATCTTTTGGCAATTGTGAATAATCCCCCTATGAACATCAGTGTACAAATATCTGTTAAATTGACTGCTTTCCATTCTTTTGAGTATATACCTAGAAGTGGGATTGCCAAGTCACATGGTAATTCTATACTTAACTTTTGGAGGAACTGCCAGACTGTTTTTCACAATAACTTCACAACCGTACATTGACAGCAAAAATAAATGAGTGTCCCTATTTCATAAACATTATCTCCAACACTTATTATTTTCTCTTTTATTTTTAAATAGCAACCATTTTAGTGGGTGTGAAATGGTATCTCATTGTGGTTTTGATTTCCATTTCCCTAATGGCTAATGATATTGAACATCTTTTCATATGCTTATTAGCCATTGGTATATCTTCTTTGGAGAAATGTCAATTCGAGTTGTTTGCCTACTTTTTAATTGGGTTGCTTGTCTTTTTGTTGTTGAGTTGTAGGATTTCTTTGTATATTTTAGATATTAAATCCTTAATGAATATGTGATTTCTAATACTTTGTCCCATTCTGTAGGTTGTATTTCAACATTCATGAACTCCTTTAATTTTTCAAAAAGTTTTATTTTTAATGAACTCTTACTGATCTACTTTCTTCTTTTGTTGCTCATGATTTTGCTGTAAAGTCTAAGAAACCTTAAGAGAATTAAAATAACAAGACACATGTCTTAAGAACTATTTTCAGATAACACATCTGATAAAAGAGTTTTTCCAGACTCTATAAAGAACTTCCAAAACTCAATAGAAGAAAAGTGCAAACTGTATGTGGTGAACGTTTTGAACAGACACTTCACCAAAGAAAATACAGAAATAGCAAATAAGCACATGCAAAGTTGAGCAACAAAATTAATCAACTATGCAAATTAAAACTACAGTGAAATACCATTAAGCTTCTATTAGTATGTAAAATAAACAAACAAAACTCACAATACTCTGGAAGTCAGGATCATGCCTCTCCTCCCAAAGATGCCTATGCTCTTATCCCCACAATTTGTGAGCATGTTACAGTACATGGCAAAGATGAATTAAGATAGTAGATGGAGTTAAGTTTGCTAATCAGCTGGCCATAAAATAAAGAGGTTATCTTGGATTATCCAGGTGGGCTCATGATATCTCAATAGTATTTATAGAGAAAATGGGAGGTGGAAAAGGGAGAACCAGAGGAATGGCACCATGAGAAGGACTCAGCCCGAAAAGATGGATGAATGAGGCTCTATGGAGTCCCAAGCCAAGGAGCACCGGTATTCTCTAGAAGCTGGAAAAAAGGCAGAAAATGGATTCTCCTTAGAGCTTCTAGAAGGAACACAGCCTTGCTGGTTCTTTGATTTTAGCTCAGTGAAACTCATTTCTGACCTCCAGAACTGTAAGAAACTAAATCCTTGTTATTTTAAGCCACTGCATTTGTGGTAATTTGTTATAGCAACAATAGGAAACTAATACAAATACCAATTACTAATAGCTATGTGTCAATGGAAACCCTAATCTTTCACACATTGCTGATGGGAATGAAAAATAGTACCAGTCACTTTGGCCATTCCTTACAAAATTAAAAATCTATATACCATATCACCATATGATCCAGTGAACCCACCCAGAGATAATTACCCAAGTGAAATGAAACCTATGCTCACACAAAAACCTGTACACAAACGTTTACAGCAACATTATTTTCAATTGCCAAACAGTAAAAACAGCCCAAATGTCCTCAGATAGGGAATGGATAAAGAAACTGGTATATCCAGTGCAAAGGAACACTAACTAGCAATAGAAAGGAACAAGCTACTGAAACAAGCAACAGTATGGAAAAAATATCAAATGCTTTTTACTAAATGAAGGTAGTCACACTCAAAAGGCTACATGATACATGATTCTGTTCATATGGCTTTCTTGCCAAAGCAAATTATAGGGAAAGAAATGGGATCAATGGCTACCATAGGCTGTGAGTTGTTTTGGGGGGTATAGGGAAGGGTACCTGCAAAGGCATGTGGAGGAAATTTTTAACCTGATGGAACAGCCCTAAACTTTGATTGTGGTGATGGAGTTTACACAACTAAACACTAAAAAGGGTTAGTTTTACTGCATGTAAAT
This sequence comes from Tolypeutes matacus, assembly GCA_026826555.1. Lineage (NCBI taxonomy): Eukaryota > Metazoa > Chordata > Mammalia > Cingulata > Chlamyphoridae > Tolypeutes > Tolypeutes matacus. The sequence goes on from JAKSZT010053840.1 coordinate 6,795,981, forward strand.
TACACCTTAATATAAAAAGGAAAAAACAAACAGGCAAAAACCCTGCAGTGACTTTCCATTGTGCCTATAATCAGAGCTCTAATATTTCCAAATCTCATTTTATGCAATTTTTCCCTAAAGCACTGTAGCTTTTGCCACAATGGTATTCTTTATAATTTTCAAGTAGCAAGTTATTCCCTTCCTCAGTGACTTCATGTGTCCTTTTCTCTCTGCCTGTGTTGCTTTCCTCCACCCCCAGCTTGACAAGTTTCTGATGAAATAGCTCCTCAAAGAGCTCTTGTTATTCCCCCTTATAAAGGAGACAACATTACATTCTACCTTAACCCACTGTTTCTTTCCTTCATAGCTCCATCCCTTAACATGGGATTATTACTTACTTACCTTTTCATTATCTCTCCACCATAATAATTATTTCTGAGGGCAGTGATTGAATACATCTAGTTCACAGTTGTTTCTTTAGCACTTTGCACATCCTCTGTAACAGTTCGCACAATTAAATGAAACCCTGCAAAACTTTTGTAGTCAGCCTCTGGGTTGCAGGCTATGGGAGGCAAGCCTGGTGACTTAGGGGCTTACTGCTCTAGGGTGATCTGGCCAAAGATGAGATCATGAGTCTTGGATGCCAGAAGATAAACCTTGTGGACATCCCTGGAGTATGAGAAGCTATGAGATAGACTTCATGAGACTCTTCCTGGAGTTCAAGAGGCCAAAGTGGTAAAGTCATAGCAACAGTGAGTAATATTGGCCTCAGGCAAGGGCATCCATGCCCTACCTCCATGGTCTTTGGCACATGACTTTGCAGCTCTTTCTACTACAGAATCACAGTGTCTTTATCTGTTCCTTGGCTTTGGCTTTGGTCATGTGAGTTTCTTCAGCCAATGGAATGTTAATTGGAATGGTGTATCCAAAGGCTTGGAAAATTGCTTCATGGTTTGCTCACTTCCTTGAGCCTCTGCCATCATCAGGAGAGAAACTGACCCAGATAGCCTGCTGGTATCAAAAGGAGGATAGTAAATGCATAGAGCAGAGCCCAACCTAGATCAGCCAATACCCAGATAACCACACATCCACGAGGATGGTTGTTTTATGGCATTTAGTTTTGCACAGTATTTTTTATAGTTAACCCATAAAGGTAGGCAGGGTAGGTTTCTGAAGAAAGTGATTTGTAGTAAAAACACAGGGCATTCAAGGTGAATCAGAAAAACGTGGATAAGAATTCTGCTCCACTTGCTGCTTAATAATAAACAAGGTTTTAAACATCTCAATATTTATATTTCCTCATCTCTTAAATGAGATACTGTCATAGAATAATTGTATTAAATGTTCTAACATATGCAAGACACCTGGAACAGGATAGAATCCTATTGATGATATATAACTTTATATTGGCAGGATTTGAGGAGAATAAGGAAGTCCTTCAGATCCTATTAAGGCAATTAATAAGTAAGGGGGAGAGGGAGAACCAGCAGTTTATTGACTTAACTTCACATTGGATTTCTGATCGACTCCCATTGGAATGTCAGAACAAACCTTTGCTAATGCAGGGTAATGGGAAATCATTTCATGCATCAGTCAACTTGAAAAGCAAGATATCAAAGGAAGCATAAATCAAGAGTGGCAGGTCCTCCCACGGAGCCCTCCTGAAAATCAGCTGAAAGTATTGATTTGTAGGAGCCACTGTCCAACAGGGCAATACCTTGCTCTTTTGTTCTCATGACAGTACTATCAGATTGAAAACACTGGCTTGGGTTAATGGAGCATATCCAGATACATAGTTGTATTGCTACTGGGTGTTTTATGGGAAAAAGCTAGTTCTATATCCAAAGTGGTTCTAAAAGTTTTGGGCTAAACAAAGCTTAGTCTTTATTAGATTATTATGTCTTGTACATCTTCAGAAGAGTGGAGTAAATACACTCATTGGCCATGAAAACATTTTTTTCCCTAGGTGCATCTTGTGGTACTATGCTTCAGAGAACACATTTATATAAACACCGGGTTTATGAAAATACCAGGGTGGTGCACTCAATAGAAACTGAATGTGAAAAGATTTTTCTCAATAGCTATGAAATGCAAAAACATTCTTGTAGAGAGAGAAATTTGACCAGGTGCCACCATATGGAAAGATACAATAGTCTATGCTCTCATAATATAAAGAAAACTCAGGATAAATCTGATGAAAATCAAGTAGGGTCTTTAAGATATATGATTATGATAATGTCTATAATTTATTGGGCATCTCTCAATGCATCCCTTCCACAACAACCCTGAGAAGTATAAATCATTATCCCTATTTTACACACATGGAAGTGCAGACTCAGTGTTTACGAAATTTTCCTGAGGCTATAGGAAATGGCAAAAGGTAGGCTGTGAAACTGGATCTCTCTGAGTTCAAACCCCCTGTTTTTTTTCCCATATGCAGTAGGGGTTTCATTAAAAGTCTCCTCAGTCAGGGTCCCCAAGCTTATATATTTAAATTCAACCAAGTGCAGTTTTGAAGAAGCTGCACATATTTCCCCTTAGTTGAATGACAGTGCCCCAAACACACACACACCTACACGCACAAAACTCTTTGGGTTTACTGGCATTGTGGGAATATATATATATATACATACACACATATATATATACACAAATAGATGATTGATGGATAAATATAGATTGGATATTATATACATCAGGTATTACATATATAAGATGCATATTAAATATTAATACACACAAGTAATTTATTTAATATATAATTAATATATTAGAATTAATTAGATGGAGATAAGTCAAGTCTGACAGCAAAGGGAAACACCATTTGTCCTAAGTAGTCAGTGGGTGAGGTGATGGCTGTTGAAGTCAACTAATCCTCTGGTACTTAAGAAATCGCAGGCATAGCCCCTGAGCACAAGTGGTGGGAGAATCTCACTCAAGAGAAAGCTGGGAAGATTGTGGGTGATAGCTCAAGTACTACCTGACCTCTTGAAAAAATCCCATTAACAGGCTTTTCCTGGGCAGAGGGCCCTCTCCCATCTTTAGCAACTTCCTTATGAAGGACTCCCAAGTTCCTGGTTAGTAACCCCATTCTTCTTCCTCTCTTATCTCCATACCAGTTCTCTCACCTCTTTCTAGTCCCAGGAAAATATTTTCTCCCCCCTCCCACTACAGCTTTTGCCTCTTTTAAAAGATGTTTTAACTCCTCTTAACAAATTAGGTCTCATTTTCTCTCAGAGTCAGAGAAATTTAGTATTCTGACTTTCCCAGAAAGTAATCAGAAATATTTCCAATACAAAATGTCAAAGTTAAGATGATCTGATTATAATTTCCAATTATTTGACATCCTGACTGCATTTTTGGACTATTTGACTTGCTCTGTCTTAAAAGATATGTATGGAAATCCCTAACCATAATAATTGTATGCTGATCAATATCTTCTTAGATTTCACGCAATTACTTTGTTGAAATTTTGCATTTATCTGATAGTTTTCAGTGCACAGAGATTTATAACAATTGTATCATATATAATATATATTATAATGTAATGTCATGCACTGTAATACTTTATATCATAGCATATATAGTTCTAAATTACTGAGAACTTACTGAATACCAGACAGTGTGCTAATGAGTTTAAAGTTATTAGCCTATTATATAATATTGCTTTTAATCCTGTTTGATATTTAAAACACATTCTACTCCATATAACTTGAATATCATCACATTTACTTTCTTTTAGTTTGAATTTTGCTGGTATTTCTTTTACTACCCATTTATTTTCTCTTTTTATTTTCAAAATTTTTGATTCATGTAATAATTATAAATACCTAATGTTGTTGTTGTTCATCTTTTTTTTTCACCTGATCTCTTTGCTTTCTCTTTAAATGGAATAGTTTATCCATTTGCATTTGGTATTATGAGAGATATATCTGACGTTTATACCTTCCATATGATAATTTCATATGATCATGAAATGTTTGGGGACAGCCTGCAATGTGAAAGGAAAACATAAAGATAAAAAAACAGGATGGGATTGGAGAAAGGCTTGAAGGAAACAAGAGCAATCATAGAATAGAAGCAAGGAAATAAATAAATATGATGATATAATACAATACAAAACACATCTTCCAAGTAATATAATTTGAAAAAATGCAAATACACACACACACACAAAAGAACAAATGTTATCAAAAAAAAATAATCAGAGAATAAAAGAGATCTTAGAAACTGAAATATGGCTTCTGGAAGTTAAAAATAATTACAAACTTTGAAAATAAAGTCAAGGACTTCTAACTTTATGTAAAATTAAATAATATGAGAAAAAAGCAAAATGCAAAAGCAGAAATGATCAACCCAGGAGTTCAATAGCTCACTAATACGGATAAATTATGGAAATTCAGGGTAACATTGTGAATATAATTAACAGAACTGAATTATATATTTGAAGGTGGTTAATGGGGGAAATTTTAAGTTGTATATATGTTATTAGAATAAAAATTTTAAAAAATAGGGCTGTATAACACAAACAGTGAACCCTAATGTAAACTATGGACTTTAGTTAATAATACAATTATAATAATGTTCTTTCATGAATTGTAACAAATGTACCACACTAATGCAAGGTGTTAATAATAAGGGGTTGTCACTTCCGGGAAGATGGCGGACTAGTAAGACACGGGAATCTCTTCTCCAGAAAAATAGCTAGAGGACAAGCTGAAACAGCCCTGAAAAAGATCTTCTAGGATTTAGGTCACCAGGTGAAGGCTACACACCACCCAGAAGACAGAGGGACAGAAGAGGGAAATCGCGACTACAGAACTGCGGGTTGCAAGTAGCAGCTTCTGCTGCTGCCGGCACCCTCCCCCACACTCTTCAGAATTCTCGGGCCCCTGGGCTTGCGACCACAGACAAAGGGGACTTCAGGGATCTGCCACTCCTGGAAAGGGGAGAGAGAGGGACACAGCCTTAGGCTAACTCAGGTTCGGACCTGAAATTTGGGCTGCAGAGCCCCACGGACCCTTCCACACGGCGGTTTGCCCTGGGAGCCTGGAAAGGACCCTTCCACATGGCAGTTTGCCCTGGGAGCCCAGAAAGGACTGGAGAAATCCAATCCTCGCAACCTCCCTCTCTTCTAGCCTGGACTAATTGTTGAGGACACCACGGGAGAGGGGAGAGAGAGCCTGGGGCTGACCCTGCTTTGGACTCCCAGGTTTGGTCTGCCCGGTCCCGAGAGCCCTTCCAGGCTGGGTGGGGCTGCGCCATTGTTTGCCTTGGAGCCTGCAAGGGGCTAAAGATATACAAACCTCCCAATCTCATCCTCTACTAACAGGGACTGATTGTTGAGGATTCAGAAGGGAGTGGAAATATTTCCTAGCTGGGAAAAGGGGGGCGCTACGAGAAAAGTCTGGAGAACTGTCTCAGAAAGTTTGAATCACAGGGCTCCTAGCCCCCAGACAGGAAGCTCTATCACATTGATCTGGTCTGTGTCACAACAAATACGTCCGACCAGGCATTGAATTGAGAGCAGCCAACAAGCGCCATCTCCTGGCAGACCAAGGAAGTACACATAAGAAAATTAATAAGTAAGAGAGTCTTTCCCTGGCCTCTATAGCCTCCCTGCCCAAGGCCCTAGGAAACGACTCTACAACCAATTACTGGGTCCAGTGCCCAGTTTTGAGCAACCAGCAGAACAATCCTAACAATCAAGGTTGAGCCAAAAATCAAAGAGCGGTGATAACTCACAGCTGCCTGCCACTAAAACCCCATAAAAGAGAAAGAGATAGAGCATCTAAGTAAAATACAAACTAACCAGATGCCTAAGCACCAACAAAAAATTATGGGCCATACTAAGAAAATAGAAGACATGGCCCAAGAAAAGGAATTCAGCAAAGTCCCAGAAGAGATGCAGAATTTGAGAGAACTAATCAGTGAGATGAGCACACATTTCCAAAATCAAATTAATGAGATGAAAGAGAATATAGTTAAAGAGATCAATGACATCAAGAAGTCATTGCGCGAACGTGAAGAAGAATTTGAAATCATGAACAGAAAAGTAACGGGGTTCATGGGGATGAAAGACACAATAGGTGAAGTAAAAAATACATTTGAAGCATACAACAGCAGACTCTATCTTTCGATAGAAGAAAGAATAAGTGATACTGAAGACAGAGCAGCTAAAATTGAAGAGAGAAAAGAACAGAGAAAGAAAAGAATGGAAAAAAAATGAGCAGGGACTCAGAGAGTTGAATGACAACACACAACACAAGAACATACGTGTCATTGGAGTTCCAGAAGGAGAAGAGAAAGGAAAAGGGGCAGAAAGAGTATTTGAGGAAACAATAGCTGAAATTTTCCCAACTCTCATGAAAGAAATGAACTTTCATGTCCAAGAAGCACACCGTACCCCAATAAGAATAAATCCAAATAGACCTACGCCAAGACACATATTATTCAGAATGTCAAATGTAAAAGATAAATAGAAAATGCTCAGAGCAGCAAGAGAGAAGCAAACGATCATGTACAAAGGACGTCCAGTATGACTTTGTGCAGATTTCTCTTCAGAAACCATGGAGGCGAGAAGGCAGTGGTATGATACAATTAGGAAACTGAAAGAGAAAAACTGCCGGCCGAGAATTCTTTATCAGAACTGTCCTTCAAATATGAAGGTGAATATAAAGTATTCACAAACAAACAGAAACTAAGAGAGTTTGCAAAAAAGAATCCACCTTTGCAGGAAATATTAAAGGAAGCCTTAGAACCTGAAAGAAAAAGACAGGAGAGAGAGGCTTGGAGGAGAGTATAGAAGAAAGAAAAGCAGAAAGGATAACCGAAAGAGTAAAAAGAAAGACAAAAATAAGATGACATATGAAAACCAAAGAATAAAATGGAGGAAATAAATAGTGCATTTTCAGTAATATCATTGAATGTGAATGGATTAAATTCCCCAATCAAAAGATACAGGCTGACAGAATGGATAAAAAAACATGAGCCATTCATATGCTGCTTACAAGAAACTCATCTCAGACACAAGGATACAAGCCGGCTGAAAGTTAAAGGTTGGAAAAAGATACTCCATGCGAATAGTAAACAGAAAAGAGCAGGGGTAGCTATACTAATATCAGACAAAACAGACTTCAAATGCAAAAAAGTGACAAGAGATGCGGAAGGCCATTATATATTAATAAAAGGGATGATCCTCCAGGAAGATATAACAGTCATAAATATCTACACACCTAACCAGGGTGCCCCAAAATATATGAGACAAACTCTGGCAAAACTGAAGGGAGAAATAGACATTTCTACAATAATCGTCGGGGACTTCAACACCCCTCTCACATCATTAGATAGAACAACTAGACAGAAGATCAACAAGGAAACAGATAACTTGAACAATATGATAAACAAGTTAGACCTAACAGACGTATACAGAACACTGCATCCAAACTCAGCGGATTATACATTCTTCTCAAGTGCCCATGGATCTTTCTCCAGGATAGACCACATGTTAGGTCACAATACAGCTCTCAATAAATATAAAAAGATTGAAATTATACAAAGCACCTTCTCAGATCATAATGGAATGAAACTAGAAATCAATAACAGACAGGAAAAAAGGAAATTTGCAAATGTGTGGAGACTGAACAACACACTCGTAAATATTCAGTGGGTCAAAGAAGAAATTGCAAGTGAAATCAGTAAATATATTGAGACAAATGAAAATGAGAACACAACATATCAAAACTTATGGGATACAGCAAAGGCAGTCTTGAGAGGGAAATTTATAGCCCTAAATGCTTATACTAAGAAACAAGAAAGAGCTAAACTCAAATATTTAACTGAACAACTTGAGAAACTAGAGAAAGAACAGCACACCAATCCCAAAGCAAAAAGAAGGAAAGAAATAATAAAGATTAGAGCAGAAATAAATGAAAATGAGAACAAAAAAGCAATAGAGAAAATCAACAAAACCAAAAGCTGGTTCTTTGAGAAGATCAATAAAATTGACAAACCCCTCGCTAGACTAACAAAGAAAAAAAGAGAGAAGATGCAAATAAATACAATCAGAAATGAAAGGGGGGAAATTACAAATGACCTCACAGAAATAAAAAGAATCATAAGAGGATATTATGAGAAACTATATGCCAACAAACTAGACAACCTGGATGAAATGGACAAATTTCTAGAAACTCATAACCAACCTACACTGACACAACAAGAAATACAAGAACTTAACAAACCAATCACAATTAAGGAGATTGAATCCGTCATCAAAAATCTCCCAGCAAAGAAAAGTCCAGGACCAGATGGCTTCACAGGTGAGTTCTACCAAGCATTTCTAAAAGAATTAACACCAATCCTGTTTAAACTCTTCCAAAATATTGAAGAGGAGGGAAAATTACCCAACATATTTTATGAAGCCAACATCACCCTAATACCAAAGCCAGATAAAAATTCCACAAGAAAAGAAAATTACAGACCAATCTCTCTCATGAACTTAGATGCAAAAAAATTCTCAACAAAATACTTGCAAATCGAATCCAACAGCATATCAAAAGACTTATACATCACGACCAAGTGGGATTTATTCCTGGTATGCAAGGCTGGTTCAACATAAGAAAATCAATCGATGTAATACACCACATTAACAAATTGAAGGAAAAAAACCACATGGTCATCTCAATAGATGCAGAAAAGGCATTCGACAAAATCCAACATCCTTTTTTGATAAAAATACTTCAAAAGATAGGAATGAAAGGAAAATTCATCAATATGATAAAAGGCATATATGAAAAACCCACAGCCAACATCATACTCAATGGGGAAAGGTTGAAAGCTTTCCCCCTAAGATCAGGAACAAGACAAGGATGCCCACTGTCACCATTGTTATTCAACATTGTACTAGAAGTTCTAGCTAGGGCAATTAGACAAGACAAAAAAATTAAAGGCGTCCAAATAGGAAAAGAGGAAGTAAAACTCTCACTGTTTGCGGATGACATGATCCTGTATTTAGAAAATCCTGAAGTATCCACAACAAAGCTACTTGAACTAATAAATGAGTTCAGCAAAGTGGCAGGATATAAGATCAACACGCAAAAATCAGTAATGTTTTTGTACACTAGTACTGAACAATCTGAGGAGGAAATCAGGAAGAAAAATTCCATTTTCAATAGCAACAAAAAGACTAAAATACCTAGGAGTTAATTTAACCAAGGAAGTACAGGACCTATATGCAGAAAACTACAAAACAATGCTAAAAGAAATTTAAAAAGACCTAAACAAATGGAAAGACATTCCGTGTTCATGGATTGGAAGAATAAATATTGTGAAGATGTCAATCTTGCCCAAACTGATTTATAGATTCAATGCAATACCAATCAAAATCCCAACAGCTTAATTTACAGAATTAGAGAAGGCAATTACCAAATTCATCTGGAAGGGTAAGTGCACCCGAATAGCCAAAAGTATTCTAAAAAAGAAGAGCAATGTGGGAGGAATTTCACTGCCTGACCTTGAAACATATTACAAAGCTACAGTGATCAAAACAGCATGGTACTGGCATAAAGATAGACATATAGATCAGTGGAATAAAATTGAGAATCCAGAAATAAACCCTCACCTATACAGTCAACTGGTTTTTGACAAACCTACCAAGCCCACGCTGATGGGAAAAAACAGTCTCTTCAACAAATGGTGTTGGGAGAACTGGATATCTATAACCAAAAGAATGAAAGAGAACCCCTGTCTCACCCCCTATAAAATAATCAACTCAAAATGGATCAAAGATCTAAATATAAAAGCCAGGACCATAAAAGTACTAGAAGAAAATGTAGGGAAACATCTTCAAAACCTTGTAGTAGGTGGTGGTTTCTTGGACTTCACACCCAAAGCACGTGCAACAAAAGAAAAAGTAGATAATTGGGACCTCCTCAAAATTAAACACTTTTGCACCTCACAGGACTTTGTCAGAAGGGTGAAAAGGCAGCCGACTGAATGGGAAAAAATATTTGGAAATCACATATCTGATAAGGGTTTAATATCCAGGATATATAAAGAGATGTTGCAGCTCAACAATAAAAAAGACAAATGACCCAATTAAAAAATGGGCCAAAGACTTGAATAGACATTTCTCCAAAGAAGAAATACAAATGGCAAAAAAACACATGAAGAAATGCTCAACATCACTCATGATTAGGGAAATGCAAATCAAAACTACTATGAGATATCATTTCACACATATCAGAATGGCCACTATTAAAAAGACAGAGAACTACAAGTGTTGGAGAGGATGTGGAGAGATAGGAACACTTCTTCACTGTTGGTGGGAATGCAGGATGGTACAACCACTATGGAGGACTGTTTGGCAGTTCCTAAAGAAGTTGAATATAGACTTGCCACGTGACCCTGCAATACCACTACTGGGTATATACCCAGAAGAACTGAGAGCAGTGACACAAACAGACATCTGCACACCAATGTTCATAGCCACATTATTCATCATTGCCAAAAGTTGGAAACAACCCAGGTGTCCATCAACAGATGAATGGATAAACAAACTGTGGTCTATTCACACGATGGAATATTATGCAGCTGTAAGAAGAAATGAAGTCATAAAGCATATGGCAACATGGATGAATCTGGAGGACATTATGTTGAGTGAAGCAAGCCAGACACAAAAGGACAAATACTGTATGAATTTATTACTATGAACCAAATATATTGTGTAATATATTGTTTGATTCACACACAAAAAAAACAAAAAAACAAACAAAAAACAAAACAACAAAAAAATTTACATGTTTCCATTACATTTAATTGAGAAATGTATATATTTATTCATCTGTGTTTACTTTTTAGTTTTTTATTGCTTATGTTTTCAGTTACTAAATGTACAAAATAAAGTTAAAAAAAATAAAATAAAATAATAATAAGGGGTTGTGATGGTTTGAAGTTGAATGGACCCCAAAAAATTATTTTCTTAAAGTTAATACATTCCTGTGGAAATAAATCTACTGTAAGTAAGGCCTTTTGCTTAGGTTACATCTATTAAGGCATGGCTCAGTGTGGATCTTAATCCTCTTACTGGAGTCCTTAATAAGAGAATAAAATTCAGACAAAGGGAAAGAAAGCAAGGGAAGCAAGAGGCTGGAGATAAGGAAATCCAGGAGGTTAGGGAAAGACCAACAGATACCACCATGTGCTTTGCCATGTGACAGAGGAGCCCAAGAGATCCAACAGTTGGAATTCAGAAGAAAGAAAGCATTGCTTGATAATGCCTTGGTTTGAAAATTTTTCTCAGCCTCAGAACCATAAGCTTGTAAGCTAATAAATCTCTTTTGGAAAAGCCAACCTATTTCTGGCATATTGCTTTTGGCAGCCTAGCAGACTAACACAAGAGATATATGAGAACTCTGTATTTTATGCATAGTTTTTCTGTAAACTTGCAACTTCTCTAATTTAAAAAAAGAAGAGGTTTTGTAGAAGTCCCAGAAAAAAATCAAGTAAAAATTATATTCACTTACTCACATTGTTATAAACTGTTAGAACAGCAAGAATAAAGCTTCTGGAAGGAGAAAAAATGTTTCCTTTCAAAAAAGAGTAACCCAACTGACATCATACTTTTCACCAGAAACAATAAATGTTGCAATATAAGATCGTACATTTTTTAATGTGCAGAGTGAATATAATTTTCACCCTACCTTTCTATATATCTTGCTAAACAATCAATATACTCTACTCAGAGAATAAGCACACACAAACATTCCAAAATTTTATTCTCCTCTTAGTCTTCTTTAGAAAGTTACCTGAGTAACTAATCCAGCAAAACAAGGGACTAAAGGAAGAATTAGAAGCTTGTAATCCATGAAAGAATGGATCTAACCCAGAGGAGCTATGAAAGGAAGCACCAAGTTCATAGTTGCAAAACAAGATTTGCAATAAATTAGCATAAATTACAGCAAGAATGTACAAGGATCTTGAAGAGAGAGAGGACTCTGTGGGAAATAAAGTAGAATATGTTACAATAACTAATATTCCTATGAATCTGATAAACTTGAAGATATACTAAAGCAAATGATTAGCCTGAGAAAAAAATTTCACTCCACTAAATGCACTAAAGACTATGCATGGAATACATAGCAAAGCACACTTCTTAACTCTGCATTGAAAGATTTCATGGATCATAATAATCAAATAATTATAAGTTATTAACCCAGGTTCGTATTTTAGAATAGTTCTTTGGAAAAAGCATGACACCTCTATTGCATAATGTGAAAATGTGAATGCTATCAACATTTCTTACAAACTTATGAATCAAGTAACACCGTCTGTGATAAATGGGACAAGAAATAAACATTTAAGAATGTTGCTTGAGGTTTACTCAGTGAAGGATATGAGAAGAACAGCAATGGGAAATGGAAGTGGCATTTTAAGTGAACAATCCCTGTACCTTGGTTCAGTACTTCACCATCTCTCTTGGGAATTCCGCATTAGCTTCTTTTTCCCTTTTTTTAAAGATACTTAGATTGCATAAATATTACAGAGAATCTATAGGGGATTCCCACATGCTCTGCTCCCCACACCTTCCGTATTTTCCCACATTAGCAACATCTTTCATTAGTGTGATACATTCACTGCAATTGATAGACACATTTTGGAGCATTGCCACTAAGCATGGATTCTAGTTTACATTGTAGTTTACACTCTCTCCCACTCAGTTCTGTAGGTTATGGAAAGATATATAATGGCCTGTATCTGTCGTTTTAATGTCATTCGGGATGATTCCCAAGTCCGGACAATGCCCCCATATTACTTCCTCCCTCTACCCTCAGAACCTCCAGTGGCGACTACCTGCACATCAATGATATTTCTTCCATTGCTAGAATCACAATAAGTTTATAGTTGAATACTAGTAAGTCTACTTTAGTCCATAGTTCATTCCCCAATCCTGAGGATTCTGGGATGGTGAGGGGGGTCTTTGATCCCATATGGCCCATGGATGGGCCTCTCTTGCTTGCAGTTGTAAACACTCTCGCTTCCTTGGTATGTTGGTTATCCATACTCTCCTCCTTGTTCATTGTCCTGGGTGAGTCCAATGAACTGGAGAGTAGGTGTTGCAACTCCGTTGAGATTCAGGGCCCAGTTGGCACATGGACAACCCAAAGATTTAAGTCTCTTGGACGTATACCTACCAACTTTAGTACTAATTATAAGTTCAAATAGAAAGACAGAAGAGCCATGTGTAGGGAAACCACAACTGAGTCCAACTCTGTCACACTGGGGAGCATAAATTCCAAAGTAGTTTCCACTGGCAAGGGACAAAACTCCTGAGTTATCTGCCCTGCCTATAATGTCTGGATGTTTCCAGAGCCCTCAGGAACTCTGCTATTTGTAGTAGTATCTACTTGGGCTGTCAACAAGATCCTGCTGAGATGTGCATAAGCGTTACCTATAGAATGACCTCCGACTCACTTTGAAGTCTCCTAGCTATGCAAACTCATTTGTCTTTACCTTTTCCCCCATTAGCTTCTTAAATGGTTTCTCTCTCACAATCCTTGACCACCCCGACCAATAATCCAGAACTCAACAGTAGTCATTATTTCAAAGCATAAATCTGATCATTTTGCTTTTGTAATTACCTTGTGGAAAATACAGTGAAAGGTGGCAAAGTAAAATCAGTTTGACCCTGTCCCTCTTCAAAAACATTGAAAAAAAAGAAAAGTGGATAAAATAACTCAGCCTTTAATGAAACAAAAAAATTATCCACCATCCCAAACTGAAACACCATGAAGCAAATGTAAAAATTTGTTTCCAGTCAAGATGAATAATAGGAACTGGATTTACTCCTCCATCTAAAACAGCTAGAAAATTGAACAAAAAATATATGAAACGATGGTTTCCTGACAATGGACATCAGAGAACCTAGGATAATGATCCCTGAGAGAGGAGAAACAAAAAGGTGAGTCATAATAGGAATCCAGGCAGAGAGCAGCAATTGAGGAAACCGAGCTGGGAGTTGGAGGAGGCTGTGCAGAGTTGCAATACAGGCTACTGGAGAGAAGAAAAGCCTACAGAGAAGCAGCTCTGGAGAACTAGAGATATCTTCCCTCAAGTATTCATCTGAATACTGATTAGCACATGCATGTAAGGAAACTACCCATAGAAAGAACCACGAGGAAGGAGCAGGAGACCAATCTTCAGGGTTTTGTTTTGTTTTTTTAATATAATTTTTTATTTTTTATTTTTAGATACTTAGATTACATAAGTGTTCCATTGAAAAATATAGGGGATTCCCATATGCCCCACTGCCTAAGGGATAGTTTGACATCCTGGCAGCCAGAGGAAAAAGACCTTCATTATTCCACAATTAATGATTAATTGGTAGAGTTTCTGGTTGATATGATGGAAAGTTTTGGTAACGGATGATGATGCTGAATCATATATTTGAAAGTGGTTAAAAGGGGAAATTTGGATTGTATGTATGTTACTAGAGTAAAAAATTTTTAAAAAACAACAGCATAGGATTGTACAGCACAAAGAGTGAACCATTATGTAAACTATGGACTATGGTTAACAGTATAATTATAATAATATTGTTTCATCAATTGTAACAAAGGTAACACACTAATGTAATGTTAATAATAGGGAAATCTGTGTGGGGTATATGGGAACTCTGAATTTTCTGCCTGATTTTTCTGTAAATCTACAACTTCTCTAGTATAAACAATTAAATTTTAAAAAGAAGAAAAAACTTTCATAATTCATAGACTATCAGGAAGAGCATTCAGAAGAGTATTGAAGTTATTCCTAGATAAAAGACTTACATATAAGAGCTGATATTATAAAACTTTTACAGAAAAATAGGGAAATATCTTCATGACCTTGTAGTAGGCAATGGATTTTTAGATTTTTCATCAAAAGTACAAATAATAAAAGAAAAAAAAAAAGAATGAGATTTCATCAAAATTAAAAACTTTTGTGCATCAAAGGACATTAGCAAGAAAATGAAAATACTAATTATAGAATGGGAGAAAATTATGGAAGCATTTATCTTATAAGGATTTAATACACAGAATATATTAAGAACTCCTACAATTCAACAATAAACAAAAAGGCAAACAACCCAATTAAAAATTGGGCCAAGGATTTGAACAGTCATTTCTCCAAAGATGATATTCAAATGGTCAATAACTATATGAAAAGAAGTTTAACATCATTAGCCATTAGAGAAATACAAATAAAAACTACAATGAGATACCACTTCACATCGACTTGGATGGCAATTATTAAAAGAACTGAAAATAAGTGCTGGCTAGTTTGTGGAGAAATAGGAACCTTTGGGCATTGGTGGTGGGAATATAAAATGGTGCAGCCACTGTGGAAAACATTTAGCCATTCCTCAGAAAATCAAACAGAATTACCATATGATCCAGCAATTCCACTCCCAGGTATATACCCAAAAGAATTGAAAGCAAGAATGTGGGCAGATATTTGTACAACAATGTTCACCACAGCATTTTTCACAATAGCCAAACTGTGGAAGCAACCCAATTGTCCATCAACAGATGAGTGGATAAACAAATGTGGTATATCCATACAATGGAATATTATTCAGCCTTAAAAAGAAGTGAAGTGGCTGTTCACAGCCAGGAGAAAAAAGAATGAGTCTTTGGTGGTGTGTGGTGTTGCTGAAGATTTAGTGGAAAAGCTGAAAAAGTTTCATTTTCACAAAGAAACGAACAAAGCTGCCATTGTAATGAAGACTGACAAGGATAAACATATGGTGGTACTGGAAGAGGAGCTTGAGGGCATTTCACCTGATGAACTTAAAGATGAACTACTTGAACGACAACCTTGCTTCATTGTGTATAGTTATAAATATCAATATGATGATGGAAGAGTTTCATATCCTTTGTGCCTTATTTTCTCCAATCCTGTTGGATGTAAGCCTGAACAACAGATAATGTATCCTGGGAATAAGAATAAACTAGTCCAAATATCTTAACTAACCAAAGTATTTGAAATAAGAAATATTGACCACTTAACTGAAGAATGATTACATGAGAAACTTGGATTTTTCCATTAATATGAAGTTCTATGTTTCTAAAGTATTTATGTATTAACGTGAATATACTGGAACCAGACATAAATACTTATGTATGCCTAAAAATGCACTGTTATTTGCAATTTTGTTTCCTGCTGTAAAGAAAAATTCTTCATTTGTGCAAAGTTTGAACAAAGAGGAAATTATCTTCATAGTAATTAAACTTTGTGAAATGTTTCTTTATATTAGTAATGGTTAGATGGACTACTTTTTTCCAGGGACTTTTGGCACTATTGTGACTAATTTCTATACTGTGTGGTTCAGAGTTTGTTACTATTTACAGTTACCATTGGAAAGTGGATATTCAGTTATGATAGAAAACATTTGCCTCCTTTGGACAAATTGTATATTAGTACTTTATATATGAAAATAGCATATTATCACTTATCAAATTTTTGAAATTAATTTGGGATTAAAGACTTAAGTGACTCAATTTTGAGCCATGAATAATAATTTACTGTTGTGTAATCTGAATTGCAAGTATATTTTTCATCAATTCCATACTTTCTTTGTTTCCCTATATCTTTTTTAAAAAAAGATACTTAGATAACATAAATGTTACATAAAAGATGTAGAAGATTTCCATATGAACCACTCCCCACCCACCTTTCCCACATTAATAACATTCTTCATTAGTGTGGTACATTTGTTACAATTGATGAACACATATTGGAGCATTGCCACTAAGTGTGGATTATAATTTACATTATAGTTTACATTATAGTTTAAACTCTCTCCCACACATTTTTGTAAGTTATGACAAGATATATAATGGCCTGTATTTGTCACTGCAACATGATTCAGGACAATTCCAATGTCCTGAAAATGATCTTTTTAATCAATTCCAGAAACTATGTTTATTACCCACTCATTCTTTAGGTCTGGAAGTTAGATTTTATGAAAAAGTTATAATCATTGGGTTTTCTTCTTATGGAAATAGCATCTTAGTCTTAGAAATTGCTGGGTTGTAACTAATTCTAAGGCTTCATTCCTGGTTATGCCATTTCTACATAGTTTCAAACCAGGTTAATAACACTTTGTTTATAAAGTACCTCCTAACGTCCTTAATGTGTTAATACAGTGCCTTTGATTTGTTAACTTTAAAGTTAGTTTAAAACTTTTACACTGCTGGTATTTCAGATTTGGTGAAATTAATATTTCCGTAAAGGATTCAAACAAAACATTTTTCATGTGTGTGTGTGTGTGTCTGAAATTTGTAATAAAATCAACTTCATATTTTTAAAAAATAAGTGAAGTGCTAGTACAGGCAACAATGTGAATGAACCTTGCAGACATCATGTCAACTGAAATAAACCAGACACAAAAGGACAAATATTGTATGATTTCTCTTATATGAAATACTTAAGATAAGCAAATTCATAGAGACAAAAAGCAGAATAGTTATTATAAGGAGTGGGGGAAAGGAGGGAATGGGTAGTTATTGCTAAATTAGCATTAGTTGTGGTTTAGGATGATGAAAATAGTCTGAAAATAGAAAGCGGTAAGTGTTACACTGTATTATCAATGTACTTAATGTCAAAGAACTGTCCGCTTAAAATGTAGAAATTATTTTTGTTATGTATATTTTACTACAATTAAAAATAAATAATTTTTTAAGCCCCTAATTTAGCGTGTCCATTATTTTAACAAGGTAAAAACTTTGTGAGCACCTTTAATTTACATTCTTGGTTGAAAAGTGAATGTAGCTTGAGAACCCGCAATATAAAGAAATATTTCTGTGTACCTTTTCATGTATACTATTTACAATTTCCTGTGATTTTAAGTGTTTAAATGGTAGATTCTTCTGCGCATTTTTATAAAATCACATTTTCATACAAAAAGAAAGGCTTCCCTGGCCCTGCCTAACAAAGCTCAAAAGGGAGTCATGGAAAGATCAACCTATTTAACCACATATCAGAATGAAAGTCCTATAATATCTATCAGAACACATAAATATCTAGTATACAATAAGATAAGATTCACAATGCCTGTCATGCAAACAAAATTAGCAGGAAAATATGGTCCATAATAAGGAGAAAAAAATTTAACAATAGAATAAACCCAGAAATGATATAAATGAGGGAACTAGTAGACAAGGACATTAAAACAGGTATAACTGTATTCTACATGTCCAAGAGAAAAGAGGAATGATTAAACATGTAAAGACCTGGAAGATACAAAAATGTCCCAAATAAGACTTTTAGATGTGAAATATATAATGCCCAGGGTGAAAAATACACTAGATAAGATTAAAAACATATTAGACACTTAAAAATAATAGAATACTGTACTTGGAGATATAGAAATAGAAATTACCCAAAGTGAAACACCAAGAGTTGCAAAGACTGAAAAATAAAATGAAAAGAAGAACACTGGGACATCTTAAATCAACCTAAAATATGTATAACTGGAATCTCCAAAGGAGAAGGAAGAAGAAGAAAAATTTTTTTGAAGAAATAATGACTGAAAATTTTCCAAATAAGTGAAAATCATAAACCCACACATCCCAGAATTTCAACAAACCCCAAGCACAAGAACATGAATAAAACAATACCAATGCATATCATAAGCAAATTGTTTAAAACAAATGACAAAGAAAAATCTTAAAAGAAAAAAAGACACATTATATATAGAGAAATAAATATAGGAATGATAGCAGACTTCTCATCAGAAACAACACATGACAGAAGACAGTGAAACAATGTTTTTAAAGTACTAAATGAAAAAAAAAAATGTCCACCAGAATATTCTACCCAATGAAAATATCTTTCAAAACTAAAGATTTTCAAATATATAAATCCTGAAGGAATGCATCACCATCATGAGAAATGTTAAATTCTTTCAGACCCAAAGAAAATGGAAATGGAATTTCACGAAGGAATAGCTAACAATAGACACTGTAAATATAAGGCTAAATACAAAAGACTATTCATTTAAACATCAAATCTCAGATAATTAGCTGTTCAAAATATAAATAAAATCAAGTAATAAACTACTAATACAAGCAACAACACGCCTGAAAATAATATTTTAAATAAAATAAGTCATACTCTCTCCCACCCCAAAAAAAGTACAGACTGAAAGAGTCCATGCATTTAATGTAAACTTAAACTTTAAAATGTAAAATTTTTTTAGATGGGTGGGGGGAAAAAGGCCAGAAGAGCTTACTGACGGTCATGAGGACACTTTTGAGAGTGATGGATATGATATTATTTTGATGGTCATTATTTTCAAAAATATATATGCATATTAAACTTTATGTGCAGTTTATTATATGTCAATCACACTTCAACAAAGCTAAAAGAAACAAAACAAAACACTGTGAAGCATAACTGCACAATATGTTAAGTGAGAACAAGAAGCAAAAAGGACACTAAAATCAAAGTCTGCCCATCAGACTTTGAGCAGGAAAAATATTTACCTAAAGGCAAACTTTGTAGCACAAGAGGGTCTTTTTAGACAGGGTATGTGAGACAGATTATCTAGAATAGAAGGTGTTGGAGCCCAAAGAAGTCAAAGGAGGCAAAACTAAAATAGAAACCACATCAATAAGCTACTTCTCATGTCTGATTCAGCCTCCTAAAATGAAGAAAAATGATGGATAGGAATGAAGTGAGGTAGGAAAGAAGGTAGGATTCACTACATTCCCTGTGACTTGAAGGAATTTTCTGTGTGCCATATGAGCCACTGGAATGTGAAAGAAAAGGTACTACTAGGACAAAGAAAATAAATGAATTTGTAAGAGTATGCTCTCATGAATGGATATGACACAAAATTTAATCAAATATAATTTAAATTTTTTTTTAGTTAAATTTATTTTATATTTTAAAATTTTAATTTAAAAAGGCAATCAACATAGATGAATGCTATGTCATTTTTCATCAATGTGAGTCTTGCCTCCCCAACTGGATTTTCAGCTACTCTTGGTCAAATGCAGTTTCTTGATCTTAAGTTGTCAAATATCCGAGGCTGGCACCACTGTTTATCTTAAGCGACTAGGTCAGTCTGAGCTCAGTGATTTCAGTATCTCCCTTCAGAGAGACTCTTATAATCACGTCACAGAAAGATAAAAGAATGAGTCCATGAAGTCTGTGGAAAGGACACAGTCTTGGGAAATAGAAGACCGGGGTCCAATCCCACTCCAGTGTTTATCAGTGGGGATACTTGGAGTGTCAGTTAGCATCCCTGCAGAAAGCAGATACCAACTTAGATGGCTCAAGACACTTCAGTGAAGGGTGACTCAGGCTGTGAGATAAGGGAAGACAGGGATGTTGAGGCATCCAGGAGCCAGCAACTTGTGGAAGTCGTTACCACTCCTAGGCTTGGAAGAACAGGGGAGGAATTACTGGTATCAGGACCCATTGCCAGCTGAAGTCATCACGAAGGAACTGCCTGATGGGAGCTGAAGTCTTGGAACCACAGCAGAGAGTGGGAAAGGAGATCAAATAAATACTTCAGACCCTCCCCACCCCTACTTTATGGCCAATGCCATCCATTGACCAAACCAACAGGAAGCCAGCAGACTTGGTTGCCCAGGTGACTCAGCCATATGGGTCAGCCTCCTGTGTCACAGAACAAGTCAGAGAAGGGCAGTGAATGGATGCAGAGGCTGGAGGCAAAGAATCAAACACAGGCTTGGGGCAATGGTCTTAACTTCTCTGAATGGGATTCTTCCATTGGTGAAAAACGGATCATAGCATATACCTCACAGGCTTCTTTTAATGATTAAATTAGAAAGTCCCTGTAAAGCACTTAGCACAGGGTGGATCTCACCCTGTGAGACATGTTGTGCAACATATGTTAGTTTCCCTCCTTTTCATACATCACCAACTAGAGAAGGTCACAAAGTAGGGTCTTCAGGCTTAGAAGAAAGGTGCATAAAGTTGCAGAATACATGGAATTTGAGGGGGCCTTTATGAGACCACAAGCAAGGGGTGGGGGAAGTGAGCATTAGGGCACAGCAGAAAGCAGGGAGAAGCTCATACCCAGGGCAATCTGATGTGCAACCTAAAACTTACAGCAAACAAAACATTTTACCAATGATTTTCTCCCTAAAATGACAGTGTGAGATTTATCATTAGAGCGATGACTAAGCCATCTAAAATAAAGATGCTTTCAAGGGTGGAGAAGAATATTTATATTTTTTGCAATTAGCATGGCTGGTATATATCTCAACAGAGTATGTTCAAACTGTTTGAAAACAAATGTAACGGGGAGCAGATCAGGGCTGCTCATTTGGCAATTGTAATTAAAGCCATGATTTGTTGGCACTTAATGGCTCCTTTCATGCAATGGGAATCAGGTTTATGGGCCGCTTGCAAATCACTGCAGTATATTGATCAAGAAAGGGGAAAACCCTTCTTGCTCTGGTATGCTCATATTGTTTTCTGGCAGAAAGAAGAAATTGAGAAAATTAGGAAAAGGAATTCCTTATCCCATTGGGATTCACAGATTTCTTTGGTGAAACTCCACGGTTCCATGTCAGACTTATTTTGAGTGTTTCATACACAGGCACTATGACTTCACAAGACACAAGTGGGTAATGCAGCTAACTGGTGCTCTTAAGTAGAATGGAGCCACTCCTCAGAAAACCTCAGTGGCTCCTATTTCCAACTTTATTCAGCCCACATTTCTCGGCTTAGCTTAAATTTCACTAGAGTCTACCTTGCCAATAAATTCGTTCACTCATTCATACTTTCATAAAGATCTCCTGGATGAATTGTTTTGTCCCTAGACACACAAAGATGAAGAAGACATGGCCATTGACCTTGAGAAGCTCTTAGTTGTATGGGAAGATCAGTCATGTAGACCAAGAAAGTCAAATGATTAGAACCTGTTTTGGACTGAATCATGCCTCCCATAAAGACATGTTCAAGCCCTTGCCTCCAGCCCTATGGATGTGAACCCATTTGTAAATAGGCTCTTTGAAGATGTTGTTAGGTAAGATGAGGACAAACAGAATCAGGTGGCCCTCAATCCATTAGACTGGAGTCCTTATAAGGATAGGAAATTTGGAGACAGGAAGAGGAGACAGAAGGAGAGAGACAGCCACAGGACAGAGGCAGAGATTAAGTTATGAAATGCTGGCAAGCCACCATCAGAATGTTATGGACTCTGGGAGAAAGCATGGCCTGCTGACACCTTCATTTTGGCCTTCTGGCTTCCAAAACTGTGAGACAATACATTCTTGTTTAAGCCAACTGCTCTATTATATTTGTTTTAGCAATCTTGGTAAACTAAGTCAGAGTCCCATCTAGGATAGGCTCTGAGTATAAGGGAAGAAGTCAGTTTTACTGAAAAGGGGCTGAAGTTCTACCCACCGCTCACCCTCCTCCTCAGCACACTGTCTCTGATTGGCCCCTGCACCAGACCAAGCACTGGCTGGGAAGATAGTCAGCAGAAAACAGATTTGTTCTTCCAACAGTCCTGGGAGGACCACATTGGGTAAAACAGGAAAAACTCCTAACAGAGCCAGAAAATTACAGTGAGTTAAACTTCAAGGGAAGGAGGGGAAGGAAAAAGATGATGACAAGAGTGAGGAAGGGGGAAAAGAAGAAGAATATCTACTGTTGGCACTGCTGCTGTGAGATTATCATCCCAGGACAGCCAGGAATGAGCTGGATTAGGTGAGAGTTTGCCTGAGTTCTCATCTGGTTGATAGTGCTTCTTCTCCACCTAGCCTTCTTATGTGGAGATAAGTCTCCTCCCAGGATAGCTTATGTAACAGTTGGCAAATTTGATGTAATTATGAATTCCAAAAATATAATTGGATCATGCTTGTAAACTGATCTGTTAATCTGGGCATGATTAGGTTAGGATTAGGGCGTTGAGCCCCACCCCTGGTGGGTGGGGAATCGAGTATAAAAGGCAAGGCAAAGAACAGAGTTGAAGCAGTCTTTTGAGAAGCAGTTTTGATGTTGGAAAGAAGGCCCCAGGAGAAGAGAAGCAAACCATTCACCTGATCGTCTACAGCTGACCTTGTGGAGGAAACAGGAGCTAAGCCCAGAGAGAAATGCAGCCCCGGGAAGAGAGGAACCCCAGAAGCCTGAACCCTGGCAAACACTGGCAGCTGTCTTGCTCCAACAGGTAGCAATGGACTGTGGTGAGAGAAGAAACTTAACGCTTTATGGCCCGGTGTCTGTGGACTTCTACCCCAAATAAATACCCTTTATAAAAACCAACCCATTTTTGGTATTTCACATTAGCACCCCTTTGGCTGACTAATACAGCTTATAACACAGAAGAGACTGAAAGGAAGTTATTTTCCTCAGCACATGAGCAAAGTTGTCTTCTCTATAATGTTCCCAGAGTGTTCTTGAGCACTTTGTTCTTCAAATTTAGTGATTTTATTTTAACATACCTTTGTTTCCATGACTGTGAACTTGGAAACTTAGCATAAATTCAGTTAAGCAAAATTTTATGGAACAACTAATTATATGCGAAGCACTGTTCCAAGAAGCAAGCTCCATTCTAAGTGCCAGATGACTTTTCTAAATGTCTCCCCTGCCTTCAAGGAGCTTCCAGCCCCAGAGAGAGAAGTTAGGTGTGATAACAAACATATTACAATACAAAATGATCAGAGCAATGATAAAAGCTTATAAACAGACATAGTAACACAGAAAAGAAAGGACCGTCAGGTGAATTGGAGAGGATTTTCTAAAAGAAAGACCCAGCTGAGCTTGGTTTAAAGAGAGAATTCCAGGCAGAGGAACCAACATGCCAAAAAAGTGTTGTAAAGTTTAGAAACAGCAGGGTGAACCCAGGGATCTGCAGGTAATTTGGTGTTTAGGTGCTCACATTTCTGGACCTGTAGACTGGAGAAGCAAGCAGGGACAATGATGGAGGACCCTGGATGCCATGCTGGGGGACTTGGAGTTGACCCAGCAGGTCATGGGGAACCACCAGAAGTCTCTAGCCAAGAGTGGAGCATGGT
Organism: Tolypeutes matacus; assembly: GCA_026826555.1. Classification (NCBI taxonomy): domain Eukaryota; kingdom Metazoa; phylum Chordata; class Mammalia; order Cingulata; family Chlamyphoridae; genus Tolypeutes; species Tolypeutes matacus. The sequence goes on from JAKSZT010053840.1 coordinate 6,819,995, forward strand.
CAGACATGGGTTATATGTGGTAGCTCACTCTGGCCTTTGAATGAAGATGCTTGAGGAGGGCCTTGTCCTACAAGTCTCAACAGACTGGAACCTCATAAAGGGAGTCCAGCCAAGAAGAATGAGGGCATGTGGACTCAGGGGTAACAAGACTGGTAATAAGGGGAACATTTAATAAGTATTTGAAGATAACATGGACAAGAGTGGATGACAAAAGCTGGAGCTGGAAGCAGGAAAGACTTAGTGAGGACTTCCAGGTCTACAGCTTCAGTGCCTGGGTGGGATATGGCACCACCTTCTGAGAGAGAGTAGGAAGCTCACTCAAAACTTATTCTGTTGGAATCTCTGAAATGGCCATTATATTGGGGTGAGTGCTCCTCAGTAACAGCTTTAATTATCACCAAAAACATCTCAATCAGGCAATAAAATTAGCTAGGTCATTACTATTCCTCAGAGGTCTTCAATTCCCCCCACCCCCAACAGCTCCTGATTCCCCTCTTCTGAGAGAAGATTTCTAGGTTTACTGGCAGGGAGGCCTGTCCACCACTTCACACATCATTTAAATGCTTGTGGTTGATTGCCAACATAAATAGGTTTATAACCTTTCCATTGGATGAAACAACATCTGCTTTGCTCTGTGCTTCACACCTGGCTATTCCAACAAAGCATATAATTACATTTAATGGATGGGAAGTGCCTGATGGATTGCAGCCAAGTATCTGAATAAGACAGTAAGACCTAAGGCAATTTGCAGGGATTTTCCCAATAGGATTCCAAGGCAAGGAGGGTATACTGTTTAGAGTTCATACTCTGTTCAGGAAAAATTGTATTAAGCCTTCATGCTGAAGTGCACACCATGTTAGCTCCAGGACAAACTGCTCTCCATTCTCCAGGGTATTGATCCAGAGGAGAAATCAGGGGAGGGAGCACATCAGATGCCATTAGAAGTAAGAGCAAGAATTTTGAAGGATAGGAAGAGTTTAATGAAACAAAGAAGTGAGAAGGGAAATTTCATGTAGAGGCAAGAGCACAAGGAAAGGTGAAGAGACCTGAAGTAGCATATTTGGGGGGACTATAAATAGTTTCACAAAGCAAGAGCAAGTGTGTTTCCAGGCCAAGGCCAGTGAGGAAGCCAGAAGGCCAACTGATTCCAGGTCACTCAAGGCCTTAAAGCCCAGAGAAGGCTCTTGAACGTTATTCTGCAAGCCCAGGACCATTGCAGATACTCAACAGAGTGGCAACGTGATCAAATTTGCTTTCAACAAGATTGCCTTAGCAGCTCTAAGGAGGAGAAACCAGAGGAGGCTATTTGCAAGCAGGGAGATCAGGAGACTGTCAGGCAAAGGAGAATCCTGCTAATCCAGGGAAGAAATGGTAAGATGGGAAGGGGCCAGTGAGCTGTGAACGGCAGCTACAGGATTAAGGAAGCTGTGTGACCTTGGGGAAGTTACATAACTGTTCTGAGCCTCAGTTTTCTCATCAGCAAAATGAAAATCTAACTCATAGGTATTTTTATGTTAGGCCCATTAAATGGTAGTCATGTTTATTCATGATGTAATACATGAAAGCAAAGTATGCCTTAAAAGCATCCGTATCGAGATGGGCAGTAGGAAGCATGGGTCCTGTTCTCAAAGACTTTCTAATGCATGAAAAATAGCAAGTAACACAGTGATTCAGAAATCAAGAATTATACCCTGTGATATACACTAAGATGCTGGAGGAAACTACAACTAGAAAGCTGAAGGCAGAACATCATGGTGGTGGAGAGCACCAGCCCTGGAGTCTTGACAGCCTGGGATTGCACCTTTGTTCTATCACTTAAAGGCTGTGCCATCTGTCCCAGTTATAACTTCCTGAATCCCTGTTTCCTAATTTTAAAAGAGGACATTGTTCTTGGAATGAGATGGCATGTGGGAAACACTCAGCATCGCCCCTGACACCTCACACATGCTCACACACGTCCAATCTGTTTAGGATTTGCACTCACTGCCCCCCCCACACACTCCCACCTGCTGCCCATATTCTAATGTCCCTTCTAACTCTGCTCTAGTTTGTATTGTTGCATAGCAGAGCATTTGCCAGCTTATTATATACTATATAGTTTATTTACATTTATTCCTTACTAATTTGAAATATAATATGCCCCCACTCCTTATGCTCTCTGTCCCTTAAACTCCCCCAATTATAAACTCCCTGATGGCAGGGGTCTTTGTTGTATTCACAGGGCAGCACCTAGCACATACTAAGTGCTCAATAAATATTTGTTGGAAAATGGCTAAATGTTTTTTATTAGCAGTGGTATTAGATTTGGATTAGTGTTAGTATTATTGAGCCATGCTATTTAAAGGTCTCTTCTCTCTGGGTTGGTATGAGGTCCACCTACGTGAAGTCCTGATGCTTCGGGACACTGCCCATGAGGCTGCTTCATGGTCAACACCCCTCCCCACTGTTCCTTGGAGTGGCGAAAGGCATTTGCTGAGCATGCTGTAATTGAGCATACTGGATTTTCTCATTTGTCCTCTTCCATTCTCCAATCTATTCTTCTCCCTTAAACACCTGCTCCATGCCCTAGAACACTGACCTCTGTGGACAACCTCATTCAGTCTCCCTCTCCCTCTAGGTTTCCCTTGAATTTGCCCAATGGGAGGAGCCAGCAGGGGATCAGAGGGCTGGAGGAGGAATTAGCCCAGTTATTTCTCTGTCCCCGCATAGAGATCTCAACAGCCTCAGCTTCCTGACTCTCTGCCCTTCTGCATGGCTCCACCTCTGCTATGGATTAAATCGTGTCCCCCACAAGATAAGTTCACATCTTAATCCTTGGTCCTGGTGATATGAACCCATTTGCACACAGGATCTTTGAAGATGTGCTTAGTTAAGATGAGGCCAAATGTAATCAGGGAGTTCCTCAATCCAATATGACTAGAGTTCTTATAAGCAGAAGAAATCTAGACAAAAACACATATAACTGAGTAGGACACAAAAGGAGAGAGATGGCCATGATGGAGGCAGATTGAGTTACGGATGACCAGCAAGCCAACACCAAAACCCTATGGACATCAGAGAGAGTGTATTGCTGCCTGGTACATTGATTTGGGACTTCTATCCTCCAAAACTTCAGGACAAGGCACTCTGTTGTTTGCCTACAGGTCTGTAGAATTTGTTACAGCATCCCTGGAAAACTAAGAAAACCCTTCACCCTGGTCGTGATGGTGAGAGCAGCCCTTGCTGCCATTGATCTCTGGGTGCCCCCACATCTGTGTAGGTTTACTTAACCAACCTGTAGATCTGTAACAGCCCCTTCATTCAAAAGGTGAACCATCATCTCTCTGGTTCATATGTTGAGCTGCTTCTATTTACAGCTTATTCTTCACACCCATGAAGAATAAGCAGGATGAGGAAGATGATGAGGATAAATATGAGGAAGATGATGATGATGATGATGATGATAGCCACTCAAATCCTCCCAGGTCCCTGGTGCCTGATATCTGTCTCACTTTGATGTTTTGTTAAATTACTAATAATAATACTAATGACTTATCATCATTTAACCCATTTAATCATCACAGAAACCATCTGAGTGCTATTTTGTTCCCATTTTAAAGATGTGTAAACTGAGGTACACAGTGGTTAATTAAATTTACCAAAATCATAGAGTTGAAAATTCACCAGTGCCATGTTTCCAGCCCTGAAATCTCATTCCAGGTCTAAATTCTATAATAGACCTGAAGTCTATGGGTAAATAGCAGGGTTTCTGGCTTCTGTTTGGACTCTGCAGTGGAGAAGCAGCAGAGCCATCAAAGGGAGAAAAAGCAGGGTCTTTGAAGAATACCTCCTACTTAGGGACCAGAGCTGGGATCTGACCACGGCACCTGCCTGGAGCCCTTCCTCACAGATCAGCAGCACCCATCAGCCTCTGGCTGCTCCACTCTCTCCCAGGTCACCTTCAGGTCTAGAGGGTGACATAACCCATCACTCCTCCTGGCAGGACCCCAGAGCCTCAGCATTCCTGTGTGAATTCCTCTAACTCCCCACACCTCTGCACAGAGTCCCTTGATTAAATTCTCCTCAAAATCTCAGCTGTTTCTTTTCAGGCATGTCTGGTAAAAATGTGTGGGTTATCAGTATTTATATGATATTTTCAGCCTTGAGAGAGGTGAATCCACTTAGGTAGTAAATATAGAAAAAGAGAAGCTCAATACACCGAGTGATGGAGTGGAACAACCTTTAGAAATCAGGGACCAGAGAGAAACTAGCAAGACTGTGGTGGAAAGGAAGTTTTCACACCAAAGGACTGAGGGATCCACAGTTCCATCTTCTCCATTTGGGAATCTTCAAGATTTCCATGTGGCTGAGACTGAGGGGAGTTGTTGTGAAAAGGCAGGCAGGAACTGTGTCAGGGATGGCCTTGTACATAGGATGGGAAACCAAGGGCCAGGAACCTCCTCCTAGTATTCCCTCCATGTTTCCCATAGTTCTTGATACTTCCCAACCTTTACATTTGTCATTTTAGTCACTAAAACAGTGTAATTATTTAGATTGATTATTCAGTGGTCGATCCTCCTCCATTCCACAAACTGATCATCTTTTTTCCAATCATTTTATAAGGCTCATGGGCTCTGTGGCTTAGGAATTCAGGTAAGACATAGAGGGAATGGCTTCTTTTTGTGTGATGACTTCTGGAGTTGAAGCTCAGAACACTCAACAACGGGGTCTAGAATCATCTGGAGGTATCTTCACTCAATATCTGGAAGTTGATGCTGTGCTAGATGGGACCTCAGCAACTATATCAGGATACTCCATGCAACCTGTGCTTTCTCACTTCATGGTGGCCTCAGAGTAATAAGTGTTCTTAAATGGTGGCTCAGGACTCTAAGCAGTAACATTTCAGCTAACAAGGAAGAAGTCTTGCAAGTCATACAGTATCAATTCTACCACATTCTGTTGGTTAAAAGTAAGCCCACCCAGATGCAAGGGAAGGAGAAGTCAATTCCACCTTTTGATGGGCAAGTGAAAAATCCTAGAAAAGCATATGGAGCAAGATAAATTAAACCTCCTTGAAAAATTCAACCTACAACATTAAAGACTATTGGAATCATCTCACTTCCTTGTTCTCTTAATCTAATTATCCATTTGTTATCATTAGTTCCATGGTATTGATAAGGAAAAAACATTCATAGAAGTTAAGTTTTTCCCAAGAGCTAGTGAGGGCCAAAGATAGATTTTGAAATTAATTCTATCTCACTCGGTATTCTATATGCTTTTCCCCAAACACTGTTGAAAATATTAATATTTTAAAATGAAATATTTAATCAGACCAAATTGTTGTTTTCTGGAAATTTGGAAACCAAAAACATCAGAAATAGATGAATTAGATGAAGTGGAAAAAAAAGACAACAAGTACCAAAGTTTATTCTAAAACAAACAGAAAATCTGAATAGATTCAATAATTAAACAGATTAAATTATTAATTTAAAAATACCCACAAAGAAAAGCCAGGTGCAAAGTCTTCACAGGTGAATTCTACCAAACATTTAAACAAAATTCATTAATACAAATTCTCACAAACTTTTCCAAAAAATACGAGAAAAAGAGACACTTTCCTACTCATACTATAAGGATACCCTTATACAAAACAAGAAAAAGGCATCACAAGAAAAGCATGTTATAACCCAATATCTCTTATGAATATAGTTGCAAAAAATCTTCAGCAAAATACTAGCAAACTGAATATAGTAACCTATAAAAAGGATTATATAGCATGACCAAGTAAGATTTATCCCAGCATGCAAGGCTAGTTTAACATCCAAAAATCTATTAATGTTAATACACCATATCAGTAGAATAAAGGACAAAAATCACACAATTTTCTCAATAGATGCAGTAAAAACATTTGACAAAATACAACACCACTTCATGATAAATATACTCAACAATCCAGAAATAAATGGGAACTTCTTAAACCTAATAAAGGGCATCTATGAAAAACCCAGAGCTAACACCGTACTTAATGGTCAAAGAATGAATGTTTTCCACTTAATATCAGGAACAAGACAAGGCTGTTTTGCTTTTGCTCCTTGAATTCAACACTGTACTGGAGATTCTGGTTAGGGAAATTAGGTCCAAGAATTTGAAAAAAACAATAATGGGAAGAAAGAAGTAAAATTATCTCTATTTGCAGATGATATAATCTTATATATAGAAAATCCTAAGGGATCCACTAAAAAGCTATTAGAACTAATAAATTCAACAAGGTTGTAGGAGACAAGCTCACTATCAAAAATCTATTGTATATACTGTCAATGAACAATTTTAAAATTAAATTAGGAAAATTCTATTTAAAATACCCTCAAAAAGAATAAAATTCTTAGAAATAAATTTAACCAAAGAGGTATAAGGCTTATATACTGTAAACTACAAAGCATTGATGAAAGAAATTAAAGAAAATCTAAAAGAGTGGAAAAATATGCTGGGTTCATGGATTGGAAGATTTAATATTGTTAAGATAAGATGGCAATACTCCCCAAAGTGATCTACAGATTCAATGTCATCCTTATCAAAATCCAAATGATCCTTTTTACAGAATTGAAAAAGCTGACCCTAAAACTCATATACAATCTTAAGGGGCCCTGAAGAGTCAAAACAATGTATAAACAGAACAAAGTTGGAAGGCTCAAGCTACCCAACTTCAAAACTTAATACAAACCTATAGTAATCAAGACAGTGTGGTATTGCATAAGAATAGATGTATAGATCAATGGAATAGAATTAAGGGTCCAGAAATAAACCTTCACATTATGGTCAATTGATTTTCAACAAAAGGGTCAGGATAATTCAAGGGGGAAAGAATAGTCTTTTCAACAAATGCTGCTGACAAATCTGGATATCGACATGCAAAAGAATGAAGTTAGACCCCTTCTTCATATCATGCACAAAAAGAGTGACTCAAAATGGATCATAGACCTAGAATTTAGAGCTAAAAACATAAAACTCTTAAAAGAAAATGTAGAGGGAAGTGGATGTATCTCAGTGGTTGAATGCCTGCTTCCCATGTATGGGGTCCTGGGTTCAATCCCCTGTACCTCCTAAAACAAAGAAAGAGAGAGAAAATGTAGAATAAATCTTTATGACCTTATTGGATTAGGCAAATTCTTCTTAGATATCACAAGTGAAAAAGAAAATTGTGTGTAAGTTGGACTTCATTAAAATTAAAAACCCTTGTTCTTTAGAGGACACAATCAAGAAAGTGAAAAGACAATCCACAGTATGGGAGAAATATTTGCAAATACTATGTTTGATGAGGGGCCTGTATATAGAATATTTTAAAAATATTTTCAACACAGCAATAAAAAGACAATCCAATTAAATAATGAGTAAAGGAAGCCAATATACAAATTACAAATGAGATATCCAATAAGTACATGAAAAGATGCTCAACATCATTTAGTCATCAGGAAAATGCAAATCAAAACTTCAAGGAGATACTATTTCCTACCCACTAGGATTGCTATAATAATAATAATAATAATAAAACAGACAATAACATGTGTTGGCAAGTGTAGCCATTTGGCAATTTAATGTAATTATGAATTCCAAAAATATAATTGGATCATGCTTGTAAACTGATCTGTTCATCTGGGTATGATTAAGTTATGATTAGGGCGTTGACTGGGCCACATCAGTAGGGCGTTGAGCCCCACCCCTTGGTGGGTAGGGGAATCGAATATAAAAGGCAAGGCAAAGAACAGAAGGAGCAGTTTTTGAGAAGCTGTTTTGATGTTGGAGTTTTGATGTTGGAGAGAAGGCCCCAGGAGAAGAGAAGCGAGCCATTCGCCTGATAGTCTACAGCTGACCTTGTGGAGGAAACAGAGGAGCTAAGCCCGGAGAGAAATGCAGCCCTGGAAGAGAGGAAACCAAGAAGCCTGAACCCTGGCAAACATTGGCAGCTGTCTTGCTCCAACACATGGTTAAGACAATGGACTTTGGTGAGAGAAGAAACTTAGGCTTAATGGCCTGGTAACTGTGGACTTCTACCCCAAATAAATACCCTTTATAAAGACCAACCCATTTCCGGTATTTTGTATTAGCACCCCTTTGGCTGACTAATATAGCAAGGATGTGGAGAAATTGGTACCATTTTCGAAAACAGTCTGATAATTCCCAAAAAGTTTAAACATAGAGTTACCATATGACACAGGAATTCCACTCCTAGGTATACACCCAAGAGAAATGAAATAATATTGATTTCATACAAATGTTCATAGCAGCATTATTTATAATAGCCAAAAAGGAGAAACAATGCAAATGCCCATCAACTGCTGAACTGCTAAACAAAATGTGGTATATCGATATAATGAAATGTTACTCAGCAATAAAAATGGAATACTGATACATGCTACAACATGGATGGGCTATGAAAATATCATGCTAAGTGAAAAAAGAAAGACACAAAAGACAACATACTGTATGATTCAGTTTCTATGAAATGTCCAGAATAGTCAAGTCTGTAGAGACAAAGAGTAGGTTAGTGATTGCCAAGGGCTTGGTGACAGTATGGTGGGGAGAGGCACATGGTGGTGTGAGGAGGAATGGGAAGTAGCTGATAATAATCAAAGTGTTCCTTTTTCGAGTGATTAAAATGTTCTAAATTTGATTGTGGTGATGGTCACCCATTTCTGTGACTACTCTTAAAAACCATTGAATTGTACACTTTAAATGGGTGTACAATTGTAGGGTATGTGAGTTATATCTCAAAAAAGCTGTTATATTAAATACAACAGCAGCAGAGAGATCCAAAGTTATTAAATAAATTAAATGATTTTTATTTTTTGAAATTTTGTTTGACATTCATTTTGACTGAGAAAACCTCTTCTCCATTGGAAGCAAAGCTTTCTAGCTGAAGAATGCAAAGTTTAAAAGTTGTGAACATTAGAAACTTGGGGAAAATAAGCATTGAGTTAAATTAAAAGTCCATATTATTGCATTAAAATTCCCACTTCCTGCCTTTCCCGTCTAAGCGTGCCTCAACTTCTTTTTGGCCCTGTGTAAGAAAGGTCTGCATTATGTACCTGGTAGAGTTGCCGGGTCTGCTTCGATGTGGGAAGCCCTTCTGGAATGTCAACAGGTGTCTCAAGACTCCCAGATGTGGACAAAGGATGTGGGCATCTGGATGCTGAAGGAACCTGCTTGGCCAGGAGATCTGAGCAAGCCTCTGAATTTCTCTGGGCTTCTTCCCTTTCCTCTTTTTATTATTACAAATACTGCGTCCTTGGTCTAGCAACTTCACAGGATCACTGTGAAAAACAAAACCAATGTCTGTGAAAGTGATTTGAATGTTTTTACACTGCTTTGCAAGGCACACCAAGCTTTAGGTGCCAAATTTCTCATTTTCCAAGTGAAGCCCTGAGACCCAGGAGCTGAGTTTTGGGGGCAGAGAATGGTAGAGGTGGTTTAGAAGGTCATATCCCTCTCTACCAAATTATAGGAACTGATTTCCTTTGCAATCCATACTTGTGGTTTTATAAATCAATTAGGTACTTTAGAATATTGATCATATCCTTGAAAGGCTTATTCTGGGCCAGGATTTCTTGCTACTTGATGTTGATTGATAAAGATTAAGGATGTACTTAAGTAGCCACAAATTGACTGCACAATTATCAATTGGCAGATTATTTTTCAACTCTTCTATTTTTGCATGTTGCCCTCAGGATAGAAACAGAAGTTCAGAGGTCAGGATTGAAATCGATAATTTATGTGAAAAGTGTTTCGTGACTGTCAAACCTGGGATAAATATGCTATTTTAAAGAGGGTCAAATTTGCTGCCTTTATACCTGAGGGACAATGTGGATATTCTGCATTAATTGCTTAAAATAATCAAGAATTTAAATTAGGAAGAGTCTTCAATTAGCAAACGATTTCCTTGACTATGAGTGCTTTTGGGTTTTTAGCTTGGGCAATTATGTCAAAGTTCAGGGACTTGATTGGTCAAAATTGCTGTATGCCAAACTGTCTGATGCATCCAAGCCAGACCATAAGAAACAAGGTCAACATTTCCATCTTTCATCTTTGTGAAGAAAAACGTAAATAAAAAAGTGAACTCAATGCCTAATACTCTAAAATAACTCCCTAACACACACAAACACACACACATATTCCCTGAATATACATCACCTCCTTGTATTTCACCTTTGATTCTTCTTCTGGAGTGTAACTTCCGCCAGAAAAGCATTGACTTCATTTGTTTCTTCATTGGCTTATTCTTTATATGACAGGGACTAAGTTAGGTGCCAAGACCTAATTATACTCCCAGCCCTCAGTTGTACACCGCTTTTTTCCCGAACGCCCCTGCTCCTTGTCTCTTTCCCACCACCAGACCCAGCCCCACAAGTAAAAATAAGAACTATCAGTCCAAATTTCTCTTGACACGGCAAGTCTTACATGGCATTATAAGTGTTTATCTCTTTGTTGCCACCTGAACCACGTGAGGGCAGGGACCATGTTTAAACTATGTTTTGATGGGGGCAGTGTGAAGTGTCTAGCAAACAGTCTGTCACTGAATGGAGATTTCATAGATATTTGAGGGGTGAGTAAATAAAATGAAGGACTGGATGAGAAAGACTCAAACTTAGTACAATGACACTGCGACCTCAGCTTTGGGAATCAATTCTTGCTGGTAGAAGAGGGTACAGAGTTCCCAGTGGCACCCTGCAAGGCTCTGTCTCAGCAGCAGGACAAACACAGTCCCCATGGTTGCCTCCCTCCGTAGGTTACACACTTCTCTATGGCAGGATCATGCCTTCATCCCCATATGGTTTGGTCCAAGTTAGCACTTAGGAAGGATTGATGCATGATTGCCAAAATGAAATTGCACTCAGGGAAAGATCATTTCTGATGCTTCCATGGAAGGAAAACCACATCCCAAGGTGAGAGTCATTTTTCAAGCCTGATTGTGTGAAGGTTTTTACTTTAGGCTTATCACTGCTGGGACCACAACTCATACACCCTTTCTCTACATGATTTGTGGAAACTGTAGAACCTCCCTCTCTTAGCCCCAGGAGAAGCAGCAGGCAAAAAGTCCTCTAAACTGCATTAAGTCATAAACCTGCATGATACCCAACTCCTATGAGTGCTTGAAGAGCCATCTCTAGGTCCTGGATGTCTCTCTTTGGCCTCTACCCTCTTCTTATTTCTCCTTCATTGTTTTTCCTTTTTGCTCATTAAAGAATCATTCCGTAATACAGCCACCCAATTTTGTGAGGGGAGGAGAGTGGGGAATAATATGTGGCTTTTGTGAAAAAAAAAAAAAAAAAGAATCACTCCCAAGCTTCTTTCTATCCCTTCCAATCCCAGCTTATCCTCAAAGGTCTGCCTTCTCTACTTGGTCCTCCTGCTGTCCTCCTGGATTGGTACCCATCTCTCTGTTGCAAAGGACTGTCCTAAGGTGGGTTTGGGAGTGAGAGGCCCCAAGGTCCAGCCCGTATCTTAGCCTAGCTGTCCCACCCTCTTTCTCTTGTCCTCTCCCAGTGTACAATCTTGAGGCTGGCCTGTAGAAATGGCACAAATTGTGGTGAGGCTTTCAAAACATTGATGATGCTGGTTTTGAACATGGATTCAAATCTCCAGTGTAATATATTAGCCAGATTTGGGTTCAGAGACTTAAAATGAGCTTACTCTCTATTGCAGTAAATTCTGCCTCTTCTGATCTATCCTAAGGAAAAATTATATAAAAGGAAAACTTCTTTGCTGTTGTTCAAAGATGTTCAGTGCAGCTTTATTTGTTATAAAGAAAAATGATGTAAGCAATGGAAGTACCTAACAATAGCCCATTATACTTATGAAGAGTTTGTAGTAACATGAAATTTATGTCCATTGTAATGTTATGCTAAAAGTCAGGCTCCAAATTTATCGACTCTTTACATTCAGGAGCGTGTGAAAATGCTCAGAGAAAAAGGAAAAGAGAAACGATTTTCCACCTCCCCATCACAGGCCTCATGTAGCTGTCTGATAAAGTTCCCCCTCAAAAGCAGGGCCTGACTTTCAGGATTGCTGAGCATGGCCAAAGAGAACAAAGAAATGGTCTGACCACATGGCCATATGAGAAACTTCTCCTCCCTGCTTCCCTGGGTGGTTGGGAATCAAACTTATTCCTTTTCTCTCTGTGCAGCATATCAGGTGTTGGCATAGCTCACGCTGAGTTTCTGGTCCAGAACCAGTTTCCCACAGCAGAATTTGATCTGGTTTAGATTTGACTTCCCAGAGCTCATTCCTCCCTGGGATGAGTCCACCCCCTGAACAGACATTCATCAAGTGTCCATCATGCTCTCAAGGAGATCTTCTAATGAGGGATGCAGATGGAAAAACTGCTTCAGCTTCTGTGTGCACCTCTGGATTTCCAGGAACTTACAAGGACATTTGCTCCTGCTAGGCTGCTGGATATACACAGGGGTTGGCGCCATGCTTCAATTCTTTAATTTGCATGTCTATAGTTATTGATAAGGTTGAGCATATTTTCATACATTTTTCAGACCTTTGGGTCTCCCTTGTAAATTCTGTAAATTGTGTATTGATCATATTCTCCCATTATTCTATTGAATGAGGCATTATGTTTTCAATTTGGAGGAGCTTGTAATATATTATGCAGAACTCACTAAATGGTGCTCAATGAGTATGTGGCACAAGTGGATGATAATCATGCTGAAATGTCCATAGCTTTAGCTCTCAGGCAGCCTGGTGGGGTTTGAAGCATAGGAATGCCAGGGTGCATGTCTCAGGCTGCATGCTGATCCACTTGTTTACCTCACGATACTGAACACATACTATCACTTTTTATATGTTCTGTGATATAAAGAGAGTCAGCAAGTGCTTTGCTTTAGTTTGCCAGCTGCTATGACAAATACCACACAATGGGTTGGCTTAAACAAGAATGTATTGGCTAACAGTTTCCAACATGAGCTCTTTGGGCATTTTATATCATCATTTGTACCTATCATTTCCGCTATGGCATTCGATATGCCTATCTGTTCCATTTCATGTCATTTCCACAAGGGCAGTGATTTGGGACTGTTTGCTCACTTCTGTCCTTACCACCTAGGGCAGTGCCTGGCATATAACAAATGCTCATTAAGCACTGTATAAATGAATTAATTAATTACAGCGCAATGTGAGAAGTACAATACAATGGAGGTACATACACATAAAGAGAGAGAGAAAGTGTGTGTGTGTGTGTGTGTGTGTGTAAACTTTTTTTCCTTAAAGAAGTAAGTTTAACTCATTTGGGGATGAGGAGTTGATTGTGTGTCTTTCTAGGTATTTTTATTGAATCTTTCCCTTCCTCTTTGCATCTCTCATGGCTGCCTGCTCAGCACCTCCCTTCTCTGTACTCAAAGATCAGGGTGAGCCCACAAACCACATGGAAATTCAATGGGACTCCACAGACCAGTCGCAGCAGCTGCTCTTTCCATTTACCCCACAGCACTGAAGGGGACCCTGTTTGCAGTTCCTAAACTCTTTCCATGTAACTGCCCTATGGGTACATCAAGAAGGTACATCAGCTTGTCCCCACTTTCTTTAGCTACTTCCAATCTCAGAATTCCTTATTTCTACAGAAAAAAATAAGCATAGGCAAACAAGACTCAGAGAAACACTGGGTGCAAGTGGTGGTGCTGAGCATCAAAACAGCTGTGTTGTCAAGTGGAAAGGAACAGGCCTGGGAGAAGGAGGCATGAGTTCAAATCCTGTCTCTGCCTGTGAGTGGTGCATGATCTTAGACTGTTACTTCCATTGTTTGTTTGTTTGTTTGTTTGACCTTAAGTATCTGGCATGTAAAATGGTAATAACAGCACCTATCCAGAGTGTTGTTCTAGTTCTGTGACAGGAAATGTCTGAAAGTTTTAAATAATCAGTAAGAGTGGTTATTGCAGCAGCTGCATTCCCAGAGAAGCTCTTCTCTGTTTCTTCTCTAAGAGGCATCCATTGAAAAGACTCCTGTATTTGCCAGCCACCTTCCACTGTGTTTCCAAGGGGGGGTGTGGAGCTGCTGAAGACCCCAGATGTGTAATTGCAAGCCGGTGGATCCTCACCTTGCTCAGAGCATGCTTTATCCCATCCACCACCCCGGGGGGTTTCAGGAAAGAAGAACTGTGGTGCAGGGGGAGATTCAGCTGGCAGACTGGGATATGGATCAGCCACCAGGGACTCTCCTTAAGGATTTGGGCTGTGCCTACCGTGGGGAAGGTGCCAGGTCAGAGCTAAAGAGTGCCACGGGGAAGGAATATGTGTGGGGAACATGGTCACTGCCGTGCATGCCCCTATTATCCCCTCCAGCCTGCACTAGGCTCCATCTTCATCCCCCTTGCCCCTGAAAATCTCCTTCCACCCCTGCCTGTCATGGTACCATTCACCTCCCACCAAGGCCCAGCTCTCATCCCACATTTTCTACCTCCTCCTTTCTACCCCCTCTAGATCCCTTGTGCTTTTGCAACACAGGCAGCAAATAACATCCTGGTGAGACTTTTATTGAAAATGGTAGAGCAGATGCACAGGTTGGCTGGGTGTCTCTCCTAAGACCCTATTAAACAGGAATAAATCTATACTAAAACAGGGAGCTATGGGGAAATGATCATCAGTGGCTAAAGATAAGTGACACATTTCTGGAACATGAAAGAATATGAATGGAAGCTTATTAATGCCTGGACAGAGTGAAGGAATCTACAGCTCAGCATCTAGAGAAGAAAAAGGCTCAGAGTTAACAGGAATGGAGGGCAGGAAACGTGAGACCAAAATGGCAGGCAATGTTCAGTTTGACATAAAACCCAAGAAAAAAAATGGAGACCTCTTATCTAAATAAAATGAAAGAACCCCTGAAAGGAGCTAAGGCATTTCTTGTGGTTTTTGGAGCTAGGGGTAAAGATCCCTTGGTTCTGGCAGTGGGACATGGGGCTGGGGAGAGGAAAGAAAGTAATGGCTGGCTCTCTCCCATTCACAGGTCCAGTGATATACAGATTTCCTTCTTCACCAGGAAACAGACATATCTACCATTGCAGATGGTTCAGGGGACAAAGGGGACCTTGAAAAAAATTTATCCTTAAAATTTTAAATAATATAGTGGATTTATTTTTTTTAATTGATGCATTTTTTTTTTAGAGGAAGTTGTTGGGAGTGGCAGAACAATTGCCAAAAATGTTTAATTAGAATGCCAAGAAAATAAAGGAGAGGAAATGTTCCACATCAGAGAATAAAAAGAAGATGGAGAAAAGAGAAATTGAATTTCAATAGAAGTGTTCCAGATAAAAAGAACATACCTAGATAAAAGTTTTTAAAATTAAACAATTAAGATAGTTAAATTTTTTAAATATTTAAAATCTTAATAAAGAGCTCTCTGAGTTCACTGATTTGAAATCCAAACTCCTGAAAAGTCCCTCTACAATCTGAAAGGACCAGAAGTTTAGCCCATGGTCAACCTTCGGTGCAGCCTTTCAGTCCTGCCTTTTCCTTCCCAGCCCCCATGGACCTCTGAAGGCTTCTGCCTTTTCACCTTTGCAGAAGAAAGATCACATTACATTTGAATTGAAAAAACAATAAGAAAACTATGAATGCAAATATGTGTTAGAAGAAAGCACAAGGGCAGCTGTCGCAAAACCTGGCTGCTATTAGAATGAACTGGGGAAAGTTAATAAAAATACTTATTCCTCAACCCCACCTCCAAACATGTGTCTCTGGGTAAGCTTGGGTATCTTTCTTTTTCAAAGGACTGGCAGTGAGGAACTGCACATCAGTGGATTTCTCTCCGACATATGAGGGATAGCTGGTCTACTGTTCTCCGTCACTCTACAGTAGTTTCATGGGTGTGGATCACCTCCTCCTAAAAGGTTACAAATCTTTAAATGAACTAAGCTTGAACCTAGATTTCTTTTTTTCCCACGGCAGCATGGAAAGAACTAAGCACACAAAAGCCACTTAATAAATAGTCTTCAGACAAGGAGCAGTTAAAAGGTCATTAAGTTCTTATACTTCCACTGAAATCAACGGTCAATTAGGAAAGGCTATGAAAGCCCTAGAGGTCACTAATCCATGTAAGTCATTTTCCATAACCTACTCAAGAAATCCCATTGCCTGGGGAACCCTGCACTCCAGGGACCTGGCACAGGAGCTCTCCAACCCTCTCCCTCCCCAGAACTCCTCTTTTAGTGCATTTGATTCTCATTACATCTAGCATATTTTGTATAGAATTTAAATTTCAATAAAAACATATATATTCAAGTATGTTCTGTAACAAACCTGTGCTCAAGGGAGTCTACAGCATGTTCACACAAGTGGGTAGAATAACCTCAGATTCAAGTACCCCCAAATAGATATTTGAAATTCTTTCAATTTTATCATTGAACAGGAAGGGTTTCACTCTGCGATGATATTTATTTGAAGTCAAAACTAATGCTGGGGATGGCTCAGTCATGGCATGATGGCCAAAACACAGAGGCAAGTGAATATTATCTATACTGCATTCTCCAACTGGAATTTCAAAGTCTCCATATAACTGTATTTAAGGCAAAAATAAAGGGTTGGCAATGAATCAACCTGAAAAATCAAACTTTATAATCCACCTGGAACATGGAACAAAAGAACTGACCGTTTTGATATGTGACATGCTTTTTGGGAGAGATGCACTAAGGAATCCGAAATTTTATATAACAACACTAGTGAACTTTACATAATATTTTAAATTATTTTCTAGCAAGCAATGAAAGTTAGATTAACTGAGAAATCATTGGGAATACAGGCTCTTTACAGAAGTAAATATTGTTAGAATGTCAAATTTGAAACAAAAAGTTATTGTAGCTCCTTTTCTAAGAGTCAAGCTTTGAGGTCAGTTTAATTGACCCAAGACCAAAAAGGGAGTTATTAGAAAGAAGTTAGCATTTTCAACTGTTTATATTTTAAAATTTAAGATTTCCTTAGAACTATGCAACAATACAAATTGGAGATATCAGTTGGATGTTGAAGCTGATGTAATACCGTTACTATTATAAAAAGTCCTAATTTCAAATGTTTGCAATTGTCAAATTGACTAATTGCTCCTGATAGAATTCACAAATAAATGTTGTAATAAACATTTATAAAAATCAGTATGTATGTATGCTGCTTTCATCCATTTTTCACATGGTCAGGTACTGTGTCAAATTTTGCTTGAGCATTAAATAGGTTTCAGTGTTTATTTGGGATCCATCAGAACTAGGTGAAATCATGTACGGATGAGGAGACACCTTCAACACTTTCTAGAATGAACCAGAGAATAAAAAAGCAAAAGAAATAAACTTGGAGAAATTGAACAACTCCCTCAACTTTGGTAATACTTTCTGGAGTGCTGCTTGTAACATTCTGAGCTGGACATTTTGACTCAGGGAGACCAGGCTTACCTGGCAGCTCAGTTGCTCCCTATGGGCTGGGGGCTCACCTTTCTGTGGTCTCAGTCCCCTCCACTGCAATGTCCAATAGCATAGCTGTGAAAAGGAAATGATGCAGGTTAAGTAGCGTACACATCCGAGTGCCTTGCCATAGCAGGTACACCATGAATGCTAGTTGTGCTACTTTGCCCTCTTGCAAGGGAGCCCTTTTCTCTTATCTCCTTCTCAATATGTTCCCATAAAAAGATATTTCAGACCTTAAATATCAGTGTTGTGGGGGTACAAGTTGTCTTCTGTGGCCTCCAAAATCACAATACTTAGATTCCATCTCCTCTGCCCTGACATAACTTGCCTCATGATGCAAAACTTTTAGTATGCAATGCCCATACACCTTTCAGCACCTTTTAACCAAAATAATTGTAGTGACGTATTATTATCACTGTTATTATTTATCATTATTCATCCTGAAGTAACAAGGATTAATGAAACACAAATAAACCTTACTGAACTCAATATAGCAGTAGTCTGAGTACCAAAAGTGTAATTTCCACTTTATTAGGCAGTTAAATTCCTCTGATCCTTACTGAGAAATTATAGGCTATCTGAGACATATTTGACAACCACAAAAAATAACTCCATATTTTAAAAATGAGGTGAACAATGTGTAATTTAAGGCATACTTATGTCAGAAAAAAATGTCTTCCACTCACTCATTATGTGATTCACTTTTCAGCCTCAGTCCCTTGACACATGATATGTGAATGACAGATTAAAAGAAGCACATGCTTGCTTTATTCCAGAAGGAATAAAAAATTTACATGACCCCATTGGATAAAAAAGACTTTATTATTTTTAGAACATCTTTGGTTGAAGGGAGTTTTGCCAGCTTCTCTCAATAAAATTTTTAAAAAATATGTAAGGTCCCCAAACTCTTTTAACCCATGCCCATCCTGACACAAGGGCTCCCAAGAAAGCTTCCTGTTTTCTATTCCCCTGGCTTTGATCATGCTATAATTACCACATGGGGTGGTAGCAGCTGGAACTTCTTACCATCCTGTATTGGCATGGAGAATATGGGTCATGATGCCGCTGGTGAGGGGAGAAGGTGTCTACAGGGAGCTCTAACCAAACCTCAGGAGGACACACAACACTGGGAAGCTCTGAGATGGAGCTGATCAGAGTCAACCACAGGCTTTGCCCATCAAAGAGAAAAATGTCCATGAGCACACTACCACGACTGCAATGGCAAATGCTTACAGAGGACCAGAAACTAAGCACAAGGGACAGCTAGGACAAAGAGAACAGCACACGAGTCCCAAGAAAATACACACACACACACACACACCCTTCCCAACACCATGAGGACACAATAAGCCAGTAAGCTCTGCAGAATATACAAATACCAATTTGGGGTACAGAAGGGGCAGAGAGTGGAATACTGGGAGGCTTAGCCTTAACCTAAAGGGCTATATTTTAAACCAGAAGGACACTAATTAAACAGAAGGAAAAAAAAAAAACCTAAAAAAATTTTAAAAATAAATAAATAAATAAACAGAAGGAATTGAGACAACTATTTTTAACTGGCAAGTTTAAGTTTCCCCATTTCCAGGCCAAGTAGGAGCTCATAGGGAAAATTACCTAGGTTGTGGGTAAAGAAGCAATATTTGCATTGTCCATCTAGGCAGTGGCATGTGAAAATATTCAACCTCAGTAAATGTATATAATACATATACATCCATTTAAATGCATATATGTGATGACTTGAAGCTGTATGTATCCCAGAAAAACCTGCTCTTAAAGTTAAGCCAGTCCTACCACTGTAAGTAGGACCTTTTGATGAAGTTACTTCTGTTAAGGTGTTGCCCAGGATAGTTCTTAAAACTATTACTGGAGTCCTTTATAAGCAGAATGAAAGATGGAGTGAGAGAAAGTCACAGGAACCAAGAAGCTGAACATCAATGAAGAATGGAAAAGAAAGGAGAGAACAGGAGATGCTGTCATCTGCCTTTATCGTGTGACAAGCCAAGGACCAATGACTGCCAGCAGCTGGCCCCAGAATACCTCAGTCTTTAGGAAAAAAGCATTGCCCTGATGACACCTGGATTTGGACTTTTTCCCAGTCTCAAATGGTGAAAGAATAAATTCCCATTGTTTAGCTTGAGCCATTTCATGGTATTTGCTTGAGCAGCCTAGGAAATTAAAGCAAAATATAAATACATATTTGCCACATAGTAATTGGTCAATGAGCAGTACACTAGATAACTCACCATTCCTCCATTGAAGAGCCTTTCAAACAGATCAGTAACTCCTCAGTAGAGAAGTAAAGTGGCCAGAGACAGCAGAAATTTCAGCACTAAGAACTCGCCCATTGAAAATGAGGGGAACAATGAAGACAAGGTATCACGCAAATGAGAATCTAAGTCAATAGGAAAATCATACTAACTAAAGCAACACTCTCTTATTGCTTGATGTGGGCTGCATCTGTTTCATGGTGGAGGGCAGTCACTAGTGGCCTGACCAACATGATCCCGACACTGAATGATTCTAAAGAGAGAAAAATGTAACCTTCTCTTGTTTTACTTGTTTATTTTTTTATAGATACAAAACCTTATAGGATCAGTGGGAAGATGGCAGCACAGAAAACTCCAGGAATCATTTCCCCTACAAAAACCACTATTGAACTGGCAGAAACTGTCCAAATCAGCTATTTTGAACCTCTGGAGTCAAGGGGAACACTGTGAAGCATCTAGGGAAGAGCAGGAGGAAGATTCTAGTAAACCACATTGAGTATCAGTGAATTTCACCATCTGTGCAGCAGCTACTATCCCTCATTCCCCAACCACATGGCAAGCAGCAGGGGAGACTTCAGCCCTGTACCCTGGTGCAGCTTTCTGGTGCCAGAGTGGGCTGTAAGGACCTGGTCCTCCAATATCTGAGAGTGTGTGGTCTGATCTCTGTTCAGTGCTTTTGATCACCTACTTCAGATAGCTAGGAGGAGAGGGCAGGAAACAGATACAGAGAATTGCCCAGAGAATAGACACAAAAACAGCAAAAAACGGGGCGGAGGAGGAGGGATGGATAAAAGTAAATAAATAATAATAATAGGGTGGATTGGGGGGAAAATACAGCAAATGTAAAGTATGGACTACACTTAGTACTGTAGTAGCATTTTGATGATATTCTTTCACAATTTCTAACAAATGTTTCATAACAATGCAAGGCAGTGGTGGGGTGATGTATGGGAACCCTGTATGATGTTATGCATGTTTGTTTTGTGAGTTCACAACTTTCACTATACACTTATGTTTATGTATGTTCATGTATGAATGATATACTTCAATAAAATAAAATAAAAAAGATATCCTTTGTTCTAGCACCACTCAGGCAAAAGTGTCAGAGAAGTCTTAACAAAGCAGTAACTATTGTTTGTTGTGTTATTTCTCTTTCTCTCTCTTTTCTCTTTCATTTCCCCATTTGGGAGCAAAAATAATTTGGAACAGTCACAAATTGATGACTCCAGCCCTCAACAACAGCGACAACAATAACAAAACACCCAGCAACCCCAGAGGACTGTGAGAAGTAGATTTTTTGGAGTCACAGCAACATAAAATTCAATGTCCACTCAAAATTTTTAAAAATTACAAAATGCACAAAGAGAAAAAAAATGGGCCATTCACAGGAAATAAAGAATTTGTCAGAAACTTTCCCTGAAGAAACGTATACATTGGAACTATTGGTCAGACTTTCAATCAACTGTCTTAAAGAGCTAAAGGAATTGATTACAAAGAACTAAAGGAAATTAGGAAAATATTTTCTGAACAAAAGAAAGAGACAGGAATTTTAAAAATGCACTAAATTTGGAAATTTTGGAGCTACAAAGTATAGTAGTTGAAATGAAAATCTCATTAGACAAATTCAACAGCAGATTTCAAAAGGCAAAAGAAAGGATCAGCAGACTTGAAGAAATTGAAATTATCCAGTGTGTAGAACAGAAAGAAAAACTAATGAAGAAAAATTGAACCTAGCCTGAGGGACCTATGGAATACCATCAAGCATCCCAACATATGCATCATTGGAGTCCCAGAAGGACAAGAGACAGAAAAGGGGGCAGAAAAAGTATTATAAGAAATAATGGCTGAAAACATCCCAAATCTGATGAAAGACATGGATATACACATCCAGGAATTTCACCAAACTCCAAGCAGGACAGACTCTAAGAGATTGAAATTAAAACATATTATAGCAAAATTGTTAAAATCCAAAGACAAAGAGAGTATTTTGAAATCAGCAAGAGAGAAGTGACTTGTCATATACAGGGGATTCCAAATAACATTAACAGTGGATTTTGCATCAGAAAACACAAAGGCCATCCACAATGCGATAGCATATTTAAAGTTCTTAAAGAAAAAAAAAAAAAACTGTTAACTAAGAATTCTATATCAAGCAAAATTATGGTTCAAAAATGAAGGAGAAATTAAGACCTTAACAGATAAACAAAAGCTGGAAGAGTTCATTACCAGAAGACCTGCTCTAAAAGAAATGCCTAAGTAAACTCTTTAGGCTGAAATAAAAGGACACTAGACAGTAATTCAAAGCCATAAGAGAAAGAACATTGGTAAATATAGGTAAATATAAAACCCTATATTATTTTCTATTGGTTTGGACTAATCTTCACCCCTATATTACTTAATAGTCAGATGTGTAAAATACCATTTTATTTCTATGTTGATGGACATACAATGTATAAAGTGGTAATCTGACCCAATAACAATATAAAGCAGGCAGGACTAATATATAAGAGTAAAGAATTTGTGTACTACTGAAACTAAGTTGGTTTTAGTCAAACTACATTATTATTAGTTTAAGATAAGGGTATATATAAAGAACTACTGAAACTCAACAACAAAAGAAAAACAACTCAATTAGAAAATGTAAAAGGATTTGAATAGTTATTTCTCCAAAAAGACATTAAATGGTCAATAAGTACATGAAAAGTTGCTCAACATCATTAGCCATTAGAGAAATGCAAATTAAATCTACAAGGATACCACTTTGCACCCAGTAGGATGGCTATTATTTTAAAAGGTGACAATAACAAGTGCTGGCAAGGGTGTAGAGAAATAGGAACCCTTGTACAGTGTTAGCAGGGATGTAAAATAGTGTAGCCACTGTGGAAGACAGTTTGGCTGTTCCACAAGTAATTAAACATAGAATTACCATATGACCTGGCAATTCCACTAATATGTATATGCCCAAAATAATTGAAAGCAGGATGTGGACAGATACTTGTTCATCACAACATTATTCATGATAGCCAAAAGGAGGAAACAACCCAAATGCCCATCAACAGATGGATGGATAAACAAAATACGGAATATCCATACAATAGAATATTATTCAGTCTTACAATGTCTGGTACATTCAACAACATGGATGAACCTTGAAGACATCATGTTGAATGAAATAAGCCAGACACAAAAGGATAAACATTGTATGATTTCTCTTATATGAAATACTTAGACTAAGCAAATTCATAAAGACAGAAAGCAGAATAATGGTTATCAGCAGGGAGGGAAGGAGGAATGGGTAGTTATTGCTAAATGAGTATGAGTTTTGATTTGAGATGAAAATAGTCTGAAAATATATAGAAGCCGAAGTTACAGAGAATTGTCAATGTACTTAATGCCAAAGAATTGTCCACTTAACATAGGTAAAATTACCTTTAAATTAAATAAACCACATTTGGAAATAAATAAATTATGGAAGAAGAGGCCTTATATGATACACATTTGGCTTCTTGGCTCAAACTTTTGTGTGTGTATTGAAGAATTTATCCTTACCCAAAGAAAGTTCTACTCTTTGTCCTTGGCTTTTGAAAGGTAATCTCTAAGCCCTAGGGATGTCATGCCTGATAGAAGTGTATTTTGTTTATAATGTGGAGGCTGCCACTCCTGGAAGGCCAACAATGTGATGGAGGGTGGGAGCTTTGGGCTGTGTGATATTGGTCTACCTGGAGACTGAGCTCAACTGTGTAAAAATTAATCGATCAATCATGCCTACATGATGGAGTGCCAAGAAAAACTGGATACCAGGATTCAAGTGAGTTACCATTTGGAAATATTCTGTGCATATTGTCATACATTAATTCTTGGAAAGCAATGCATCCATGACTCCACTGGTGGAGGATAAGTGGAAGCTCCATATTTGGAGCTCTCCTGGACCCTGTGCTATGCACCTCTTCCCTTGCCTGATTTTAATCTGTACCCTTTCCTGTAATAAACTGTAACCATGAGAATAACAGCTTTCAGTGAGTTCTGTAAGCCCTTCTAGAAAATTATCAAAACTGAAGGTGATTTGGGGAATCCCCTAGCTTTAAGTAGGTGTCAAAAGTGAGGGTGGTCTATTGTCTGATCTATTCATTCTAATGCATAGATGGCAAACCCTTGCACCATGTGAGGGGGTGAGATTGGGAAGTAGTGGAGGAAGAAGATCCGTAGACATTTTCATAAATATACTGCTGGTATTCTTTATGTTTTTAAATTTTTTTATTGTGATAACACATATACAAACATGAAATTTCCCATCTTAATGACATTCCAATATAAAAGTCAGGGGTATCAGTTACATTCACAATGTTTGGCTCTCGTGACCATCGTCCATTACCAAAACTTTTAAAAACCTTGAACAGAAACTCTGAACCCATTAAGTAATAACTACCATTCCTCTCCACCCTACCCCACCCTTAATAACCTATAATCTAATTTCTGTCTGCAGGAATTTGCAATGTCTAGTTATTTCATATAAGTGTAAATATACAATATTTGTCCATTTGTGTTTGTCTTACTTCATTTAACATGATGTCTTCAAGGTTCATCCAAGTTGTAGCATGTATCAAAACCTCATTCCTTTTTAGGGCTGAATTATATTCCATTGTATGTATACACCACATTTTGTTTATCCATTCATCAACTGGGCTGTTTTGACCTTTTGGCTATTGTGAATAATGCTCCTATGAACATTTACATACAAATAGATGTTCATGCTGCTACCTTCAATTCTTTGAGGTATATTCTGAAAAGTAAGATTGCTTAATCATATGGTAGTTCTATATACAACTTTCTGACCAACTGCCAAACTGTTTCCACAGTGGCTGCATCATTTTACACTACCACCAATGCATGAGGGTACTTATTTCTCTGCATACTTTTTAAAACTTGTTATTTTCCATTTCTTTTCTTTATAATAGCCATTACAGTGGATATTAAGTGGTATCTCACTATTGTTTTGATTTTCATTTCCCTAATGGCTAATGATGAAGATCTTTTCATGTGCTTATTGGCCATTTGTGAATCTCCTTCGGAGAAATGTCTATTCAAGTTTGCTTTAGTCTCCTAAACTGCTATCACAAAAACTACAAACTGGTTTGGGCTTAACAAAGAAGAATTTATTGGTTCATGGTTTCAGGGGTCAGAGGTGCAAATCAAGGTGTTGCCAAGAATATGCTTTCTCCCCAAAATCTGCTGTGTTCTGGTGTTCACTGGCTGGCAATCCTTGGAGTTCCTTGGCTTTCCTGTCATATAGTGATATCCTCTCCTTTCTCTTCCTGGTTACCACTAACTTTCAACTTTCCCTATGGCCTTCTCTGACCCTGCCTTCTGGTTTGTTTTCTCTATAAAGCCTCTAGTAATTCTGATTAAGGTCCACTCTACTTCAGTTGGCCACACCATAACTAAAAGTAACCTCTTCAAAACATTCTATTTACAATGAGTCCGTACTTACAGAGATCTGGATTAAGATTAACAACATGTTTGAATTGGTGCATATAATTCAATCTACCACAAAATCTTTTGCTCATTTTTTTTTAATTGGGCTGTTTGTGTTTTTGTTGTTGAATTGCAGGAGTTCTTTATGTATTCTGGATATTAACAAATATTATTATTTACAAATATTTCCTCCTATTCTACAGGTCATCTTTTCACTTTCTTGATAATGTTCTTTTATGCACAAAAGTTTTTAAATCTGATAAAGAACCATTTATCTTTTTTACTTTGTTGCTTGTATTTTTGGTGTAAAGTCTAAGACAAAGTCATGAAGTTATTTCTCTATATTTACTTCTACTATTTTTATGGTTTTAGCTCTTCTACTTTGTCACTGATCCATTTTCAGTTAATTTTACTATATGGTGGGTGTTAGGGGTCCACTTTCATTCTTTCGCAAGTGGAGATCCAATTTTCAAGCACCACTTGTTAAAGAGACTATTTTTTCACCTTGAGTGGATTGGGCACACTTGTCAAATATCAATTGTGCATAGATATGAAGGTTTACATCTGAAATCTCAATTCTATTATCTTGGTAATATGCCTGGCCTTGTGCAAGCACCATACTACTTTGATTACAGTACGTTTGTAAGAGGTTTTAAAATCAGGATGTGTGGGCTCTATAAATTTTTTCTTATTTTTCAAGATAGTCTTGGCTACTCTGGCCCTTGTCTTTCCAGATGAATTTCATGATTGGCTTTCCCATTTCTGCAAGGAAGGCCATTAGAATTTTTATAGGGATTATGCTAATTCAGTAAATTTCTTTGGGTGTAATCAACATCATAGCAATATTTAGTCTTCCAATCAATGAACACAGAAAGTCTCTCCATTTATTTAGGTCTTCTTTGATTTCTTTCAGCAATGTTTTGTAGTTTTCCATGTACAAGCCCTTTACATCCTTGGTTAAATTTATTCATAGTTATTTTATTATTTTAGATCCTAATGTTTATGAAACTGTTTTTTTAGATTTCCTTTTTGGGCTGTCATTACTAGTGTATAGAAATACAACTGACTTTTGCATGTTGATCTTGTATCCTGCTGAATTTATGAGCTCTAGTAGCATTCTTGTAGATTATATATACATAATTATGTCATATATGAATAGGACTTTCTTCTTCCTTTCCAATTTGGTTACCTTTATTTTTTCTTGTCTAATTATAATGGCTAGAACTGGTAGCATAATATTTAATAGTGGTGACAGTGGACATCCTTGTTTTGTTCCTGATCTTAGAGAAAAGCTTTCAGTCTTTTACCATTAAATACAATTTTAGCTGTGGGCTTTTCATATATTCTCTTTATCATGTTGAGTAATTTTTTTCTATGCTTACTTTTCTGATCATTTTTATCAAGAAACAATGTTGGATGTTGTCAAATGCATTTTCTGTAACAATTGAGACATTCATGTTTTATTTTTCCTTCATTCTATTAATGTAGCATATTATATTGATTGATTTTCTTATGTTGAATCACCCTTGCATTCCTGAAATAAATCCCACATAGTAGTTTTGTATAATCCTTTGAACATGCCATTGGATTTAGTTTGCTAGAATTTTGTTGAGGATTTTTGCTTCTACATTCATAAGGGATCCTGGTTTATAATTTCCTTATGTTCTGATATCTTTGTCTCACTTTGGTATTAGGGTGAAACTGGCCTCATAAAATTAATAAGGAAGTATCACCACACTCAATTTTTGGAAGAGTTTGAGCAGGTTGGTGCTAATTCTTTTTTGAAAGTTTGGTAAAATTCACCAGTGAAGCCATCTTGTCCTGGATTTTCTTTGTTAGTTTGTTTTTTATTATTTGATTCAATCACTACTTACTACTGGCTTGTTGAGAGCTTCCATTTCTTCTGAGTCAGTTTAGGTAATTGTGTGTTTTGAGGAATTTTTACATTTCTTCTAGGTTGTCTAATTTGTTGGTGTACAATTGTTCCAATATTCTCTTATAATCCATTTTATTTCTGTGAGGTTGGCAGTAATGTCCCCTTATTTCATTTTCAATTTTGTGATTTGCTTGCTCTCTCTATTTTCTTTGTCAGGCTGGCTAATGGTTTGTGGATTTTATTTATCTTTTCAAAGAACCAACTTTTGGTTTCATTGA
Source organism: Tolypeutes matacus (assembly GCA_026826555.1). Classification (NCBI taxonomy): domain Eukaryota; kingdom Metazoa; phylum Chordata; class Mammalia; order Cingulata; family Chlamyphoridae; genus Tolypeutes; species Tolypeutes matacus. The sequence continues at coordinate 6,847,305 of JAKSZT010053840.1, forward strand.
TTCATTGGTTTCGTACAGGCAAGCACAACAGTAGGCTCATAGGGTCTATTCTGGTCCCTCCAGAACCAGGACCAGGGATCTACACTGAGAACATAGGTTGGCTCCACACTGAGCCAGACGACTGGTTAGCTACAGTTCCAAGAGTTTCTCCTACATTTTTTAGTAAGCTTTTTCTTGATTTGGTGCTACCCCAGTTACTGCAGCCATTTAATCCTATTCTAGAGCTCTGAGGAAGATGGTTCTGCCAGGTTTGGCTTGTTGTTTAAAAATTCTGTAGGGTGATGGGGCACTGCATCATCTCACTCCACCATCAGCCATCGCAGTGATGTCTTTTCCCAGTAGCTAATAAATTCGTGATAGACACAGCTGATACTTCCACTACCTTGTAGGTTCCATGGAAACAAAGACAGCAAGCACCAGCATAAATGTGTTTTAGGAAATATCCTCACCTCTTATCCCCAGGCCTCTGGTAGTCAGGTATGTCCACCATATCCACCAGTGGACTGAGTTCTGGTCACAAATCAGAACATAACCCAGAAAAGGCATGAGGGTTAGCAGAGCCAGGCCTGTAGTCACTGTGGTGGAAGGTGTGTAGATCTGTAATCAACCTGAGATCAAGTCTGCCTGTGTGGTCCCATTTTCTCACTGTCTTCAGCCTCCGTTTCTAGGCCTATAAAACAGCAGCTCTTTGGGGTGATTTTGTCCTCCAGGGACACTTGGCAGCATTTGGAGGCCTTTTCATTGTCATATCTTGGAAGTTGCTACTGACATCTAGTGGGTAGAACCGGGGATGCTGCTAAACACCCTACAATGACAAGACAGACCCCCACAATGAGAATGATCCTCCCCAAATGGTCATAATTCCATGCAAACCTGCTATAAAGTGAAGATAATCATACCTACCATACATGACTGTTGTGGGTCAAATGGGATCATCTATAGAAAGCACTGAGCACAAATTGTCCCTTCCCTGTTGAAGAAACTCTTTGCCCAGATCAGTGGTTTTCAATCCTGGCTGCACATAAACAGAAATGTCTGGAAAGCTTTTTTTTAAATGCTAATGTTCAGGCCCTCCTGTAGAATGATTAAATCAGAATTCCCTGAGTTGGGGCCCAAGATCTTGGTAATTTTTAATGCTCTAATATGATTGGGATGTGTAACCAGTGTTGAGAACCACTGGCCTTGATGGTGACTATATCTTGTTGACTATTTATTTCATGTTCAGTTCCATCTCTGATCCATTCTTCCCGGGTTTCTAGGCTTCTATTCTGGGCTCCTGGGCTCTGTTTCCCCTCCTGGATTCTGACCTTCACCTGTCTCATTGTCCTGATTTATAAGCTCAACCCCCTCCTCTCTACTATTGCTATCCCATTTTGACTCAAAACTAGTTCACTCCTCCTGGCCAGACCAGGGCCAATGCCATCCAAGTTGAAGAGTGACAAGCTCTTCATGGGCTGCCTGTTTGTCACTTTTCTCTCCCAGAAAAATGAAATCAATCATAGAGGGGTCTGTAAAGTAAAAACTAAATTATTTAAAAGAAGCATGGCAAGAGCATGTAAATATAATTTAATTAAGATGAGAATTTAGTTCTTCTTAACACATTTTCTTCTCCTCTGTAGGCTTTCAAAGAGCATATGCTATAATCAACAGAGCTCACAGGATGGGGTGCCCTGGGAGCTCCTTGCTTACACATAAATTCTCCACTTTTGTTAGAAAGTGCTCACCAGTAGTTCCAAAAGTCACCGTGACTATAAGCACTCCTCTGTCTTTTAACTTCCACCCATTACTACTGGTTATGGAGATCTGAAAATTATCCTGTGGCAATGATATTAATCCCTCCAATCATCCCCAAGAATATATTTTGGCCAATGTTTGTACTTTCCTCATTTTGTTCTTCTGATTTTTGACCTCCTTCAAGTCCCTTCCAATTCTCCTACCCTGGTGTATCTTAGATTTCAGAACATCCCTTTGAATGACCACCTCTTGGCAGTCCCCATGACATAGCAGGGACAAAATGCTGGCAAGATACACTTTGAGAGCAGTAGGCAGGCAAGATTTAATGGTGATACAGAAGCAACACTGTGGCATCCAGATTTTCTCCCAACAGTCACACTGGGCTTAATCAGAAAGATTCCTCTTCCACTCAGTGGAGCAGAATTTGAATTCTTCCATGGTCACATGATGGAGTAAAACAGAAGCAGCAGTCCAGAAAATATATTGCACTCAGAATAATGAGAATAATTTAACTATAGTACTCACAAACACAACAAAGCCATTTCTAAGATGCATAATTAATGGCAAGCAATTTCTAGGTACACTGGTTGGTGCAACACTCATACCTAAAAAGGAATAGTGATGATTAAATAAACTGAGCAATTGTAGAGAGAGGCTGAGAAAATTCACAATAAGTTATACTAACCATGTGAACAGACAAAGTAACATGGAGGAGCATGATAATTAGAAGATTCCAGGACTACACAGAACAGAACAGGCGCTTTCGAATCAATTCCAATCCATGGGCTGGGTAAGTCCTATGTGATTATCACAATAAATGTTCCAGTGTCCATAGTGGGCCACTGCAAGATGTATTTCTGCCTGTAATGATCCAGATTTTAGAAGCAGCCCTCAGGGGTCTGGCACTCAAGGTGCTCTGTTTGTGCTCCTGGTTCCTGATGCAACATATTCATGTCCAACTTATTTCTTACCTCTTCCAATAGTGTCTGACATATACCAGAATCTCCTAACCCCAGCTTGAGACACCAAAGAATGATGCCTCTCCATATGCCTCTTGTAACTCTGAGATCAAAAGCTTCTCAGAGCTTTGTTTTTCTCCTTTGTATAGGCATAGGTGAGGTGGCAGTGGAGAAGGGAAGGTTGTGGTCAGTAAGGGGTGGCTGGCTTCTTTTACCACCTCCCATTGCTTTTATGTAATCAACATTGTCTCTGAAGAAACAACAGAGCTAGAAAATTTGATTTCACGGACTCCTTTCAGATGTGCATGCTGGCTGCCCTAGGTTTCAATTTTAATTTGCCCTCTCCTAGATGAGGCTATCAAGAGAAGTTTTGCATGGTCCAATCCTATTTCCTCCTCCAGCTTTAGCAGTGTATCACCCATTAGCTATTTTGTTCTTTTACAGCTGTTCAGGGCAGTAAACACTGGGTGTCATTGTCAGGCCTCACTCCACTTCCCTCTAAGAAAAATTAGTACCCAGACCTGAACTACTGCAAAATGTTCTCACTGTTTTTTTGACATCTAGTCTTACTCCCTTCCATCCATCCATTCAAGCATCAGAATGATCCTCAGAAAGCTCATATCTGACCCTGCCAATCCACAGCTAAAATCTTCCAAAGTCTTAACCTGGCCAATGAAGCATAAGCTCTCCAGCTAAGCACATAGTTCCCACCATAGACTGACCACTTGTACAGGTTCAGTATCATCTCTGTCCACTCTCTACGCATAGTCCAGTCACAGTGAGCTCCTCAAAGTCCTTTATACAACCTTCTTTCATTTCTGTGCCTTTGCATATGTGCGTCTGTCTACTTTGAATTTCCTCTGTCTATTTTTCCCCTTTACCATCACTTACTTCTTACTTAGTGACTCAGCTCAGGTGTTACATCACTGTGGGAAGTCTTGCAGGATCTTCAGGATGGGTCAAATGTACCTGTATGTACTCCCACTATTCTATTAGAGCATTTCACACTGCAATCTAATTATATTGAACACAGAATGGCAGGAAACACTGTTGAAAAAGAACCAAAGCTATCTCATATTTATACATTAATGGGAAGAGAAAAATCAATCAATAAAAATATATTCAAAATGACACAGATAATGGAATTAATAAGTGATAAGAAACAATTTATTATAACTATGTTCCCTATGTTCAAGAAGGAAAAGAAACTGTAAGCCTGTTAGTCAAAGATATGAAGCATATATAAAAGACCTATATCAAACTTGTAGTTACAATAAACTATAATTTTTGAGTTGGCAAATAAAATGGATGAAATTAAAAGTACCTGCTACAGGAGGAAAGGTTAATGAACTTGAAAGCAAAGCAAAAGAAACTGCAAATGAAACACAGAGATAAAAATGCTGAAAAAAATGAAAAATGCATCAGTGAGCAGTGGGACAACTTCAAGCAACCTATTATATGTGTAATTGGGGTCCTTGACAAAGAGAAGAGAGGATTGAGACAGAAAAAAAAATTGAAGAAATAATAGCCAAAATATATATGAACTTAATGGAAACCATAAACCCACAAATCATATTAGCTCAAGGAACCATAGAATAAGAAATATAAAAAAAAAAATCAAACCACTACATCAATGCACATAATAATTAAATTTCTTAAAACCAGTGATAGAAATAAAATCTTAAAAACAGCCAGAGAAAAATGATTCGTTATGTACATAGGAGCAAATATGACAATTACAAAAGATTCCTCATTGGCAACAGTGCACACCAAAGACAGTTGAGCAACATCTTTAAAGAACTGAAAGAAAAAATTTTAACTTACTGTTCTATACCCAGTAAAAATCTCTTTCAAAAACAGAAATGAAATAAAAACTTTTAAACAAATACAAAAGCTGAAAGAATTAATCATCAGCAGACCAGTATTATAAATAAACATGATATATATGAATATATATGTATATATATGTGTGTGTGTGTGTGTATATGTGAAATTATATATGTATGGAATCCATTTGAGAAAAAGGAAAATAACACCAAAAGGAAAATGGATATATGCAACAGAATGAAGAGCTCCAGAAACGATAAATATGTGGGTTAAAAAAACAAAATGGGTATTCTTATTTTTAAAAAACGATTTAAAACATAATTAAGTTTAAAGCATAAATAATGGCATTAAACTCTGGGGGTTATAAAATATGTAGAATAAAATGTATGAGAGCAACAGCACAAAAGCCAGGTGGGAAGATAAGGAAGTACACTGTTACAAACAACTTATAGACTATGTGAAGTAATATATTATTACTTGTAGTAGACTGAGATAAATTAAAGATATAAACTAGAAGCCTCACAGCAACCATGATTGTGGTAGTCAACCTCCATGATTCCTACCTACTAGTGTTGAGGCCTTTGTGGACTCCCTCCTCTGGAGTATGTGCAGAACCTTGGATCCTTGGAATCTTAATCTTAAACCTTCTAATCTTTATCTTAAATTTTCTAATCTTAAAAAGAGAGAAAGTGAAACAAAGTTTAAAAACATGAACAAACTTTCAGAGACCCATGGGACAGTAACACAAAGTCTGATAAATAGAAAGATCCAAGACAATTAACATCAAACACAATAACTACAAAGAAATCCATACATGGGCAGATCATAGTGAAAAAGATGAAAAATAAAAATAAAATCTTAAGAGTTAAAGAAAAAAAGAAATACTACAGAGAGGAGAACAGTGATAGAAATTGTAGCTAACAGCTTCTCAAAAAAACTTGAAGTCCCAAAGGAATGACATGATTAAAGTGCTGAAAGAAAAAAAATGTCAACCTGAATTCCATATCCAGTAAAAATAACTTTCAATTCTATATCTAGCAATATTAAATACATATTCACCTAATTATCACTTATAGAATTTGTCACAAGCTAACCTGTACTACAAGACATAATAAAAGAATTTGATTAAGCTGAAGAAAGCTGATACCAAATAGAAAGGAAAAAAAGTGAGGACAACCAGAACTGATGTGTATAATAGCCTATTTTTTCATAATTTCCTTAAAATACAATTGATGATTTAAAGCAAAAACATCATTACTGGGTTGATAGTACGTGTAGAAATTAAATATGTAACAATAATATGCAAATATAGGAGGTGGTAAATGGAATTAAAAGTTTGAAGGTTCTTAATATTTAAGAAAATGGCAAAATATTTAATCTAAGCAGGCTGTAATATACTTGGGATATACACTATAGTGGCAGACAATGTGTGTTGGCTTTATACTGTGTCAAATTAGTTAAACTTGCTAGGAGAAATTTGCCTGTTATTTTCAAGATGGAAGTGAAGGAATATACACTTTTACACTCAGAAATATGGTGTAGCTGGGGCTGTGACAACTAACACGTTGTTATTTATCTACTGGCCTACTGTGGTGGAGGGGGCAGCAACTGGGCTTGCAGCTTCTCAGCTCACGTCCAAATCCAACGCCAGGTGGACAGCCATCCACATGGTGAAGGGAATCAGCTTGTTCAATAGGCAACTCACATCTAAATATTGGAGATTGCGAGATGCAGACACGGTTGCATTTTGTCATTGCAGATTCAGGTTTGTCCTTTGTCTCTCCCACTATAGGTTTGTCTTCCTTTCCCAACAGTCAGCCATACTAGACAGAGAGGCAACATGGACTGATTAACCACTTCCCACAATTGCATAAGATCTCATAACTGTAATTAATCCCTCATTCTAGTTACTCACAGTGGTTCTGCTTCTCTGATTAAACACTAAATGTTACACAATAGAAAATGAATCATTTACAATGATTGTATCAAAACCATAAAATACCTAGAAATAAGTGTAGTAAAAGAAGTTCATGAGCTCTACATTGAAAAGCACACAACAGTGGTGAGTATATTAAAGAAGACATAAATAAATGGAGAGTTATGACGTGGCCATGGATGAGAACATTGAATATTGTTAAGATGTCAAGATGTCAACTTTTCACAAATTGTTCTATAGATTCAATGCAGCCATAATCAAAATCTATATAGACTGTTCTGTAGTCATTGACAGACTGACTCTAAAATTTATATAGAAATGCAAAAGACCTAGAAGAGACAAAACAATCTTGAAGAAAGGATAAAATGTGAAGACACACTTTTTGATTTCAAGACTTAGTAGTATGACATTATGGTATTGATGTATGGATAAGCAATTATATCAGCAAGATAGAAAAGAGAGTCCAGAAGTACACACACATATAATCAATTGATTTTCAACAACGTCCCCCTAAGTTGGTGGAATAACCATATAACCATATTTTAAAAATAAATATCACTCTCCCCCACCTCATTCCATAAGCAAAAGTTTATTCAAGAAGGATCAAAGACCTAAATGTAAACATTAAAACTGAAACTTCTAGAAGAAATTGTAGAATAACTTCATAGTCTTGGAGTACACAAGGATTTCTTAGGATACAAAAAAGCACAAACTATAAAAGAAAAACACAGATATATTGAACTTCATCAAAATTTTTAAAACTTTCGCTCTCTAAAAGTCACAGTTAAGAAAGTGAAAAGGCAAGTCATAGAACTGAAGAAAGTATTTTTAAAATATATAACAGGCAAAGGGCTTGTATTTAAAATATCTAAAAATCCCTTGACTCCATGGACCGTCAATCAATAAGAAAAAGAAAAACAACCCTATAAAAACGGACGAAAGATTTCAACAAACACTTCCAAAAAGAATATATATTAACAGTATATGCAAGTGTTAGATATCATTAGTCAAATGGGAAATACAAATTAAACTGCAAGGAGATACCATTTCACCCTGACCGCGATAACTAAAATTAAAGATTGGATTGGACACCAAATGATAGTGAAGTTGTGAGGCAACCAAAACACTTACACATTACTGATTCCATTTTTAAATGGTACAACTATTTTCGGTAGTGTCTCATCAAGGTAAAGATGCAATTACCACTCCTTGGTATTTCACCAAGAGAAATGAAAGCACAGGCATACCCAAGGATGTATACAAGATTAGTTATAGCAGTTACATTTATAATAGCCCCAAATGAAAACAATCCAAATATCCAACAACAGATAAATCAATTTGCAGTCTGTGGAGTATTTATACATTGAAAACCTCTTGTCAGCAAAGAGAAACAAACTGCAGATATATACAACACGATGGAATCACAGTAACTTTATGCTGAGTGAATGAGGTCAGATGCAGAAGAGTAGGTATATTGTGTGGTTCTATTTATGTGAAAGCAAGAACAAGGACAATTAATTTATGGTGAAAGAAAGCAGAAGAATGGTTAGTTATGGGGGAGGGTGTGAAGACTGATTGCAAAGGGACAGGAGAAGATATTGTGGGAGGGTGTAAATGTCCTGTATCTTGATTGCGGTATAGGTTACTCAACTGCCAACTTTCATCAAAAGCCATCAGATTTTATGCATTTCACTATATTGAAATTTTACCTTAATTATATTTAAAAGAATAAAATATTATGGAAAGATGGTAAGTAAGCACATTTTAAAAATGTTCAACATCATTAGCCATCAGGTAAAATGCAAATTTACACCACCATGAGATATCACTACATACCTATCAGATGGGGAAAAAAATGTTTAAACTAACAATAACATAGTGACAATATCAAGTGCTGGTGAGAACGTGGGGTAACAAACTGGAACTCTCATAAATTACTGGTTGGAATGTAAAATAGCACAACCACTTTGGAAAACAGTTTGGGAGTTTATTATAAAATTAAACCTGCAACTGCCATATGAGCCAGTAAATGAACTTCTGGACATTTATCAAACAAAGTCTTTTATGTTCACCTGTACACAAATGTTCCCAGCAGCTTTATCCATAACAGCCCCAAACTGGAACCAATTAAGGAACCCTTCAATAGATGAACAATTAAGCAAACTGTGTTATATGCATAACCTGTAATACTACTCAGCAACGACAATAACAAAAAACAAACTATTGATGAATGCAAAAGCCTAGGTGAATCCGCATAGAATTATGCTGAATGGTAAAAGTCAATTCCAAAAGGTTACATACCATGTGATTTCATTCATTCTTGAAATGACAAAGTTATAAAAGTAGAGAAGAGATTAGTGGTTGCCAGGGGTTAGGGGGGAAGTGGTGTGGCTATGAAAGGGCAATCTGAGGGACCCTTCTGGTGAAGGGAGGTTCTGTATTCTAACTTAATCAATAGTGTCCATATCTTCATTGTGATATTGTCCTAGAGTGTTGCAAGATGTTGCCTTGGGGAAAACTGGGTAAAAGGTAAATGGGATCTCTTATAACTGCATGTGAATCTACAGTGATCTCAAAATAAAAATCATAATAATAATAATTTAAAAGATAGTGAGGAAAGGAAAAAGCTATTGAAATTGAGCTTAATTAAAACTTTAACAGAAGGTATTGTGTATAGCTCTGCACAAGAACCTTTTGTGTCGGTAACTGTGATATACAAGACTTTTGATTTTAAAAGATTTGGAATTACCTTTCTTATCTTTTTCATTGGGGCTTCCAAACACTATTTTTTCAATTTCCTATTTGAGTCAGAAATTGTGTTACTCTAGCAGACTGATGTGTCCTAAAAATTTACAGAGAAAATTGATATTATTAATTTGTCTTTTAATGCAAGTTGACTTTTTTCAAATCCTAATCAAGATTCTACTTAAAATACCAATTTTTTAAAAAAGATCTAAGTTTTCCTTTCAGGCAGATAGTAAAAGAAAATTAAATTAAATTAAACTCAGAGAAATTGGAAGGAAATTATAAATGCAACACAGAAATCAACAAAATCAAAAGTAGACAAGAGAGGAATTCAATAAATCCAAACTTGTTTGTTTGAATAAAATTAATGGAATTGGTAAATCTCCATTCACAATCAAAACGTGATGAGGTCTCACAGATCAATCTTTGGAAATAATGTTTGGAGCCACTGGAGTGACTTGTCATGATGGAGGCAGACAGTTTGCCACACTCAAGGACCCGCACCTCTCCACACGCACACCTCTCCACACGCACACCTCTCCACACACAAGGACTCACACCTCTCCACACGCACACCTCTCCACACGCTGTGGAAAGGCTACAAGCCTTGGAGTAAGATCACGCTACTTCCTGTGCACCCTAGGTCAAGTTGCTTAACTTCTCTGAATTTCAGTTTCCTCATTTATAATTTCAAGATAATCATTTCTACTTCTTAAGTGTAATATGAAAATTAGAAGAGAGTAATTTCCTGCAGAGCTCGGGGGGATACTTTGCAGGCAGTGGGTGTTCCATCAATGCAAACTCCCTGCCCGCTCCTATTCCCTTCTGAGTGAGCTTCCTTGGACCCGGTGGAGGGAAAAGCACCCTCTCCTCATGGCCAGATGAACTGTCAGGGTTTTCTGGTTCTCTGTGAAAATACAGAATAGAGAAACACTGTAACACTAGAAAAACTTAAAACAAGAGAACAAACACTGGGCCTTAAGTTTCACTGTCTCTTGAGCCTCTGAAAGAAAATATTTTCCCTCTGGATATTTAAACAAGTGAACATCAAGAGATCTATCTGTCTCCCTTCCTGGGATATGCTGAGACTGTCGGCACACACTGAGAAAGAGCCTTGTTCACAGCAAACAGCTAATTACGAACCCTTTAATGTTCACACTAAAATCAAAAGCATTTGTTCTTTGTGAAGCGTGTCCCAAAAAGCTTGTGTAAGCCCAACACTGGGCTTTTCCTGGGCTCCCAGCTAATGGACTCATAAATCAGGAGAGTCTCTGAATTAAAAGGGCTAATTAAAGTGACTCTATTAAATACAGTTTATTTTCAGTCGTGCCTTTCATTCCCCTCCCTCCCCTCCTCCAAGGACAATGTTCTTGAAGGTAAACATCCATATTTCAATACGTGCCCCACAGAGTGCAAAGTAAAACTGCATTTGAAAACCAACCATATAGAGCGATTCTTTAGGTATGCATTTGGGGGCAGCTCCCCATTACATTAAAAAAAAAAAAAAAAAGACTCGATGCTCCCAAACAAATCAAAGAGGAATAATTTTTCAAACACAGAGTTTGACCTGAAGATTCCCTGGGAGGCAAGTGGTGGAGTGGGAAAGGGAAGATCATGGGGTCTGAGTGGTCCAATTGAGGTCGAGGTTGGCTGAGCACCCGTCTTGCTATCAGTGCCCAGTTCTCAGATTCTTTGGCCATCCAATGCTGATGACAGCCACAGCCACCCCAGGGATGGGACACAGGTGAAATCGAAAACTGTAAGCAAAGGATCATAGGTGTTTGAGGAAGAGTGTCCCATCCTTTCCCTCTCCCTTAGAAATGTGTCTTTTAGAGGTGCGCACATGGCTGGCATGGCAGACGGAGCTCACTCTGTCATCCCTGTCATCCCCACTGGAAGGAAGGAAAGTCTGTCTGTGAATATTTAATTTCAAAACATCTTAAGTGGAGTGAAGCATTCAGTCTGTTTTAGTTTGCCATAGGGCTGCCAATGCAAAGGACCAGAAATGGGTTGGCTTTTATTATGGGTATTTATTTGGGGGTGAAATCTTACAGTTTAAAGACCATGAAATGTCCAAACACATCATCAGCAGAGTTGCTTTCTCACCAAAGTCAGCTGCCACTTGGTGAAGCAAGATGGCCCCCGAACTCTGCCAAGGTCTCTGCCTTCCCCTCCAAAATCTACTGGAGCTCATCTATGGGCAACTAGGCACAGGGCTTTTCTCTTTCTGGGCCTCCTCTATCAGTCTCTGCTGCTCCACTTTCTTCCTCAGTTCAGCTACAAGCTATCAGGCATAAAGATCATTTCTCTCCCTGGGCCTCAGCTCTTTGAGACTCCCGGGGGCTTCTCTCCTTGCAGCTCAGCTGTAGGCAAAACTGGAGTCCTCTCTCTCACATGGCAGGATCAAATATGGCAACTCCCTTTTTCTGTGTCTTCATTTTTATCAGACCCAGCAAGAGGGTAGAGCCTCAACCTGAGCCATGCTTCACTGATATAGTCCAAGTGAAATTGTCTCACACCCACAGGAATGGATTAGCTCACAAGCATAATCTTTCTCTTTTGGGGATTCATAAAATAACTTCAAACTGCCACACACTCCAACTCCCCTTTCCTAATAGTAGCACCACATCTATCTTTGTGTATTTTCTGGGTTTGCTTCAGAGACAAGCCACATACAATTGTGTATCCTGTTACTTTTTAGGGGAACCGTCCCCAGAAATCACTAGACTTCCCTCCCCAGCTGAACATGAAAGGCCATTTCCCTTGGCCAGCTGTTCTAATGAACAAAGTGATGTAGGCAGATGGAGGGTTCATGGTGGCCTGGGCTGGGGGCCAAGGCCCTTCACATGCCCTGGTTGGCCTGAAGACCTTTGAGTGGGCATTGACTGCTAAGGGGCCCTGTCAGCTCCAGAGCTGCACAGGATCAAGTTCACCCCAGGTATAATATGAACTACTCCTTCCACTAGAAAGTTGTTATTTGCATTTTTCAGCCACCAGTCCTGTGTTGCAAGAGCAGACCCCGCTCTTACATGGGTCTGATGGACCAATTTAGTATTAATTGGACTGGATCTTTTTTCCCACTGTTCTCACCTTCTGGTTCAGGAGTAGCCAATGCAGTGTAGATGAGTTAAACATTGCAAAGTGGCCAGTGCAATGCTCTAGAGCCATATTTTAAGTTTAACTTTTACACCAATATATCATCTCTGCCTTAAAAGAAGGAAAGCAGTCCTCATTTTTGCAAGGAGATATGTTATCTCCCATTTTGCTTGAAACACTCAGCCTTCTCAGTCTGCCTGTCATCCTCACACATTTAACAAAGACGTGCAGATAAGAAATATTTCACAATTCCAAATGTATTATAAGAAGAACAGCTGTGGAAGTACCTGGAAACTAATGCCTATCCAACAATGAAGAAGGTGAGGGTTGGGGAAGCCAGGGCAGCAGCTGGTTTATTAACATGCAGCCTGTTGATTGCTCAATGTTACAAGACCCCCAGTGTTTCTTTCAAGCACTCTACAACCCAACTCTTTACAGGACCTGCTGGCTCCATGGGACCAATGGGCTACCAGAGTGTGCTCTCTGCCCTGGTCCATCCTCCACTTGGCTTTCCCACTCAAAAACTCTTCCACAGTGCCTGCAAGCCAGACCCTAAACTCTTGAGCCTGGAAGTCAACCGTGTCCACAATCTCACTCTGACCCCCTTATCCAAGCTTATTCCCAGCTGCTACCCTCAGCAACTACTGCTCAACAACCCACGATTGCATCTAGGGTGTCCCATGAATGTTCCTTTCTAATACCTTCTGCATTGCTATTGCCCAAGCAAGGAATATTCTCCCTCCTCTTGCCAATCCATCTGTTCAGGTTCTCCCCATACTTCAAGCTCACTCCCTCCAGCTTAGTGTCTGAGGGAACTCCTGCTTCTCATCCAGTCTCCCACATGGCCCACATTCACTTGCCCAAACCTCAGAAGTTAATGCCAGTCTCTCTTACACTGTTCTCTAAATGCCTCAAGTAAGTGTTCTATTGCTTATCAACTAGACATAAAGCTTTCTGATGTTCTCTGGATTCACTCACGATTTTCTTGCTGCCGTGCACATAATAAAGGCTTAACTAAGATCTATAATAAGAACTGTATTTCATGCTCTGTTGCAGAATAAAAGCAGTGACTAACCCTGCAAATTGGTAGGAAAAAAAAACACTAAAATGACAGGCAAAATATTAAAAGTGTTTTTTTGTTTATTTGTTTGTATTTTACCTCAAATGCCAAAAGCCAAAGGAAATCTGAAACCTATAGATTTGAGTCAAACGCTGAAGCTGCCATTCTCCTTGGGGACATTGAGTATCCATTTATGGCCTTGAAGGACTCAGGGTCAAATTGCAAACCTTGGGATCTGCCAAGGAAAGAAGTCTAATTACATGAAGCTGGAACTAGTACGTGCTACAACTTCAAGTAATGTAAACTTGAAAGAAACTCATGTTTCACACTCATTTACCCTTATACGCACCTGCACCCACTGTGGGTAAGACAACAAAACATAACTGTCTTGCTGTGTCATACTAAGTGAAGGGAAGAAAAATAGCTGTCCTGAGACTTCCTAAGGAAAGTCTGTCCTCACCTAGATTTCGGTATGAATTCGCACTGCTGGGAAGTCTGAAAAGATTCAAGTTGAAAACATAGCTTAATATAGCAACACCAGATAACCATAAGAGTAAATGAGCAACATAGGCTTCAAAGAATCCCTCCAGATAACACAGGATTGTGATATCAGAGTCAAAAATCATAAAACACATGAGGAGAACAGGCATCATGACAGAGTAAGTAACAACATATTCTCATCAACTTCATATTTGAAATTACCAGCAAGAATATAAAATAAGTATATTTAGTGGGTTTAAATAAATTCAGTTTACAAAAAATAGAACAAATAATGAAAGGGCCTTAAAATGTTCAAGTAGATTTAACAGAAAATAGTCAAAAATAAAAATTATATGATAAGATAAATAATCCAATGGATGGTTATAATAGAAAATTGTTCAAAACTGGAGATATTTAATAAAATGGAAGTTAAAGCTGAAGACATTATCTAAAACGTAGTATAGAAAGAAAGAGTCAGGAAATAATAAAGGAGTTTTAAAAGACATGGAGGAGAGAATGAATAAGTCTAATATTTGTCTAATTGGAGGTCCAGAAAGAGTTTAGTGAGACATGGAGAAATACAGTATTTGAAGAAATAACAGTTGAGAAACTTCAGAAATGACAAAAGATATTAATACTTCCATTATTAAAGCCCAGTGGCTCTCAAGTAGAATAATAAAATAAAACTTAAAAATCCGTACTTAGATGTATCTGTGTGAAACTGCACAAAACCAAAGGGATTATCTTAGTTTTCATATAATAATCTTGATTTTTTAATTTTTTAAAATTATTTTTTTATTCCCTCCCCACCCCTCCAAGATGGCTCCCTTGTCTGTCTGCTCGTCTTCTTTAGGAGATACTGGGAACCGACCCCTAGATGTCCCATGCAGGAGGCAAGTGCCTAACCGCTTGAGCCACTTCTGCTCCCTGCTAGCTGCATCGTCTGCTGGTTGTGATATCTGCTCATTGCAGCCGTTGCAGCATCTGCTGGTTGCATCATCTGCTGTTTGCAGCAGTTGCGACATCTACTGTTTGCAGCGTCTGCTGGTTGTGGAGTCTTGCTGGTTGTGCTCATTTCGGCAGTTGTGACCTCTGCAGTGTCTGCTGGTTGTGGTTTCTGCTGGTTGCAGCATCTGCTCATTGTGGCATCTTGCTGGTTGTGGCGTCTTGCTGGTTGCAAGAGTCGGTTCATTCTCTTTAGGAGGCACCAGGAACTAAACCCAAGACCTCCCATGTGGGAGGTGGGTGCCCAATTGCTTGACCCACATCCACTCCCCAACTTGATTTTTGAAGAAGTTTTAGATTGTATAAAACTTACATTGAAAGAATAGGGATTCCCATATACCCCACACACCCCACCATCACATTTTCCCCTATTAATAATATCTTACATTAGTGTGATATATTTGTTACAATTGATGAACAAATATTGAAGCATTACTATAACCATGGCCTATAGTTTACATTATGGTTTACACTTTGCACTGTACAGTTCTATAGGTTATGACAAAGTGTATAATGGCCTGTGTTAATCATTGCAATGTCATACAGAACAATTCCCATGACCCAAAATTGTCCCTTGTTCCACCTACTCTTCCCTCTTCTTATCCTCAGAACGCCTGGCAACCACCATCTTATATCATTGTTACAAGTTCTTCTATTACTACAATAATAGTAAGCCTACTTTGGTCTGTGGTTGCATTTCTCCCTTATGTTTGTTCATTCCTTAATCTTGAGGACATTGGGATGATCATGTCCACTCTGCTTCCAATTGAGAGGGAGCTTAGATCCCATGGGGCAGATGGAAAGAATTGTTTTGCTTGCAGTTGTAGATGCTCTTTGTTTTTAGAGATGGAGTTGTCTATCATCATCATTTTGTTAGTTGTCCTGGGTATGTCCAATGAACCAGAGAGCAGATGTTGGCCACAACTCTGCTGAGATTCAGGGCTCAACTGGCATATGAACAGACTGAAGATTTAAGTCTCTGAGACTTAATGCTAATTATAGGTTCAAATAATAGGGGCAGAAGAACCATATGTAGGGAAATTATAAATGAGTCTAACTCTATTACATTGGGGAAATAAGTTATCATATAGGTTGTGTGCCTAGCCCATAGAGTCCAGATGTCTCTAGAGCCCTTGGGAGCATCCCTGTTTGATGACAAATAGCACCTGGATGTCAGAAGACAGTAGAATAATATCTTGAATATGCTGGGAGAAAATAACTGTTTACTCAAAGGAATTATATTTTAAGAAGGAAATAAAGTTTAAAAAAGTATTCTGACAAACAAAAGTGGAGACATTGTGCCCAACAGACCTTCACTAAATGGTATTCTAAAGATTACCATTATAGGCAAAAATGAAAGCAATACAGATAGGTGGAAAGTCTGAGATGAAAGAAGAAACAAGAGCAAAGAACTTGGTGAATATAAGTAAATACAATTAAATATTGACTATATTAAACAATAATCATAGCTTTTCCAAGACTTGCAGGAGAAAACAAGGTAGACCTAAAACACTTACCCATAAAAGTAGGTGGAATGAGTAAGATTGTAGTTAATTTAATATGTAGCCCTTGTATTATTCAAGAGTAGAGTAAAACTATTGATTAATTTTAGATGTTATTGAGTAAAGCAAGCATCATGAAATTTCTGAAGTGACCAGTTACAGAATGGAAATAGAATTAATCAGTTCCAAATGAGTAGAGAAAAAAGGCACAAAGAGGAAATATACTCAATCAAAAAAAGAAGGGAAAAAGGAAAGGAAAGGAAAAGTCTCAATTAAGATGATAGAAATCAATGTAAATATGATGATAATTAGAATAAATGTAAAAGAACTAAATTCCAGAGTTAAAAGACAGAGACTGTCAGACGAGACCAATAAACAAAAGCTAGCAAGAAACACAAACACGTCTAACTCGTAAGTTTTAGAAAGGATAGGAGTAAAAGAATGCTGAAAAATATATCAGCATTTGGTTAGGCAACTATTAACCAAAACAAATATGTATCAATAATAATAATAGACAAAATAAATTTTAAAGCGTAGAGGATTACTATGAGATGATAAAAGGTTTAAAACTCAAAAATGAAGTTATAATTCTAAATTTGTATGCACAAAGTGATGTAGGCTAAAATATACTATGAAAAAGACAATGATTGAAAGAACCACAAGGAAAAATTCTCCTCCTCACAATCATCATCAAGAACAAAAAATCATGAGAGATTTTAACACAATTTCCATAGTAAATATAGGAAAAATGCTAAGAATGCTAATTTGAGCAATGCGACTAGGCAACTTGATCAGACACACACCGCTATCACATTAACCCAATCAGTAGAGAATGCAAATCTTTCTTGGCCATATATGTAACACTTATGAAAATTTAAATTATATGTAAATACAAAAAAGATATATTTAAAAATTCTTGATAGTCTTAAAAAATTATAATTTATCATTTTCTCATAGTTATAAATGAGAAATCAATAACAATGATAAATAAAAACTCTTACTTAAAATGCAATTTAAATAATTCATGGTTCAAATAATTATTCTTAATTATTTTTAAAGTAATTTGATGTGATCAATAATGAAACTACAGCATATCAAAATTATGGGATGCAGTAAAAGCAGGGTTTAAGGGAGGGAAGAAGGAATTAGAGTTTTAACTCATACCATACATAAAAGTTAATTCCAGATGCTAAAGACTCAAACGTGTAAGATAAAATCCATAATAATTTTAGAATAGCATATAGAAAAATATCTTCATGACCTCAGTATAGGAATGGATTTCTTAAGATTCAAAAAAGGCAAATCATATAGAAAAATTACATGTAACCATATTAAACCTAAAAAATTCTGCTTGTCATAGGAAACCAGTTTAAAAATTAACATAAGCTAAAAATTGGATAAGGATTATTTGCAACATATACAGCTGACAGAGGATATAGAATACTTGAAGAACTATTGCAAATCAATAGGGAAAACATAACCTAAAGAGAAATGTGCAAAATACTTGAAGGAGATCTTCACAAAGAAATGTTCATGGCTAATAAAAATGTGAAGAGCTGCTCAATGCATTACTAATTAGGAAAATGCAATTTAAAGCCACATTTAGATAACATTTCACCAAATTAGCAAAAATTTCAAAGTCTGACAATAAATAAGTATCAAGTTTTGGCAAAGATATTGGGGAGAGCTGACCTACTGCTGCAGACTAACAATCTAGCAATGTTTAGTAAAACTAAAGATGTACATTCCAATGATAATAGGAATTCCTTTCCTAGGAATGCAGGAAACATTTGTGCTCTTGTGCTCCAGGGAATATGTATAAAATGTTCATAGCAGCACTCTTTATAATAGCAAAATCCCAGAAACAAGGCAAATGCCTAATGCATAAATATTTTGGTACATTCATACAACCCAATAGAGCAGTGAAAATAAATGAAGTATGGCTACAAGCATATGGCTGACCTACTCTCAGGAGAGTATGCTGAGCTCTGTAAAGGAAGTTGCAGGAGAATGCATATGGTATGAGTCCATTCAACAAAGTTGAAAATCTGCAAAGCTCAGCACTTACCTTCTTTCTCAGGTCTGCAAGCCAGAATGGCCCTGGTTGTGTCCTGCCCCACCTCAGCACATACACCCTGGAATTGTTTCATTCTCTGCATATTTTCTGCAGTGACATTCAGTGTCCCTGGTGAGGGATTCAGTGTAGCTGTTAAAACTATGAAGAAATGGAAGTAAATGAATAAACACAAAATTCAGTATGCGTTACCTCCAGCAAAGGAAAGTAGATGGAACAGAGAGAAGTTCTAGTAGGGCTTGAAAGATAATGGCAATGGGAATTTCTGAAACTGAGGATGTATTCGCATTTCTTGGATTATAATTTTGTGTATCTTATACATGGTTCATATTTAATAAAAGCAATTCACTTAATATTTATTGGAAACAATATCCAATGAAAGCAAGTTTAAAAAAATGACTTGTCTAATTGTGGCCTTGCACGTAAAGTACAAGTTATGGTGCTTCTATCCTGCTGTCTCCTCTCTTGTCCCCACCATGAATAAACTCTTACCACCATGGAGCGTGAAAACTAAAAGGAACCTTAGGGAATTAGCATGGCACCGACTGGGGAACAAACACAAGCCGCCTCAGTTCAAATCCCCACTGGATTATCTAATACTGTGTGAGCTAGGGAAATTTACTAACCTCTCTGATTTGGGGGTCTTCACCTTCAAAATGGAAAGAGTAAGGTGTAAATTGCAATGTTGTCGGGTATTGAATTAAGTAAGAAGAGAAAGTTTGTATTACACACAGCATTTTTGGTGGACAATTTGAAGTAGCTATTAAAATATGAATAGTTTCTTATAAATGCTCTTATCAATTAACCAGGAGCACAGCTGATTAGAAGCTATCCCGGGGGGAGGGGGGGAGTTGTCTCCAAAGTTTACGTAAATTTATGTGCAAGCTTGTTCGTTGTAGCATTGGTTTGGGCAGGAAAAAATGAGAAACAACCTACAATATAAAAAGTGTTAAATAATTGATGGTACATCAATGCTTGGAAATATATTATGCATCCATTAAAATGAATAACGTAAATAATGTATTGATGCAGGAAAATCTCCAGTATATAGCTAAGTGGAAAATACCTCCATTCACTTACATGGGGTTTGAAGCTTAGAAAAGTTCAGAGATGTGGCCTTTCTCCCAGCTACTAGAGGTAGAACAGGGATTTTTAGCCACATAATATAATCCTAAAATACGAATTATTATTATTCCAATGCACAACCATCCTTAAGAAGGATGCTAGCTTTGATTCTCTCCCTCTTCTAAATGATTTTTACGTTGTACATAGCCATAAATGCAGTGATAAGCACCTGGTGATTCTTAGGGCTTTCTGAAATCTAAAAAAGCCACCTGTTCTGTGTGACTAGCACACTGATGATGATCTTGGAGGAGAGGGAGCTGCTATGCTTGGACAATTGGTTTATCTGAATTCACACAGCCAACCACCTGTCTGCAGGACTATTTATTGCCTGGTAAACTGGGTTGGAACACAACCACTTGAAAGCATCTCCAGGGGGATTCAAATGAACTTAGAAATCCTCTAGTTGTTTCAAGGGTGCTGGGCCTGTCTCTAAAGCATGAGCATAGAAGGGACCTTCTAGGTGACCCATTTCCCTATCACTGTCCCAGCCCATACCAAAACTTGAATGTGTTCCCCCTTGCCACCATAAAACCCTGTAAGGCAGGTTGAAAGAATGGTCAGAAGATTCCCTGAAAAATAGCCAATCATGATGTAAAAGGTCACTTGACTGTAGAGGAGAGGTGGCAGTGGATGAGGCTATGAGGATATACCTCTGGGGCCCCAAAAGCAAAGGTGTCCACAAAATTAGGAAGGTCAATTTTTATTTTATTTTATGTCTTGCAATGCCTGACCATTTCAATAAAAATCACTGTGCTATGTCCCCTTCTTAGCCAGTCTCTTAGCCAGAGCCTTTCCATAAAAACAGACTAGAAAAGCATGATGGCGTGGGCTATGTTTGCATGGCTCGGAACAACCTGGAGTAAAGGCAGAGTGCAGCTCCTTCCAGGGGCCCAAGGTAGACTCCCTGTCCAGTGCTCACACCTCAACATCCAATCACCTCTAAGGCAAGGCAACTCACAGAGCATCTTTGGTCAGCTGCCCTCTGGATGGAGTGACTGCTGGCAGTTGTGAAAAGGACAAGGAAATGACAAGAGTCACACAAGGGTAGCTCAGCCAGCACCATCTTGCACAAGAACTTCCATGGAAGGACAGAGGAAGTGGGGCCATCAGTGTTTATGAGCCAGATAAAGTGATTGTACGAAGTAAGTGCTTATGTTCTGGTTTTACAGATGAGGTGTCTAAGTCTCAAAGCTTAGGGAACAGCCCACAAGCTCTCATTAGCTGAGAGATAGACTCTAAAACCCAGCCCAGTGCAATTCCAAAGTCCATGTCCTTCCACAGACTGTTATTACGTGGATAATAGCCAGAGCAGTTGGGGCCGGCATGAATTAAACCCCATAATGCAGCATATTCAGTAAACTCCAGCTAAGTTTGGGAGCTCATTGAATTGGAGTCTAACCTTAGATCCCCTGGAGATGGAAAACCAGGTGGGGATCGGCTGCACCCCGCCCACAAATGAGATTCCATTACCCCATATTAGGTGCTGAATGCCAGTAACTCATCACCATGCTGCTCCCACTAGACCAGAACAACTTTGTGAATTTCGTGAAAACAAAGTAAACACATTGTTCCAGTGACCCAGTGGTTGGAGCATCCAACCAGTCAGTGTAACAGTACCTGGCACAAAATGAGCTAACTAAAACCAGTTAGCTACTATATGCCAAGAGTCCTGCTAGGGACTTCATATCATTTCAATTTCTTTGTTGAATTGAAATTTAAATTGCTCCTTCAGGGTAGGCATAATCCTGCCCATTTGACATACGATGAGATTGAGGCTCCTAAATCTGTGTTCTGCATGACATCTTATCCAGCCTTTTAAATGCATGAACATTAGTGTGTAATGATGGAGATCCAAAAAATGCACAAGGAATACTTTTATTCTACTCCTCCAGTTTCTGGCAATCAAACTGAGGGGAGAAGCAATAAGCCAATGAAAGAAGAGCAGCAGTTCAAGGGGATATGCAATTACTGTCATGCTAAGCTAGCCTACTCTCCTAGTCAGGCATCACCTCCTCCAGGAAGCTTTCCCTGATAACCACAGGTAAAGTTAGCATAGTATCCTTCCTCTGAGTCTTTCTTTTTTTTTTTTTTAAGATTTTATTTATTTATTCATTTATCCCCCCCTTGCTGCTTGTGCTCGCTGGGTCAGCTAACCAGGCCGTGCAGGCGGGCTTGCCTTCACCAGGAGGCCCCGGGAACCAAACCCGGGGCCTCCCATATGGTAAACGGGAGCCCTACTGATTGAGCCACAGCCACTTCCCATCCTCTGAGTCTTTCTATCACCACAAGGTGTGATACCCATTCCTGTCTTTGCACATATCACCCTTTTTGGAGAGAGATTGTTTACTTTCCTGTCCTCCAAGAGATTCTGAGTTCACTGAGGACAGGCAATTGTGACATATTCTGGGTATGTCTAAGGTCCAGCAAAAAGTTGGTGCCAGAAGGAAAGCGTTTGTTGGGGTAGGATTTGGATAGGGAACCTAGGTTTTCCATGTCTGGCTTAGGCTCAGAGATCCTTGCAGAGGCAGAGAAAGTGACACAGTGAAAATGGTCCCAGCTTCATTTAGCTGGAGCCCAGGTCTCTACTAGTTTCTCAAGTAGTTTCTAATTCAAGATGGTGTATCAATCCAATATTTGAACTTCTTATTCTAAAAGCTGTCCTGAAGAGATAGTGGAAGAAAAGAGGTCTTTGATTAAGAGCTGAGATATCTGAGTTCTTATACAGGTTCAGTCTCTAACACCCACTGACAACCAGGAAGCCTCAATGCCTCTCTGAGCCTCAGTTTCCCCATTCATAGTTGAAAAAATGGAACTTCCCGGGCCCCACGACCCTTTCCAGTGCTCAAAGCCTATTAACCTGAGAAGAGCAGTAAGGAGGGCCTGGCTAGCTCTCCTAAAGCCAGAGAAGGGTGATGGTAAGTCTGGACATCAGGGGACATGGGAGGTTTTTGAATAATGTGTTTGCAGATAGGCATTGGGGCATCATAAACCTCCCCTGCCATTCTCTGAGCTATAATTCCACCTCATTGTCACTAACACCCTAGGTTCTGCAGTGATTTCATTTAATTTTATGGCCTGGCTCCTCCAGCCTTCCTAGTCAGATAAGCAGGTTTGACAGGGCCGAGGACAAAGCTGGGCAATGATTTGCAGGGTTGCAAAAGGTGTATAAACCAGTCATATCAACGGCTTAGGGGGAAAGGATCCATTTACCTCTGAAAATGAGGGCAAGACCTTCGTCCAAGCAAAATGACCAGGCCGGTGTGGTCCAGGGTGGCTGGGGTGGGGTCTATGCCCATTCAGCCTGGATGGTTGCCCCCAAGGGCATGTGAACTGGCTAATAGATTAGCAGCCAGGCTCAGAGGCAATGAGGCAGGATCTGGTTCCACGTCCAAGGAAGGAAGCATGGACCAGTCCTTCCCCGGGGCAGAGGAGGGGGCAATGCCCAAACTCTAGAGTGAGAAAGGGAAGAGCCCTGAGCTCTCCCACTTATTACTGTCACCTGTGTAAAGAGGCAGCATCAGTCAGTCATGCTTGGGCTCAACTCCCTCAGACAAGTCCCTTAGCTGACCTGAGCCTCAGTTTCCCTGATGGTGAAGTGGAGTCATAGCAACTTCCTCCAGGGACTGCAGTGAGTCTAATGTAGACATAGAAATTCAAAGGTGTGCCCCATGTAACAGTGGTGACTGTGGGATGGCATCCCGTTGTCCAGCCAGCCCTTCAGCCCCGGGACTTCAGCCCAGACTCTAGAAGTTGAGAATGCCTCCAGTGTAACTTTAGCACCTGTGGCACCTCATCTGTTTGGTTTGTCTGGGAGTTTCTGGTGGGTCAATGTTGGATGTATTTGCCTCATATCTCTAGGCAGGTGGCAGGGCACATTTGAAGGGGGCTGGGGCCCCTGTGGTACACACAGGGGAGGGTCACCCAGGAACTGCCTCAGATCAGGCCTGGAGATGCGAGCAAGGGGTCTGAAAGGAAGAAGCTCGTGGCCTTCTCTCTTCTCCTAAATGACCCAGCCCCACTGAGGCTCAGATGTGCCTACGTGCCTGCCTGCCACGCTACAAGCAGACAGGCTTTCTGGAACAGAGTTCCCCAGAAGCCCAGCTCAGCTTCTGGCTTAGAATGCAGATGTGGGCAATGGCTAAAAAAATTGAGTTTCTCACAGGTGGCAGCAGAGCGCTGGCTAGGAGAGCTTGGCTGGAGTCCAGCAGGGTGGTTATTCATGAAGTGTGGTCAGAGGGACCAGGGACTCCTAAAGGCCTTAAACCCTAGGGATGGTGCCTCTGTCCACCAAACAGTTCTGAGCCCCTGCTTGCCAGGTGCAGTTCTAAGCATGCTGCTCCATGTATTCACTCATTTAATCCTCACGGCAGGCCTGGGGGCAGGGGCGGGGGCAAGTGAATTCATACTATGGATGAAAATCCGAGGAGGAGGGAAGAAATCCTAGAAGAGTGTTTTCCACAAGGCACTATTGACTTTTGGGCTGGATTCTTTTCCCTGGAGCAGGGCTGCCCTGGGCAGTGTAGGGTGTTTAGCAACATCTCTGGCATCAACCCACTAGATGCCAGGGGCACCCCTCCCCAGTTATGACAGCCCAAAATTTCTCAAGACATTGCCAAACATTCCCTGGGAGCAAAATACCACCTCGCTGTGAACCACCATCCTAGAGCTTAGATGACCTCCAGGTGCAGGTTGTTACTTGCTGAGATGTCAACAGATGATCTCAAGGTGCAGGTTGTCACTTGCTGAGATGGAAACACTGGCATTTGGGGTGAGGGGCACGGGGCTCAATCTGTGACTTAAGCAGAACAGACGATCTAACCTGAAGATGAATGGAATATCAGCTGGGGTAGGGGGGCTGGCAGGAGGGTGTTCCAGGCAGGGGAAAAGGATGACCAGAGAGCTGGCAGCAATTCAGAACCACCTGATAGCTTTCCGTAAATGCTATTGTCTATAGGTGCTCCCTCCCTGCTCCCACTGAGTCAGAAGCTCCAGGGGGAGGAGTCTGGAATCTCCATTTTAGCAAGCACTCCAGGCAATTTGTGTGCAGCCAGCCAAGGCTAAGGTTTGGGAATTTGGCACAGCTGAAGCTTCACGTTTGAGCAGATGCTTCTGGGACCTCAGAGGACCCTCTTGGCAGGAGGATCGGGAGATGCTATGGGCATGACTGTGTCCCACCTCTGTTATCCCTGTGAAACAGTCTGCCCCTTGCCTGAAATCTAGTTATACCTAATCAGGTTTCTCACCTAACCAAAGGCATTATCACTGCTTTCACATGGGAGTGCAGGGAAGGGGAATCATAGGCTTTGAGGCCACAGAGAATTGAGTTTGACTCCACTTTTTAAGCCTCACTTTTCGTATCTATAAAATGAGTACAAAAAACATCTACCTTACCTGGGCATTTTAAGGCTGGAATTATGTGTTTGAGTCATGATGACATAGCTGGCATCAAAGGTTTCTGCTGGCTGGCCTCCCAAGTTAACCATGCTTCCAAAATGCACCTGGTGCTAAAGAGGGCATCCAACAAAGACAATCAGAGAGCTTATTGCAAACACAGATGTGAAGATGAGAACCAAGCCCTCAATTCATGAGACCTTTCCTCCCAAATGGCATCTAGTTTTAACATCACAACCACGGTTTCTAAATCACACTCCAGATCCAACCCTGCCTGGTGAAATGTGATTGGTGAGCCCTGAAAACCACTTCTTGGGGGACTGTGTTTTAATCAGGAGCCCTGAATGAAGTCCTCCTACAATGACTCTTGGTCCACACTCAGCAATCAGTGACCCTGGACTGGTACAGCTTTCTCTTCAATAGATCCCAAGTCTGTTCGTTGCACCCAAAACCCAAATTTTAAATATGCATTTGCTTCTTGGTTTAAAAGTTTAAGAAGTCAATACCTCCCCAACAAATAAAATCATAGCTATCAAGCATAATATATGTTATTTTTCAGCTGAGCCTGCAATTTGTGAATGAGCCCATTGAAAATGTGAAGGAAAATGCAGTATTTGAGGCAACTTTGAAAATGATATTGCCAGGTTAAATTTGTTTTCCAATTTAAATCCGTATGGGTGACTAAGAAGTGTACTGAAGGAGCTGATCGATTGTCTCTCCCAAATCCAGGAAATCACTCCTTCCTTCCCCAGGCCTGATTGCAGAGTTCTCCTCAAAATGGAGGAACCACAGCAGATGGAATTGACACCTGGGGATGGAAAGATGTGGTCTTGGAATGTAGCAATGCTAACATTTGGAGGAGTCCATTGTACCCGGCATTGTGTGAAGACGTTGAATACATGTTAGCTAATGCTCAGAGCAACAGTTCTGAGTGTGATTTCGCCCCTCAGGAGACAGTTGACAGAAGCCAGAGATATTTTGGTTGTCACGCCTTGGGGGAAGGGAGAGTGGCTGCTACAGGCATCTCATGGGTAGATGCCAGGGTCCTGCTAAATATCCTACTGTGCACAGGACAGCCCACACAACAGGGAATTATCTGGTTAAAATGTCAATAGTATCAAGTTTGGGAAACCCTGACTTACAAAATAGCTATTATCCTTGTTTTCCAGATGGGGAAACTGAGGATCAGAGAAAGTAAAGGATTCAAACTGAGATCGATTTGAACTCACAGTTCTAGAGTAAACTTGAGGGGATTGTAGAGAATCCCCTGCTTCCAAAATGAAGATGTGCTTGGCACCTTTTCACGCTTTGTAATTAACCACACATGTAAAGGAAAAAGCAACTAAACCACCACAGAGAATTTAAAGTTAAGAAGCACTGATTGTTCAGCTCTGTTATCTAATAGCCATTTGAAGAAAATAATTCACACTAAGGTTATCATTAATGAGAATGACCAAATGGTGCCAGGCTTGTCTGTAATCCTTCCAGTTAATTAATCAGTGTGATTAAAAGTTATGAGTTCAATCTAAATTTTGATTTGTACATTAGGAGGAGGCCATGCCTTAACCCAATGGAGTGAAAGGAAAATAGTGGAACTTCAGGCACCATGGAAAAATGGCAAAGGACATATTGTTGGGTGGAAGGTATCCTACATGTTTGTTCTGGAACTGCTGCTTCCTTCTTGGGATCGAGTGGAAACAAGCCTGAGGACAAAGCTGATGTACTGTGGAAGGTAGAGCTTGCCAAGAGTCCAAACCAACTGCATAGCTCAGGACCCAGACCTTGGTCAGCTGGCCAAGTTCACTGCTGCCCTGTGAGGTCTCTGTACCTGTTCCAGGGATAACCCAAGGTCACAGGATGCTTTGCTAATATGGAGACCACTGCTACCAGACCAAAGAGTTTTGGTTACCTTAGATAGGTAATGGAGGGCTTTCGAGGTCTTATGAGTAGTACACTAGTATCACTTGTTTTAGAATGAAATGATTTAGAATGTATCTTATGTAAATAACAAAAAATCCTCTACTATCTGTTGTGTAAAATTAAGAAGAATTGGGGAAAATTATAAGTAGATAGATTGAAGACTACCAAAAAGGTCAAACTTCGTTTTCAGAATTTTTAAAAGAGGGATTGGGTTGCTTTGGTCATTAATGAGTTTCCCATCAATGGAGAGGTTCATACAGAAGTTAGATGGCTTCTTGTTATCCACCAGCATCTGCTCTCCCTTATTCTGATGTAATTGAGCTGTAGTTAGGATATGGCCACCTAGCAAGGGACCACATTTCCCAGAGCTCCTGGCAGCAGATTGTGGGCATATGATTAAGTTCTCACCAGTAGGAAGCAGAGTTTGTCATTTCCAGCCTGGACTTTAACACATATCCACCCTCCCCTATATTCTTTTCCCTTCCTGTGATAACAAACCTGGAGGTACCTGAGACTCAGATTACCATGAGTATGAGAATGGTGGAATAAAGGGGGAAAGCCATATGATCATTTTAATAGATGCAGAAAAAAAAACAATGACCAACTAATCACCCACTGCTGCAAAAAAATTTCAGCAAACTATGAATTGAAGTAAACTTTTTAAATCTGATTAAGGACCTCTGCAAAAAAAAAAAAAAATCTGCTCAAAATGTAGAAGGCTTAGTGCTTTCTACCTAATATCATTCTTTTTACTGGAGATCTTAGCAGTGCAATAAGGCAAGAAAATTTTATAAAAAGCATACAATTGGAAAAGAAAAGTAAAACTGTCCTTCTCTGCAAACAACATGATGGTTTATGTAGAAAACCCTAATGAAAACACAAAATAAAACTGTAATGAATTTATGGACCCAATAAATGATCTGCAAAAACAATTTGATTTTCTATAATAAGTAAAATGAACTTTTAAAACACAGTTCACAATATCATTAAAAATAATAAAATACTTAGGAATGAAAGATATTTGAGATCTCTATACCCAAAACCAAAAAAAAAAAGTAGTCCTGAGAGATATTAAAGGATAATTAAATAAACTGAGGGATATATCATGTTCATGGATCAAACAATTCAATGTATTTTTAGTTTAATTCCCCTCAAATTGATCTATAGATTTTAAGCAATTCAAATAAAAATACTAATAGACTTTTTGAAGAAACAGAAAAGCTAGTTCAAAAATATATATGAAAATACAAAGGGCCTAAAATATCCAAAACAATCTTGAAAATGAAGAAGAAAAAATGGAGGATTCATATTGACTAATGTCAAGATGTACTATAAGAAAATAAAGGGGGAAGCAGATGTGGCTCGGGGGACTGGGCTTCTGCCCACCACATGGGAGAACTGGGTTCGGCTCCTGTGCCTCCTAAAACGAGAAGACCAGCACACAACAAACAGACACAGTGAATGCAAACAACGAGGGGTAGGGAGAAATAAATAAATAAAATAAATCTTAAGAAATAAATAAATAAAAGATGTACTATATGACAACAATACACAAGAAAGTGTATCTGCATGAAGATTTACAAGCATATTGATGGAACAGAATAGAGAAACAGAAATAGACTCACACTTTTATGGCTATCTGATTTTCTACAACAGTGCCAAAAAACGGAACTTCAATACATTATTGGTGGGAGTGTAAAATGTACAACCAATGTGAAACAAGTTCCATTAGTTTCTTATAAAACTAAAAATATACCTACACCATGACCTACCAATTCCAATTCTAGGCATTTATAAAAATACCTGGACAAAACTGTTCAGAGCAGCTTTATACATAATTTCCAAAAACTGGAAACACTCCAGACATTCATTTTCAGGAGAGTGGGGGAAAAAATGTGGTGTACTTGTAAAATGTAATATTACCCTTGAGTAAAAATAAATGAGCTTGTGCTCCACATACTGATATAGATAAATTTCAAAAGCATTATGCTGAGTTTAGTAGTCTTATCTAAAAGATGAAATATTGTATTATTTTGTGAATATAAAGTTCTAGAACAGAGAAATATAATTTGTGGTGGGAAAAAAATCCAAAAATGGTTTCCCCTGTAAGACTTAGAAGAGGCATAAGGAAACTTTCTGAGATAATGTTAATGTTCCATAAGTGTTTGGCTTATACAGGTATGTATCTATATACATTTATCAAAACCTCAAAGTACACTTAAGATGCATATATTTCATTGTGTAGCTGGATTTTGTCTAGGTCCTTGGCTAAACTGCAATATATGAATTTCAAGAGCACGCCTCATTGATTAGGCCAGTAATTTATTAAGGTAGGGAGGGAAGAGAAATGGGAGAAAACAACAGATCATGGGTTCCAGAAGAGGAAGAGGCTGAGGAGTGATAAAGTGGGCTAATTTGTAGATTGCAATTACCCATTATAGACTATAAATGCCCAGGTTTTACTTGCATGTTGATCCATGTGGTGGGGGGGACAAGGCAAGAGCAGGGCACAGAAGGCAAGAGCAGGGGTTAAGAGGCAAGAGAGTGGGCAAAAGTCCTTTGCCCTTGCTTTTTGAATCATTAATTATTCTGTCCCTTTGCTAATGGCATGGGAGGAGCTCCAGCTCTCTGCTGTTTTGATTGATTACCCCACCCATCAATCCCCCAGGAAGACCCAATGATAAGGCCCCTGGAGAATATCCAGGGCTTTTCCTGGCTGCCAGAGGAAATCTCGTTCTGAATGGGAGAATCTCGTGAGGGTCTTCCAGCAGCCATCTTGGGGGTACTGATGTCCACGTGGACTTTTTGCCAGGTTCCAGATTCATCTATTGATTCCCTATATAGCCTGCTTCAATTGTATTAAATTGTACATTAAAATAAAAATAACTATAATCAACATTGAATACTAATGATATGGATGGTGACATATGGAGGATAGAATGTATTATTATTTGAACTTTACTTTGAAGTGTGCCACAATATAATATGGAATGATGTATGGATAGAGGAATGGACAGATGATTAAATTTGGGGAAAAGCAAAAAGAGTAAAATGGTAAAGGTAGATTCTATACAGTAGATATCAGCTGTTCACTGTAAAATGTTTTCAATTTTTGTCTGAATAGTTTCATTTAAAAAATCTTCTCCTAATTCAATGTTTCCTAGGATGAGGGGAATTATCTAAGGTGGATATTGTTTTTGCCTATTTCTCTCTTTATTCCTTTCACTAACAAGTGGCCATATGCTTCCATGAATGTTAAGTCCCTTTCTAACCCAAGGAAGTGATATTTTATTTATCTGAGCCAATCCTTATAATTCCATTCCTCTTTTCAGTGACTGGTTAAGAATTTTTAGCCAAAGCAATAAAGTGCAAAGCATCTAAGTGTTCTATATTCTGAACAGGGAGTCAGGGTAGGGACCTTTTCTTTTCTGGCCTTTGAACACTGACAAGTGCGTGACCTGAGAAGCTTGGAGCAGTCACAGCCATCTTTCAACATGAGGGGATGAGCCTTAGGTCAAAGTCAACATTCTGAGAAAAGCAGAGCAGAAAGAGGAGCATAATCTGGGCCAAATGGCAACAGCCAACCCAGAGCCACCCTTCCTTTGGACTTCTTATGAGAAATAACATGGGAGTTGACTGGACTGGCAGGAGGCGTCATGCCACAAGGTAATAAGTATAAAAACAAAAGGCAAATTTACAAAGAAAGGCAGAACTAAAACAAAAAGAGAACCTGGGATCTCAATAGCTTTGTTGATCCACTTATTCTCTGTGCCTGGAGACTTCCCGTTAAATAAACGATAAACATCTATTTGATTTAAATACCATTATTTGGGTATTATTTACTTTAAGCCAAGAGCATTTTGAGGGTATACAGCCTTGAAAACAGAAAATATATGCATAAACCATGAGAAAAATGACATCCAAGCTTTATTAATTGAGGTTAGCATGTCTCCTCTGATACTGCCAGTGGTTTCATTTATTGACACCTGGAGTCTAACAGGATCTGACTGAAGTCAGAAATGCAGAAAGGCCCAAATAGGGATCAAGATATTCAGTTTTAAAGCTCCACTGTTCAGCTGAAACCTCCTGCCTTGCCTTCACTTTAAGGTTAATCCTAGTTTCTCAGGATAAAGGAAACCTCCCTACCCAGTGCCTGAAGGAAAAATGCTTTCACTCAGCAAAATCGTTACAGAGAATGAAAATTACTCTAATTAGTGTCAGTTATGATCCCCTATGCTCCCAGTAACAGAAAACCCAACTCAAATAGCTTATTGAATAAAGAAACCTAGTAGCTCATAAAACAGGTAGTCCCAAGATTAATTTGCCATCTCAAAGACAAGACCCAAGATTAAGTCACCATCTCAAAGACATCTAGAAGACGTCCAATATTTTCATCTTCCTGTTTTCCATTCTTGGTGTGTTGACTTTGACCCAGGCTGGTTCCCCTGATTCCAGGATGGTTGCAGTGGTTACAGCTGTTGATTGCACTAATGACTGCAAGGGTTCCTGGTGTGGCTTGCAGGATGGCTGCAGCAATTCCTGATGGCCCTTCATCTCTTTTCCAACTCCTCCTCCTCCTGTGTCTTTATAACTACTCCGGTTTCCCTTTCCGCACACAGATTCCCTCTGCTATCCAATTTGCCTATTGGGATATGGTGGTCTGGAGTGTCCCAGTTTCCATATTACTGGTTCAACTGCATTGCTTGTTCTCTTTTGTTCCAAGGCAATATTTGCTTAGAAAGAATTTCAATTGGGAAGTCTTGGGTGTTGTACCAAGATCCAGTCATCTGGAGCCTATTGGGGGTGGGGAGGGAGGAGTCCGCTTGTACAAACTGGACACTGGGAGCAGCTAAGGCAGATCAGAACAGACTTTTTGTCCACTACCCTTTGCATTTCTCAGAAGTGGCCTGCCTCCCCTCTTACAACTCATTTTTAAAACTTGCTTCCATTTCTCCACCATCCAAAATTTCATTTTTGTCAGTTTCATATTTGTTTTTCCAATGTCAAGATGTATAAGCCATGTCAAAAGTTAGGTTCATCTGATTGTGCACTTTGGATGGATTGTATGATTTATGAAAATGATTCAGTAAAATTGATTTTAAAAGGTTAACAATCAAATTGTACTAATAATTAAAATTTTTTAAATTAGGTTTATCTTTTGTAAGAAATAGAGAAATGTATTTTTCTTATATTTGAATAGATAAAAGTTATACAAGAAGCTTTTAAAAAGTTATTACCTGAGTAGAGGATGGTAGATGGGAGAAGGGGACGGGTTGGGAGTGAGTTTTTTTACTTTTTGTACTTTTTATATTCCTCTTTTAATCCCTGGAAATGTATTACTCAATCAATAAATTAAAAATTAATGCTTAAAAATGTATATTTACAAGAAGTCTAAACACAGAGTCCACTTAGGTAACTCAAACAGGTTTGCTCATTTACAAGTAATGGAAGGAAGTCAGCCAAACCAGGATGCAGAGCACAGAAATCCGCAGCATTTTTCACATATAAGAGGTCAAAATTTCTAAACCCCAATCATCAATAAAAACCAGAGAGTTAAAGATGATAGCAGCTAAGAGAGTGAGGGGCACCTCAGGCTTTCATTACATCCTCCCAGTGTGTGATTCTTGATTGTGAGTTTTGCTTTGTTGGTTGGTTAAGCACTTTTCTACTTTTCTTTTATTGTTACCCCGTATTATAGTATGAATTCCTAACTTATTACAATCTAACATAAATTTGGACTTTTACCAGTTTCCAGACAATATATAGCAATTAGACCTCCATTTAATTTAGCCCTATTTATCCCCTTCTCATTTTGTGCATTACTCCTGTCATATATTTCAACCCAATATATATATTACACTCCTGAGGACAGAATTGTTATTACTGTTTTATATGGTTAATATAAAAGTAAAGCATTTAGATTTATGCATATATTTACTCTTTCTTTACTCTCTATCCTTCCTTCTGAGTTCAGTTTTCCTTTTTCTACAAGAGCTCAATTCATTATTTCCTTTAGTCTACTGCAAATTAGTTTTACCAGATTTCAGTTGTTAATAATATCTTTATTTTGTTTTAATCTTTGAAAGATTTTGCAATTGTTGTGGAAGGTTGAGTTATGTGACCGAGTGGAGAAAAAAAAAAACATATTCTTAATCTCAATCCTGTGGGTCTGAATCCATTGAAACTAGTGCCTTTTGAAGATATTAATTTTTGTTAAGGTGTGGCCAATTGAATCAGGATAGGTCAAATGCTATTACTGGAAGCTTTATAAAGAAAAAGTCATGGAGAGAAAACAGAAAGCTGGAAGCCAACAGAACCTGGAATATAAGGGAGAAATTATTGCCACGTGATGAGAAAGCCAAGGAACTCAAGGATTACCAGACAGACAGACAGATGACTACCAACCCCTGGGGAAACAAGCCTTCTAGCCTACAAAGCAATAAGCCAATCCATTGTGTGGTATTTGTCATAGCAGCCTGGAAATTAAGACAATTGTGTATGGAAATATAGGTTTTGTTATCTCACAACTTCATTTCTTTTGAAATGTCAGTTGTCAGTCTAATTGCTGATCTTTTGAAGGTAATATATCCTTTTGCTCTAGCTGCCATAAGATTTTCCCTGTCTTTTGTTAGTGTTCTTAAGATGGATCTAGACATAGAGTTGTGGGTTTTTTTATTTATTTTGCTTAAGTTTTATAGCACTTCTCAAAACTGTGACTTCATGCCTTTTGTCAGTTTGGCAAAGTTATTAGCCATTTTTATATTTTTAATATACTTCTTTTATTTTAGAGATATTTTATGTTTACAGAAAAATTATGCAGACAGTACAGAATGTAACCCCACCAAGGCATCACAATGGTTCAGTAAGAGCCATTGAGGCTTCCAGGAGTGCAGCCTAGGCTGAAGAAGCAGGGGCTACCCAGAAAAGGCATACTTTTCTTATGGTAGAGGCCCAGAGGACAGGTGCCAAGCCAAACCATGCAAGCACATTCCAAGCCTTTGCTGGGATGTGGCAAAGGTCATATCCACTAAAATTCCATTGACCAAAGCAAATCTCATGGCCAAACCCAATATCCATAGGGCAGGGCAGCACACTATGCTCATACTGGGAAAAGGGAGAGTAAATATTTTTTGGACAATAATACAAACTATCACAAGGAACTATTCAGCATTTAACCCCCAAGGTCCCTGCTGCTTCCTCACATTCCCCTGTAGCTCTGCCTACTTTTTCTGCTTTAGTGTCTTTCATCACCTACTGAGCAAAAATAATAAGAAAAAGAGTCACAATATCGTGAGTACCTGCTATGTCCAAGCTGCCATATATTTATATGTAAGTTAAGAGTTGTGATGCCCACATTCCATATAAGAAAGCTAAGGATCAGAGATAAAGTAACTAGTCCAGTGTCACTAAGTAAGTTCATGCCAAAGGCAGATGTCAATCTCAGTTCTGCCTGCCCATCTAATTGCCTACAAGGTTTTTCCAGTTTCTTAGGATGTTTAATCTCATAGAGCATCAAATAAATGCCAGTTAAGACCACAATGAGATACTCTTACACACCAAGCAGAATAGCTAATTTTAAAATACTCAAAATACCAAGTGTTGACAAGATATAGCATATTGGGAACTTCATACACTGCTGGTGGCAATGGAAATTGGCACTTTGGAAAACAGTTGGACAGTATCTAATCAAGTTGAATGCAGACCCTTTAACCCAACAACTTTCAACTAACTCCCCCACCACCACCACACACACACACAACAGAAATACTTACTCCTGTGCACCAGGATACATGCACAAATATTGTCAGAGCAGTAGTATTTATAATTGTGCTAGAATTAATCCAAATATCCACTGATGGAAGAATGGATCAGATTACTGCTAATATATTCATAAATTAAGATACAAAAAAACAAGACAAAGACAACAAAATGTGTTAATCCCACAGATGTAAGTTGAATGAAAAATGCTAGGTTCCAATGACTATATACTGTATGATTCCATTTATGTTATGTCAAAAAATCAAACAAAACCACATTTTTGCTTAGATGGCTAAACCCAAAAGAAAAGCGAAAAAATAAAGTCAATAAAGTCAACGTAGTGGCTACCTTTGCATGGGGGAAAGAGAGGTAATAATTGAGGAGGGGGCATAGGAAGCTTAGGAGATGTTCTATTTCATGGTCTGGGTCTTATGCCATGAGAGTTCATTCTGTGATATTTCATCAAGTTGCACATTTTTGCTCTTTGCATTTTTGTATGTGTGTAATGCTTCACAATGTGAAAAAAAAATAGCATAACTAAAAGAGAAAGAAAAAATAAGAGATGAAATCAGGGCAGTGGGTCTAGACAACTTTTTCAAGAAGTTTTGCCGTAAGGGATGACAGAGAAATGATTGGTCACTGAAGTGTTTAAGTACAAGATGGTGGAGGTTTGTGTATTGATTCAAATGATCCAGAAGGACAAAATCCTTAAGAAAGTGAAAAGAGATGGCATCCAATCTGCCTGAGAAAAGGCAGCTTATGATAGAAACATGGCTGTCCTTCCATGCCCACAAAACCCTAAATTTGGTAGCAAGAAGATGGCATGGGTCTAATCTACTTCTTGATTCTTTTTTTTTTTAAAGATTTACTTTTTTTTTTTTTT
>JAKSZT010053840.1:6883199-6951448 GCA_026826555.1 Tolypeutes matacus
TTTCCCCCTTTTATTCAAGGTCTTTTTCCAGTTGTGTTGCCAGTTGGCACTTGGGAAAAGTTTTCAATTAGCAATAATCGTGCCTTGGATAAACCTCATTGGCTACGATACTGCCACTGCACAAAGCTGCCAGTTGGCACTTGGTATTAATCCCTCGTTGCCAGGGAGGCTCATCCCCGGGAGTCATGTCCCACGTTGGGGGGAAGGTAATGCAATCATATGCTGAGTTTGGCTTAGAGAGAGGCCACATTTGAGCAACAAGGAGGCTCTCAGGTGGCAACCCTTAGGCACCCCACTACTGCAGGCTAAGTCTCATTTGCAAGAGCAAAAACTCACAAGGGTAGTAATCAATAAAAAAAAAACAAAACAAACAACAAAAAAAAAACCATCAGTGGGTCATCCTATTTTGACAGGCACTGTCTCTACACTCAGAGGACTATTGCTGCTCCCTTGGAGATTGTGGCAGAGCTCTCCAGGCTAGGAATTCAGATTCCCTCATTTATTGTGTGATTATCCACCCATCGTGACCATGCCCCATCCCCCGATCCTTTGAATGATTTTGTATATCTTTCATGCATATTCGGTTGAACCAATCCCCACGAACCCCCCCCCAGACACCCTCCCCCCAATAATCCCCCGCAGTACCCATTGTAACCCTTCTGTGATCCAAATCCTCCATGAACATTTAGTCCATAAAATAATCAAATACACTTACTAGGAAAAAGAAACAAGTGTGATAAGCTTACATGCAAGAGACAAACATAAGGAAACTCAGGGGGAAAAAAAAAAAAAAAAGAGAGAGAGAAGGAAAAAAAAACAAATAATCAAACAAAGAACAAAACAAAATAAAATATAATTAGTGGATTGGGACATTCAAAAAATGGGCAAAAAAGCAAAGGAAATGCCTTTAAAATATTTATATATATATATATATATTCATTTTTATTTCCTTTCTCTCTTCTTTTTTCCCTTTTTTCCTTCCCTTTATCACTGTGTTATCGGATGTCTGGTGTGCCATGACACCTTCCTCCTCTCAATCCCCATTGTCTCCCAATTTTTCATTTAATTTTCAAAGAAGTTTTAGGTCACAGCAAAGTCACACACGGAGTGCCAGAGACTCCCAGATACCAAACCACCCCTGCTTCCCCACCCCATATTAACTCCCCCTCCTTTTTTTTTTTTGGTTGTTAGCATTGTTATAACTGTTATGCAGATAGCAAAATATAGCAACTAAACATTGTCAGTGATTTACAGTATAGTTTACAATTTAGATGATACAGTTAAATAATTTTGATGATATTTACCATGTCCTGTGTCCATACTGAAAGGTAATGAAAAACCTTCCCCATGACCACCAAACATCCCATTAGATCTTGACTGTTCCCTTCTCCCCAGCCCCCCAGGGCCCATGATACCCCCCTCTCCTATCCCATGGAATGTCAAGATTCACAGTTACATGCCCTGGGGATTTGAACCAGCACTTCCTAATCCATCCACCCCCCAGTGCTGTACCACCAAACCCAGGAACACCACCGCTCATCTGCCCCATCCCCCAACATGCAACCACACTCTATCCCTTTACCATAGATTATGTCCATATGGGAGATGGCTCAAAGCCTGCTCTTCTCTTACTCTCCTTTGTTAACCTATCTTTCAGACAATGGTTCTCAGAGACTGCTCACTTTCCTCAGTTCAGATCAGTGAGGTCATAATTTATTTTTTATTGTGGGTAAAAATCAAACTTTTCACAATACATACCAATATTTGTAAAATGATATATAAATATATATGCATATATGTGTATTTGCTTACACAGATGTTACCTTTTATATATATATATATATATATATATATATATATATATATAATTTTTAAAGGTGCTTAGATTACCTAGATATTACACAGAAATTACAGGGATTCCCATGTTCCCCACTTCCCACACCTCCCACAACATCCCACACAAGCATCCTTCATCAATGTGGCACATCACCCGTAATGGATGTACACATCCTGGGGTCTTGCCACCAAGCTTAGACCACAGTTCACATCGTACACCACACTCTCTCCCACACAGTTCTGCATGGTATATGCTGATGTAAAATGGTCTACATCTGTCGCCGCAGCGCCACTCAGGACAAGCCCCAAGTCCCGAAAAAGCCCCTGTTTTTCAACTGCCCTTCTCCTCCCTGCCCCAAAAGCATCCAGTGGCCACCAGCTCCATCTCACTGTTATAATTTCTTCCATTGCTTGAATCACAATATGTCTACAACAGAATACCATTAAGTCCACTCTAGTCCATAGCTCTTCCCCCAATCCTGAGGAGACTGGAATGGTGAAGTCCACTCCACCTCCAAGTGAGAGTGGGCTTATATCCCATGGATACGGTGGATGGGATTATCCTGCCTGCAGCTGCAGGCCCTCTCCATTCCCTGGGATGGCCGTTGCCCATCATCGTCTCCTCGCCAGGTGACTTGGATGAGTCCATTGAGCTGTAGGGTAGGGGTTGCAGCTCCACCAAGATTCCAGGCACAGCTCGCACATAGGTAGGCCCCTCCCCCCATTGTTTGCACTGTTTGTCTTCCTTGTTTCTTTAGGAGGCACCAGGAACCAAACCCAGGAACTCTGATGTGGGAGGGAGTCACCTAATCACTTGAGCCACCTCCATTCCCTGCTTTGTTGTGTCTCTCATCACTTTTTTCTTCTTGTGTCTCTTCTTGTGTCAGCTTGTTGCATCAGTTTTCCATGCCTGCCCATTGCGTCAGCTCTCTGTCTTGCTCATCTTCTTTAGGAGGCACCAGGAACCTCTGCTCCCTACTTTGTTGTGTCCCTCATTATATTTCTTTTTTCTTGTGCCTCTTGTTGTGTCATCTTGCCATGCCAGCATGCCAGCTCACTGTCTTCTTTAGGAGGCACCGGGAACCTAACCAGGGACCTCCCATGTGGTAAGTGGGAGATCAATCACTTGAACCACATCTGCTTCCCTTGATTGTATTTTGAGAGTAATAAGATGTGGAATCATCAGCTGAGAGTGAGAAGAGAGGGCTTTAAAGGTCTGATTTTAAAAGAAAATATATACAATAGCATTCTCAGACAGGCAAATCAAACTGACCAGGCAGATATAATATCACCTGGCAGAGCATGCAGTTTAAGTCAGTTTTGTGCTTATAAACATAACATGAGACCAACCAGCATACATTGGGCTGCCAGGGTAAAAGTACAGGACAGGAGGAATATTGGGTTTAATCAGGATTAGGTTCTATCAAGATGATGCATCATAAGAAGAGAAGGGCAAGGTTGCCAAGGGACAAAGAGGAGGTAGGTATAATGTTGGACCCCAGTATCTCATCTGGATAAGGAAAGAATTGTGGACATGACATGGGGAGGGCAATGAAAATGTGGTAGGGCCAATGGATTGGAGACTTCAAAAGGTGGTGAGCAAGCAAGGAACCGAGTGCAATAGTCAGAGAAGCCAGACTATTGGTAGAATGGTCCATGTGATTCTGAAGTCACCAAGAATTATGACAGAAATAGTGCTGGGGAGACTAATATGGAACCATGCAATAATATCTTCAGGAAACCAAGGAAAATGTCTGGAGTGTTGTTAGATAGTTGCCAAGAGTCAGGAAAGCAGGAATCATAACCTCACAAATTTTGACAAACTGGGGCTTTTGCAAGAAGAAGAAAGAGTAATGGGGAACAAAAAGGACACTTGATTCTACATTGGTCCCAGTGGTATTTAGGGTAAGAAAAAGCAGACAAACAGCAACAAAAAATATCCCCACTTGAGATAGTTGAAGAAGAAGAAATGTCCTTGGGGAAAGCCAGATTCTGAAAAGCAAAACATGAAAGTCACATTTGATTCAAAGGTATAGGATGTCAGGAAATGTGCGGGTAAGACCTGAGTTCCAGAGTGTCCAGTGGAAGGGTTTGGAGCATCCGGTGGAATGGGTGGTGGTCTATCTTTCGGTGACTTAAGAGCTGGGGGTATGAAGTGTGTGGAAAGCTTGGACCTTCAGGTGGTGGCTCAAGCAAACAGAGATACACAGGGGATTAATGTGGATGGTGTGCTGGGAGAAGGTGGATTATCACTTTTACTTAGAGTCTGGGCTGGAGCTGGTGGTGGAAGGGTGAGGAGGGCAGTCAGTCTGCATCAGTCCTTCCAGGAGATCACAGAACTTTGCCCCCCATTCTCACCCCTTAAATCATGCTCTGAGCAGAGCGGAGACTGGGAGGCTGGACTAAGGTATATCTCCTTGATACTGTCCATGTACTTCAAAAAAAAAAAAAAAAACAAGGTTAGGGACTTAAATTAATTGCTGGTAAATTTTATCTTGCTAAATCAAGCACATTTTTTCGGCCAACTGAGGTCTTTTTTATATTTTATGCTTTCCCTGTGGTTTACAATATTCTTCAAAAATTGAAAAGAAAAAATAATTCAAATAGTACAGGGGACTTTTGATTCAAAAGCAACCATCTCCTGGCACATCATCCCCCACCCACAGCCCTACTCTCCAAATATCTTTTCACTATTTCTGACCAGAGGCCTCTATTTGGTCACTTCATTTTTCTAGTTAATATGCTTATTATCCCAGTTTTTTACTTTCCAACTCCTGAAAATGTCTATTGACGTCTCATGCTGGGTTTTTTTGTTGTTGTTGTTTGTTTGTTTGTTTTCATTTACCTCCCAGCCTAGATCCATTTTCCCCATGCTCTGTATGAAGGGAGGGGGGTGGATCTGGAAGACTTTCATTGACAAAGCTTCCTAGCCTTCTAGCTCCCAATTGGGTTGTTCCAAGAAGAGTCCAGCAAAAAAACTGGAGAATGAAGTGGCATATGCCTCACCCTGCTCCCTCCCTGCCTCGTACTTTCTGAAGTTCTATGCTTCTGTATAGGAACCGCGTCTGAAGGACCTCATGCAAGGGCTGTGATGGTTTGAAGCTGGTGGACCCCAGAAAATCATGTTCTTAAAACTAATCTATTGTAGGTGGAAAGTTTTGTTGAGGTTACGTCATTTAGGGGTGGCCCAGGGTGGGTCTTAATCTTCTTACTGGAGTCCTTTATAAATGGGATGGATGCAGAGAAAGAAAGAAAGAGAGAGAGAGAGAGAAAGCCATAGAAGTAAGAAGCTGCAAGCAACAAAATCTGAAAGAGAAGGGAGAGACCAACAGATGGCACTATGTGCCTTGCCATGTGACAGAGGGAGGAGTCCAGGATCGCAGGTAGCCGGTCTTCAGGGAGAAATCATTGCTTGATGATGCCTGGACTTGATCATTTTCACAGCCTCAGAACTGTAAGCTTGTAAGCTAATAAATCCCCATTGTAAAAGCCAATCTATCTCTGATATATTGCCTCCAGCAGCCCAGCAGACTGAAGCAGGCCCCACCCTTGCCCAGCTCTAAAATCTCTGTCCCCTCATTCTTTGAGTCCTGAGTGGGGTGAACCAGCCTTAACCCCACCCCCACCGCTGAAATAAGCCCCTTCTCTACACCCTGTTTGCTCCATTTTCATCCTCTGAGAGTGGGTCTCCTTTTCCTCCCAGGTTCCTGACTGATGCAAGCTCCCAGAAGAAAGGTGGTCATTTTATCACCATTTCCTGTGCCCTGCTTTCTCCAGATGTGGCATCCTTTATTATGGTTCTCTCATCTTTTGGTCGATGACCTTTGTACATTTAGCCGGCTTTCTTAGAACACACCTCCTTGCTTCATCAAATGCCATCTGCATCCCAACCTCCTCTGTGTAAAGTGAGACTTTCAACTTCTTCCCTTCCCTCTTTGCTCCTCACCACCTTCCCCTTCCACCTCTGTCACCTCTGCACCTGTACTTTTTCAGTGTCAGGCTGTCAAAAGTTACATCCATCACGCCAACTGGCTTCTGAGTTTAATTCTATAAGCTGGTCCTAAACACCGCACACCAATTGGAAGTGATTCCTGCACTGTGATAACTATGTAGCTATTTCCACTATAGAGCCAAGAGGGTTGAGAAGGCACCTCTGTTGTTCTGGGTTCCAATATCTTGCCCCTAAATTTCCCAAAGGGAAATGTCCCTAGGCTTGCAATGAATTATCTTTTCTCATGTTCCATCAATGGCCCAAATTTATGCCATCTTTTAGTTAGCTTCACAGGTGGACCATGGCTTACTTGTACAGCTTTTTGTTTGTTTTCCTAGGGTTTTAGCCCATTTATTTTTTCTTCAGGGAGAAACAATGTATGCATGTTCACTCTATTTTTGGGTGTATCCAGCCCCTCAGTAATCTGGTCTAGTATATGGAGACCTCTTTTTATTCTTTTCTGCAGTGTTATACCTCCTGAAGTCCTCTGCCCTCGGGTACTAAAGTAAAGCCTCTGTCATTGCCCCAGGACTGCCCTCAGATGCCTCCCTGGGGCTCCTCTTGCTTGCCAAGTTCTCCCTTGTTTGAATGGAGTTCAGTCCTTGCAGCTCTCTTTAAGAAAGAAGTAAACTTCTGGAATTCTTACATTCCAAGGGGGTCTTTATTGTTCTTTCACAATCAAGTGATAATTTAGCCAAGATTTAAGAGATAAGGTTCAGTCATCCCAACCCCACCACACCTCCAGAACTTTGAAAGCATTTTTCTGTTGTCTTCTACCATTCTGAATAATTGAGAGTGGTTTTGATGCCAGTTTGTTTTGTTTAACTTTATTTTAAAAGGAATTTTAGATTACAGAAAAGTTACATCGAAAATATAGGAGATTCCCATATACTCTACCCCCAAGCCCCTCTCACATTTTCCCTTATTATAACATCTTTCATTAGTGTAGTACATTTGTTACAATTGATGAACAAATATTGAAGCTTTGCTATAACCACGGTCTATAGTTTACGTTATAGTTTACACTTTGCACCAAACAATATTATAGGTTTTGACAAAATGTATAATGTCCTGTATCTGTCATTGCAATACCATGCAGAATAATTCCAATGTCCCAAAAATGCCCCATGTTACAACTATTCTTCCCTCCCCCTCCACTCAGAACCTCTGGTGACTACTATCTTTATATCAATGTTACAAGTTCTTCCATTACTAGAATAATAACAAGTCCTCTTTGGTCCATAATTACATTCCCCCCTTATGTTTGTTCATTCTCCCTTCCATTTTCTTTGTTCTTTGAGAAATTTCTATTAGTTGGACCTCCTATATCATCTCTCATCTTTTCTCCCTTATTTTATCTTGTTTTGCTCTTAATCCAAGAGAACTACCTTTTTAAATAAAGTTTTATTGTGATAATATGTATACAATTCAAAATTTTCCATTTTAACCACTCTCAAGTATACCAATCAATGCTGCTAATTAAAGTCACAATGTTGTGCTACCATCACCACCATCCATTACCAAAACATTCCATCACACCTAACAGAAACTCTGTACCCATTAAAAAATAACTCCCCACTTCCCACCCCCCTCCTGCCCCGGTACCATGTAATCTACTCTCTGTCTCCATGAATTTTCATTTTCTAAGTTTTTCATGTAAGTGGAATCATACAACATATGTACCTTTGTGTCTGACCTATTTCACTCAACATAATGTCTTCAAGGTTCATCCATGTAGTAGTGTGTATCAGAACTTCTATGGCTGAATGATATTCCATTGTGTGCATATACCAGATTTTGTTTATCCATTCATCTGTTGATGGGCACTTGGGTTGCTTCCATCTAGAAGAATTTGTTTAGCTTTAACTTTCAGCTCTTTTAAGTGAATTTTTGTTTCAAATATTATATTATTAATTTTTAGGCATGCTTTCTTATTATTTGTTTTTCCTTTTTCATAGCATACTGTTCTTAATTTATGATTTTAAAATCTCTGAGTATATTAGAGTTCTGCTTCATTTGTTTCCTTTAAGTTTTCTTTCATCTTCTTTATTTTTGTTCCTTTCATGGAAGCTAGGTTTTTTTTTTTCCATTTGTTAGCTTGGCCTGTTTCTTCCATGTTCTGGTTTTTTGTATATGACATGGTTGTCATATATAGTTAATCTATCAATGTTTTAAAATGAAGGAGCAAGCTATTTATTCTAAAAAGTTGTTAAGGATTTCCTCTTCTACTGTCTTAATCCATCTATTTCCTGAGATCAGACTCTCTACAAGTTAAAATTTGGGCTGGGAAATCTGTGTTTGTGGATTATGAGGTCCTTGCTTTCTGGTGAGTGGAAGGTGAGCTGTCTGGCATGCTACAGACTCCCAAATTCCAAAAAAAAGGGGTGTCTTGCTGAAAAGGTCCTTTCCAACACTAGGAACCTTGATTCTCTCACACAGTTCCTGAATTTCTTTAAAGACATCCACACTTTTGTTCTCTGGGAGCAAACACCTGTGGCCTACCTGGCATTCTGTAAACAAAGTGGGGGGGGGGAGTGGGGGGGGAGAAGAGGTGACCGGAGCGGCTGCCCTCAAATGGGCCTCAAACCAGTCCTCTCATTTTCATCCTCACTTCTAACCTGCCACTCTGAGCCTGGGCCCTGGTGTCTCTGGTAGGTCCTGGCCCTCCCTTATACCCTCTTTCTGGTACTCCACGGCCCTGTTCTTTTCCCCTCCACATGCTTCCACATCCATCCATCTTCTGGGGATGCCTGAAATCTCACACATGCTGAAGGAATCCCTGAGACCCTCTCTACTTTGTGACTTTGCTTCTTACATCACTCCTTTAGTATACTTTTAATGGGCCATCAAAAGGGAGAGCATAAAAACATGCTTGGTCTATTGTCTTAAACTTTATGGCCATAAATTTTAAGGAACTAATAGATGAGAGAAATAAATAATTATCCCCCATGTTTTCATGACCTTGCCATGACCTTCCCCATGTGCTAGTGAACTAGCCATACCTGACCATGGCACACCTGTACCTGTGTGTGTATGTTTCTTTTACATAATATTTTTGTAGACATTTTTTCTGCAGTCCTATACAGTTTTCATCTCTATTTATCATCCATGATTGTACAGACTTCCAGGGGGAGCCAGGGAACCCCAAACCCCACTGTATTCATGAGAAACTTCTGAGGCAGGGTCCCTTAGCAAAGTGGCAGGTGGTGCAGCAAGAGTGTGAAGCTATGTCCGCCAGAGAGC
This sequence comes from Tolypeutes matacus, assembly GCA_026826555.1. Lineage (NCBI taxonomy): Eukaryota > Metazoa > Chordata > Mammalia > Cingulata > Chlamyphoridae > Tolypeutes > Tolypeutes matacus. Next base: position 6,892,270 of record JAKSZT010053840.1, read on the forward strand.
TCAAACCTTGTTCTTCTTTGCTCACAAATTTGTTCTGGGGGTGACCTGAGATAAAAATAGGTAAAGCTCATAGCAAAAATTTCGCGAATGCAGTTACCATACCCCTTTCTTAGTCACAAAGCTACCTGACCCAAATTCCTCCAACACGTTGGCCAACGAGCATAAAAGCCACAACAAAAACGTTGTGAGGAGGAAGCTGCTTCTTTCACTAACAGGGCTTAAGAGTTCAGCTGGCTGCAGCTGGAGACACAGCTTTTGAGTTCAGTTTCCCACCAACATCTTATACCCAAAGGGAAAGGGCTGTGGCTCAAACCAAGGCTTTCCTGAGAGTTAGTTATTAACTCTATAATTGCTAAACGATGTTCATATCCATCTTTCTGATGGGAATCACCTGGAACTCCTTGGGCAGCTTGAGCCTCCTTTCCTTGAGTCTCAGCTATGATGGGTGCTGGAATACCAGAAGTCAGGGACACTGGGGTGCTGATGGAAATGGAGGCATGCGGAAGAGAAGCAACAGGTAGCACTTCCCTTACGAAGGAGCACTGGAATTCAAATTCTAGCTCTCTCACCTCGCCTCCTTTTTTTTTCAGCACTTCCTATGTTCAGAGTTCATATGCACCAAGACTCCAATGATCTGAAATGCAGCTGGGAAGAAGAAAAGGCAAAAGAAAAGAAAACAAATACACAAACAAAGCACCACCCACCCTATAAGAATACCTGTGACAATTAGTAATAATCATATGTGGCAGCACCCAGCCCAGTACCCTGCCTGGCATACTGCAAGTGCTCCAGAAATGGTCACTCTCTGTAGAAGCCTATGTCAGTTGGGATGTCTATTTATGGAGGATTTTACAACCCCTGAAATGACTGAACCAGCCAGCTTTACCTATATGCTGAATCTTCCTCCTTTTTTTATTTGAGAAATTGTAGGTTTAAGAAAAGTCATGCAGAATATACAAGGTTCCCAAACAACCCCGTATTACCAACACCTTGCATCAGTGTGATACATTTGTTACAACTGATGAAAGGCTATTATCATTGTCTTCCTCTTTACTGACTCTCTTCTTCTCTCCTCAAGCCCACCCCCTCCCCTGGCATTTCTCTGCACTCCCCCTGCCTCAGCTTCCCAGTCTGGAGCACCTCTGTTTTTCTCCACCCTAGTCCATAGCAGGACTACTCTTAGAGCTGATGCCAATGGATGAGATTTGCCTATGCATCACTTCAACCATGCACAGTCCACCTGGCATTCCCTGTGGGGTTTTATGTGGTTCCTTTTTCTGTTAGGGGCGGGGTTAGGAAGTTTCCAGAAGCAGGTCCATTCTGGATGCTTTAAAAAGGTGTACCCTGCGATAACTGAGGTGCTGCTGTAAAGTTAGAGGGCCCTGGGCTGTAACTTTGGATCTGATGTGAGTTTCATAGCCTCTCCCAAGGGTTGGGCATCCTTCCTTCTACCACAGAGCCTGCAGGGCTGTCAGCCTTGGGGGACAGCTATCCAGCAGCTAAGTCCTGACTGACAATACAGTGTCGTTCTCGATAGCTAGGCTGCTGAAATGCAGACACCATAAAATACGTTGGCTTTTAACAGCTGGAATTTATTCACTTTACAATTTTAGAGTTTCGAAGCTGAGAAAAATGTCCAAATCCAGACATTATCAGATACTTTCTTCCCAAAGACTAGCTGCCGGAGAACCTGGACTCCTCTGTCACGTTAAGGCAAATGGTGGCATCTGCTGGGCTCTCTCTTCTCCGGATTTCCATGCTTTCAGCTTCTTACTCTCTGTGTCTGAATTTCATCCTCTTAAAAAGGTCTCCAGTAAGAGGATTAAGACCCACCTTGAACGAGGTGGGTCACATCTTAAGATCCTACTCACCAAAAGATCCTACTTACTATGGGAACACACCCAGAAGAATGGATTAACTTAAGAACAAACATTTCTGGGGTACATATAGCTTCAAATCATGACACCTCCCTTGCCTGGAGGTGCTCATCTCAGCCTAAATACTGGATTCTTCTCAGAAAGCCTTGGTGCCCTGCTGGGTAAGGGAAGAGGTTGCTAGTCAGTGCTGCTTGCCCTATAGGCTTGATCTGTCTTTGCCACATCAGGTATGGGCTGTCTCTCTATATCCCACCCTCTCCTCTTTCCAGGCTTGTGACAGCTTAGCCCCTTTTGCTTCTCTCCAACTCTCTTAAAATCTGCATAGCCACAGTCTGGTTTTCTTAAAGGCTGCCAACTTACCAATTAGATAAGCCAAACTACTTTTCTGTGATAATGAAAGAGAGCCAGAAAAAGGCCACAAGGAGAAAATAATGATACTACACATGAAAGGGTGGTGGTGTCTTTTGTATGTAAAGAGACCAAGTAAATCAATAAGAAAAAAAAAAAAAAAAAACATTTAGTTACCCCTCCAAAATGAGCAAACAGTGAACAAAAATTTTACCTAAGAGTAATGCAAATTGTTAATAAGCATTTGAAAGTATATTTGACCTCACTGGTAGTTAAGAAAATGAAAACCCAAATATTATATATGTCTCTGTAGAATTAACAATGATTTAAAATCTAATGCTTATTTCTGTCAAAAGGCTCTGAAATAAGCATGTTCCTTTGATCAGGGAGAGTGCAAATTGTTAAGGACACAACTCATGGATGTAGCAAAAGCCTTAAATACATTCCTGGCCTTTGATCTAGTAATGTCACTTGGAATAGAAGCAAAAAAAAAAAAAAAAAAAAAAAAAAAAAAGAAATTCAGATAAAGATTTATGTTTACATGATTTAGCAGTGTATTTAACTAGCAAAGAAAGAGGCAACAACCTTGTATTTAAAACTAATTAAAGGGATTTCATAATTTTAAATGGAGAAATGTCTGTGACAATGTTTGGTAGTGAAAAACTCAGTGCTGAAAAATCACATTGTCAGTACAATCTCAATAGTATAAAACAACTATTCATAGATGCATTTTTAAAAAGACTAGAAGTGAACATACCTTCACATCCTAGAGATTGTGAGAAATAGTTAGGCTTGTTTTTTGTTGTTGTTGTTTTCTCCTCTCCCTATAAATTTTTACGCAAAGCCCTTTGATAAAGGGCTAAACTTTTAATTAAAATTTTTAAAAATAAAATCTACCCATCTCTGCCCATTAGGACTCATAATCAGGAGATCGGAACTATAGTTGCCAACCCTCTCCCAAGAAGAGAAATCAGCCCTGAGTGTTAGTTTAGTGGCAGATGGGGCAGAAATCCCTTCCCAGGAGCAGCTTTTTTCCCAGGCCTGGTAACTAACTCTCACCCCCTGCAGGACTCAGCAACATTTTTACCAGCCAGGTGATGTGGCAGAGCTGAGGCTCCATCCTGGTTGCATTGGCACTTACTTTGGACAAGTGCCTTGGACAGGTTCCAACTTTGCTGTGATTTTCTCACCTCTGTATGATTACACTACTATGAACTAAATATATTGTGTAAATTCATGGAGTTAACAATTAGAATATAGGTCACCAGAAAATAGGAGGGTAGAGAACGCAAAGCTGAGGTTTAATCTGTGCAGAATTGGTTAAAAGGCTGTAAATCTTTGGAAATGAATAGAAATGGTTAAAGCATATCATAGTGTTTGAAACTAGCAGAGGTATTATATAGATATGACAGTGGTTGAAAGGGAAAGTCTAAGGTCATGCATTATGAGAAGGAAAGCTAAGAACTGTAATATGGTACTGTATATGGCAATAAAACTGCATATATAAACTGTTTTTTACAAAATATAAATACAAATATACTAGAAAGAAGGAAAAAGAATAGCAGCTATGTACGGCAGGGGAAGCATAGAGAAATTGAGAGGTGATGAGTTTTGCTTGTTTGTTTAGTATTATTTTTGGAATAACGAAAGTGCTCGAAGAATGATTGACCTGATGAATGCACAAATATGTGATTACACTGAATACCTTTGGTTGTACATTTTGGGTGGATTTATGTTTTATTAATATATACCAATACAATTGATTTGTTTTTAAAAGTTTTAGTGGAGTATTAATGAAAGATGTTGTTAATATGGGAAAGTGTGGGAGGCATAGGGGATGGGGAATATGGGAATCCCTTATATTTTTTATGTAACAGTTAAGTCATCTAAAGCTTCTTTAAAAATAAAAAAATTTAACTTTTTTTAATTTAAAAAAAAACAGGTAGTTGGTAATACCCAAATTGAAGATATTTATAGGAATTAAGCAAAAAGAACTGTTTTATTCTTACAGAATAACTGAGTTCTAGTTCATAAAAAAAATATCCAACACATGAAGACACACTAATAACCCATTTCTAAACATTAGTTGGGTCTAAGTTTACCTTTTTAAAAGAGTATTTACTTTTAAAAAAAAATTTTTTTTTAGACACTTCCATGGCTACATTTTCTTTTAAAAATAGCAAATGTTTCCCTGCTAAGCTACTATTCACAATTAAAAAATGCTTTAGGGGGACAGATGTGACTCAAATGGTTGGGAGTCCGTCTCCCACGTGGAGGAACCCGGATTCGATCCCCGGGACCTCCCGGTAGAAAAAAAAAATGCTTTACCTTCTCCTCTGGATGGCCTGGGGTAATTACTATAAACAAAATACAACAAGTGTCTCCTGGCAGTTAGAGGTGGTATCTCCAAGTAACTCCTGTGTGCTAAGTGGAGCCTTGTAATTATCTTACGAATTATAAATGATCTAACTTATCAACAGTCTAACTTTGCAGATTCCTCCAGTTTTATGGATGAGAAAATTGAGGCTCTGCTAAGTTAAGTAAAGGGCTGAAGGTTACTCAGCTTGCAGGCAGTAAAGATTCAAACACAGATCATCATCTCCAAAGCTGTGGCTCCCTGACAGCGCAGATCACCGACCCGTCCTGCAGAAAAGAGAGCTCCTCCATCTGCTGAATCGCCATCTCTTCAGTTGTATAATAAATGATACTTGGTGCTTATGGCTGAACTTTATAGTCCATAGGGCTTTAAACCTTTAAGTTAGTTGGTTAATTAGTTCTTTGGCTTCTTTTCTGCAAGGAATTCTTGTTACCTGTTAGTGCTTTTGATCCGTCCTAGCCTGAGAAATTAAATAAGCATGCCTCTTCTGATTATATCTAAACATCCGTTAGTTCTAAGTGCGCCTCTACGAGCTCCTACAAATAAGTGAGGTGCAAAGACTTGGCAACTTGTGATTTGGTTTCCTGAGCGTCTCTCTGCTTCCTTCTAGCTTCCCACTGCATATCAAATCAGTGAAGTTGTTACATATATTAAAAACTCTAAATATAGGGGATATTATTATCCAACGTGACTATATAGGCATTACAAACCAAAATGTTAAAGCCGTTACAGTAATCATAGCTTTTATTGCATGCCTCTTCTGTCCCACGGGTATTTTATAGACTTTGTCTCTGTAAAACCCTGGCGGCCAGCACCGGCGGGCACTCTTCCCAGTCTTGGAGTTCTCCGTGCGCTGAGAGAACGCACAGCTGTCAAAGGGGAGCACAGCTGGCCAGGATCCAAACGCAGGTCTGTCCCTGTTGTGTCACCATCCCTGACCGTGCCCGGCCCACAGGCGCCCCTCATGTCCCATCTGGGAGTTTTCGAGTTCCACGCGGGGGGTTGGGGGCCGGGAATTTTCAACCACAACTTCTGTATCCGGGAGTTGCAGATGGAAACACAAACGTAGTTTAAAAAAATAGTGATTGTTGCGCCGGAAAAGTTGGAGCCTAGAAGAGTTCAGGAGTGGGCGGGGTGGTGTTTAAAAAAAAATGGGTGGAAACCCCATCAGCCAACCCTGCAGAAAAAAATAAATAAATAACCTCTGCCTATCTGCAGACGGGCCCCTCCCCTGGGCCTGCGCCGGAGGAGAGGGACACACGTGCCGTTTCCTGTGGTTGTGGAGGGCACGCAAGACCCTGGCTGCGGCCTCTGCCAGGGCCCAGGACCCGTCGGCCATGAGCAGCCCCAACAGCACGGCGCCGCCCCCCGACCGTAAGTAAGGGTCTGCACCCACGGGAGGGGTCGTTGCTCCTACGGGTCCCTGGAGCAGCCTGGGCGCAGGGTCGGGGCGCGCAGACCCGGGGTCCCCGGGCCGCCCTGGCCTCCTGCTAGAGGAGGGGCCTGCTGGGCTCTGGGTGCGGACGCGGCGGTATCCGGGGATCAGGGGCCCTCGGGTGTGGGGTCGAGCCTGTCTCCGGCGCCTCGGATCCTGGTGCCGCGGTTCTCCGCGTCCCCAGCCAGAGAGGGCTGCCCTGGCCTCACCACCTCCCCCAGAGTGAGTGCGCCTTCTCACTCTTTCCTTTGTGCAAAGTATCTGAGACAAGAACTTTTTTCCCTAAGAGAATGAAAATACGCCCCCTAGGAGGGAGAGGCAGAGCGAGAGTGAAAGTCACAAGATGTTTTCTTGGCTGCCCAGGCAGGGAACTTCTTTGCAGGACTCTTAGGTAACCTCTAAGTCAACTCTACTGGCTCTGCTGGGGGGAGAGACGCCAGATGGTAGAGGATCAGGTGGCCTTGACCTTTAGGGGTTTGTAATTCCTTTCTTTTTAAAGCCAGCACATCATGTGTTCTTGCTGCCAAGAAGTCATATATGAAGAGATTCTTTAGAAGGAGTTTCCCCAAAAAACGCTGGGCCTCTCCTCCCACCTTCACTGGTTTCCTTGCACTTTGGCAGAAAAACTAAAACTGCATTTTATTTTTAAAGTGAATGTTTCACCTTCTTGTACCCCTACCCACCCCATGCAGCAATCCCTGGCTAAGTTCAATCAGTCTGTCAGACAGGAGCTATGCTCAGCCTCTAATGTGATAAGGTTAAATTATTAATATGATAATGATATGGTTATTGGAGGCACCAGCTCTTTTGTAAGCTTTTCAACCCCAGGGGGCCACGAGGCCTCCCAGGGCCGAGGCTGAGCTCAGTGAGTGTGGCTCAGGTCTGTAGGTGTGTGTATACACGTCTGTGCGTGTGCAGGGCAGTGGGGGAGGAGGGGGCATGCTTGGGTGGGTCTGAGTGGGTGTAAGCACAGGTGGTGGGTGGGGGCTGGGACCTGGCTGCCTGCACTGGGAGGTTCTGTGCCCTTTGTTAGCCAAGCCCCTGAAACCTCTCTTAGCTCTGGTTTTGTCACCTGCAAAATGCAAATACTAAGTGTCCTCTTTGGGTTGTGAGGCTTCAATGTGTACAGTCACTCGTTGCAGATACTAAGTGCTCAGTCAATGCCGAGTATTTTATAATTCGTTTTCCTGAGATGTGGATCCCCGAGCTGATGCACATTAGTGTGTTTACCCTTGTGCTTGTGTGTGTCTCAGACTTGAGTGGGTATGTGAGTGTGTGCATGAGTGTATGTAAGTGTGAACACGAGTGAGACTGTGTGTGATGTGCTCTTGTGTGTGTGAGTGTGTGGGAGGAGGCTTGTTAGTGGGACAGAAACCACTGCCATTGCCTGCAGCCATCCTCCTTCAGGCTGCCTTTGCCAGGTCCACCCGCCCCAGTGGTCCTCCAGGATCCAGGTTTCTTTCCGGCCTTGATCACTGACTGCCAGCACTCCCCTCCGGGACTGGCCAGGATGCAGTTTTGACAAGCATACCTTCCCGATTGCCCTTCTGGCTCCATGTAATGGCGGCATCTCCGGCAGGGGGAGACCTGTGGGCCCTCTCTCTGGCTGCTCACTCAAGCAGGATGTGCCTATATCCTGCCTCCTCTTGCATCTCTGCTTGTCCTCGCAGCCCTAGAATTTCGAGTCGAGAAGACCTGCTCCCACTGGGTCAGTCCTGCCCTAACCAGCTGAGCTCGGGCCTATCCCTAAGCCAGAACCCCAAAATTATTGCCATCCCATGGCCTGGCCCTGGGAAGGAGAGGGGACATGGCCCGGGAGGAGGTGGCCAGGTTTGTATGGAACTCGCTGTGTTGGGCAGGGGCAGAAAGGATTGGTTTAAGCTCCAGATGAAATGCCGTCTCCGCCATGGCCCAATCCCCCCTGATGTCAGTGGCGATGGGCTTCACTGGCCATTTGCACAGTCGGCAGCTGCGCCCTCCCAAGGGGGCGCTGGTTGGGCAGTTGTTTCGGGGCCTTGCAGAGCCCGCTGGAGAAGAGAGGGCTCTGGGGTGAGAGGCGGTCTGTATTTGCAGTGAGGACTCACAGCTCCATCCAAATTGTGTGGGTAGAAGCATCAGCCCCTGCAGGGGCTGCGGCAGTGGAGGCAGTTTGCCTCTTTGGGGTGGGGCGTTTATACCAAATGCCCTTCTGATACCCTTCTAGTGACTTGAGTGAAGACAATGGACCCGACAAGCACATTCCAGAAAAAAAAGAAAAAAAATTTTGGACAGTGAAAGAAGAGTTAAGAGTAGGAAAGAGTAAAACACTTTCTTTCCACACCAAGGACAATTCCTTTATTGATTTATGAGCATCCTTCCAGAAGTAGCATATGAATATACAATTACTTTTTTATTTTACATAATGAAGCCTATTTTATATATTCCACTTCATCTCACTTTTTTAATAAGAATATATCTTCAAGATTATATATGTCTTAGCAGCAGATATAGACAGTCGTTCTTTTCAGGGCTGTGGAGTGTGAATTGTATGAACATACGAATGAGCTGGTTATGTTATTCAACCAATTCCTCTGCTAATGCACATTAGCTTGTGTAGGCTTTTATTATTATTATTATTATTATTATTATTATTATTATTATTATTTTAACCAAACCAAGTGCTTCCATAGCCAAGTAGGGTTTTACACATAAGTGTGGGGATGACTTAAGAATAAAGCCTCCTAAGAATTGAATATCTGGAATAAAGGCTATGTGCACTTAAACTGTTAGTAGATATTAAGAAAATGCCCTCTAAAAAGGTCACAAGAGTTTTTCACCCTCACCAGTAGCTGTGAAAGTCCCTATTTCTCAGAGTTTTGATCTCAGCCCTGCTGAAGGGTGAGTGATGCTGTCACTTCTGAATATGCCTCTGTAACCAACAGACTGTGTGTTCTTACCTCCCCCAGACACTGTATTTCTTGTTCGGGGAGGTGCCTCGGCAGGGCCAATGCCCGTTTGCCATCAGGTCCCAGCCCGTCATGGAGGGCACGTGCTCCAGATGTTTGATGGTCTGTCCCGGTCACAGGGCATATTAGGGGCAAGGTGGGGGCCGGAGGCTTTGGAATAGGACCTGGGTGTGACCCAACGTTTCCTGGCTTTGAGCAAGTTACCCAAGACTTCAGAGTCTAGGTCTTCTCACCTGGTAAGTGTGGATGACACAGCTGCGCTGCTTCTCGCCTTGAATGAGCACACTGGGAGGTGGTGTCAGCCAGGCCGCAGGGGTCTTGGTGCAGGTTGTCAGCATGAGTGCATCCAGGCAAGCCTGGCTGCAGCTGCTGCTGATCTCAGGGCCTCCCTGGCAAACAGCAGTTGCTTGTGCTTCTGATAATTTCGGGTTAAGGCCTTGCAAGGGTCGCCCTTCAACAGCCAAGTAGGATGAGGATTTTCTTACCTAGTTTATGGCCCAAGAATCGGAGGCTCCCTGGCTCTGCAGACAAAGCTGGACTGTGGATACTCAGACAACAGAGCCTGCTGGGAAAGACCTGAGCAGGGCTTCAGGCTGGAGGCCTGCAGCTACCTGTGCCAGGTGAGGCACACTGGCTGCCCTGCACGGGAGCGGTGCACTGGGATTCCATGCTGCAGCTTTGCACGCAAGGGACTGTGCTGCAGAGACCATTGGTACCTGCAGCCAGGCCCTCACCCGCAGGCCCACTGTGGCCGCCGTCACCCCTTCTTCTGTGGTCAAGCCTGACCTACACTGGCCGCCTGCTCGCCCTGCCTCTCACAGCCCCTTGGGCTGCCTCCATGGAGGGTTCCACTTCATGTCTGGACCCCGGCCCTGCCCACCTGCCTCTCCAGCTTCAGCCCTGACAACTGCAGGCTGCAGCTCCACCCCAGGCTCTTGGAGTCCCCTGCCCCTCGCCCCTTCTGCCTGGCACAGGCTTGTTAGTCTGTCAATTTGTCAAGGTCCCATGTGTGCACTCCCACCTCCCCGGGCCCTCCCTGAACCCCTGAGAGCCAACATGCATGCTCAGGGACATGCCTTCATGTGGGGTGGGGACATAAGGAGCTGATGCTAGGACACGTGGGTGGCCAGGTCCTTTTGTCTGTTCCGCCTGGAATTCCAACCTCCCAAGGGGCAATATGGCGCCACTTGCCCCCACCCCCACTTGGGGCCTGGCACAGAGAGATGCTCAGGGCATCATTTTCAGACAAATGGGTGACCGCTCAGAGGACCCCAAGGTCTGTGCTCCTTCTGTGTAATATCTAGGTAATCTAAGCACCTTTTAAAAAATATATATATATATAAAATAATATTTATGTAAGCAAATGCACATATATGCATATATATTTATATATCATTTTACAAATATTGGTATGTATTGTGAAAAATTTTATTTGTACCCACAATAAAATAAAATAAAATAAAATAAAGTAGACACTCAGTAGTTCCTAGTCCAGAACTCAGCCTAGATCCAGAAATCAGTAAATAATGCATCAGAACGGACAGAAAGTCAAACCAAATCCAACTACCAAAGCATGGTTGGCATCACCTAGTCCTTTCAGCCCAGGAGTTGATTCCTACACCCTCTCTTTCTCCTCTGTCTCTCCCTCCTCTTTGCCCTTCCTTTCCCCACTAGCCTCTCCCCTCCTCTGTTTTTCTCTCTCCCTCCCTCTCTTTCTCTCTCTCTCCTCCTTTTCTCCCTCCCTGCCCTCCCTTCCTCTCTCCCCCCTCCTGCTCTCACCTCCTCTCTCTCCCTCTCTCTCTTTCTCTCTCCTCTACTGCTCCCTCCTTTCCTCTCTGTCTGCTCCTTTTTTCCCTCCTTGCTCTCCCTTCCTCTCTCTCCCCCTCCTGCTCTCACCTCTTCAATCCCTTCCTCTGGGTGAGCCAGAAGGGAGACTGGTGCTGGCCTGGCCCGGATCCCATGGCCAGCAGAGCAGGATTTAAAGTTTCCCTTCTCCTGGCCTGAGGTCTTGGGCCCCCGGTGGGGGTCTTCCTTCCCCCAACCTCACATTAGTAGCCCTTTCCTGCACCTTATGTACCCTCTTCTTTCTGCTTCTCTAGCCAATGCCTTCCAAGGTTAAAGCCGCGCCCCCTTCTCTATTGTCCCTGTTCTGTGCGGGCCCAGCAGGCACACCCCGACCCCTTTCTAGACTCCCAGGGAAGGCACTGTGTGCGGCAAGCCCTGGAGGAGAGCTGGCTCCTAGCTGGCGGAGCCTGCGCGCACCCTAAGGCGAGGCCACCTACCCCAACTTGCCGTGATGACACTGTGCAGACACACACACAGCTTGCACGGAGTCACCCCCTTCTGTCGTTAGAGGAGAGCTCCAGGAAGTGGCCAGCAGCTGCCCAAGGCACCCCGCAGTCCCCCGCCCCGGGCTCTGGAACAGGAAACATTCCTGTTTTACCAGCAGCTGGTGGGCACATGCATTCTCAGCCGTCTGAAAAGGAAGGAAATTACGGTTTGCCGGGTCAGACCCATGCCTGCTTGTCTTGTATGTTAAGCCTCAATCTGTGGCTTCTCCTCTGTTCTCCGAGCTGTGAAACCCACTCACGGAGAAATGCCACCTTCTCCAGAGACGCTGGCGGATCAGTCTCGCTAAAACCTCACTAACATCCTTCAGCAGTGAGAGAAGCTTCAAATTCAGACGCCCACTCTGTATCTTTCTGAAGCTGTTTAGCCTGAACATGCTTTGTAGCTATTTGCTAACCATGACAAGGGAAGAACTCCAGGTTTGGAGTGGGAAGGTTTTGGGTTTGAGTCTGGGCCTGCTGTGAATTAGCTATGGCCTTGAACGAGGGACTGAGACTCTTTCCTCTTGCAGGGCCGGCTCCCCCAGGGCCCACTTGCTCTGCTGTCACATCTTGAAATACATAATAACCTTTGGCCATGGGACCCCACATTTTCCTTTCTCCCTGGGCCCCACCAATTCTGTAGCTGGGCCCGATTTGGTAAATGGGGATAATGATCATTTCTACCTCAGGAATTCGTTTTGAGGATTAAATAGAAAAAGTTCCTCACCTAGTGCCTGGCACATATTAATAATTATGTTTAATAACTGCCACTTGTTGGTTGTGTCCTTAGTAAGTGCTGGCTCACTCTTCCACCTCCATCCTCTTTCCACAGCCTGGTCTCTGTTTGCCCGTTTGCCACTAAACATAGGACAGCACTGCCTGCTTCGGGTCCCGAAGACCACAGGGCCAGGCCCTCCGACCCCACAGGGGAGCCTTCTCTTCCATAGCACCATTCACCAGCTCCCATCTGAGCTGTGACATCAACCCCATAACTTTGGCTCTCTCACGACTTTACCCAAGAGTCAGCGAGGTGTGGTGGAGGGCTCCACAAGGGTGTTGGCTGTGGCACGTTGAGCCAACCCTGTCCCCTCTGAAGCTCACTTTGCTGATATGCTACCTGATGTGGCATCCCTGCTCTCCCCACCTCATAAGAACAGCAGCCTCTTAACAATGGGGGTCTCAGTGGGCTTGTTCTCCACTGCATCCATTTAGTAGTACAGGAGAGAGAGGCTCTTTGAAAGCACTCTGGATGGATGGATGGATGGATGGATGGATGGATGGATGGATGGATCAGTGTGATGGCCCAGCCATTGCAGGCAAAGCTCCATAGAAACAGAAAGTGCCATTGATTCCTGGGTTCATGGTGGATGGATGGATGGATGGATGGATGAGTGTGAAGCTCCATCCAGTGTAGACAAAGCTCCATAGAAACAGGGAGCACCATTGGTTCCTAGGTTCATGGTGAATGGATGGATGGATGGATGGATGGGTGGATGGATGGATGGATGGATGGATGGATGGATGGATGGATGAGTGTGAAGGTCAAGCCACTGTAGGCAAAGATCCATAGAAACAGAGAGTGTTGTTGGTTCCTGGTTTCACCCACTCCCTCTCTTAGTCCTGGGTAAGGCCCTGCCTCTCAGCAACTGGCAAGGGTCTCTGAGCCCACCTCCTTCTGCCCACTGGGCCCCTCCAGTGCTCCTCATCCTCCCAACCTGTGTGCAAATGGGGACCTCCTTCCCTTCTCACCATGCCCTAACATGCCCACCTTTCATCTTTGATTCCATAATCACTGCTCAACCCTTCCAGTGTCTTCTTCACTGAAGAAGACTCCTCTGAAGTCTGTAGGGGAAAGCCTGTCCCATGCCTCTCTCCTGGTTCCTGGTGGTAGCTTGCTGGCATTCCATGGCACTCTCCCCCCTGTCTGTCTGTCTGTCTGTCTGTCTGTCTGCTCCACTCTTCTTATAAGGAGTCCAGTCATATTGGAATAGCACCCCCTATAATCCAGTTTGGTCTCATCTTAACTAACAACATTTTCAAAGACCTTATTTCTAAATAGGGTTACACTTATGGAAGTTCTTGGACACGTTTTTTTTCGGGGGCATAATTAACCCATAAATGTCCTTCACAACCTTTTGATTCTTTTCTGCCTACAAGTCACTCCCTGGAGCAAGGGAAGCCTGCCCTCACTTCCTCTGGCCATGCCCTGGGACTCTCTCCTTCACCTTCAGCAGAATTTCTCACTTGAGTGAAATTAAGCTCAGCTGTTTCTGGAATTTCTGGGTCTCTTTTTTTTATTTCAAAATTTCTCTTTCACTTTTCCACAAATTCTAGAAATTGTCCTCACCTACCTCCTTGTATGATAATCTTATTCCTGACTCAAAGCAGAGATGCCGGCTTCACTTGTCCTATGTTATCTCATTTCACCAGCTAGCTGCCTTGCAGGATGTATTTTTATCTCCAGTTTGCATGTGATCCTACTGAAACTGGAGAGGCTAGAGAGGGAGGCCTGGGAACTTGGGCAGCACACAACCGGCCCCTGGCGCTCCCATCTCTGCAGGCAGCACCAATATCTAGAGGTGGTACTCAGCTAAGGCCAGTTCATCCCTTACACACAGTAGGGACAGTGCTTCTAGGGACCCACAGAAAGGTTTTCATTTCTTTTAAAATCAGAAGGGGAAAAAAAATGAACCTTTAAGGTCTAACAGTGCCTTCATCTTTATACCAATACAGTCGTAAAATATAATTTTTACTATTTTTTTTTGTGGAGGAGGGGGCCCCACAAAGGACAAGGGCCAGCCAAGGCTCATGAAAGTCATGCCGCGGCCCTGGTCCAGCCCAGATTGGTGCCCACGGGGCCCGGCACAGCCATTTCCCTGCCCCAACTCTTCCCCTGCCTCTAGCCTCTGCCCCTCTGCTTGTCTGTCCAGCTACAAGGCTTCTCACTGCTCCTGTAGGGTTCCTGCTCACCAGGGCTTCTGGCAGGAAGTGGCAATGGCTATTCTCTGTGCCTTGACACTGCAGAGATTCACAAACTCAGAACTTGGTGTTTCAGAGGTAGCCAGGACTCCTGAATCGTGCACTCGCGTGCTCTCTCTCTCTCTTTCTCTTCATCTCTTTATTCCTCTGTCTTATCTATCTAAGCCATGAAATTGGGCTGTACCTCCCTTAAAAGTTTAAAAAACAAGTTTCTCTGTGCCCTGTTTTATTATTACAGAAGCAATCTGTGTTCACTGTAGAAATTTCAGATACAAGTGTGAGAAAGGGCATAGGAAGATTCTCTCTGGGCAGAGGATAACGTTGAGATGCCCATGGGACAGCAGGTCCGAGAGGTTGATCTGGGCCGAGTAAAGACCCAGGGACCAGAGACCACCCAATGAGGGGCTTAGGTGGGGGAGAAGCATGAGAAGCCTGCTGGGGATTGGATGATCATTCTGGATCTGGGTACAGAGGATCAACACACAAACCAAGAGGGCCAGGATCTTTGTGCAGGGCCAAGGCAGGGGTGGGGAGGGGCTCTTGGTGAGCCCCTCTCTCTTCTACTCCCATCTTGGCCACTGGGGATACAGAACCCCTCGTTGAATACTGAAGGCAAAACACAGATGTAGATATTGTTCCTTCCAATGGAAAGAAATGGAAGCTGAGGTTCGGAGACATTATTCTCCCCAGGTCTCGATGCATCCTTGGACTGTCCACCCTCGAGCCAGGTGGGTCCGTCCCCACCCGGGACCCTGCAGTGCCAGGCTAGGTGGTGGATGCTCATGACCCCGTGCCGCCCCAAGGAGCTCACACATCTGAGTCTCTGCCCCTCCACTCTCCCTGGGTCCCCCTCTCCGTGCTCCCTCTGCCCTCCTCCGCCAGCCCCCAGGCGTGCCCAGCACCTGCAGAAACCATGTTCATGGTGGCAACCAAGGGCCGGGCAGTGACTGCGAACCCTGCCAGTCCCAGGTCAGCCCCCCTGCAAGGGAAGCAGGGGCCGCTGCCTCTCAGCGTCATGATGTAGGCACTGGGGAGAGAACAATGTTCCCTGGAACTCCTCCCCACAGGCCACTTTGTCCCTTGTTAAACTATGACAGTCCTAGGATGAGGGCTACCACGTGACTATGTTCCGTGTTGCACTTTTTTTTTTTTTTTTCTGTAGTACTTACAAATCTACTTCCTATCTTCATTGGAGAGGTTCTACTATCCTCTTGGACAAATAAGTGAAGTGAGGCTTGGAGAGGTTAAGGGACTTGTAAGAAATCACCCAGCAGGCTGTAGTAGATGGAGCAAGACTGCAGCAGAGGCCTTTTATTCCTTGGCTGTGAGTGTGCAGTAGGACCTCATCTCTCACGTCTTCGTGTGGGGAGGGAATTTGAGGAGCTGATGCTGGGATGCATGGGATTGGAATAGTGGCCGGCCCTTCCTTCTCCTGAATCTTCCCTCATCCCTCCCCTCCCTGCACACATGCATGTGCATGCATGCACATATATGTATGTACGAACACATGTGTGTGCACCCATATGCACACACAACACATGCACACACATGCACAGATGCATAAGCACACAAACTCACGCATGCATATGCACACCCGTGCACGCGCACACCACCTCCTCGCGTTCCTCTGCAACAGGCAGGTATCACCCCAGGCCTGAGACTGAGGAGAGCTTTCTCAGGGATCCGATTTGGCCTGGGGCAGGGCAGACAGACATGTGGTTGATGGGTCCCACAGAGTTCCCAGAGATAAGGGGAAACAAAGGTCAGAACGGGTGTCTGTTTTGGGCACCATTCCCATTTCTTTGCCTCATATAGAATCTCTGCATTGTGCCCAAACTATCAGCAATGTTCTCTGCTTCTCCACGCCCCTTTCAGTCTGGGGTCAGCGCAGTCATTAACGGGAGCTCATGAACCCTGCATGGCAGATGAGGACTCAGAGGTTTGGAGAATTCAGCAAGGTTGTTTGGTTGTGTTTATTTTGGGGTCAGCTTTAGCTTCCCAATCTCCGCCCCAGGAGCCCATCTCAAGTCTATTGCTAAAGACGTTGGAAGCACTTTCTCTCTGACAGGTTATCTGAGCAGCACAATCGTGCACCAATAGGTAAATTCTGAGACCAGTTTCCAGCTTTCCGGATCCGGCTCCTACACGCATCCTTCTTCACTCCCAGCCCTGCCCTAGATAAAGCCCAATCTGCAGAGAACACTTAGGTGGCAGGCGGCTCAAGCCATGAGCCTTTGGCCTTCCATCCAGTTCTGGTAACTCAAGTCTGGAACCCCACCTTTCTGACCAGCACAGTCCAATGCACAGCACTTTGATTTTCACCCAACAGGTGCCTACCTTGTGCAAGGTGATTTAGGAGACATGAGGGGATGCAGAACCTGTCTTCACAGAGTGTTCTGCTTGGTTACGGAGGCCACCCAAGACCACCAGTGAATGAAACAAGACGAAGCATCTTCCAGAGCCACCTGGCCACAGCACTAGGCTCGCTGTGACTGGTTTGGGCACGTGGGGCAGTGCTGGTCCCTCTGGAATGAAAGCCTCATGTCCCTGAAGCCCCATCCAGAGCCCCCACCTTGAAATGCACACAATATGGCATACAGCTACAAATCTTCGTGGCAATTATTTTTTAATTTTTAATTATGTGTTAGCAGCAGTGACATCTTTACAAAATTACTTGTAGATGAAGTCTAGAAGTATAAAAGAGATTAAAAACCCCATCTGATCCAGTTGAGTCCATTTGGGTCGTCCAAGTTGCATCTAATGCCCATTGTGATGATGCACTCCCAGAGCTTCACTGGACTCCAAGGGCTCCTTGTAACTAAGTTTGAAAACTCCTGTGTGGTGCCTTCTGGAGCGGTAAACTGATACCTGGTCACCTTTTGCTGTCAGTGATGATACTTTGGGGCTTTGATCTTAGAGGATCCTTCCATATCAGATGCGTCCAGCACATGATCTGGCATCTCCAATGGAAGCCATAAAATGCTCTTGCAGCAGTTAAATGTTTGCCCATAGCTAGAATGCAATGTGCATCCAACTGTTTATCACTTTACCAGTGAATTCCACGAGAAAAGATTTTATTGAACTCAGGGAATCCTAAACTTAGTCTCCATGGAGAAAATCTGAAAACTAAATAAATATTTAGATATTTAAAGAAAAACTCCATGTATCCATCCCAAATGTAAATTGATGCTTGTCTTAGTTTCCTGGCTGCTAAAACAAATATTATGCAATGGTTTGGATTAAACAATAGGAAGTTATTTGGTTCAATTTTGAGACAAGGAGAAGCCCCAAATTGAGGTGTCATCAAGGTGATGCTTTCTCCCCAAAGACTGTGGTGGTCTGGAGCTGGCTGCCGGCGATCCTTGGGTTCCTTGGCTTTTCGATCACATGTAGTGCACATGGTGGCGTCCTCTGCTTTCTCTTCAGGGTTCCAGATTCTTCTTATGCTTGTAACTTTCTCTATCAAGCCTTTAGTAATAGGGTCAATGTCAAAATTCATTCAGGTGGCCCACACCTTAACTAAATATAGCATCTTCAAAATGTTCTGTTTACAATGGATTCTCACCCACAGAAATGCAGTAAGATTAAGAACATGATTTTTCTGGGGTTCTTCATTCAAATATTCCACAGTACTTTTCTTGGTGGTACTAGATCATAATGAATTCCTTTTGAACTAAATATAATTTCTCCTGCTTGAATTGAAATCTTGTGCTTGAAGAGACAAGTTGTCAATGATCAATGACCAAACTGTGGGGAAAAACTTTGGTAAAAACAAGTTGCAAGTGTGTCAAATAGGAAAAAAAATAGTTTGAATGCGTAGAGTTTCTGCTAGCACCAGAGGTCCTCTGATGCATCCTTAGTCATTAGTGTTGAGCAAATGTTATTGTGTATCTGTTATCTTCAGCCATCTTCTCTCTCTATGAGATGATGTAATGGATAATACTCCCATATTAGAAGCACAGAAAACAAACAGCAAGGCAGAGTCACATGCCTGATGCCATGTGTTGATAAGTGAGTGTTAGAACCCACCCAGGTGGGTTGACACCTGGTGCATCTTTTTAAAAAGTATTATTGTGGGGAAGCAGATATGCTCAAGCAGATATGCTATTACACGGCAGGTCCCGGGTTTGGTTTCCGGTGCCTCCTGGAGAAGACAAAGCAAGACAGTGAGCTGGCACGATGGGCAGGCACTGTGAGCTGATGCAACAAGGAGACACAAGGAGTAAAGACAATGAGAGACACAACAAAGCAGGAAGCTGAGGTGGCTTAAGCGATTGAGCGCCTCTCTCCCATATGGGAGGTCTCAGGTCTAGTCCCCAGTGCCTCCTAAAGAGAAGATGAGCACACAGTGAACGGGCACAGAGAACAGACAGCAAGTGCAAACAAAGGGGGGCAGTAATAAATTTTAAAAATTAATCTTTTTTTTTAAGTATTACTGTGGTAACATATATATATATATATAATATTTCACATTTTTAACTTTTTTAATTGTACAATTGAGTGGCATTAATTAGATTCACAAATTTATGTTACCATTACATCCATCCATTACTGAAAATTTTTCATTACCCAAAATAGAAACTCTGTACCCATTAAGCAATAACTCTCCATTCCCCACCCCATTGTCCCTGGTAAACTCTAATCTACTTTCTATCTCTATGAATTTGCTTATTCTAGATATTTCATGTTAGTAGAATCCTACAATATTTGTCCTTTTGTGTTTGTTTCTTTCACTCAGCATAATGTTTTCTGGGTCCATTGATTGTGTAGCATGTGTCAGAACTTCATTCCTTTTTACGGCTGAATAATATTCCACTATGTATTTATACCACATTTTGTTTATCCATTCATCTGCTGATGGACGCAGGTTGTTTCCAACTTTTGGCTATCGTGAGTAGTAATACTGCTATGAAAATTAGTATTCAAGTATTAGTTTGAGTCCCTGCTTTCAATTCTTTGTGGCACATAATCTAAGAATAGGATTGCCAGGTCATATTACAATTCTATGCTCAGCCTCTTGGAAGAACTGAAATACTGCTTTCCATAGCAGCTCCACTATTTTACAGTCCTTCCAGTTTTCAAGGCTTCCAATTTCTCCACATCCTCACCAACACTTGTTATTTTCTGTTTTTGTTTTGTTATTAATATTAGCCATCCTAGTGGGTGTAAACTATATCTCATTGTAGTTTTGATTTGTATTTCCCTAATGGCTAATGCTGTTGAATATCTTTTCCTGTGCTTATTGACCACTTGTGTATCCTCTTTGGAGAAATGTCTATTCAACTCTTAATCTATTTATCATTTGGGTTGTTGGTGATTTTCTTATTGAGCTGTATCAGCTTGTTATAGATACTAGATATCAAGCTCTTGTCTGATATATGACTTGCAACTATTCTCTCCCATTCTACAGGTGTCTTTTGGATTTCTTGATATTGTGTCTTGATGCACAGTTTTTTAAAAATTTTGATGGCATCCAATTTATCTGTTTTTCTTTTGTCACTCATAATTTTGATGTCATATATAAGAATACATTGCCTAATACAAGTTCTAAAATTTTCCCTGTGTTTTCCTCTAGGACTTTTATGGTTTTATTTCTTACATTAAGGTTGTTGATCCAATTTGAGTCAATTTTTTATATGGTGTGAGGTAGGAGTCCAATTTCATTCTTTTGCATTCATTTCCATTTGTCTAAGCACCATTTGTGGAAGAAACTGATCTTTCCCCAGTAAGTGTACTGGTTCATTTTCTAACCACTGTAGAACAGCTCCTCTCCTATGTGTAGGAAGTGGGGAGTGTTGTGGCATAAACAATTGTTTTTCTTTTAACTGGGCACATGAAAAGATTGGTTCAAATGGGTTCTTTAGTTCTGTTATTTACATCAGGCTTTAGTAATTACTCTTAGGTCACTTCCTATTTATGAACCCTGGTGCTTCTGGAAAGCCCTTTTGGAACATGGCTATTTTTAAACAATTCATTTGAGTGCAGTGATGTTTGTCACTAATTGAGAAAACAGGCAATTCCATAGGAAATCGAAATACATCTTGGAGTACACTGCCGACAAAGACAGATGAAATCCATCATTTTCCTTCCAAGTTCAGATACTCTGATAGCCAGTGTTTCCCACTCATGGACACTTCTGAGCCTTTTGCTTCCTTCAGCCTTTGCTCTCTGCCTGATACTCTTCACTGTTCTTTTCTCCCTCTGTTTCCAGGGTGGTGCTTTGTATAAAAGCCATCTCAGAGGCTGCACCCTCCCAGAGGCACAATTATCTATTTGAGTCTCAGGGCTCATCTTGCCCTGTCTGAATAAGGGCTGCAAGAACAGTGGTTGAGTGTCTGGCTGATAAAGGGCTGGTCTCTCACTGCCTGTGCCCTGCCCCAGGAGCTCTGAAGGTCCTCTCTTAAGCTCCCCATGACTGGGTACTTCCCCAAGGAGAATGGGTACAGGGCAGCCTTCTCTGCTGGCCCAGAGCATGATCCATCCTAAGACAACACTCTCAGGGACCCTACTGCTGCAGCAGGAAGCTGCTCACAGCTCCTCCCGGCCTTCCGCGCCCATGTGCTGATTTTAGCCAGGCTCTAGCCACTTCAATAGATCCTTTCTCCTGGTTCTGAGACATCATCACCCCCAGGCTCAGTATTCCCTGGAGAATGCTCTGTAGCCTGGCCTCACCCACCCAGCGCGGTCATCCAGATAGGGGTAAGCAGAGGCAAGTCTAAGAAGCCCTGGCCATGGTCCTTGCGGCAGAGATGGTTCTTGACCTTGGGGAAGGTTGAAATGGAAACAGCTCCCCTCCCCCCCCCCAGGAACCTTCACCCACCCCCTTATGTCCCTCTAGATCTATTGCCTTGGCTCCATGACCAGCCAGTGAGGATGAGGTTGGGAACCACTTTGGAGAGCGAGGTCACTCTCTTTGGCCTCACTCAGCTTCCCCAGCAGATACTTGTGTACTCACAGCCTCCTGGGGACATGCAAGGTCATGAGCCCATGGGGGCGATCGGTCTCTAGTCTGTAGGATGTGGCCAAGGCAGGGAAGGGTGTGAGCACATTCTAACCAGGGGTAAAAGTACAAGCTTTGAGCATTATGGATCTGGGTTCAAGGTGCCATGGGGCCACTGTGGCCCTGTCCCTGTTGGCACCTTAAATGAGAAGATGGAGGCGAAGCATTTGACCCAGGCCATAGAAGGGGCAAGCACTCAGCAAATATTAACCTGAGAGTGGAGAAAGAGACTCAGAGACACAGAGGCTTAAACCAGAGGTTGGCAAACCACAGCCTGTGGGCCAAATGTGGCCCACCACCTGCTTTTGTAAATAAAGTTTTATTGCACACAGCCACACACCTTCATGTATGTATTGTCTGCGGCTGTTTCCATGCTACGAGGGCAGACAGGGAGCGTATGGCCCACAGAGCCTAAAATCTTGACTCTCTGGCCCCTTATGGAAAAAATGTGCCAACTCCTGACAAACCAACAGGAGAATCTGTAATGGTGTAAGGCTAAGCCTGTGCCCCCTGGCCCTCACTGCACCTTTCTCCATGGACACCACAGTGCTTAGGTGATAGAGAAGCCTTGGGAGAAATAGCTGATCAAGGTTAGAGACCAGGCAGCACACGGAGGCCTCCCAGGCAGGCCCCAGCTAATAGAGGGAATACAAAGGGCCTTTGTTCATGTTAGCTGATCTGTCCCTGCCCAGGCTGCAGGAAGGGTCTTCTCCTTTCTCTTGCTCACCCATCGGGGAGTGCCCCCACCACCTCTGTAAACACAGGCCCTGGGGCTCAGCTGCTTCCCTGCAGAAACTCCTCTCCTGGACCTGGCAGGGGGTACAGAACCAGGCCAGCAGCAAGTCTTCCCCAGAAAGCTGCAATGAGGGTGTCAGCCAGCTGCCTGCCCACATTCCTGCATTCCTGCATTCCTATACTGGGCCTTCCCATCCAAATGCCTGGGAAGGAGATTCAGAAAGAGGAGGCGGTACCCCATCAATAGTTCTCCAGGCAGCACTGGCTATCAGGGCATCTGAACTTGGAAGGAAAATGATGGATTTCATCTGTCTTTGTCTGCAGTGTCCTCAAAGATGTATTTTGATATATTATCAACCCCCTCGTGAGGTCAGCACTCCTGCTTTTCAATTTGGAGATGGAACCTCCAGGGTTGCCGTATGTCCACACATGAGCAGTTATAAAGTGTGGGGGTGGAGGCATCTTATCTGTGGCTCTGGGATGTTTATTGGACACCCTCAAGGACCACTCTGTCATCTAGGCCCTGAGGATATGACAGTGAACCAATGGGCAGTCATCCCAAAGGGGGGTTCACATTCTAGTGGGGACAGACGGATATGCGCAGGATTGGTGAACAGAGTATTCGATATGCCTGCTGGTACCTAGTACTGAGATCAAGCCAGGAAGGAAAAGGGTATGCCAAGCGGTGAGAAGAGAATGCTGACTTAAATGATGTGACCAGGGAAGGCCTCAGGAAAGGAGGCGACATTTGAAAAAGACCTGAAGGAAGCAGGCAGGCATGCAGACGTCTGAGAGAAAGCCTATTGGGCAGTGAGTGCAGTGAGTGCAAAGGCCCTGAGGTAGGAACAGGCCTGGCCTGGCCAAGGAACACCCAGGAGGTCCATGAGTCTGGGGGAAGACAGATAGCTGGTATGCCTCTCCAAGGGGAGAGATGATGGGACCATCTCCCACCACTTGACCAGCATCTGGAATTCCACCAGCACCTGGTCTTGGAGTTGTCAAGCCCGGTGCTAGAACACACATGGTCTGGAGAGAGAGGGGCCAGTCAGCATTCTCAGCTAATGCTTTAGCAAGTGGCTCACAGCCAGGCCCCCAGTGAGCCCTGACATGTGGGTGGGAGCTGGGAAAGAGGAAGAGGATGGTGAAGAACTTTTAAAGAGGCCCTAAGATAGGGGGAATGGGCAGGAGGAGCTTCACCAAGTGCCCAGTTCATTCTGAGCTGTCCTGAAAGATGCCCACGTGCAATTAAATGCATGTGCATGCAGAGGCTGGCTCCCAGAAGCCTCTCTGAAGTTCCTTCAGAGCATCTTCTGGGTGAAGCTGTTCTGCAACCGCAAGGCCTGGGCTCTGCAAAAAAGGATGGGTTTGGGGTACCTGCCCCAGCCCCCAGCAGACTGCAGTCCACAGGGCAGGTAGGGTCACCCTTGGGGAACAGCAGGAACCCCCAGGTGGAGCCAGCAGCTCTGGGGTGATTGAAGCCCTGGGGAGGTGGGGTAGGCAGCCCAGGGAAGAGTGCAGGGCAGCTACCTTTTCACCCTGGGTGAAAAGGTGTGGACAATGGTGGTCTCTGGCTCCCACTCCTGGGGGTCTGAGCTGCCACTCCCCTGGGGAAGGAAGCCTCTGGCACGGAACCTGCCTCACCCAGTCTTCCCAATCAAAACGAAAGCACAGCCAAGAAACTCAGCTTGTGCTCCTTTGAAATCAGAGAGGTGAAGACACCTGCTCAGGGTCACACAGCTGGAAGCCAGCGGCCATCCCCTGAGTCTCCCCCATCCCCCCACATCATAGGAGCCCGAGAAGGAAGTGCATTCAAGGTCAGGCTCATAAGACGAGGCTCTTTTCATCCGATTTCATAGGAACCGTCTTTCGTATCTGAATGTCATTCTGCTTAATCCGAGAGGCATTTCAGGGAGGTTAAGTGACCTTAAACCGTGTCGATGGGGTCCCCAGCATGACTGCTCCCCTTGTTACCAGATTTCCTCTAGGTTCTTGGTTATGGTACGTAAAAGAATTTAAGGACATGCCGGTTTAGTTAGGCCAGCAGTTTATTAAGGAAACGAGAGAAGAGAATAGAAATGGTAGAAAATAAAAGATTACAGGTTCCCAGGTATATTTGTGGGCTGCTCCAGGCACAGAAGGAGAAAAAAGGGACGACTGTGCCTTTGTGCTTGCTTTTTAAACCATTAATTCCTCCCACTCACTAATGTTCAAGGGAGGGGTCCCAGTTGTTTGCCGTTTTGATTGATTACCCCACCCGTCAATTAATGATAAGGACCCTTGAGAATATACAGGCTTTTCCTTGATCCCAGATGATCAAGGAAAATTCTCATGGGTTCTTCCAGCCACTTTCTGGTGGGGTTTTTCTCTCAGAGGATTTCCAGGTGGAATTCTACGGCCACGTGTTTCACGGCCGATTTTTCTGCCATTCGTCTTCCCATTCCCTAAACCAGCCTGCCTCACCCTCTCATAATATCATCCCAGGATAGGAATCCAGGTGCAGCTTAAATGCCTGACTGTGTGCTCTGATCTTCCCCTAACGGTCCATTGGTTCTTGGAATCGCTCACACATACCGTACACATTGCTTATCTCCTTCCACCCTCGCCACAGCCTGTACCACAGAGGGTGGCCTGGTGAGGAGGGCGTTAGCCTTTACCGAGCTCACCTTCTGCCAGGGTGGCTGCGCTGTGTCCCCCTGGGGAGCAGAGGGGTAACTGGCTTAGAAGAGCCAGCTGGGGTCTTCAGACAACCTTGCCTCCTGAGGGCTTCTTAAGAGATGGGTTTGGGAAGGGGTCCCCAGACCACCCCATTAGAAATGGCAGAGCCAGGCCTGAAATCGGGGGTTATCCTGAGTCCACAGCCTTGGGGCAGAACTCATCTTGATAGCACCATGTGCTTTATGCACTGCGGTTTTAAGGGGACAGATGGCGTCCTGCTTCAGCCCTGCCTATCACCCTCCCACAAACACATGCACCGACAAAGCGGATGAAGCCCCAATGGCATCCCCCAGGAGGGTCCCCTACTTTATTCAAGCTCAGGTCTCTGCAAAGCTCCAGCCCCCATGGGGTGTGAGGGCTCCTGGTTCATCCCCGAGGAGGCATGCTTGAGCTTTGTCCAGAGGAGAGTCCCAGGGACCCCATGTCCAAGCAGGAGGTGACAGACCGCCTCCTATCTGCACCAGCAGAGGCAAGGTTTGCTCTCACAGGTGGACAACCTCCTGGCATGCCCGAGGGTGCAAGGACCTTCTCTTTCTTCTGAAGGCCTTTTACCCTCTCCTTCCTTCCAGCTGTTAGAAATGGCTGCTTCACCTAGACCTGCCTCTAATAAGCCTCCAGGAGGTGGAGAAGGCAGAGCAGAGCCTCTTATCAGGCAGCTGCAGGGGGAAATGGAGCCCATGGCCTGAGCGGACCTGGGGATGATAAAATGGGTCTCACCGCCTCCCGTCACCAGCTGCTCAGGACCCAGCCCCTGGGAAATAGGGGCGGATGCATGTGTTCAGTACAGGAGGCCCAGGTAGCTTAACTGTCTTAGTCACCCAAACAGGCTTCGCTGGCCACAGCAACCACTCATGATGAGAACTCGTGGGCATGAAGATTTGATGGGGGGGGTGGTCGCCAGAGAAGGGGGTGTTGAAGAGGTACTCAGGCCTAAGGTGCCTTGCCCCCTAGTGGGAGTGGGGAGTAGGGGGCTGAAGCCTCTGACAGGCATATTGGGATTTCATTACTCCGGGAGGAAGAAGCTATTGTACCCATTTTACAGGTGAGACACTGAGCTTGGAAAGGGGGGGTCTTGTTGTAATGGGTGAGTGGGGTCCTCCCTCCTGGGAGCTCTGATTTCAAGGAAACCAAAGGGCCCCCTGCCACCCTACTTCCCCCCCACACACACCCTGTTTGATGACAACCAATTCTACCTTCAGAAGTGAAATCCTTTTCCTTTCAGCTTCAGTTGCTATTAAATGTCTTGTCTTTAGAGCAGGACATGACTGGGCTTCTGGCATTAGCTGGTCATGCCTTTTGGCAATGACATGGCCTCCCTGGCCTTAGTTGTCCTGTCCCCACACCCTACACCCCCGAGCCACTGCGCCAAACACCCAGCTGAGGCAGGGATCTGCAGATGGGGGACGCTGGGGTCCCCTCACGGGGCCACAGTTCTGGCCTAGGAGGCAGGGCTAGGAGCTCCTGGACGAGGGTGAGGGGCCAGCAGCAGACCCTCTGGATCAGATGAGATGCATCTGGGATTGCCACTCTGTTCTTGGCAAGCGAGGGCATCTCCAAGCCTCAGTCTTCTGGCATCTAAAACAGGGGTGAAAATATCTGCTGGCACAGTGGTTTGGGGATTTCTTCTCAGTGAGAGGTTCTCAGGCAATGGGAGCTCTTGGTCAGGCTTCGTGGTTGTGCCATGAGAGCAGGTTTGGCATGTGAGAAGCATCCTGAGTGTGTCATGGGGCAGGAGAAGCCCTGGCTCCGAGAAGACCTCCCCAGCATCTCTCTGCCCCCAGCTCTGATGAGGTTGGATGTGAACATGGGCCCAAGCTGGGCCTGCAGAGACAATGCCTTTCCAGAAAGGGCAGGGCCCCAGAGCCCAGGGGCAGGAGCCTCCCATGAAAGTGCTGGCACCCAAGGAAGGCTTGCAGGATGGCACCCAAGGAGAACGGCCGGAGCCTATAGGGAGAACATGGAGCATCCTGTCTTGGCCACATTGTAGCAGAAGGAGCCCTGCAGAGCTGGTGCTCCCTCAAGCCTGGTCCTTGCTGGAAGGGAGGGAGTGGGGAAAAGGGAGGCAGCTCCGGAGCCTGAGCCTTACATCTCCAATGATGGAGAGTGAGCTCATCCTGGGGTTCAGCTGGAGTATAGGGAAACAGTATTTTCCCAGACACCAGGGGTGAGAGATGCCCAGCAGCTGGAACAGGGGTAAATGGAGGAGAAATCTGAGAGGGCGGCTGAAATGATTGCTCCTCAGATCTCTTCCCTGGAATCCGTCAAGCTGTCCTTTGGTAATTGTTGGAGCCAAAGGGTGGCATCTGTAAAAGTTCTCTGCAGTGTGGGGAGATGAATGCAAGAGGTGGTTTGACCACCCAGTACTTAGCAGCTGCTCAATTCGACCAGCTTAGCGATGGCTGCTGTCAAAATAATTGCCAATCAGACTGATTTTCCCTACCGCATTCCACTCAGCAAGCCATGGGTGACCCCCTACTATGTGCCAGAAGCCTGGCAATATGCTGGTGCACAGAGAAGATGCCGCCGCCTCCCCTGCACCCCCAGAGGTATTGGATGTGTTTGACCAGTCAGTCCGCTGGAGCAAGCGGTCACTCTGAGTGGTTAGGAGAGAAGCTCTCTGAGGGTGGACCTTGGACCAGGGTGGGCTGACGGACACACTTTTACTGGGTGGACTAGGTGGGACAGGCATGGTCACCTGGTACAAGCAAAATCCTACAGTGTGAAGTAGACACATGCTGGAGTCCGTGTGGCCTGTGAGAGGTCACACAGGATGGGGGAGGGTATAGACATGTGGGGATTCAGCCTTCTTCAGAACTGCCCTTCAAGCAGTTCTGGCTTCTGCTTATGGCTCTGGGCTTAGGCCAGGGAGATACCAAGCTTTCCTCCAAGGTTTGATCCCCCATAGGAAAGCCCCAGCATGTTCAGAAAGACAGCACTGGACAGTTCTGTGGGGCCCACAGGCAAGATTTGGGACAGACTCATGCTTTTAAAAAAATGTTTTTTGTTTATCTGAAGTTCAGATGTAACTGGCATCCTGCATTTTATCTGGCAACCTTAAGAGGAAAGGACCTGGCTAACGGTATTTTTTTACGTGTCTCAGATGATTCTAATGTGCACCAGGGCTGAGAACCACAGCAAGAGGTTGCTGGGGAGCATGAGCCCATCAGCTCGCTGTCCCTGGCCAGGGTCTCTATTGCAAAGCCTTCTGGGAGGATGGAGCATGTCCCAATCTTAATAAAACAGCCTCAAGAAAGTGTTCCCAGATTCCTTTCTTAACTCATCCTTTCCACTCATCTCATGGATCCCTCCCACATGTTTCAAAAACCTATTTTTTAATGTAAATTTGGAAATCTGAAACATGTCTTAATTTAAGACACTTTAAT
The DNA here is from genome assembly GCA_026826555.1 of Tolypeutes matacus. Taxonomy (NCBI): domain Eukaryota; kingdom Metazoa; phylum Chordata; class Mammalia; order Cingulata; family Chlamyphoridae; genus Tolypeutes; species Tolypeutes matacus. The sequence continues at coordinate 6,920,394 of JAKSZT010053840.1, forward strand.
GTCATTATGGAAGTGATTCAATTACTAGATGTATATAAATATAGAATAATAAATTATCATTTATAATCCTTCCACCTCTCCCAGCACACAGGTGTCCCCTACATTAGCTTCTAATCAGACTCTTGCTGGAACCACAAACTCTCAGACCTCGGAGGCCCCCGCCATTGTAGGGTTGCCTTCTTGCAGCTCCTACCTCACACCCATCCTTCCCTCTCCACATCCACTACCATTGGCCCCTCAATGTGTCGTGCTGAACTTTTCTCAGTAACTTTGAAGTGCTCTTCTAAACTGTAAGCTCCCCCCTGTACTACTTTAAACTTTCTAGAGAAGCTCCCTTTCTATGAGTACTCACCTGCAGTGGCTGTTCAGTGCCTGCAAGAGAAGACCCAGCTTCTTTAATCTGGTCTTCAAGGTTCTTCATTACCCACTACTAACCCAATCAGGTGAATAATAAATGTTTATTGATGATACAGAATATGGTTGTGATGGTGGAAGAAGTAATAAGACAAGCGGCAGGAAATAGGAAAATATATTAACAATATCTACTGGGTTTAACCCTTTAAATTTTTCCTTCCTTCTCCTAAAAACATAGCTCTCACATTTCCCAAAACAAAAATCAAAAATAATTGTTCAAAAGGTATAAAATGTACAAAAATGCATTCATTTCAATATGAAACCATCCATACTAAAGAAATTACAATTATTTGAAATCTGTACTGTTTAAGACAATCTTGCTATCCTGAGTGCCCCTAATCCTGATCACTCAAACATATCTCACCCAGGAATTGGCTAGTCTCTCTTTTCATAACTCTATTTTCACTCCTTTATTTGGTTTGCTTAAGCAAAGGCTTCTTCCCTTTATCAAAGAAATTAGCATACCAGTCTGACAGATTAGGAATTTATGTTTGTACTTATCCTTCTTCCCCTAAACTAAGATGCCAGATGAGAAATACGGCAGCATTGAAAGAACAGGAGCATGCCAAATCACACATTCCTGCTAGTAATTGGCCATTAACCAGCACCACTCACAAAATTCTAAAGTGAAACAAAATCTAAGTTTGTTGGCTTTCCTTGTATCATCTTCAAGGCATTTATCACTTTCTCTGAAAGAAACATTTAATATATATGGCAGTTGATTTGTATCACAAGATTTCCACTGATGGGAGGCAAAGTATCTATGTGTTTATGGTTTCTTTGCTTTTAAAAGATTAATGTTGGGGAAATATAAATCTCAGGACCTGGGTGGGTGCTAGGCAGATGAGGCAGGGAGCTTGCCAGGTGATAGGTCGAGATGCATGATGGAGTATAGTCATTATCTAGGAAAATAGTGGGAAGATGGGAAGAGGAGTGGTAGGGCAGGGTCAAGGATGACAATAGTTTTCTCCTTCCCCTAGCACAGTGCTTCCACTTGCAGAAGAAAAGAAACAAGGGGACATGAGCCAGAGGTCAGGGGTGCTGGGTGGGTGGTTTCCTGGCTCTATTGCAGGCTGCAAGTTGAGGGGCTGAATTGGTGATTCTCTGAAGCCCCTTTCTTCTTGACACCCAGAGGCCTTGATTTGGAGGACAATGGATGGCTAAGAGGGGAAAACACTCCAGAAGCTCAACTATTCCAAAAGCTAAACAAACACCACTCTCACCAACCAGCCAAAAGGACTGGCCCCTACATCCTCAGCACCTCTATCTCCCATTGTGCCCTATCCCCTACTCAAGGGCCCTTGCAGCCTTCCCTGCAGGTCTAGGCATCTGGCCTCCCAAGACCAGTGTGTGATGGAGATATTCTTAAATATACAAAGGTACTAGGAAGAGTTTTCATGCTTCAGCCATCGCCCAAATGATAGCGAGCCAAGGTGCTTTGCGAGTACTGCCCCATCCTCATCCCTCATGCAGATCAGCGAGCTCAGATGCAGAGAGGGGCTCATGCTATTGCATGCAGGGAACCAGGGCTCTCTGCCATATCTTTCTGGCAACAAAAGCCACACTTGTGACCCTGTGCATCAGGCTGTCCCCTTGGAGGATTTTTTGGAAAGAGCAGTTTGTGACTGTGCCTTTGCCCTTGGAATCCACCACTGCCCCAGGCAATGCTCTGCCACCCCTCTTTCCTAATATTCTTCACAAACAACTCCATAACATAAAAAAACCATACTGCAGTGTATCACCAACAAAACGTATGCATGTAAGCTGGTGCTGGCACGCCTGTAATATACCTTCTAAATGCATGGTCCTGTTTGATGCTTACCGCTGCCCTTGGAGGCAGGAGCTCTTACCAGGCCTCCATGGTGGGAAGGCAATATCCCTTCCTGCAGGGCAATTGTGGGTCTCTGCGTAGGTCTCTTGGGGACTTCTTGCTGGCTTGAGAGGAGGAGAAGCAACTCCAGGGAATGGAGTAAAGGGAATGCTGTGACTTGGCTTCCTCCTTCAAAGCGTCCTTTTCCACTCTTGCACCTCTAGACTTCTCGTCTGTAAACTGTGGTCCTGCTTGTCTCTGGGCCACTCTGGCTTTCCCTGAGCACATCATGTGCAGAGGCATCACTGTCTTTGGAATGTGGGTACTTATTGCCCTCCTCTCAGAGGATTTATCTGAGGGTTTTAACCAAAATGCCGGGGCAACAGAAGCCCCTTGTGCATCCCGCTGCCCTTACCTTCTGTCTGCTCTCCTGGCACGGGCTCTGCTGCTCCTGCCCGTCAAACCAGTGAAGGAAGGAGAAAAACATTTTCCACATCCTGTTCACCAGCTGATGAGCCTTCTGGAAACCCAATAACAAAGCATGGCTAACTAAATCATCATTATTTACACATGCAGCCCGATCGAGGACATTTAGTCATGTAATTAGGTACCTAATTATGCTGAAAATGCAATTATATGATATTTTAAGTGAATTAAGTCCTCCGGAGAAGTGGTAAAGATTAGCACGTGTTACCCAGTGGGAGAGTGGGGGCTGCGGAGGGCACATCCGTTACTCCGGGCTGCACAGAGGATGGGGGTCTGTGATTGAATGATGCATGCACACACATAAACACACTCACATGCCCCACCAACTCACAAACACATGCACGCACTCACATGAACCCACACACATTCATGTGTGTGCACACATACACAACCCCACATGCTCACACACTAACACATGCACTCACACACTCTCATGCATATGCATTCACATGCTCATACACTAATACTCACACACTAATGTCTACACTCATGCACATGCAGTCATGTGCACACACATACAAACACACACAGACCACACATCACACACCACTTATAACACACACACATACACACTCACATACTTGCACACATCCCTGCATGCAAACTTTCACATGCAGGGAGGGTGCTCAGTTCACGTCTGTGTTTGCAGGACTCAAATCCTTCAACAAATCCTGTTGACCCTGTGTTCCAGATGTATCCTGCATCTTACCATCCCCTACCTCCTAGACTGTGTTCAGATATATCCCACATCTTACTCTCCCTTGCTTCCTGGGCCACCACCACCCTCAGGCAAGTCACCATGCCTTTGCCTGGACCATAGCCACAGTCTCTCCTTCCTTACCCCTTCAAGTCCATTTTCAGCACATATGTATGTACATACACACATATTCACATATAAATATGTGCACATTTATAACATACACATATATAATGTACACACACATATACACACTCAAATATATACACACATGTATACATATATAACATATATATATATACACACATGCATGCACACATATATACATACACATATACACACAGATATATAAACTCATATATGTAGCATATACACACATACATATACACAAGTGCATGTAAATAGTAAGGGATTAATTTTAGGAATTGGCTCACACAACCATAGGATTTGGCAAGTTTGAAGTCCATAGGGCAGGCAGCAAGTTGGAAAGTCTGATGAAAGTGAAATTGAATTCTCCAGGAGAAGCTGGCTGGCTGGACTAGGGGCAAAAATTCTCCCTTCTGACCTCTGAAGTCCTCAATTCTAGCTTTAAGACCTCCAATTGATTGGATGAGGAGACTCCCCTCAATGCTGAGGGCAAGTTCCTCTGTTAATTGTAGATGCAATCAGCTGTAGATGCCATCAACTAACTATAGATGCTAATCCATCTACGAAATACCCTCACTATCAGGCCAGAGCTTGCTTGACCAAACAACTGGACCTTGACCCAGCCAAGTTGCTACATGAACTTAACCATTGTACACTTCTTCTGACCACCTTCTCTGAAAAGCATACCCTCTCCCTCAATCTTTGCTTTATTTTCTTTATAGCATTTATCACCATCTGATCATAAATCATGACTCCATATTTTTAAACTAGCTGTTGCTTGCTCCCTCCTCCAGAACGGAAGCTTCCTGAGGGCAGGCATCCTATCTGGTTTACTGGTATGTCCTCAGGCTCTAGAACAGGTCATGGAGCATACCAGGCATGCGAGGAACATTTTGTTCAGTGGATGAATCTGGAATGAGCTTTGGAGTCAGACAGACCTGGGTTCCAAATCCACCTCCACCGATAACCACTATGTGACCTTGGGCAAGTCACTCAACAGCTCTGAGCCTTGGTTTCTTCACCTGCCAAAAAACAGGCAGTATGACATCCCTATCTCAGTGATTCTCGTGAGAAGTAAAAACAACATATGCAAGAATAAAGCAAGCTCACAAAAAATGGTAATATGATCCACTTCAGGAAAGGAGAACTTCCAGTGGGAAGAGATGTTAGCGCTTCAGGCAATGCACTTGAGGTCCCTGGTGGAGTGGAGGCCTCTGGGGCAGCTTCTGCCTGCCAGGGAAAGTGAGTGGGAGAACAAACAAAGGCTGTCCTCAGGCTGGCACCCAGACTCTGGGGGGGAGGGGGGACTGCTTTCATGGGAGTCTGGGGGAGGTGACATTTCCTTTCAGATAATGCTTCAAAGGCAGCCAGAGGTCCAGGGCCACCCCTAAGGTGAAGTCTTTCCAACACTGGCCTCTGTTCTTTGCTAAAATAGAGAGCTCAGGTCTCCAGCCCCCACACTCCTCCCTCCCCATGCCTGAAATGAAGATTTTCAGAGAGAGCACTGCCCTTCCGGGCCTCACATCTCGCAGAGTGGCACAGTTGCTCCTTACAGGATTAGCATTCCGCCCCCCTCCCCCCCATGTATATATACTACAAACCAAGATCTGGATATCACTCACTCCTGACCTCGTGCTGAGGTCACTGACCCTGAGAAGGTCATGGTCCCACTAAGGTGGGCTGGAGGACTGTGCCTAGGGAAGCCGATGTGCCAGGCCAGGGGAGGGGGCCCCAACAGGGCTACAGGGCCAGGGAAGGCCGCATGCACATGTGTGTGTGTGTATGTGTGTGTGTGTGATATGGAATGGACCTTTTTTAGGTAGGAATTTCAGAGAGACTCAAAGCAGTAGGTACCCCTACATTTTAATGAGAGGCATTCGACCTATGTCAAGAGGTATCCTAAGCAGTCCATTGAATCACTGTGTAAGAGGAGGCAAGAGGGTACTCAGCTCCAGAAGCTTCCCTCTTCCCCTATACTGTGCAACACCTTATTCCGTGAGATGGAAATCAGAGGACAACTGAGGCCTCCCCTCAGAGAATGCTGGCCTGGAGGACATGTTTCCAGTCTAGGAAGTGGGGGGAACCCTTCCAATGTCTTTACAGAGACATTCAAATCCGGGCTTCCTGAGCGGCCAGCTCAGCCAGCCCCCTGCCTCTGAGTTGGACATGATGAGAATCCCAGGAGCCACTCCCGGTGGAGCTCTGGGGAAGCAACATCTGTGGCCCGGCCAGACTCTGATTTCTAATATCCACCTCTGCCTGAGAGGGCCAGAACTTAACACCATCTCTGAGACAAGGGTCTCTGTTGGGATTTGGGATTCAAACCACAGAGGCAGTCCTGGGAAGGGTGAGAGGAGCTAAGGCCGTGGAAGGCACTAGCTCTTTTCTACATTGTGTATTTCTTTATTGGAAAGAGAAAGGTCCTGGAAGCAGAGGCAAAGGAGGGGCACAGGAAATACCCAGAAAGGCCATTCACAGAGGGCAGCCCAGGGCCTCACTATCTAACCATGGCAAAGTCATTGTTGGGAACACTGAAAAGGGGGCCGTGGGCACTGGGTAGGCACAGAAAGAGGCAAGGGAGGGAGGTCTGGGTGCAAGCACCATTATGGACCTCTAGTTCAAGGCTTTAAAGAGTCTGTGAGATGACAGTCAGTTCTCAAGACCCACTTCTATTTCTTGGCTGTGAAAGTACCACGTCTATGGTAGATGGTTTGGAAAGTTCAGAAAACTAGATACTAAGTTAAAACAATCCTGCCCATGATCTCCTATCCCCCACCCAGAAGTCAATCATCAACGTTTTAAGTGTATGTCTTCTCACTCCTTTTTCTGGCACTTATTGCATGCTTAACCTCATTTACAGGGTCCTGTCCCTTTCATCTGCCATCACACCATAAGCATTTCCTACTGTCACTCAGAATCCACATGCATCATTAAAATGGAACAGTCTCAGGCAGCAGGTGTAGCTCAGTGGTTGAGTACCTGCTTCACATGTATGAAGTCCCAGGTTCAATCCCTGGTACCTGTTAAAAAAAATGGAATGGTCTAGCCTAGCGATGGATCTTAATTTATATCACCAATTTCCTGATGTGGAACATTTAGGTCTTTTTTTCTCCCATTTTTCCATTTTAAAGTACATTGTAATAAACTTTCCTGGGCATAAATTTTTGTTTCCTTCCAGTTCAAATGAATTCTCTAGAATCATTTCTAGAATCATTGCTGGAGGTGTGTTTGCAGATTCTTAGGGTGATACATTTTTCAAACAGCATCCAAGAGCATTAAAGCTGCCCATTTTGGGGAATCCCATTCGACCAAAGCTATGCTAATGTTACAAGAGCAAGTCATACTGAAATAGCCCAACCTACGCTGGGCGCTGTAGGAGGAGCTTTCCAAGTTGCATACGAAGTCATGGCAGGTTGCACGCAAAAAGGCTGATGTTAGAGGAGCTGCATCACTGTCCCGGATGGCATAGCTGTGAGTGTCATGTCGTGGCAGGACGGCCCCCATGCTATCTTTCCCTATGTTCCCTGCCTGGCCAGCCCAGAGGGAATGAGTCTGTGGCATGTGCTCACTCCCCAGGGTGGGATGTGCCATTTCCATCATGCAAGCTGTGCGCCTAAGCCCTGAGCCTGGTGGAAGGAATGCTCTGGAACCACCTCATGCCTTCATGTCACTCTCCTCCCTGGAGGCATCTGGATGGGGTCCGGGTGGGAATGGGCTGCGTCCAGAAACTTCTATTCTCCCAACTCTTCTGCTGGAGAGTGGAGCCAGGAAGCCAAACAGACATTGATTCAAATATGTAGCCCCTCTTTTGGTCCCTCAACTATCTGTAGATGCCTATTTCCTTTTGCCATTTTGGTGACACACGCCTTTCTTTTGGAGAAGCATTTCCCACTGCATCTGCAGAGCTCAGCTATCCTGGAATTAATCTGCCACGGCTGTTCGCCCTCCCCTTGTCCTCACTCAGCAGACACATGGGAGTCCAGGCAGGCAGCAGAGAACCCTTGCTTGACTTACAAAAGATGAGGCTGAGCAGCTGTGTGGTCTCAGTGAACCCACCAGGCTTGAGGTCCCCTGGCCCCACACCCATCTCCAGGCATGGGGGCAAGCAGGGAGCAGGCCAAGGTGATGAATACATAGAGAGGGTGAGCAGCTGCATCCGGTTCCCAGCTCCTGGAAGAAAGGACACTAAATTCCACTTTGTGGGCAGGATGCTCTAATTGTGCCTTCTTATTTGCTTTGATCAGAAGGTACCAGGCCCCCAATTCTGTTTAGTGACTTCTTCCTGAAACCTAAATCACTCCTTGCCATGGGGTGGCATATAATAACAGTTGGCATCGGAACTGTGCCAGGTGGTCTATAAGCCACTCCCACAGTCAAAAGATCCATGGTTCTCAAAGTGCATCCACCAGGCTCTCAACTTCAGCTCCACCTGGGAACTTGTTAGAGATGCATGGTCTTGAGGCCAGACCAGACCTAAAGCAGTGGGAAACTCTGTGTTAGAGACACACATTCTCAGGACCTACCCAAGTCCCACAGGATCAAAAACTCTGGGGAGGGGGCAGATGTGGCTCAAATGGTTGGGCATCCATCTCCCATATGGAGGGACCTGGGTTCAATCCCTGGAAACTCCTGGTAAAATAAAGAAAAATATAGAAGGCATATGGGCCGCCAGGCCCCGTGCACAGGTGCACCACCAGGTCCCGCCAAGCCACGCAGCAAGATGATGACATAACAGGAGAGTGACACAAGGGAGAACCAAGACGAGACATGCCAAAAAACCAGGAACTAAGGTGTCACAGATGGTAGGATGCCTCTCTCCCATATCGGAGGTTCCCAGGATTGAATCCCGGTGAAGACAGGAGGAGAAGGATGAGAAGAGAGGGCAGGAAATAGACACAGAGAATTGCCCAGTGAATGGCACAAAAAACAGCAAAAAATGGGGAAGGGGTTGTAAAAATAGCTAAAAGTAAAATAAATAAATAAATAAATCTAAAAAAAGAAAAAAACTGGGTTATTGAGAAAAAAAAAAAACTTCTGGGGAGTGGAGCCCAGCATCTGCATTTTAACAAGGCTCTTGGGTGATTCAGAGGCAAGTTTGAGGGCCTGTGCCTTAGCCCCTGTCTCACAGCTGCCTCTCAAGCCAGGATTTCACCATCTCTATTTTACAGAGGAGAAAAGGAAGCTCTCAGAGGTGAGGTAACTTGCTGGAGACAGTGAACCTTACTCCAGGGTTGTAATCTTATTCTCTGTCAATCAAGAGAGACAGGGGAGGGACATGCAGCTGGGGAGCTAGGCCATGGCAAGTGAGGCTTGAGGGCAGCTCCATGCTCAGATTCCAGGGCACACACAGCCCTTCAGACATGCTCGCAATGTGCAGATCAGTCACTTGATAAAGACAGCGATTTGATTCTTGGGTTCTAGGCTTTCAAACATGCGATCATTGTCATTCAGTGCCAGACACATAGCCAGAGGCTGGGGCTAGAGCTGTGAGTAAGGCCAGCAGAGACCCTGGACTGCAGCTTACTGTTGGGCGGGGGATTTTTACAACCTTGACGAAAGCTGTCAAGGGCATACACAGGGCACTTTGGGTCTTCATGGAAAATGTTGAGGCCTCTTGTGTCTATCCAATTGTGGGGCAAGACAGTTGTCTATTTCTGACTCCCAAACCCAAGCCTGGCCATCAGCAGCCCCTTAATCTGCCTCCTACCCTAAGGCTGCCCAAGACTATCTTCAACCCAGTCCTGAACTCTGAATGAACCTAATCCCACACATATCTTAATCTGTCAACTACTGTAAGAGATGGACTTTCCTTCCAGGCTCCTTAATCCAATCCCAGACCAAGCCATCAACTTCCTGGGCAGAATCTGAGCTTGCTGCTGGCTGAATGGAAGAAACAGCCAGTGAGGAATCTCTCGCCCACCATCTCCAGGACAGGAGATCCAAATCCAGGCTTCAGGAGCCTATTTGTTGTGGATGGAGAAGAAGAAACTGGGGTGGGGGAAGGGGTGGGGGGAGGAGTTGGGAAGGTGAAGACACACTGGATGCTGAGCTCTCTTGCTTGGAACAATTATACTCTTATCTCTGCAGGAAACTCCTATTCATCCTTCAAGGGCCAATCCTAATGTTGCTTCCTCTGGAAAGTACCTACTGTGTGTTAAGTACTTACACCAGGAGTTCTCAACCCTAAGCATGCATCAGAATCTTCTAGAGGGCTTGTTGGCACACAGATGGCTGAGCCCCATTCCCGGGTCTGGGGGGCGCCTGAGAATTTACTTTCCTAACAAGTTCCCTGGGGAAGCTGATGCTGTTGTCTGGGGAACCCACTTTGAGAACTGCTGGCTTATACCATCCCATGCCTTCTCAGATGGACCCATGCTTCCTCTTCTGAGCAATTCTGACCTTGGTGGCTGCTCTGGTCATGCTGACTTGTCACTTCTCTGGAGTGAGTCTTTTTGGGAGCCTTGTATGAATTCAGGGTTGGGAGTAGAGAAAGCAATTTGAGCCGAGAGGGCTTTTCTGCCCAGTGTGCCCCTTGGTGCCACAAGCAGTGCAGGGAGCCTGCACTGGAGGCTCCATGCGTGATTCCTCGGAGGTCACAGGTCTCACCTGCCTTCTCAGCCAGGTTGGTTTTGCCACAAGTGCTTCTAGTGGTTCAAGACACAGACTTGTGTAAAAGGTCCCTAAAACAAGCCAAGAAATTCACCCAAAGAGATTGGAGCCAGATCCCTCATCTGGTACTTAACTAGCTTAACTAGCCTCTTGGATGGACTGTGCACTGCCTGGGTTTGAACCCCTTGGCTTCTGAGCCTCACCGTATGTGAGTTCCACAACCCAGGGAAAAAAACATAACACTTTTCAGGGTCTCGGCTTCCAAATCTGTAATAATAGCTCCTATGGAACAAGGCTGTCATGAGGACCAAATAAATTAAAACATGTTCATTACTGAAAGGGGCCCCTAGCCCCTGGTGAGCAATCCCTAATTGTTCTTGGCGGGACAGTTCTCAAAAGAAGAGGGAAGGGCGGCCCCTACTAACCCAGGAGGGAAGAGCAGGGCTGCATTGGACAAATGGACAGAGAAGTGCTGGAAAGTTCCTTAAGGTGGATCTGGGTATTAGAGCTTCTGTGTCCTTGGTGCTGACTTGAACAGGGTGCTTTTCCTTCTCACTCAGCTGGGAGATGCTAAGTGGTTGAGTGAGGGCTGAGAGGCCAGCCTCCAAATCCCATTCATTCCTGCATGCATGCATGTATTCCCACGGTCACCTAGTCAGTAAATGTTTCCTAAGCACCTACTATGTGTTAAATACTAAACCATGAGCTGGTTCTTTTTTCACCCCCACAATTCAGTTTCCTACATCCACTGGAACCTCCCCTTCCTCCTGCTTCAGGTCTCACCTTTGGGAAGCGTTTGGAAGCCCTCCCTGCCTGGAGCCTGTTTTCCCCTTGCCCTGATTCTTGCTGTGAGATGTTTCGTCCCTTTACTGACTGTCTGGTTCTGTCGTCTTCTCCCCCTCCAGGCCCCCAGCCTGGCTCTCCTCCCCTGGGGCCTCTGGCTGACTGTTTCTGCCTCGCCTTCACCCACCACCCCTCCTGCCCCCTCCCCCTCCCCAGCCGGGCCGCTTATCAGGAAGAAGCATCTGGCAGCTGCACTGGGGAGAATGACCTCACAGCACTATAATTAAAGTGATTCTCTGAGAGGAAATGACTGTTAAGAAGCAGCCTTCTCTGTTTGAATATGCATCACCGTGGTAATGGGAACACGGGATTTCCATGTTGGCGCTGATGTTTCCATGAGTCTAATAAATCCTTCTTCTCGCTGCTCTCCCAAAGGAGGGAGGAGATGTTTGCGCAGCAGCTGAAGGTCAGCGCGCTGGTTCGGCTTCCCTTCAGGTCCCTGCCCCCTGGCCAGGACCAGGGGACTTCAGGAAAACATGCTCCGAGGCCTGGATAATGGCACAGGGCAGTGCTGCCTGCAGGAGAGTCCACGCAAAGCCCTGTGGCGTGGTCTCAGAAGGAGGAGCTGGGACCACGAGCAAGGGGATCCTGGGAGGGGCTCTCTGCAAGTCAGGGGAAAGTGCCCCACAGAGAAGTGAGCCAGCGCTGCGTCCTGGCCCCGCTCTGTAGAGCTTGTATACCTGGAGCCTCGGCGTCCCCACCTGTGAAATGGGCTAGTGACTCCATCCACCTCCAGGGAGGATTGCCGTGCAAGTCACATGACGGGACACGTGGGAGACGATTACCCCAGGACCTGGCAGGAGCGGGCCCTGCACAAGTGGTCTCTTTTTACCATCATTCTGAGACACTGATCCCAGTGCTAAACGCAGCAAGAATGCCTTCAGCCCTGGGTAAAGACAGCATCTCCCAGGTGCAGCGCCATGTGGGTGCGGATGCAGCCGGGAACGCGTCCCTCACGTAGCCCGCGTCATCCTGAGTATCGCCGTGATGGGCTCTGGCCTTGGGGTTCACAGAGCGCTCCCCACCCTGGCCAGTGGCCAAGCACACCCTGCGGGCCGGGTGTGCGCCCACCTCGCCAGAGGACCATCCCTCCACTACGCCAGGTCTCAGAGCTACTCACACTGAGTACCCCTGCCCACATGTGCACCGTGGGTGGCAGGCGGCTGAGCCTTCCTGGCCTCACTTTGGCCGTTCTGTTCTGTCCACAGAGTCCGACTCGGGGATCGCCTCCCAGACGGACATCGCAGTCATTGCAGGTGAGCTGTCCCTGTCCGGGTCCTGTCCACATCTGGGAAGGTGGAAGGAAAGAGGATGGAGGAAAGGAATAGGAAGAATGGGTCTGATAGCTCCTGCTGAGAGCGGCCTGTGGCCAGTGTCTTCTTTCCCTCAGTTGGGAATGTCCCAGTTTTAAAACTGGTAGTCCTGAGACCTGGGGACTTCTGGTCCCAGGCAAACCTACATACTTGCATTATGCAAATTATGTGCACATTGCAATAATCCATGTGCATGTCTGTCCTCCCCAGTGGACTGTGCCCTTCTGCCAGCAGGGATCAGTTCTGGGATGCTATTCTAGACTCAGTCTGCAGAGAGTTTGGTGGAAGAAGGGAGGTGGGGAAGGGAAGGAAGGGAAGAAGGAAGGAAGTGAAGGAGGGAGGAAGGGAGGGAGAGAGAGAGGAAGAAAGGAAAGGAAGGAGGGAGGAAGGGAGGAAAGGAAGAAGGGAGGGAGGGAATAAAGAAGGGAGGTGGGAAGGAGGGTAGGGGGAGGAGGGAGAGAAGACAAAAGAAAGGAGGGAGAGAAGAAGGGGAGGGAGGGAGGGGGAAATAGGGAGGGAGAGAAGAAGGAAGGAAGAAAAAATTGAGGGAAGGAGGCGGGGTGGGGGGGGAGAGAAAGAGAGATAAGAGATACTATTACCTAGGAAAGTCTTAGGAGAGGACAAGCCAGGCTGAGAGGAAAGTAAGCAGGGCTGCACCAACGCATTTGGTGCTGGTATTTGTTATAGCAGCATGTTTGTCCTTGGCAGAACCTCTGCAGGTCCTGAGCTAAGGCTCAGGCCCCAGGGTGCCTTGCCCCAGACAGACCCTGCTCTCTTCCGGCCAGCAGGTGTGATCGCAGCTGTGGCCTTCATCCTGGTCTGCCTTCTCTTCGTCCTGCTGCACTACCAGTGCCGGCACAAGGGTGTGTACTACACCAATGAGGGCAAGGGCACGAAGTTTGCAGAGAGCGCCGACGTGGCCCTGGGGGATGACAGCAGCAAGAAGGAGTACTTTATCTAAGGGCGCCCCACCTCACCTCCCCAGCCCCTCCTCCAAGTCCACGAGAGAAAGTGCGCCCACTGCCCCACCGTCCCGCCAGCACCACCAGGCACCAAGGTGCAGCCTGGAACACCAGGCACCTGCCCAGAGAGGAAAGGAGGAGGGCTCCAGCTGCCAGAGCCTCTATCAGGGACCTCGCGGAGCCTTCCCGTGCTCTACCAGGCACAGAGGGCCTGAGAAGTCCCAGCTGCCATTGTCAACATGAAGGAGCTTGCAGGACATGAGTGTGTGGGTGGGCCTGGGGACAGTGGGACGTGGAGAAGTGAGTCATCCATAAGCTGACTGGGGATGCTGGAATCAAATGTCAGTTCTTCACATTTGGGGGGAGCAGCAGGTGCTGGAGCTAAAAGGTACCTTTGGCTCCCATGGATCCAGCTCCAAACAATTGGAAATAAATTTGAATTGTAACCAAGTCTTTAGAATCAAATGGCATGACTACAGTTGTCCGGGGAAAGAGAAAAATGGCGCCAGAGGTTTCTTTTGACCCCTGAGATTTTGTATTTTCGAATATTGTTGGGGGCTGGGAAGGGCAGCTCTTTCTAGCCCAGAGGCTTTCATGAAAGAAATGTAAGAATGAAATTGCCTTCTAGATATGGGTTGTCCAGGCAGCCAGGGCACTGGCTGAAGCATTGATTAGCCAACAAATGGTGTTGGATACAATAGACATGTTGAGCAAATCTGCATGAATCTTATCCTTCCTGATAGATATTTACTTTAGCAAGGCAAGTACATAACAGTTATTGATGGTGGCTCCGGTGGTGGCAAGCAGAGAGTTGAGGGCCATATTCCCTACATTTGGGTCCTGACTCCACCCTTTTCTGATTCTGGGACCTCTCTGGCTTCTATGTTCTCATCCCTGAAATGGAGATGATGATTTTGATGGTGCCTAACTAGCTGGGTTGATGGTAGGCACAGAAGTGTAGAGAACTCAGCCTTGACTACAACCCAGTGCCAATGACCAGTGCATATAAATTGTATATGTATTGTTTAGCAAAAATTATACATTGCCACCACTTCTAAATGCTTCCAGAGGAATAGCCACAATTTAAAATGAGCGATAACCCCTCCACAGTGGTCTTCCTAAGACTCCCAACAGCTCAGCAATCACGCAGAGTCCTGCAGCTCCAAGACAGAAAGATTGCATCTCGGGATGTCAGAGAAGCCCCAGGAAATCCCTTGGGTTCAGGTTTCTTTAGGCTGTTCCATCTCCCCCGGGAGTCAGCAAAAAGCCCCCATCATTCTCCCCAGGATATGATGGGGATCCACACTCAGTTGGGAATAGGTACAAACCAAAAGAGATGGAAATCAAGGTGCTGAGATGGGGGAGAGAAGCAGGAAGCCTCACTGGATGCTGGGGTGTGTAAGGAGCTGGTCAAAAGGTGGTACCTTGTCCTGTGGAGTCTACCCTGGCTGGGACCCCCATTTCCTTATCTATAAAACCTCTATCCATATGCCCCATGTTGTGGCCTATAGAGCACCTGCTTGGCCAAGTGATGATACATGGTCCACCAAAAACCTCCTCCATGTGCAAATAAGTTAGAAAATTGATAGTATTTAGCCAATTTGAGGCTCCTCAGTGCCTTTACTCTTCTAGGGAGCCTGAAGCATTTTCCAAATGTGTTGGCCAGAAAACTCATGATTGTCCAGAGACCCCATTTCTTCTCAGAATACCTGTTACAAACTTGTGGACCCTTGGGATACATCGGGAAACAATACACCAGACAACTTCTCCCAACACTTTTTCCTCTGAGATCTCTTCAGCTTCTCTGAGACTGTGTGGTCATGCCTTAA
Source organism: Tolypeutes matacus (assembly GCA_026826555.1). Taxonomy (NCBI): domain Eukaryota; kingdom Metazoa; phylum Chordata; class Mammalia; order Cingulata; family Chlamyphoridae; genus Tolypeutes; species Tolypeutes matacus. The sequence goes on from JAKSZT010053840.1 coordinate 6,935,504, forward strand.
AGGTCTCTGAGCACAAATCACTCATATGAGGCCCCCAGACCCCTAAAAAGTGGTGAGAACCCACACTTAGAGCTCTCAGGCTGGGCCACCCTAGGGCTGGTGCCTTTGTGAGAAGGAATACCAGTGACCCTTCCTTGCAGTCTGTACCGATAACTGGCAGATGGGGCTTCTGCTTCCTGGAGCCTCTCCTTCCCTTGTCCTAACCGCCTTGCCTAGCCAGTGTCCTGGGAAACTGTCTGGTTCCCCACCCTCTGTTTCCTGGGCCCTAGACAGACACAATAGCAGCAGCAGGTGACATGGAAGCAACAGGACCAGGTCATCTAAGGTGGCTCTGTCCAGATGCAAACGAGCAAGGGAGCTGTCCCTTCGCACACACACACAGGCAGTGGGGCTGATCTGCCCAGCTGGGTCTGCAGGACATCCTCCCTTCCCAGTCCACATCAGACCAAGCATGTACCCAGAGAAGCTTTCTTCTGGGCTCAGTGTATAAGCAAGCCCACCATGCCAAGAAGTCCAACAATGTGATAAGATGATGCACATGTGTACTCACACACGTGCACATATGTGCAACTGCATGCACATGTGCATGTCCATCCAATACACCTCCAAGAAGCCATCTCCAACAATAAACAGAGTCATTATGTGGCATGTCTGGAATAAATGTTGCTTGGGGGAAATAGGCACAAAAATGCACATAGTAAAGTCTCAAAAAACTGTGGAAGGGAGATGGAGGGAGCAGGGGAAGAAAGGAAGAGAGAGGGGTCGAGAGAGGAGAGGGTAGGGAAAAGAAAGGGCTGGAAGAAGAGTGTGTTCTGAGCCAAGTTCCAGTGGCCTCTCCTCAATCCTCACAATCACTCTGGCAAGGGGATGTTCATACCCTCCTTTTAGGCCTGTGAAAACTGAGGCTCAGAAGGGCTGAAGAACTTGCTGCAGGTCACCCAGTTTGGAATAGCAGAGGAAGCAGGGGAACCCAGACCTTCCAAGCAGCCGGTTGGAGAGAGGCATCTTGGGCATCCAGCAGAGATGGATAGCAGGGGCTCTTCCAGGGAGAGAAGCAAGAGCCACCAGAACTCCTCAGTGCTGGGATCAGAGCATCCCAGGCCAGGTATCTGCCATGCGGCCATCCTGGCCGGTCATGACCTGGGCTCCTTGTACCATCGTCTCCATTGCTGATGAAAGCGGCCATAGTATGAGAGGCAGCTCCAAGGCGGTGGGAGGAGATGATTGCGTGGAGTCATGGGCTGCGCGCCCTTGGCAGGATGCTTAGGGAGGCAAAGATAGTGTTTGCTTTCAAGTCCAGCCCATCTCATCAAGAATCTTGCTGTCTAGGTCACACTATCAAAGAGGAAAATAGTCAGCTGGATTAAATCACGCCAGAACAGCCATACTAACCTTCTTTGATGGTTTCTGCTCTGGGGAAGTGATTTTCACCATCTTCAGAGTATTTAAGGATGAAATTTCACTCCTGGAGACAGGTAGATGAGTGTGCATGTGTGTGTGTCTGAGTTCACAGATGCCACCACAGCATTTATTAAGCCCCTATGTAAGTCTGGAGATTACAACAGTTCCGTCTTGAGGGGTCCACAGCCTTATGGATATGTAGTCCTGTAAAAGTGCAATGGTCCCAAATGTTAAAGATGGTGTGAGAGAAGTGATACAGGTAAATTAGGAGCCCCCAGGAGGGAGGAACGGGTTCTACCTGAGCAATGAGGTGAGAAGACTTCAGAAAGGAAGGATGGCTTGAGGGAGTCATCCGTGCTCATAGGGCTGAACCATGGAGGGACTTGGGCCCTGTGCTAAGAAATCTGGACTTTATCCCATGGGCAATGGGGAACCACTGAAGGGATGGGTCTGTTCCTATCACAAGGGCACTGCAATCATCAAATATGCAGGACGCAAGATGAACATACACCATAGAAACTTTAAAGGGGAAAATTGTAAAGGTCTGGACTCTGCTCAAAGGGCTGTAGACCCCCCCATACTTGGGGCATGCCTATCACCCTGGCTTTCCAGTTGTTTAGTCTGGATTCCACATGACCTACGCCATCCTGCTGGTGGGAAATAGATTTTATCCATTCACCAGAAGAAAGGGCAATGGGTCAGGGCTTCTAGCCAATTGTTATGTAAATATTACAGAAAAACTTTCTTCTATTTTTTTAACTGGAAGGAACTCCTGATGATCTTATCTTGTTCCTTTGGAGGAGTGGCTGCTCAATTGTTTTCCATTCCTCGCCTGAACATTTTTTATCATCCTAGCAACTGGCCAGTGCCACAAATAGAACAGCAGGCATTTTAATGTTTGTAATTTAGCATGTCAACATGATGTCGTGGAAAGAGAGTAGTTCTGGAGCTGGACAGAGTTGGACAGAAGTCTCATCCCTGACACTAACTGGCTCTGTGACTTAAGGAGGAGTTACTTAACCTCACTATGCTTCAGTCTTCTTGTCAACAAAATGAGGATTTAAAATATTTGGATTTTAGGGTGCTTTAAAGATTAAATTAAATAAGGTTATATGCTTGGAGAGGTATGTTAAGAAATGCAAAGAATCTGAGATTTTACCCTACTTTCAAGGGGAGCAAGTTAGCCTGCAATAGTTTTATCAATGTTGACAGAAGACAGGAGATTCCCGGGTTAGAGACAAAGAGCTTTGTTACTCACAGCCCAACAACCGGCATGGCCATTAGCATATTAGCATCAGTTCCTCTAGCCCCCAGTACCGCTGGGGCAAAGTGGATAGTCTCAGATGAATGCTTGCAAGCACAGTGGGTTGAGTTACAGAAGAGGAGTCCTGAGCCTAGGGAACCAGAGTCCCTTATACTGAGCAGTAGTCATGCTCTGCCATGCAAATATGCTTGAGGGTTAGTCCAGAACAAAGGGCAATTAGTATTACTCTCGAGATGTGAGAAACACCAGAGACCTATAGACAATAGTCTTCCCAAAAAATAGGCACCACCTAAAACAGTGCCTGCTACCCATTGAGTGCTTAATAAGTGCTTGAATGAGCACGTACATTAAACTCTAGGGATGTGGGACACTTTAAAGTATCCCAGCCTTCTCACCAGCAACTCAAAATGCATCTTCAGCTTCTTAAGGTGCATCTGGGAGTTTAAAGCAGAACACCTTTTTCCATTCCCTTTGCTAGTAAGACAGATAGCTGGGGCCAGGTTTGTGGCTTTGGCTGTTTGTATTGTTTTGCCATCACAGGACAAATAGAGGCATATGATGGTTGGAATGTCTTCGTTCAGGGTGGATTCATAAATCCAGAGCCCTAACAGTGAAGTTAGGAGAAATTTGCCAAACTATTTCTAAGGTCATCCTGTAATACCAACATAACAAACTTCCCAATCTCTAACTTTTAGCCAAATACACTAGCTGCCTTTTATTTCTCAAATAAACTTATTATTCCATTTCTTTCCATGGCAAAAAGTTCTTAGGAAAGAGTTCTGTATCCAGCCCTCTCCAGATAAGGCATTCTGTGGTCATGCTTAGATGCCCCAGGTGGGCAAGGCTGCTCCTTCCTCCCAGGAAGGACCGTTAAGTTCACAGCTGTTGTCTATCAGGCATCATCTTCTTGTGTTGACAAGTGACAATATTAGGACAAAACTATCGTGAGTACCCAGACCTCAGCAGCCAGACACTGACATGTATTCATTCATTCCTGCATTCATTCCACAGATGTCTGCTGACTTTATACAATCTGGGAGACACAAAGCCTGAGATTTAGTGCTCAGCAAGGCCCACATGCTGCCAAGGAGAACATTCACCATAAGAGGAAACATGTTGTAATATCACAATTAGCTTAGGCTCCATGGTGAAGAAGGGACTTGAGGCAGAGGCCAGGGAAGGATTCCGGGAGGAAGACATTTAGCCAGTTTTAGGGCTTGAACCATGCCCCCCCAAAAGACATGTTCAAGTCCTAACCCCCCTGTCCAGCAAATGTAATTCTATTTGGAAATAGGATCTTTAAAGCTGTCATTAGTTATAATGAGGCCAAACTGGACTAGTGTGTGTCCTAACCCAATAGGACTGGTGGCCTTATAAGGAAAGGAAATTTAGACAGAGAGAGAGGGAGATGGCCATGTGATAGAGGCAGAGAATGAATTATGCCACATGCCAAAGAATGCCACCAATTGCTAGCAAGCCACTGCCACAACCCAGGGCAACACTTGGCACCTGACAACACTGGGCAATACTGGGAACCTGGGTTACACTGAACACCTGGACAACATTGGACAACATTGAGCAACACTGGTCCACCTGGCAACACTGGGCACCTGGGCAACAATGGGCAACACTGGGCAACACTGGGAACCTGGATTACAATGGGCACCTAGGCAATACTGGGCACTTGAGTAACACTTGGCATCTGGGCAACACTGGGCAACACTGGAAACCTGGATTACACTGAACACCTGGACAACACTGGACAGCACTGATCCACCTGGCAACACTGCGCACCTGGGCAACCCTGGCAACACCTGGCAACACTGGGCAATTGACAACACTGGGCACCTGAGCAACGCCTGGCAACACTGGGCAACACTGGGCAACTGACAACACTGGGCACCTGGGCAACACTGGGCAACATTGGGCACCTGGGTAACACTGGGCAATACCGGGCACCTGTGACCTTTTCCCCATTCCTTGTGTCCCTGGCTGGCCTTGCTATCCATCTCCACCTTCTCCCACTGCAGCCAGGCTGGGCTTCACTCTCCTCCCCACACCCACTCCAGGCAGCCATTGCCAGTCAGCTGGGGCTAACACTTGAGATGCACTTGCCAGTGCTTTGCAGTCGATTTTCTCCTCTCAGGGAGAACCAGCTAGTTCCTGGGAGGCCACGTGATGCAGAGTGGCAGTCTTTCCTCTTTGAGCCTGATTTTCTCAGTTGTAAAAAGGGGTTGCTGAATCCTACCCCTCCTCACCTCATGGAACTGTGAGAATTAGCCAGGGCACGAGACACAGGGGCTGTGGAGGGATGAAAGCCCTCTAGCACTAGTATTTTTCCATTCCTTTCAATAGTCTGTTGAAATATACCATCAGAAAGATATTTTTTGGCTATTTATGGCAGGCACGCTTGATTTTCAGGGGAAAAAAAAGGCTGGAGATTTTAAACAGCCAAGCTGAATTGGAATTTCTGGCAGCTAACTGCAGCTACCCCCCAGGGAGGAAAAAGGAAGTTCTCTAACTTGTTTATTCCACCCACTATCAATCACCTGCCCCCTGTTGAAAAATGATTCTAACAGGAAAAAATGTGCAGCTGTGATACTAATTAAAGAAATATGAAAATTAATATATATTACTATGTTTTAATATAGATAGATACAAATAATATAAACAAATTATAGATATATGTATATACCCACAACCCAATTTTAGCCATTTAATTAAAGCAGAGATTATTTTAAAGAAGCCCACCCAAAGCTGATCCCACTCGGGAGAGTGTGGTCTTTGGTCTTTCCTCTAGGGCAGTGCATTTGGCAGTGTGCCAAGAGTCTTGTACATTTTTTTTTTTTTTTTTTTTTTTTTTTTTGATCCAAGAATTCAATCTCTGGAAGTCTATCTCAAGAAAATATGCTGAAATACAGACCAAAATTTCAGTTTAAAAATTGCTCATAATAGCTCTATTCACAGACAATAAAATATAGAACCATTTAAATGTTCATCTTTAGGGGAATGTTGAGAAAATTGTGAGACAGGCTTAACAATTAGATATTCTTCAGCCAATAAAATGAGGCGGCAAAGAATTTTTCATAAGTTGGGAGAATGCTTTGACATAATGTTAAATGAAAAGCAGCAAAATGCTTTTGAAAAATTACACCTCTGAATGCAGAGCAAACACCATCCTGCTGGGTGTTGGCTTCTTCCTTGCTTGGGATGGGGACGTCCTCAGGTGCCTCTTCCCAGAGGCCTGCCCTCCCACCCCCAGGGCCCAATTGGTCCTGAGAAGCCTAGAGGGATAAACTCAAGTACACTAGGTCACAGAAAAGTTTGGCAAGGCTCACCTGCTCATGGACAGTAGCTACTCAGGATGCAAAGCTCATTGAAAGAAGCTTGCACTGGAACGAAAGATGCTTTTTTGAGACTCCTCTTCTTCAGAGGACGAGGCAAGGAGCTTCCGAGCAGGCTTCTTCCCTCTTTGCCCTCCAGGACTGGACTTCTTTATGGGGTCCCTCACCCTGCTATTTATCTTCTATCAAACTGGCCCCAACATTCTCCTAAGATTCTACAAACCACTGCCATCTCCAGCTTTGTTCCATTTGTTCTGCAGAAGGCCTAGCAGATAGATGATGAGTGATTGTTTTCTGATGCTTTCTTCCTCGCAAATACTTTTCCAAATCTTCTACTAAAAATATACCATCAAAAGAAGCAAATATATATATATATATATATATATATATATATATATATACCATCAGATGACACATTATAGTGAGAACTAACACAGACTGTTTATAAATGGGATTGTGACTGAAGAGGGTAGTCTGGGTATGTAAATATCAGTTGAAGGAAAGCTGGAGAGTGATCTGGGGACTGAATAACATGGTGAACCCAGAAGTGGATAGGAGTTGTGGTTAATAGTACAAATGCAAGAATGTCCTTCTATGAACTAGAACAAATGTTCATCTCTATTGCAAGGTGGTAGGAATGTGAAGAGGCATGGGAAAAATATAATTATGTAACCTGTGGACTGTGGTCAACAGCAATACTGTAATATCCTTGCATCATTGCCAAAGTTGTACTGTGTTAATAATCGGGGGCTATGGAAAAAATATACCAAATGTACACTATGGACCATAGTTAGTGGTAATAGTCTGATGATGTTATATCATAATTTGTAACAAATGTTCCACAACAATGTGGTATGTTGGTGGAGGGGTGTTATATGGGCTTCCACATATGTCCACAATTGTTTTGTAAATTTTGTTATATTTAATAAAAACATATTAAATATATATATACCATCAGAAAAGAATAGTATGAATTCATTGACCCTCACCAAGAATTACACCTCTGAATGCAGAGCAAACACCATCCTGCTGGGTGTTGGCTTCTTCCTTGCTTGGGATGGGGACGTCCTCAGGTGCCTCTTCCCAGAGGCCTGCCCTCCCACCCCCAGGGCCCAATTGGTCCTGAGAAGCCTAGAGGGCCAGAGAGGTCTTAGGTGCTGGGGCAGCTGGGCTTTCCCCTGCTGATGAGAAGTGGGGATGTGCTGTGGGGGTTCTGACACTCCCACAGCGGTGCTTGGTATGGGGGTAAATGACTCAGGAGGTCCTCCACCATCCCATCTCCACCATCCCGCCAAACTGCCCTGGGTCCCGCTCTGCCTATGAGTAGAGATCTTGACCCATCCCTCATCTGCAAGCAGTATAATGCTAAAATGCAGAGAAAAGTTTGTAACATGCTTTACATTTGCTATTAGTGCCCTTATTCTCATGCCAATGGGGATGGTGTTTAGAGAAGTGACATCCCCAATGGAGTCTAGCAGAGAAGGGCGAGACAACAAGGGAGTATGTCCATTGTGCAAGCCCCATGCAGAAACGTACACGCATTACCTCCTGCAACCTCACAAGCCCATACAAAGGTGAGGTAAGCAAAGCTCAGAGGGGCTAGGACACTGGACCAATGTATCAAAGACTCAATGGCATGTGGAGAAAAACAAATAATTTCTCTAAATTAGAGCCTACAAAATGTGATTTCCCTCACTCAGCCCACTTAGCACTCAGGGGTTTGAATCCAAAAAATTAATCCCAGTTGAGCTGAGCTGTTTGCATCCTTCCCTGAGCTTTGCAGGCATCTGCAAGAGTGATGTTTCTTCTTGTTCATATAGAAAGTACAGACGTGTTTTTCTTTCCATGTGCATAAGTTGGAAGGAATAGACTCAGGAAACTGTAAATAAGTCAGAGGTTTTAGAAAAACACAGGAACAGGAAGAACTGGTCAGCCCCAGAGGAAATATCCAACAGTGTCCAACAGTGGGCTGCAAGGCGATAGGTCAGCCAAGGGCCGAAAGAGAAGGACTGAGTGGAGATTTGATCTCCAGTCTCCTGGGAGCGTATCCTACTAATTATAACGAAAAGGCTCTAAGGCATAGAGATATCACAACTGGAGGCAAGACCTGAGAACTGGGGTTGGCGTTGAGGGGTAGGGGAAAGAATGGGACACGGGTCACTGGGTCAGCGCCAGGTTGCACCCTCCGCTGGCTTCCTAGAGAAGCCAGAGCTCTCCATCAAAAAGAAAATGAAAGTAAGTCCTTCTCCCTTTCCTCTGACTCTTTCCAAGAATAGCCCAGGAATAGTACCGCTGTTGGCATTCAGTTTGGTCCTGGGGTTTTGGAGCCTGGGGTGGGGGTGGGGGGGTGATTCTTGGCTCAAAGTCACTGACCAGCATGGATATGAGAGGGTTAACACATACCCCCACCGGCACCCAAAGCCTTGGGGCTGTGAATCCCTGAGTGAATTCCCTTAGTAAAGCTGTTGCCCAAGAGAGGGTGGTCTTAAGGGCCAGACAGATGAAGATAATCATTTGATTATCACCCAAAGGACAAAGGACATGATTTCAGGCCTGAGCCCTGCCACACTTCTCTGTAAATACATCCTCCATGTTCAGAAGCTGAGTGGTCTTGGGGCAGGGAGCATGCAGGCAGGAGAGAGCCAGGGAGCCCCAACTGTTGTTTGGCATGGAAGACGTCATATAGCCCAACACTCTCAGAGGGTGTGGGTGGTTTGAACCTTTTATGGACTTTAGAAAAATCATGTCTTTAGAGCTAATCCATTCCTATTGTAGGTGGGACCTTTTGATTAGGTAACTTCAGTTTGGGTGTGACCCAGGGTGGGTCTTAATCCTCTTACTGGAGTCCTTTATAAACAGGATACATATGGAGAGAGACTCACAGAGGGAGAGAGCCAGGGGAAGCCAGAAGCTGAAGCAAAGAAACCTGGAAGACAAGGGAGAGTCCAGCAGACACCTCCATGTGCCTTGCCATGTGACAGAGGAGCCCAAGATCTCCAGCAGCCAGTCTTCAAGGAGAAAGCATCACCTGATGATGCCTTGATTTGGACATTTTTTCTCAGCTTAAGAACTATAAGCAAGCAAATAAATCCCCACTGTAAAAGCCAACCCATTTCTAGTACATTACATTATGGCAGCCTAGCAAACTAAAACAGATGGCTAAGGGCTTTTCTGATGTTGTACAATGCTTTAGCATGAACTACGACTAACATTTCTAAGTTCATTGAGCATTCACCCTGTGCCAGGTATCACCTGTTAATTTGTTCAATCCTCACCACAATCCTAGAAGGTTTCTCCCCATTTTACAGATGGGTTAACTGAGAACCAGAGACATTAAAAAACATATCCTGATTGCAGAGTTAGGATTTGTACCCAGGCTTAAGCCTGTGTGCTTAATCTCTACCTAATGTTTCAGAAACAGCTGGTTTGGAAACAGAATAGCTACAGTGAGTTTCTGGGAAACTAGGGTTTGTGGGCCTAGCAGAAGAATTGCTCAAAGCATTCCCAGGTACCAGTTTTGTGTGGCAAAAGGTGAGTGGGCTCCTCTAGAACCCCGACTTAGTGAATCATCCTTAAATGAAGTGCTTTTCCCAAACAAACCCTCAAAGGCAAGGGCAGTTACAATCTCAGACACCCTACAAGGTATCTGTTCTTCAAGAGTCCATGCTTCACTGGGGAAGTCTTCTTGGGATGGAGCAGTGGAGGGGAGCAATACTCCCTTCCAGAAATGCCCTCCCCTTGATGCAGACACACAGTTGTCAGGATAGGGGAAAGCCCTGGGAGTCATGTCTGGAGCTCGTTCGTGGCCAAGGCAGAGCAGGTCAGCAAGTCCCTGAGAAGGCAGAGCACCACTTATAGACCACGTACTTTCCAAGTCACTAACTGTGTACTAAGACAGTACCGCATGCCCAGGCTTAGGTTTTCCTTGGGTCTGCAGAGAGGGGTTTCTGCCCTCAAAGAGGTTGAAGAGACAAACACAGCAGCAGGGAATTGCTGTCTACAGAAACTTTCAACATGGCTTGTTAACTGTAAGGATAGAGGAAACCACAAGGTACAAGACCAAGAAGGAGTGGGATGGGGAAGAGAAGGGAGGGGAAGAGAATTGCTGGAAGGAGAAAGATGGATTGGTCAAGCAAAGTCTCTTGAGGGAAGTAATTCCATCTACAGATCTGGAAGAATATGTAGGGATTAATGAGATACTCAAGGGCAAATGGAGAATTTCAGGAAGACATGGGTGAGGATATGTCATGTTCAGCGTCCTATGAGAAACTGGGTGATTGACATGGTCAGGAAGGGTGGCAGTAGCCCGGCCTAGAGAGGTAAACAGGAAACTGCTCCGTGGTGGTTTCCAGGGACAAGTTACAAAGTTTCCATTTTGCTCTGCGATCAGTGGCATCTGCTGGAGCATTCTGGGCAGGGAGCACCAAGATCAGATTTGGTATTTAGAAACATCACTTTTAGTGTGTTAGGGGATGGGTTAGATGGAATATTCTCCCACCACAGGCCAAAATGAAGGAAATTACCATCACTTTCAAAAACCCCTAATTTAGGAGATTATGTTATCATGGGAAGGGAAGTTAAAATGCAAATATGATCCCTGGGTGTGACAGATTGGTTTATGTGCCCCAACAAAAAGGCATGTTCTTAATCTGAATTTGGGTCCCTGTGGCAGTGAACACACTTGTAAATAAGACCCTTTGAAGGTGTATTATCAGTTAAGATGTGGACTTATTTGTGAGCAGGATCTTCTAAAATCCTATTTAGGTGTGACCCAACTGAATCAGTCTAAGCCTTAATCTATATCACTGGAGACTTTTATAAGCAGAAAAAGCTCAGATACAGCAAATCAGAGAAAAACTCACAGGAGGAAACCAAGGGCATCCCATGTAATGGAGGATGCCATCACAGAATGCTACTGACCCTGGGAGAAAGCATGGCTTTGCCAATTCCTTGATTTGGAACTTCTGTCCTCTAAAATGTGAGTCAATAAATTCTTGCTATTCAATCCAACCCATCATGTGGTATTTGTTGTAATAGCCTGACAAACTAATTCTCTGAGTGAGTGTTGGGCACTCTGGGTATCTCACAAATGCCCGACACTCATCTAGTAATACATTAGCACCTACCAAACATTATCCTGGGTCACTTTCTCAGATTAAGTGACAAAGCAAAACTAGGCCCAACAATCATGCAGTAAAGGAAGGTTCATTTATTTTTAATATTACTGTTTTTTCTTATTTAAGGTGTAATGGCTCCAGTCAAGATGGTACACGTATATTCACTCTTTTTTTTTTTTATTATTATTATGGGTAAAAATCAAAATTCTCACAATACATACAAACATTTGCAAAATGATATATAAATATATATGCATATATGTGTATTTGCTTACAAAAATGTTGTTTATATATATATATATATACATATATTTTAAGAGGTGCTTAGATTACCCAAAATATTACACGGAACCCACTGGGATTCCCATGTTGCCCACCTCCCACACCTCCCATCACATCCCACACAAACATCTCCCACAGTCTGGCCCACCACCCTCAATGAACTTACACATCCTGGAGCCTTGCCACCAACCATAGACCACAGTTCACACTGTAGACCACACTCTCTCCCACTCAGTTCTGAGTGGTGTGTGCTGATTTAAAATGGCCTACATCCGTTGCCACAACAGTACTCAGGACAACCTCCAACTCCCAAAGAAGCCACTGTATTTCAACTGCTCAACTGCTTTCACTGTATTTCAACTGCTCGTATATTCACTCTTTAGATGTATCATCTCTGTTCTAAGCATATGGCGATAAAAGCTAAGGAAGAAAAAGAGAAAAATCGGACCCAAAATCCATGAGACATATCTGTGGAGTCAGAAAGGCAATCAAGATGCAAAGAAGCACAGGCTTGCTGGCTCAGAAGAGGCTCTGGCTGGCTAACAGGAAGGAAGTCTTCTCCTGGAAAGGAGACAGAGAGGTCAAAAAGGCAGGCTCTCTGAACACCAAGAAGAAAGAGCAAAAGTAAGTGCACAACTAGACAGATCCCAGTGAAACCACAGAAAAGTAAAGGAAAAGAGAGATTGCCTCCAAAGGAATAATAATTGAGCAAATAGATGACTTCCTAACAGGTGCAAAGGAAATCAAAAGGCAATGTATTATCTATAAGGTGCTGAGTGAAAATTATTCAGAAATGGGCAAATAGACACAAAAAGATGGAAAGTGATATTAAGAGATAAAAGATATACAGATGATTGAGCAAGGAGGTCTAATATACATCCAATCAGATTTCCAGAAGGGTGAGAGAAAAAGGAGAGAGGCAATTATTGAAGCAATATAGCTGGGAATTTTCCAGAATTATTAAAGGCACCAATCTTCAGAATATAGGAAACCCAAAGATTCCCTAGCAGGAGAAATATAAAATAAATCCTAATCTACACATATCATAGTGAAATTGTTGAACTGTAAAGCCAATGAGAATATGTGGATTAAATAAAAAAGGAAAAACAATTATTTGGATACATAAATCACTGAATACTACTTGCAAAATGCTGAGAGGAAATTGTCAACCTAGAATTGTATACTTATCAACACTATCTTTCAAAAACATGATGAAATAAAGATATTTTCAGACCCTCTCTAAAGGAAACTGTAAAATAATTCAGGCAGAGGAAATTAATCCTGGATGAAAAGTCTGAAATGCAAGATGAAAGGGAAAAAAAAATAAGCAAAAAATTCAGTAAATATATAAGTAAATCTAAACAAATAATACTGGCTTTATTAAAGAGCAATAATAATGTCTTAGGAGGTAAGCAATATTGTAAAACTAAATTTTTTTACATCAATGGCATAGTTAGAAAGGAGAAAAGTTAAAATGCTTTGGGTCTTGTATTGTTTGGGAAGATGACAATGATATTGATTACATTTTGATTTTGACTCTGCATGTTAAATAGAAAAAAGTAAGAACTCTATACAACAGGCAAAAATAGAAGGTGAAAAAAATATTCAATCAATTGAAAAGAAAACAAAAAATAAATGTATAAAAGAATGGACAGAAGGTGCAAAGCAAGTTGTTGGAAATAATTCATTTATATCAGAAATATAATCAATGGGAATTTACTAAATTCTCCATTGAAAAGGAAAAACTTGTCATTATAGAAAGTAAAACAGATGCTATTTAAAAGAGACAGGTCTAAAATGGATTCAGAAAAAGTAAAAGTTAAACAAACAAACAAACAAAAATACCAGGAAAAGAGCAATTTCCCCCAAAGCTATAGTAGTACCATACTTGTATGCATCCAAAAATATGGTCTCAAATTATATAAATTAAAAATGGTCATAACTACAAGGAGAAATAAAACTATTTGGGAGCTATTGAAACAAAATCCCTTGGTAACAGATTAAACAAGCAAAAAAAAAAAAAATTAGGATACATAAAGGATTGGAAAAACACAATAATCTTAATATAATAGAGAGGGGTAGGTGACAGATATAGATTAGGGGGGGAGAGAGAGAGAGAGAGAATTAGATAGAGAATCACAGCATCCAATAATTGAGAAATACACATTCTCTTCAAGAGCACATAAAACATTTACAAATATTTTCCACAGTGTGACCCCCCCCAAAAAAAAACAGTCTCAACTACTTTTAAAGATTGATATCCTGGTATCTTACAAACTACATTCTCTGACCACAATGTAAATATGATAGATAATGCACACAGATAATTTCTCTATGTATGGAAATTCAATGACAAACTTCTGAATAACTCATGAGTCAAAGAAAAAAATCATAATGGGAATTAGAAAACATTTAAAACTGAAAGATCATAAAAGATTACATATTAAAATGTAATGGAATGCTAATTGAATGCTTAGATGGAAATTTATAGCCTGAAATATTAATATTAGGAGCAAGAAAGGCTGCAATTTAATGAGCTAAGCATGTGACTTAAGAACAATAGAGTACACCTAATCCTATATAGAGAAAGTGAAAAGAAGAATATACTAAAGATGAAAGCAAAAATTAATGAAAAATAAGCACATGTAATAGGGAGAAAAATAAAGTCAAAATTGGCTCTTTGAAAAGGCTAATTTTAAAACTTTAGGCAAAAAAGTGATCAAGATAAACATGAGAGAAGGAATAAATAAATAGAGTGAAACAGAAGACCTAATTTTGGATGATACTAATATTTAAAAAGGCAGTACAAAGATATTAAGAACAACTTTATACCAATAAATCTGAGAACTTAGATGAAATGTACAAGTTTAGTAAAAATATCACTTACCAAAACTGAAGAAAAAGAAGAAACAGAAGTTCTGAGTACTCCTGTTTCCATTAAGGAAACTGGGCTTGTCCTTAGAACCTTCTCACAAAGATACCACCAGGCCCATAGAGTTCCAGAGAGAGCCATACCAAACATTCCAAAAAAAATACACTACTCTCATTTTACACGGACTCTTCCAAAGAAAAGGAAATGGCTCATTTTATGGGACTGGCATAACCTGGATACCAAAATCCAACCAAAACAGTAGAAACAAGAAAATTGTAGACAATCTGTCTTTCATGAGTATAGATGCAAGACATCCTTCAAAACGTATAAGGAAACTGAATTCAGCAACGTAGGAAAAAGCTTATATTTCATGACCACACGGGGTTTATGCTAGGAACATAAGGCCTATTTAACATTCTTTTAAAAATCAGTGAATGAAAGTCATATGTCAACAGATTAAAGGAAAACATAGAGGCAGATAAAGCATTTGATAAAATTTAACATGTATTCATTATAAAAATTATCAGCCAACTAATAATACAAGGGAATGTCCTCAACCTGATAAAGCAAACATCATATTTAATAGTGATAAATTGAAAGTATTTTTTAAGATTAGGTTTAGGTAAGGGGATTACTGTGGCCCTTCCATTGAACATCACTCTGGAGTAGAAAGACAGGAAAAGAATGTTGTAAAGATTGCACAAGAACCAAAACAGTCATTATTTGCAGATAATGTGACGGTCCACATAGAAAACTCAAAGAATCGAAAGATGAGTTGTCGAATTCATAAGAGTTTAGTAAGATTGCTGGATACAGTCAGTTTTTAAATATATTAACAACGTATTATAAATGTAATTTTTAAAAAAATATAAGTGTCTCAAGAATATCAAGTACACAGAGATAAATCTAATAAAGGATATACATGACCTATAGGTACAGAAGTACAAAACTTTATTAAAAATATGTTTAAAAATACCATTATCTATTTCTTTTTTTTTTATTTTTTTGATATTATGGGTAAAAATCAAAATTCTCACAATACATACAAACATTTGTAAAATGATATATAAATATATATGCATATATGTGTATTTGCTTACAAAAATGTTATTTATATATATATATATATACATATATTTTAAGAGGTGCTTAGATTACCTAAAACATTACACGGAACCCACTGGGATTCCCATGTTGCCCACCTCCCACACCTCCCACCACATCCCACACAAACATCTCCCACAGTGTGGCCCACCAACCTCAATGAACTTACACATCCTGGAGCCTTGCCACCAACCATAGACCACAGTTCACACTGTACACGACACTCTCTCCCACTCAGTTCTGAGTGGTGTGTGCTGATTTAAAATGGCCTACATCCATTGCCACAACAGTACTCAGGACAACCTCCAACTCCCAAAGAAGCCCCTGTATTTCAACTGCTCATCCCCTCCCTACCCAAAAACTGTCGAGTAGCCACTGGCTCCACCTCATTGTTATAATTTCTTGCATTGCAAAAATCACCATATGTGAGCAAGAGAATACCATCAAGTCCACTCTAGTCCATAGTTCTTCCCCCAATCCAGAGGCGACTGGGATGGTGATGTCCACTCCAACTCCAAGTGAGAGAGGGCTTATATCCCATGGATATGGTGGGTGGGATGA
>JAKSZT010053840.1:6956448-6988426 GCA_026826555.1 Tolypeutes matacus
GATACAGTTAAATAATTTTGATGATATTTACCATGTCCTGTGTCCATTACTGAAAGGTAATGAAAAGCCTTCCCCATGACCACCAAACATCCCATTAGATCTTGACTGTTCCCTTCTCCCCAGCCCCCCAGGGCCCATGATACCCCCCTCTCCTAACCCATGGAATGTCAAGATTCACAGTTGCATGCTCTGGGGATTTGAACCAGCACTTCCTAAACCATCCACCCCCCAGTGTTGTACCACCAAACCCAGGAACACCACCGCTCATCTGCCCCATCCCCCAACATGCAACCACACTCTATCCCTTTACCATAGATTATGTCCATATGGGAGATGGCTCAAAGCCTGCTCTTCTCTTACTCTCCTTTGTTAACCTATCTTTCAGACAATGGTTCTCAGAGACTGCTCACTTTCCTCAGTTCAGATCAGTGAGGTCATATACTGTTCATCCTTCAGTGCCTGGCTTGCTTCACTCAACATAAGGTCTTCAAGATTCATCCACGTTATTCCATGTGTTAGCACTTTGTTCCTTCTTACCGCTGAGTAATATTCCATTGTATGTATGTGCCACATTTTGCTTATCCATTCTTCTGTTGATGGGCACCGGGGCTGATTCCAACTTTTGGCAATGGTGAACAATGCCGCTATAAACATTGGTGTGCATATATCTATTTGTATTTTTGTTTTCAGTTCTTCTGGGTATATACCCAGTAGTGGAATTGCTGGATCATACGGAAGATCTATTGCAAGTTTTCTGAGGAACCGCCAAACTGTCCTCCACAGTGGCTGGACCATACCGCAGTCCCACCAGCAGTGGATGAGGGTTCCTATTCCTCCACATCCTCTCCAACATTTAGTGTCTCCTGTTTTTTTAATAGCTGCCATTCTGATGGGTGTAAGATGGTATCTCATTGTAGTTTTGATTTGCATTTCCCTGATAGCAAGTGTTGTTGAGCATTTTTTCATGTGCTTTTTAGCCATTTGTATTTCTTCCTTGGAGAAGTGTCTTTTCAGGTCACTTGCCCATTTTTTATATGGGTTGTTTGTCCTTTTATTTTCGAGGTAAAGGATTTCTTTATATATGCAGGATATTAGGCTCCTATCAGATATATGGTTGCCGAATATTTTTTCCCATTGCGTAGGTTGCCTTTTTATTTTCTTAATAACATCCTTAGAGGTGCAGAAGTTTTTAATTTTGAGGAGATCCCATTTATCAATTTTTTCTCTTGCTGCTCGTGCTTTGGCTGTGAAGTTCATGAAACCATTTCCTATTACAAGGTCCTGTAGATGCTTCCCTACATTATCTTCCAAGGTTTTTATGGTTTTGGCTCTTATATTTAGATCTTTGATCCATCTTGAGTTGATTTTTGTATAAGGTGTGAGATGGTATTCTTCTCTCATTCTTTTGGATATGGATATCCAGTTCTCCAAGCACCACTTGTTAAAGAGGCCACTCTCTCCCAGCTGAGTGGGTTTCGTGGCCTTGTCAAATATCAGATGACTGTATATGCGAGGCTCTATATCAGAACTCTCAATCCGGTTCCATTGGTCAGTAGGTCTATCCTTGTGCCAATACCATGCAGTTTTGATCACTGTAGCTTTGTAGTATGTTTTAAAGTCAGGTAATGTGATACCTCCAACTTCATTTTTCTTTTTCAATATATCTTTGGCAATTCGGGGCCTCTTACCTCTCCAAATATATTTTGTGGTTAGTTTTTCCAGTTCCTTAAAAAATATAGTGTTGACTTTTATTGGGATTGCATTAAATCTGTAGATTAGTTTGGGTAGGATAGACATCTTGATGATGTTTAATCTTCCCATCCATGAACAGGGAATATTTTTCCATTTATTTAAGTCTTCTTTGATTTCCTTTAACAGTGTTGTGTAGTTTTCTGTATATAAGTCCTTTACATCTTTAGTTAAATTTATTCCTAGGTATTTGATTCTTTTGTTTACTATTGCAAATGGTATTTTTTTCCTGATTTCCTCCTCAGTTTGCTGGTTATTGGTGTATAGAAATGCTACTGATTTTTGAGCATTGATCTTATAGCCTGCAACATTACTGAACTCCTTTATAAGTTCTAGAAGCCTTGTTGTCGATTTCTCAGCGCTTTCTATGTATAGGATCATGTCATCTGCAAATAATGAAATTTTTACTTCTTCTTTTCCAATCTGGATGCTTTTATGTCCTTTTCTTGTCTCAGTGCTCGTGCAAGTACTTCTAAGACAATGTTAAATAGGAGTGGTGATAGTGGGCATCCTTGTCTTGTTCCCGATCTCAGAGGGAAGGCTTTTAGGATTTCACCGTTGAAAATGATGTTAGCTTTGGGTTTTTCATATATACCCTTTATCATTTTCAGAAAGTTTCCATCTATTCCTATCTTTTGTAGTGTTTTTATGAGGAAAGAGTGCTGTATTTTGTCGAATGCTTTTTCTGCATCTATAGAGATGATCATGTGATTTTTTTCTTTCAGTTTGTTTATGTGGTGTATTACATTGATTGATTTTCTTATATTGAACCATCCTTGCATACCTGGGATGAAACCCACTTGGTCATGGTGTATAATCCTTTTGATATGTTGTTGAATGCGATTAGCAAGTATTTTGTTAAGGATTTTAGCATCTAGGTTCATTAGAGAAATTGGTCTGTAATTTTCCTTTCTTGTGGTATCTTTATTTGGTTTTGGTATTAGGGTAATGTTGGCATCATAGAATGAGTTAGGTAGTTTTCCTTCTACTTCTATTTTTTGGAAGAGCTTGAGTAGAATTGGTGTTAGCTCTTTCCGGAATGTTTGGTAGAATTCAGCTGTGAAGCCATCTGGTCCTGGACTCTTCTTAGTTGGGAGGTTTTTAATGACTGAGTCTATCTCTTTACTTGTAATTGGGCTGTTGAGTTCATCTATTTCTTCTTTCATCAATGTCGGCTGTTTGTGGGTTTCTAGAAACTTGTCCATTTCCTCTAAATTGTCATTCTTGTTGGCATATAATTTTTCAAAGTATCCTCTTATGATACTCTTTATTTCTGTGGGGTCAGTAGTGATATCACCTTGCTCATTCCTTATTTTATGTATTTGCATCTGTTCTCTCTTTTTCTTTGTTAGTCTGGCTAAGGGTTTGTCAATTTTGTTGATATTCTCGAAGAACCAGCTTTTGGTTTTGTTTATTGTTTCCAGTGCTTTCTTATTCTCTATTTCATTTAGTTCTGCTCTAATCTTGGTTATTTCCTGTTTTCTACTTCCTTTAGGTTTAGTTTGTTGTTGTTTTTCCAATTCCTCCAAGTGTGCAGTTAGGTCTTCAATTTTAGCTCTTTCTTCTTTTTTAATATATGAATTTATGGCTATGAACTTCCCTCTCAGGACTGCTTTCGCTGCATCCCATAGGTTTTGATATGTTGTGTTGTTGTTTTCATTAGTTTCAAGGTAGTTACTGATTTCTTTTGAAATTTCCTCTTTGACCCACTGTTTGTCTAAGAGTGTGTTGTTTAACTTCCATATCCTTGTGCCTAACCTGTTTCTCTGGCCCTTATTGATTTCCAACTTCATTCCGTTGTGGTCAGAGAAATTACTTTGTATAATCTCAATCTTTCTGAATTCATTGAGTGTTGTTTTGGGGCCTAGCATGTGGTCTATTTTGGAGTATGTTCCATGTGCACTGGAGAAGAATGTAAATCCCACTGTATTTGGGTGTAGTGTTCTGTATATTTCTATTAAGTCCAAATCTTCTAATGTATTGTTGAGTGCCTTCGTTTCTTTATTGATTCTCTGCCTAGATGTTCTGTCTAATGATGATAGTGGTGTGTTGAAGTCCCCTGCTATAATTGTAGAGGAATTTATTCCTCCTCTTAGTTTTTCCAGAGTTTGCCGCACGTATTTTGAGGCACCTCGATTAGGTGCGTAAATGTTGATGATTGTTCTCTCTTCTTGAGAGATTACTCCTTTTACTAATATGTAGTGTCCATCTTTGTCTCTTACAATAGTTTTGCATTTAAAGTCTATTTTGTCTGATATTAGAATAGCTACTCCTGCCCTTTTTTGGCTATTGTTAGCTTGTAAAATGGTTTTCCAGCCATTCACTTTCAGCCTCCTTGAATCCCTGGGCTGAAGGTGGGTTTCTTGTAGACAGCATATAGATGGATCATATTTTCTTATCCATTCTGCCAATCTGTGTCTTTTGATTGGTGAATTTAATCCATTAACATTCAGTGTTATTACTCGTAACGAATTTCTTACTTCAGTCATTTTTTCTTTGGGTTAATGTATGTCATATGTTGTTTTGTTTCTCTTTTTGAGTTTTCAGTTGTTTTTAAACTCTCCTCCAACTCTCTCTCCTTTGTTTTTTCCTTTCAATTTGTAGAGATTCCTTTAGTATTTCTTGAAGTGCTGGTTTCTTCTTGACATACTCTCTTAATTGCTGTTTATCTGTGTATATTTTGAACTCTCCATCATTTTTGAATGCCAATTTTGCTGGATAGAGAATTCGTGGGTGGAAGTTGTTTTCTTTTAGTGTTTTGACTATGTCATACCACTGTCTTCTTGCCTCCATAGTTTCAGCTGAGAAATCAGCACTTAATCTTATTGTGCTTCCCTTGTATGTGATGGTTCTCTTTTCTCTTGCTGCCTTGAGTATTTTCTCTTTGTCTTGAGCATTGGACAGTTTGACAAGTATATGTCTTGGAGTTGGCCTGTTGGGATTTATACTATTTGGGGTGCGCTGTGCTTCCTGGATCTGCACATCCATCTCTCTCAATAGAGTTGGGAAGTTTTCAGCCATAACTTCCTTCAACACTCCTTCTGTTCCCTTTCCCTTCTCTTCTCCTTCTGGGATGCCCATAATGCGTATGTTTGTGCGTTTTGCATTATCGGTTAATTCCCTGAGACCATACTGGATTTTTTCTATCTTTTTGTCTATCTTTTCTACAATCTCTTTGATTTCAACTGTATTGTCTTCCATATCACTAATTCTTTCCTCTGCCTGTTCAATTCTGCTGCCATGTGAGTCCAGCGTCTTTTTCATTTCTTGACTTGTGTCTTTGTTTACCATCATATCCATTACCTTTTTAGGTGTGTTAGCTATTTTTTCAGTATGTTCTCCCAGTGTCTTCTTTATATCCTTAATCTCTTCCTTCAGTTCTTTAAGTTGGTCCATGATATTTGTTTGGATAGCTTTGATTAGTTGTTCGATGTACTGCATTGCTTCCTGGTTTTTATTTTGTGCACTGGACTGGTCCATGTTTTCCAGTTTTTCAGAGTCATTTGTATTTTTCTGTTGCCCTCTGGTCATCATATTATCTTGATGGGTTTGTTCAGTTGATTAGCTTTTCTCTATGCTCTAGAATTTTATTTAGCTGTTGGTTCTGTGTGTGAGTTAAGTTTTCTCTTTGGCAGTTTTTCTTCTTATTTTATTTCCTTACTTCTTTCTATGTTCCCTTGAAGGCAAAAGGTTAGTGCCAGAGGAATCAAAAGATGTAAGGAAGGCAGAAGGATAATAGAAATGTTGATAAAAGTTAGAAGAGGGGCAAAATGAGACTTAATGAGATGAATATTTAACTTGTGTAGGCAGTGTAGAGTACTAGGGAAAAATATGGAGTTCCTATAATGGACTGGGAAAACAAATGGAGGAATATATATATAGTGATTTAGAAGGCTAGAATTATGAGGAGGTAGAGAAATAGTAGAGAAAGGTCTGAAAGGAAAAAGTTAATACTAATAAAAAAATAGAAAAAAAGAAAAAAGAAGAAGGAAACAAAATAGATGGGATATAAATTGACACCCTTAAGTTGTGGGCCTATGAAAAAATGTTGTCTCTAAGAGCCACAACAGAAAACAGAAGGCAGAAACATGCAAAAGGATAAGCGATAGTTTGTAATACAGAATCAATATATACAGCGAGTGGGAAATTACTGAATAAGAAGCCCAGCAAATAAGCGACCAGCTGGCAGCACCTATTTAAAAAAAAAATAGAAGGAAAAAGGAAGGGGGGGAGGAAAATGGGAATAATAGCAATAGACCAGAAAGTAACAGAAAGAAACCAATGATCCACACAGACAAGCAGTCAAACAGAGCTAAGGGGGATCAATGATTCCCCTAGGTTCCACGTGGATCCTTCCTGCCTACTTGTGTTTATCAATGAATTTCCCCACAGGGTTCTATATGCAGGTCCTGAAGCAGCTTTTAGCTATTAAACTAAATTAAAAAGAATTTATTTTTCAATTGTTGAGGTGACCTCACTTTTTTTTTTTTTTAGCCAAATGCAGGGCCCAAAATAATTCCTCTTCTAGACCAACCCCCTTATGGAAGGGACCCTAGCTGGGCCCGTGGAAATTAATCAAGCACGTTCCACTTTCCGGACTCCCCAAGTTAGCTGAAACTCTGATGTTAGTCAGTGAAGAGTGCTAAAGACCACGGATTCCGCCCCTTCTGGCGCCGAGCTCCAGCGTCACCGGGCTGCTCAGTAAATCAGTTTGAGTGCAGATTCGCGTCTGCTCTCAGCCTGGTGCTGCTTCAGGTCGGCTTATCTGCTCCCCAAAGCTATGGGGCGGTGCAGGCAGCCAGATCGATGTCTAAAAATATAAAATACCCTTCCCTGTCTTCCAACCGAACCCTCCCTTCTTTGGGAAGTGTCCCTTCCTCTTGGCTCCGCAGCGGCCCGGGTCTTATCCCTGGGTGGCTAGGGAAATCAGCTGCGTTCCCCGACCAAAATCCCCCCTCCGGTTCACCGGGTGCTGACTAGCTTGTTTGCTCTGTTCACACAAGGTCCAAGGGGCGCCAGGCAGCCAGCTCCCCAGAAAATAAAACTTTTTCGCCCCTCCCGCGGCTCCAAATGGCCGTTTTATTTTTTATTTCCGTAACCGCGGGGCTCAGCCGCCCGTGCCAACCTCCACCAGCAGCCTCAAAACTCACGAATCTCCACCGTTCGGTCCACGCCGCCGATCCGCGCAGATAGATGTCCCAAGCCTCTCACTCCACGCGTGCACAGCACAGACCCGCGGGCAGGACCCCGTCCCCAATCCGCCTTGCTCTGGGAGCTTGCAGTGTGCGCCCTCCTACACCAACGCCATCTTGCCCTCTCTCCCATTATCTATTTCAATCGAAATACAAAAGTGGCTGGGATTTTGGTTTGTTTTGCTGTGTGTTGTGTGTGTAGCTGTGTAATTTGATCAGCCTTTTCTAATATTTACACAGAAGTGCAAAGATTAGCCAAGATCGTCCCAATGAAGCAAACTTAATAGGAGGACTTTACCCTCTCAGATACTGAGAATTATTATAAATCTCAAATCATTAGTCAATGAGGAATTTGTACAAGAGGTTAAAAAAAAGGACAAATGGAAATGAATAGAGAACCAAGAAACAAACCCACACCTACAACAATATGAATGTACTAAATTCTACTGAATTGTTCACTTAAAATAGTTAATTTTATCTCAAAGCCGCAGTAACTTGATCCCTGGGGTTCCTCTAGTTCAGTCCCTGTTTCTCTGTGCTTCTCAGGTCCATTTTTCTCTAAGCCCTTCTCCATACCGTGTCCCTTCTCCGTCTCCCCACCTGCTTTCCTCTAAGTTGCTAAGGGCCATGAGACAAATTCTCACCCCTCCACAGAGCGGCCTCAGCCTGCTTTGAATTCCTTCCCTGGATACACGAGGCAGCCTGCTTGGCTCCTGCACGTGCTCCCTCCAGCCAGGCTTTGCTTTCTCCCCCACCTGATGTCCAGGTCAGCCCAGCCAACAGGGCTCAGATGAAAGCCGAAGCCTCAGAGTCTGGCCAATCAGAGCACCCTTGTCACTGCCAAATAAGGTTCCACCAAGTCCCGGACTCCCAAAACCTCCTGCCCCTGAACTCCATCTTCCCAAAGTGCCACGGGACCATCTGCCCAATGGCCAATGCCACGTTGCACACTGAAGTGGCAGCAGATGAGGCAAAGCAAGGAAAGGAAGCAAAGCATGTGGTCATTGTTGCCATTTATATAAGCCAGACCCCCCATTACCCAGCAGCCTGGAGGAGAGTGGAAAAGCGTCGGCAAAAGGCAGCAGCAACAGTCAGCTGTTATTTCATGTGCTGAGGTCTCTTCTAGATACTCAATAAGCATTAGCTTGTTGTAGCAGTCAGGGTTCCTGGAGAAACAGAACCCGCAGGATGTGTGTGTGTGTGTGTGTGTGCATGTGTGTATGTAATGAACTTGCACACACACACACACATATATCTTAATCTAAATCATATATATATAATAACATTTATCTAAGTCTTTATATATATAAAACAAATCTTTAAATCATAAAAATATACAAATCTTTAAATCTTTATATATATATGATTAAATTGTAATCTAACACATCTATCTATCTATCTATCTGTCTGTCTATCTATCTATCCATCCATCCATCCATTATTAGGAATTTGTTCTCCATAAGGTAGGCTTCCCTGGAAGTTCTGAGACCAGTGAGGAAGTGTTTGGTCCAATTCCACAGGGGAGGCCAGGGAAGGGGGGGAGTTGCAGTCTTGAGGCAGAATTCCTTCTGATCCCTGCAATTCTCAGCTCTTGCTGTTAAGATCTCTAACTGATTGGATCAGGCCCACCCTGACTATTTCCTTTTCTTAGTCAACTAATTGTAGCTGCTAATCCCAGCTATAAAATACCTCTACAGCAACAACCAGGCCAGTGTTTAACCCAACAACTGGACACCATAACCCAGCCAAGTTGGCACATGCAATTAATCCCTTGTATTAGTCAGCCAAAGTGCTGCTGAGGCAAAGTACCAGAGATCTGTTGGCTTTTTTTTTTTGAAGTAAAACTATGTGTATTTGCAAATGATGTGATCTTTCTTTGAAATTTTAAAAAGAAGTTACAGATTTACAGAAAAAGCATGCATAAAATAGAGTTCTTATATACCACCCTATTATTAACACTTTGCCTTGGTGTGATACATTTGTTACAATTCAAGAAAGAACATTTTCATAGTTATATTCTTAAATATACTCATTATTTACAATATTGTTCACTGTCTTGTATAGTCCTAAGATTTATTCTATTAATTTTATTTTAATAACATATATATCACTTGCAATTTCCCTCTATAACCACATTCATGTCTATAATTCAAGATGTTCATTACATTCAAAATGTGCTACCATCCCTACCATCCATTATCAAAAATTTACAATCAACCCAAATAGTCTGTACAATTTAAGCATTAACTTCTCATTCCCTACCCCTATATGAGTTCCTGATAACCTATATTATAGTTTCTGAGACTATGAGTGTGCAAAATATAATTATTTTATTTCAATGATATGGTACAATATCTGTCCTTTTGTGTATGGCATATTTCACACAACATGATGTCTCCAACGCTCATCCACGTTGTCATATATCACAAATTAATTCCTTTTTACAGATGAAATATTTCATTTTATGTATATGCCACATTTATTTATCCACTCATTGGTTGATTAGGACTTGAATTGGTTCCATCCATCCTTTGGTAAGTGTGAATATTTCCCCTTTGAACATCAGTGTGCAAATATCTGTTCAAATAATTGCTTTTAATTCTTTTGCATATATACCCTGAAGTGGTATTGCTGGGTCATTTGCTAATTACATACTTAATCTCCTCAGTGTAATTTCCTACTACTTTCTGAATGGAATGTTGCCTATTTATTGAATTACTCAATAAAGCACTGAGATACTAATATGCTTTTTTTTTTTCCCACCTCATTGTTATAATTTCTTGCATTGCTAGAATCACCATATGTGAACAAGAGAATACCATCAAGTCCACTCTAGTCCATAGTTCTTCCCCCAATCCTGAGGGGACTGGGATGGTGATGTCCACTCCAACTCCAAGTGAGAGAGGGCTTATATCCCATGGATATGGTGGGTGGGATGATCCTGCCTGCAGATGCAGGCCCTCTCCATTCCCTGGGATGGCCGTTTCCCATCGTTGTCTCCTCACCAGGTGACTTGGATGAGTCCATTGAGCTGTAGGGTAGGAGTTGCAGCTCCACCTAGATTTCATGCACACCTGGCACATAGGTAGGCGGGAGGCTCCAGTCTCTGGAAGTATACCTAAGAAACTCCAGCATCACATGTAGGTTTGAATAGAAGGGACTGGTGAACCATGTGCAGGGAGGACTTATTTGAGTCTAATTCTGTCACTCTCAGGAGCACAGATTCCAAAATAGAACCTACTGATAAGGCATCAGTCTCTGGGGCTATCCCCCCTTATATAAGACCAGGGTGTCTCTGGAGCTCTCAGGAACCCCACTGAGTGGGGTGATAGGCACTTAGATGTTCTATGAGCTCCTACTGAGGTGTGCGTAAGAGTTACCTCTGGGATGACCTCCCGACTCTCTTTGAAGTCTCTTAGCCACTTGAACTCATTTGTCTTTACCGTTTCCCCCTTTTATTCAAGGTCTTTTTCCAGTTGTGGATACTAATATGCTTTAAAATCAAAAAGTGAGAGTCCTCCAACTGCATTCTTTTCATAGACGTTTTGGGCTATTCAGTGCCCCTTACCATTCCAAATAAATTTGAAAATTGGCTTTTCCATTTCTGCAAAAAAGGCTGTTGGGATATTTATTGGGATTGTGTTGAATCTGTAAATCAGTTTGGTAGAATTGACATCTTACTATTTAGTCTTCCAATCCATGAACATGGAATATCCTTCTATTTATTTAGGTCTTCTTCAGTTTCTTTTAGCAATGTTTGTAGTTTTCCGAATACAGGACCTTTATATCCTACTTTAAGTTTATTCCTAAATATTTGATTATTTTAATTGCTAAAAGAAATGGAATTTTATTCTGATTTCCTCCTCAGATTGCACATCAGTAGTGTATAGAAATGCTTTTGACTTTTGCATATTAATCTTGTATTCACTTTGTTGAACTTGCTTACTAGTTTTAGTAGCTTTGTTATGGATTTCCCAGGATTTTCCAGATCATAACATCAGTGAATAGCAAAAGTTTTACTTCTTCCTTTCCTATTTGGGGTCTTTTATTTCTTTATCTAGCATAATTGCTCTAGCTAGAACTTCTAGCACAATGTTGAAAAAGAGTGGTGGCATTAGTCATCCTTGTCTTCTTCCTGACCTCAGTGGGAAAACTTTCAATCTTTCACCATTGAGTCTTGCTAGTTGTAGTATTTTCATATATGCACTTTACCATATTGAGAAACCTACCTTCGATTCCTATTTTGGGAGTGATTTTATCAAGAAAGGGTGCTATATTTGGTCAAATAAATTTTCTACATTAATTCAGAATGTCATGTGATTTTTCTTCTTCAATTTATCAATGTCATTTATTACACTAATTGATTTTCTTGTGTTGAACCACCCTTGCATACCTTGAATAAAACCTACTTGATCATGGTGTATAATTATTTTAATATGCTTTTGGATTCAGTTTGCAAGTAATTTGTTGAGGATTTCTGCATCTACATTCATTAGAGATATTGGCCTGTAATTTTCTTTTTTCTGTAGTATCTTTATCTGGTTTTGGTATTAGGGTGATGTTGGATTCATAGAACGAGTTTGGCAGCATTTTTTCCTGTTCAATTCTTTGGAAAAGCATGAGCAAGATTGATATTAGATCATCTTTGAATGATTGGTAGGATTAACCTGTGAAGCCATCTGGTCCCGGGCTTTTTATCTTTGAGAGGTTTTTGTTGACTATTTCAATCTCTTCACTTGTGATTGGTTTGATCTGTTGGCTTTTATAAAGGATATTTATTTGGGGTAAAAGCTTACAGTTACAATGCCCTAAAGAGTCCAATTCAAGTCTGCTTTCTCACCAAAGTCTGTTGCCACATGTTGAAGCAAGATTGTGGATAATCTCTGCCTGGTCTCTCTTTCTCAGCTGCTCTGTTCTCTTTGGCTGCAAACTATCAGGCAAATGGCTTATCTCTCTTCCCAGGGCTTTAGCTGTTGGAGCTTTCTCCTTTCTGTCACATGGCAAGACTGAAATGACCAAATTCTCCCCTCTTCCATGTGTCTTCTTGCATGAGGGCCTGTTTATATCAGCCCACCAAGGGGGTGGGGACTTAACCTGAGTCATGCCCTATAGACATGGTCAAATCAAAAGCCCTAAATTAGTTTCATCAAGTAAATTTATTACCTTTGAATTTAATGCAATCAAAGGGTATCATAGCCAGAGGAACAGACCAATTTACAAACATAATCTTTCTCTTTTGAGGGGATTCATAAATAATATCAAACTGCCACATCCTTGTACTCATTTAATTCCTACAACAGTACCAGAAGATAAATTTAATTAACCTTACTAGAAAAATTAAAGCTGAGAGACTCAAGGAGACAAACAGCAGAACAAACAACCTGGCCACAGTCAAGGGGCTGGAAAGTGGCAGGGTCTGGAATCAGTGAAGATTGTGTTCCGCAGTCAGCTCACAATCAAGGAAACAGGGCTGATTCTCCTAGCAAGCCTGTCTCTTACTGTCAAGGGCTTCTGACCGAGTCTGTACAGTGGCCACCTTCTCAAGCACATGGCCTCGTCCCACTCCTAATCTGAGATGTTCATAGGACACCCTGTAGCCATGGTGACCCAGGGAAAGCCTCCAACCCAAGCTGAGCCAACCACAGTCACACATCACTTTAGGGCTGATTCATCTAAAAGTGGGCATTTGGCTCAAGTTGGGCGACTGTGACTCCTTCCACAGGAATTTTAAATTGGGTCCAGGAAACAAATGCCACCTTCACCCTCCAGGGTCCCAGAAGTCAGGCACAAAGAGAGAGAGGATTATTGCCATAGGAAAGAGTCCACCCATCCCCAGAGCACTACCGACTCCAGGAGAAAGCATGGCCTTGCCGCCATCTTGATTTTGGGCTTCTAGCCTCCAAAGTGTGAGGCAATAAATTCCTCTTGTTAAGCCAACCCATGGTGTGGTATTTGTCATAGTAACTCTGGCAAATTAAGATAGGTGGAGACATTGTCTTTCAAGAAAGAGTTAGCCATTGTGCAACTTTCCAAAAGGTATGCTCCACCAGCAGGATCTGGTAGTACAAGGGTAAAAATTCATGCATCTTATTTTATCTAGCAGGTTTGATCTACCCACCTCACCACAACTTCTCCCAGAGCTTCTAATAAGAAATGGAATTTATTAACTCCCTTTTCACCTGCCTCCCCGTGCTTTCCCACTCTCACTCAACTCAACTACTTCATTAAAGTCTTTAAATTCCCCCCACTCAACCCTGCCTGATGCATAATACTAACTCCCAAAGGAGCATGGAGAAGGAAGGAGGGCAATGGCTTCTGGATGCAAAGATGTGTACTGATAGTTCCTTGTTTAGTAACTAACGTGGGTTAGGTAAGAGCTATGTACGCCAGCATGTGCTGATTACACATTATCTAATTTAATCCTTTTAATATCTGCTCAAGGAATGTGTTATTTTATCTTTTAGTAAATGAGGAGACCCTGACTGACTCTTAGTAGCCACTAGTTCCCCTCTCAAGCTCTTTCCCACCTCAGAACCATTGTGCCTGCTGACTCCTCTCTCTCTCTCTGGACCATTCTTCTCCCTGATCTTCAAATAACTTGCTGCTTCTCACTTGTCTTAGATTGCCTGGGCTGCTGTAACAAATTTCCACAGACCAGTTGGCTTAAACAGCAGGAATTTACTGTCTCGTGATTCTGGAAGCTAGAAGTCCAAAATCAAGGTGTTGGCAAGGGTAGTCATCCTCTGAAATCTCTAGGGCTCTGATGGTTGCTTGCTGGCAATGCATGGTGTTCAGCCTCTATCACATGGCCATCTATCTCTTTCTGCCTCAGTTGTCTGTCTCTCTGTCCAAATTTCTTCTCCTTATAAAAACACTAGTCATACTGGAGTATGGTCCACCCCAGTCCAGTATGATGTCATCCTACTTAACAACATCTTCAAAGATCTTATTTCCAAATACATTCACATTCACAGGCCCAGGTGTTAAGAGTTGACCTTGTCTTTTGGGGTATAACAATTCAATCCACATCACTCAAATGCCTCATCCTCAGAGGTCTCTTTTGATCCTCATATCCTCTTCTCAGCCCTCCTCATCTTATCACCACATTCATTTCTTCAGAGGTGTCTAATAAGTATCCATGTGTCATTGATGAAAAGACCCTGTCAATCACCTCTGCTTCTTTTGGTTTCCATGCAATGTTCTGCTCAGAAACTTCCCCTGACTCAAATAAGTAAAAAACCTCAAGATCAAGTTCACAAGTACTACATTCCAGGTGCTCCATTATCTGTGGCCAACTCATGCTTCCAATATTATCATCAACCCCAGCCATCCTCATGAACCATCCCCACACTCTCTGTACACATGAAATTGGCTTCAACACTTCCAGAGCAGTTTAGCAAGTAAAATAGAGCCTAAGCAAGTATGAAGAGTAATAAAGGGGCATGCCAGGTCTTTATCAGTAGTGATAGAGTAACAGTAGTTGTCATAAGGACAGCTGAGGAAAGAGTGAAGATGAGGATGATGGTGGTGGTGGTGGTGGCGGTGACAGTCTTCAAATTAGGGCAGGTGATGATGATGGTGATGGTGGTTGTGTGATTCTGTGGCTTGGGTGCTCTAATTATGGTGGTGATGATGATAATCTAGGTATTGGGGTGGATGCCAGTGATCACAGTGGTGGAAGTCTTGAGAGTAGGATAAGGGTACTAATAATGTCAATAGTTGTGTTTGATGGTGGCAGAAGTGGCATGGGGATGGAGATGGCTTGACGAAGATGGTGGGCATCATATTTGGACTACTTGTATCTAACTCAGATCACTGAGCTGATGGAGGCACTTGTTTCTTCCTCTTTCCTCTAAATCGCTACTCAGTTGGGATAACCCAGGGGTAGTGTCAATCCCAAGACCCTTGGTAATCAACCCAGTCCCATAAGACCTTTGGAATAGCTCAGTTAAGGAACACACAGAGTTTATGTATGAAAAACTTGTGACTTGTTCAAGGGTGAGGTGCTGGGCAAAAGCACTACATGGCAAATCCAGATGCCAACCCAACCTCCTTGCAGGCTTCTTTCCACTACACAGCTTATAGAGGTCAGCCAAAGGATAAACCTGCTTAGTGTGCATTGTTCCAAGGCAGATGACTGACAAAGTGTAAAAATAGTTCAGCTAGCACTGGCAACAGCCAGCAGAAAAGGCAAGCAGAGTCTGTTGATAATTGGGCTGTGGCCTGAGAATGTCACCCCAAATGCCCCAAAAGCAGGAAATGCTCAGATGTATAACGGGACCATCTCCTGAGCAGGGATGGGGTGAACTTGGTAAAATCAGAAACTTCAAGAGACCTGTTTGTGGCTGAATTAATTTGATCAATAAGAACTGAGCAGATCAAATGAAATCAATCAGCCTTCCCCAATATCAACCACTTTATAAAGAGGGGAAAAGAACATAAAGAAAGATAAGTGGGTGGCCATATTTTGACTAGTTTTCTTTGGGGGGGGCATGAGGAGAAGGAGAGTTCTACAATCATTTATTCATTCTTCCATTCACTCATTTGTTCTTCCAGCCTATATTCATTCATTTTTTTCTGGTTTCATTTGTTATTAATAAATAAATCTAACACTTGGCCAGGTGCTCTAGGAAATGGAAACAGGGCTAAGTAAGAGGCAAGAGTCACCTGATTTACAATTCTGGAGCAGCATATGGTAAATAGCAACCCAGGAGTATAAACAGTGGGTGTATGTGGAAGTCGGGAGTTAGGATGACCTTCCTAGAGAAGAAGAACACTAGGCATTCCAAACTAAATGAATGCCATAAGAAAGCAACGAGAGCAGAAATGAACAGAGTGTGCTCAAGGTGGTCAGAAGAGGCTCAGGTGGGAGCTGGAGTACAGGAGGGTCTGGTTAGGGAGATAGGACTGGAGGAGGGAGCCCTGCCCAGCGCTCAGACAGACGGCCCAGCCCTGACCCCACTGCTGGCACCTTGTGCAGAAGGTGATGATCTTGAGTCTCAGAATCACCTGGAAAGAATTTCAAAATTTTCATGGCCAGTCCCCACCTCAGGATTCCCAGGAGTAAGCCTCAGCATGTCAGTTTTGGGAGAAAATAACCCATGATAAGAAGCATTGCTCTAAGAGATGAAGGAACATAGAAAACCAAAAGGAAACAGATTCATGGAGAATGTCCCAGGATATGGTTCTGGTAGCCATTGCCTTGATTTTCAGACCACTATCCAGACCCAGAAAAGGGCCATAGGCTATGTCAGCCTCATTCTTGTAAACGGGCGGGACGCAAGGCCTGCCAGAATGTAGTCCAAACTGTCCTCTAGCTTGCTCCTGCTGAACAAATTCCTTCCACAGGTGAGCCTTCATCTAATAGCTGACACCAGGGACCTATGGAGTTTCCTACCTCTAAGGGCACAGAAAGTCAAGGCTCCAACCATCCTCAGAGCCGGTGCAGGCACTCACCACAAATACTGTCTGCAGCCTGGCACCCCAGCAAAGAACCCCATCTCCTCCCACTTTCCCAATGGCAATGTCTCCTGGGCTGCAGTGGTCCCATCCAGTGATTCCATCTCTGCCCAGGCTTGGAAATTTAACTTGTTCTCTTCCCACTGGCTCCATGAATACCCCATGGAGACCTGTGGGTCCCAGGTGAGTGTAGAGGTGGTATTAGAGGGCCAGACATGTCAAGACACACAGCTCCACCAGGAACAGAGCCCCAGGCTCTCTGGACAGAGTGAAGTTCAAGTCCAAAAGCTTCTCTCCTCTGACTCCCAATGTCTCCCTCAGTAAAATGAGCTGGCTGGACACTGGGATCTCCAAGGACCCCCACTCTGAAGACACCATGTGAGGTGCAGAAAACTACAGTCTTGGGGCTGCCAGCAGTTTCTTCCACTGGCTTTTGGGGTCTGGGAATAAAGGAGTAAATTCTTCAATGACACTTTGGTTACATGTGTAAAAAGTCTAAATCATCTTATAAAAATTGGAGATGGAGATGATAAGAGGTATAAAACAAAGTGGCACAAGAGGCCTCTGTGCAGGGCCAAGGACATTGTAGGGACTATGGGTTGATGCATGAGAGGAGCTGTGACCTGGAGGCAAATGTGTGGCCCCACTTGGCTGACATTGAGTTGGGGACCTGGAGGCTCACAGAGGAAGTTCAAGGCTTTGGGGACTCTCTGTAGGGAGTGAAGGGACAAGTTGGTTCCTGCAAAATGGCAGTAACCTTGGGACATAAGGAAAAGGGAGCCTATGATGGGCTTCTAGATTCCAGAAGTAATGGAGCATGATCTCGTATTTGTTTGTTTGATTAATTCATTGGTTAATTGATTGAGTTGGAAAAATGAATATATACACAGGGTTCACAATTTTAAGTCCAAAATTCAAAAAGTTGAGCCCACAAAGCAAGTCTCCCTTTCACCCTTGTCCTCAAGCACCCTTCCCAGGATACTCTATCTACAGGCATGAGATTCAGGTGTACGCTTTCATCCATGTGTTGGAATCTCCCAGGTCATGCCCAGTCCTAAGGCAATCTTTCACAATGCCCAATGGCAGTATTAATTTTGCTTTGAGGACCCAAGGAAGGGACATTTCCTCATGCTCATGTGAGAGCGACAGCAGTGGATCAACTGGGTCAGGGCATGGCAAAGGTGACCAGCAGAGAAGGCTGCAAGTCAGAGCAAGGGCACAAGAGACACCTGGGCCGATCTGCAGAATGCTGCGTGGTCTCTGGGGATCCTGAGCAATGCCAGGTAAAGGGAGACCCATGGAGACCTTGGGGCATGCTGTAATTCTAATAGTCTATGTTTCCTCAAAGCAATCCCGACAAGGCACAGTTTATCTCTCGAGACAGGTGAGCCATCTTCTAGATACTGCCAAGCTGCTTGCAGAAAACACCAACGACCCTGGGAAAATAACAACCCGGCGAAGCCAGGTGGCCTCATGCTGAGCCCCTGGACCAGGGAGAACCTGGAAAAGGAGTCTCTCCCACTGATAATTCAGGCATCAAGTGCAAATTCAGTTACATGCAGACACTGGGGGTGGGGACCAGAGCATGGAAGAGAGACAAGAGTTTTTGTTTGCCAACAGGTGATAATGGGAAAACTTTAATCCCTATTGGCCAAACTGATGCAATGAGGATCTGCACAAGGCAGGATTAGAATTAGAGGTAATGTGTGTCCATAACTCAGCACATGACCGGGCCTAGAGCAGCCCGTCAAAAATGGTAGCCATTGTCAGTTCCTCATGCTGAAGAACCGTCCACTGCAGATGTCAATGGAATCCCTAACTCACTCAAGAGTCCCAGGAGAGCACCACAAGTGCCCCTTTTCTTCCTCCCCAGGATCAACCTGCTTCCCTCTTCTCAGCAGTTGGATACGTAAGGGCCCAGAGGTTTCCTTGGGATTCCCGGAAGCCTGGTTGTGTGAAACTGGATGCTGACTTATCATCATCATCATTCCCATAAAAATAACCTCTCCATTGTTGTGTGAAGATCATTGTGAATCTGAGTGGAGAAACAACACAAATGAACCCCGAGGGGCTCATGTGGTATGAGGAAAATGGCAAGACACCATGGACCTCCGAGCAGCCCCCTGTCTTTGCACACTTGGCCCACCCCCCACACTGGAGGCTGAGTTCACTGCATCCTCAACATCACCATCCTTGCAGAGACCCAGGCAAGCCAGCCAGCCCTGGCCAAGGATACTCTCCTGGGGTAGGATTTTTCCCCCACTAATACGGGATTGCTGAAGGGACACTATCTTTTCCTGATGCTGGGAAAGACTGCATCATACTGCAACCAATGAGGAAGTGTCACAGTTAGGTAGAGCTTCGTCTGGGAGAGGGTGGAGAATTCCTGGAGTCCCCTGGAGCCACTGTACCAACTCTGAGCCATCCTCTCTATGCTTTCATATGGTACTTAACACATTTCCTTGCTCTTTAAGCCACTTTCAGTTGGGTCTTCTGTGGCTTGCAGCCCTAAGCATCCTAAATGATTTTTCTTAATGTTTTTCTCCAGAGCCATCCTACTGGTTGATCCTTGGCCCCAGTCAGCCATTTGAGAAGCTGGTAGGCTGACCTTCACCCATGCTCTTTGCTCCCCTGGAAAGAGCCTCACAAAAGCTGAAGTCCCAGGGGCCTTGGATAGGAGGAGAAGGTAAGAGGCAGCCCAGTGCCCCAAGCCCTGCCTTGTGCACCTCAAGAAAGAGATCCTTGAAATTGAAAATCTGACCATGTCCCTTCCTCACTGAATCTCCTCCAGAGACTCCCTATATCCCCCAAGAGGAAGCCCAAACTCAAGCACTTTATACAAGCCCATCCATGATCTGTCTTTCAAATTTACCCTACAAATGATCAAAAGGCACTCTTTAGTGGCTGGGGATACAGAGACTCTTGGAACATGGTCACTGCTTCCATGGCTCCAGCATTGCTCCCTTCTGAGCAACAGATATGCTCAGGTGCCCTGAGGGCTTCAAGGAAGGACCCCAGGAGCCTTCCAGACAAAGGACAAGCCCCTGATGGGATGCCACAGCTATGCACCAATCACAGCATCCCCTAAGAAGAGTTCCTGCTAAAGTTGGACTGGGTCTAAGCAGCCTCCAGACCTAAAGCCAACATAGAGGACACATGGAAGAAAGAAAAGCCAGACAAATGGGGCCATAAGGGTGCAACCAGCAAAATCCAGCACGTGGGATGTTCTACAGGACAAGTGACCCAGTTTTGTTTTTTTTTAACACAAGCAACAAGGAATGAAGAGGTTTCTCGTGGGATAAATGAAACAGGTGAGACAACCATATGCAGCATGGGGCTTTGAAGCCTGATCCAAACAGAAGAATGGAAAAAGTCATTTTTTAAACACCTGGTGAAGTTTGACTATGAATGGGGTGTTCAATGATATTCAATAATTATTGTTAATTCTCTTAGGTATCATCCTTTGTGCATTTAAAAAAAAAAAAAAAAAAAAAAAACCCACCCCAAAACTAAGTGGTTGAAATCCTAACACTTTACTCTGCAACCTGAGCTAGCCTCAACTGGGTGTTTTTTGTATTGAATGTGGTGTCAGCTGAGGGTTTTTCATCCTTTGCAAAGGGAAACCATCTTCCCCTGTCCCTCAGTTGGTCCCGTGAATTCACAGCTGTGTCCAGGGCCTTAGGATCTCCAAGACAAGTGGGGCAGAAAGGGAAACTTTCCAAGGAGAGAGCAGATTCCCAGCTGAAGATGGTACACGTGTGCCACCATGAGCACCTGGCTTTGGGGTCAGAAAGACTCTACTTCTCTCTGCCTGGCCACCTTGGAAGAGCCGCTATACCTCTCTGAGGCACATTTTCCTTATTCCCAGAACAAGGTGTCCTCAGGATGAGGGGAGTTGATGTCTCTGGGGAGTGGGTACTGACTAGCCCCACACTATCATGAGTTCCCCCCTCCTCACCCAGGCTCTGTTCCCATCGACTTCTTCATGCCTGATATACTCTTCTCCTGAAAACAGGAGCTTCCTCTTCTGCCAGCCAATCTCACACCCTACGAGAAACCCCAAGGATGCTCACTGAGCAGGTGGGGGTGGGGCAGCTTCTGGTGGCAGGGAGGTTGGGCTTATATGAAGTTGGTGATGGACTGCATTTCTAGAAGCCAGGAGCTCACTGTCATTCATAGAGGGGCTTCTGAAGACGCAGACACTGAAAATCATCTGTGATGGTTTGAAGCTGTGTGGACCCCAGAAAAGTATGTTGTTAAAGTCAATCCATTCCTGTGGGTGTAGACTATTATAAGTAAGATCTTTTGGTGAACAGGATCTTAAGTTAAGATCTGACCACTTCATTCAAGGTGGGTTTTAATCCTCTTACTGGAGTCCTTTATAAGAGAATTAAATTCAGACACAGAGACAAAAAGCCACGGAAGCAAGAAGCTGGAACCAACGAAACCTAGAAGAGAAAGGAGAGACCAGCAGATGCCACCATGTATGTTGTCCTGTGGCAGAAGAGTCCAGCATCGCTGGCAGCCAGTCTTCAGGAAGAAGGTATTGTCTTGAGGCCTCAGAACTGTAAGCTTGTGAGCTAATAAATCTTCATTGTATATTAGCTTTGGGCAGTCTAGCGAACTAGAATACCATCCAAGATTCTAAACGTGTCCCTTTAAGCTAATGGCTCATGAGAAAACCTGGCTTCAGGTTTTGTTTTTGTTTTTTTGTTTTTTAATTTTTTGCACCCCTTTCATGAAGGCCAAAGATGCCTGGTTCTGGGAAGGATCTCAAGTCCATTTTGCAAGTAAAGGGGCTTCTTGATGTGGGTGCCTTGGGGACTCACTAGGATGAGGGCAGGGACGGGCTCCATCATTGTCTAGGCAGCCACAGGGTCTCACCCCCACCCAGACTTACAAAATCTGGCGGTGTCCTCAACCCCTGTCCCCAGCCCAGCCAGGGAGCCAGACACACACACAAATAGAGCCCTGTCGCAAAGGGAGGTAGAAAGAGGGCGGGAGTCAGGGAGCAGCGGCCTGGTCCTGAGGAGCTGGGTGGAGTGATGGGGTCGGTCCCTAGGCCAATAGAGGAGTAGTGGAGGAGGAGCAGGGCACGCTGTCCAGGGAGATGAGGACTCCAGAGGCAGCTCACAGCTGTAGCCCAGAGTGAAGCTAGGCCAGAACCCTGGTTTAGACTACTCTGTCTCCGGCAGGCTACAGGGTTTGCATTTTAGCTCTGCCAAGGAATAGCTGAGTGCCCTTGAGTGAAGTGTCCTCTCTGTGCTTGAGTTCCTTAGTTTGCAAAAGAATGCTATCTGCATCTAGAAGTTGTGAGATTTAAATATCTGAATACAAACAAGCATAGTATAAGCACAAAGGAAGCTACAAGTGACCATTATCACTATTTCAAATGGTAACCTTGGAGTTCACCAAATCACACCCTGTAAACTGTTTCTTTCTCTGCCTGAAAACTTTCCATTAAGGATTCCAGAAGAGGCTGGGCCCTAAAGAAGCCCCAACTGGCCTTTTCTGGGGGGTCTTAGTTAAGGTTAAAGGTAAAGAAGTCACCAGGCAAGGACCCCAGCACCTGGATTGGGAAGCCCAGGAAACAGCAGCGTGTCTGGGGTCCGAAAGGAGCAGGGAGGGGTGGAGAAGAGAGCTGCCTTGCCACACCTAGTCCTCTAGGAAGGATCAATGGTCGAGCCAGGGGCCCTGTGGGCAGCAGCCACCACCCAGACCCAGACAACACGGCCCACTCCCCATCCTGGCCCACTGCTGGATGCCATGGGACAGTGG
This sequence comes from Tolypeutes matacus, assembly GCA_026826555.1. NCBI lineage: Eukaryota > Metazoa > Chordata > Mammalia > Cingulata > Chlamyphoridae > Tolypeutes > Tolypeutes matacus. Next base: position 6,978,627 of record JAKSZT010053840.1, read on the forward strand.
GCTCTGTGCCCCACTCTGGAACGCTGGAGATGATGATATCCCACCCCATTCATCATGAACACAACATAGTGATGTTATGTCATCTGTAGTCTGCTTGCAGTTTAGTCTTGGTGGTAGAGTCTGTCCTTAGCTCTCCTTTCTTCCCTCTTCCTGGAGCCAAGTGTGGCCCCAGGAGGTGGACCAGGTGGGCATCCACGGCCTGCCCGTAGCATGCCAGTGCCTTGGAGGACTTGGAGACTGAGATGCAGAGGAGCACAACTGAGTCAGGACCAGCTCTGAAGGCAGAGAGTGCACCAGGTGGGACTGGGAATAGCAGCCTGGGAACTGTGGGGAGCCCAACCACTGCGGCCATCTCTGCTCTTCTAGAAGCAACCACATGAGACAGCTGCGGTTTTCCCATATCAGAGTGAGTCCAGAGAGTTCTGACCTTTGCCCAAGGTCACACAGCTAGAAAGTAGCAGGGCCCAGGTCCCAAAGCCAGCCAGGTCCTGGCTCTTCCCCTGCACCCTTGGTACTCATAGTACCGCCAACCCCCAACCCCACAACCCACCCATCTTACTACCAGCAGCAGCAGCAGCACCTGGGAACTTGCTGGCAAGGCAAAGTGCAGTAACCTTCCCCAGACCTACTAAATCAGAACATGTGGGCTAAGGACCAGCTACCTGCACTTTAAAAAGCTCCCAGGGGTCATTCAGATGTAGCTTGAGTTTAAGAAACGCTGCCTTGTAGCACACGAGCTCTCCAACAATGGGCACATGGCCAGAGCCAGGAAGACCCAAGAACACAGGGGATCTGAGCTCCAGGAAGTGCTGAAGGCTGGAGGTTCTAAGGCCTGGAAACATCCCTAGGTGCCTAGGGCCAAATGCCAAGGTCAGAGGTGAGAGGTGGGTGGGAAAGAAGGATGATATTGTGGGCAGTGCCAAGGCAGGTCCATGCCCACCCAGCCTCAGGGTTCCTTGCCCAGCCATGCACATTCAGCTGACCCAGGAGCCAGCATGGGGTCAATGGCTTCTGGGATCTATCCCTGACTGTATCCCCAGCAACCTTGGGTGGATCACCTCCTCTCTGAAGGGAGGGAGAGCAGAGAAGGCTACAGGGAATAAGTCTGGAAAACACAGGAGGGGCTCTGTGCATTCCGCCCCTGCCTACTAGGTCTGGGAGGGGTCACGTTTGAGTTTCCAAAGGAGCATCACACTGGTGGTGGCATGTTGGGGCCATGACTGACAGAGTGAGCCTTCCATCCCACCTAGCCAGTGCTGTGAGACTGCCACGTGGTGTAATTACAGCCAAGCACAGTGGTCACAAATGCTTTGTCAAAAGTACTGAAGTTCAGCCTATTCCTGATGGCCTGGTGTCTGGGCCTCCTGGATGTGGCCATCGAGAAAAAGTGCAACTCACACACCATCAGCTGCTTGGTGGCTGGCGGGACCACTCTCCTTTCCCCAAAGGAGCCCTGTAGACATCATGACAGCTGCTACCCTTCAGGGGGTGCTAACCATGTGCCAGGCTAAGACTATTGGGGTGAACAGGACTCAGCTCCAGCCCTAATGAGCTTGCTGTCTTGAAATGGAGATATACAAGGGAATCAACCATCTCAGGATGATATTTGTCAACCTCAAAACAGCTAATGAATGGTAACAGGAGGAGCACTGGAGCTTTGAGAACAATCGTGACAACCCCATGTGATGTGCTCTCTGCTGGGTTGCTCTAGTGATGGGGTACCAGTGGCATGGACAGCCCCATCCTGCCCTATTCCAGGCCTCATTTTCCTTTATATGAAACATGGGGGACTCAAGCTGTTGGTTCTAAAGGCTAGTGGCCAGTGTCCGCCAGCTCAGCCCAGACCCCACCCCTCAGCACCCCTAACCCTCCCTGCAGGCAGGATAATGCATATTTGATAGCTGCAGAAGCATCCCACTGGAAGCACGTACTTTAATGGGGAGCCACTGATGTTCAGCAAACACTTAATGACACATTTTATTCTTTCCACCACAGAATAAATAACCAAAATCAAGTTGTCTCCCCATTTACAGGCTTGCCTCTTTTTTATTTTTTCCCCTTTCTTCAAGGCTTCCTCTGTGCTAATAAATTGTCATTTCATCATGTTATCTTAATAGTTCAGTAACAGCCAGGGGAGCAGATGGGGTGTGCAGACTCATGCCTGCCATTTGCCAACTAAGCCAGATGGGCTGTTACCAACATCTGGAACCATTGCCTTCAACAGAGTGGCACAGCGTGCAGAGGCACCCACCTTGGGCCACTCTGAAGGTCCCTGGGGGAAAGGGTTAGGAGGTTTTCTGAGGGCCTGAGTCCATGAGGAGAGGGCTCAGCCCAGGGTGAGGGAGCAGAGGCCAAACCCCACAAGGAAGCAGGACCCTACCTTGACTCACAGCAGGCACATGGACTGATGAAGCATTCTTAGAGAACAGTCAGGAAAGAGGGACGCACAGCAGAGGCAGAGGTGGGCAAGGGAAGACAGGTGTTCCTTGCCAAGGGTGGCCTTCAAGGCCCCAGCTGCAAAGGTGCTCTGAAGCGGCTAAATCCTGTTTCCAGGGACCTGGGGCCTCAGTCGTCCATTCCTTAGAAAACTCCCCAACAATGCCACCAAAGGCAAGACGCCTGCTCATCACCTCAACCCTCCTGAGCCAGCGGTCTCCCCTGGATCAGCTCAGTCTCTAGTCCTGCCTGCAGGAAAAGGAAGGGCATCTCTATTCTGGGCTCAGTGCCTGGACTGGGGGAGGGGAGTGGGGAGGGAGAGGAGCATGAAGCTCTCAGGTCCATTTTCACACCACACCACCATAATGGGGGCTGAGCATGTTTGGAGACCTGGTTATCAGTAAGAGCCATCTCTCCTGGATACCCTTGTGCCAAGCCCTTGCCAGACACGTAGCTCATGAATTTCTAGTAGTGACTTCACTGAAAGACAGAAACTGAAGACTAGGACCTTGAGGTCCAAAGAGGTGAAGCAGTTTGACCAAAGTCCCACAGAACCAGCTCAGACTGACTCCTCAAACCTTCCCTTTCTCATCATACCTGGTTCAGTTAGAAAGGACTCAAGATGGGCTTCAACCAGAGGCTGCTTGTTCTGGGAATGGAGGGAAGAAGAGACAATGGTGAGGACTCATGGCTGGTTAGGGCCCAAAGAGAAAGGCTAAGAGAGCTGATATGGTCTGCCCACCACTTTCCCCATGAAGTTGGAGGGGAGTTCATGACTGAAGAAATGTGGGGCCAGGGTGGCTTAGACACTTGGGGGAGGATGTGAGAAGGCCTATGGTGGGAGGGAGAGAAGTTGTTCGGTAGACCTCAGTTCCAAGAAAGAAGTAACCAAGTCATTGGCTAACACAAAAGCTGTGAGTGTGAGGAGGTGCCTCGGGCTTCTTGGAAGCAGGGGGGAGATCCCTGGAGATGAACCCAGGCTAGCTGAGGCTACTCTGTGAGGCCCAGAGGAGGTGGGGAGCCACACGAGCACTTGAGCATCACTCCTGAGGCCCAGATGTGACCTGGAGAAGGGAGGAGCCTGAGGGAGTCAGCAGGGGCAGGTGTCTGGAGCTTCTCAGTGACAGGAAGGCTTCCAGGGGACCCAAGGGAACAGAGAGGAGCACACCTGAGTTGAGCAGGATTCAAATGTGGGACAAGAATCATGCTGTCAACTGTGAGTGGCAGGAGCCAAAAGAAGGCAAATGGAGAATTTAGCTTTTGGAAAGGGGTTGATCAAATCCCAAAGATCCACCTAACATCCACTCATTCATCCATGTCTTCAATGCACCCCTCCATTCACTCTGTGCTAAGGCCTCTGCTGGCTGCAGAGATGGGTAGGAAACTGACCCACCTGGAGGAAAGGTGGATGGTCCAGTACAAGACAGTCATGGCAAGGCCATGGCATGGATGGTTGCTGTGTTGCCAGCCTAGCCAGGTCTCCTGGAAGCCACAGCCACTCCCTCATGGATGGCAGAGACAGATGGAGTCATATGCAGGTTCCAGGGAGTCGGCATGGGGGTGCACCCAGCCCAGCAGGCATCAGATGCCAGGATAGGTTGTCTGGGGAGCCTTTAGGTGCTATTCAATGGAGTCCTTCCAACGAATCTATTTGGAAAGAATTATTATTATCATTTTTAAGTCAAGAAAACTGAGATTCAGAGATGTTAAGTGCTGCCTACAAAGACACAGGAACTATTTGGAGGCCAAGGATTTGGATCTGGGACAGCACAAAATATTCTCTGTCCTGATCCACAACAGACTTCCCAGCAGTCCATGAAGAAATGAGAAAAAAGAAAGGAAATATCTGCAATTTAGTCTATGTCATCAATATAAAGATGGTCCTTTATTCTGAGATATTTTCTTTCTTTCTGTGCCCAAATGTCCTTTCTTTTGGGGGATGGTGAGCAATATTTAGCAATAGTTTATTTAAGTGTTTTAAATGTTCTAATTGGGCAAAATTAACAGTAGAAAATTCTTTCAATCTACCCTTTTTAAAATTTTTACTTCCTTCCCCCCTCCAAAAAGAACCCCACTAAAGTCTGTGACCCTGTTGCCAGATGGAGCAGCCACCTGCCTGTGTGGAGGAGCTAACTCCAGGCTGTGGGCTTTTCTGACAGAACAGCTGGGATGGGAGCAGGTGTACAGTGCAAATCTCAGTCCCAGCAAACAGCACTGTGCTGAGGACAGGGCAGCCAGCAAAGACTCGGAAGCCTCAGAGGAGGAGGAACAGGCTTCCAGGAGGCTCCCAGCTTGTGAAACCACCCCCATCTCCTCCAGCCAACAGCGTTTATCTGGGCACAGCATCCAGCATGCCACAGCTGAACAAAACTCAATTTCCCTGATTAGCTTGCACTTCACCTCTTGGATCATGCACTTCACCTCCAGCCCAACGATGCCAAAGATGTCTAAAGGCAGAGCATCTGGGCCAGTTTATTTTACAGCATTACTATGCCCAGCCTGTGGCCCTGGGGTTGCTTCTCAGAACAGAATCCTCACCGACCTATCCCCAGGCTGTGTTCATAATTGTTGTCTTCTGTTTCAGCTCCTAGGCTATCCAGGATCCTGGGGGACCTTGCAGCACCAGTACCCCAAATCTGAGATAATTCTCATGCACACACAGACACACACAGGCACAGAGTCTGTTCCAGATGAGCAAGTGGCTCTTGTTAGCAGGGAGGATCCTTGCCTGAGGACCAGATCTGGGGTCAGCAGCAGGGACCAGCTCTGATAGCCTGTGGGCCCTGGACCCTTAGGGAACCCATGGGTCCTGACATTTCAAAGGGAGATCATCATGCCTTCTCTAAGGGTAAAGATGACCAGGGCAGAGCCAAATAATAATAATAATGAAATATTTCTCTGTGATTGAAATCATCTTTTCCTCTTTATTTTTAATGGTGGAAATACTTCCTCACCACTCTGCCTTCTACCACCCTACAAACAACTGAACATGACACAATGACCAGGAGTCTCCCTTCTGGATTTTAGTGATGCTGTGGTGGTCTCCTAGATGTTTCTAGGGCCTTCAACCAGGCAGGTTTCTTTTTTCTGCAGGCCACCTGAGGACCATGCACCACCTGGGAGGCACCTGGAGGTGGAGCTTAGGACCAGGAGATTCTCACTTGTGGTGAATGGAACTAAAAGGCAAACCCTAAAATCTCATATGGAAGGAATGTAAGGTCAGAGGCTAGTACAAATACAACAGGTGATGAAGATGGGTGTACAACATGGGGTGCAATGGGCAAAAAAACTGGGAGAGCCAACAAGGTAAGCAGATTGCCCCCCCTGAAGACATCCTGAGGTAGAGGTGCCACAGCCGCTTTATAGGGTTGTGTCAGGTTGGATCTATTCAAAGGAGCCAGACCTGAGTAGGCATAGATGGACCTTTTTATTTTGCCAGCCTGCAGCTACAGGTCCCCACTGTTATTTGGATGTCAACCTGGAATGGAGTCCACCCCTCCCCATCTTCCACAATGACCTCCACCATCTCCATGCTTTCTATGAACCTGCTATGAACTGGGAAAAGAAAACAAAAATGCAAGTTTCTTAAGACTCAGTGTAAAATGGGAAGGAATAGGCTTAAAATGAGATCCTCAGGCTTTTATAAACCAAGCACATGAATTTTAGCGTGCAGGCTTTAGGAAAGCAGCTCTGACTGCCTCTCATTATTTTATAGTTCCCTAGGTGGTGAACCGAGACAATATAAGAAAATTATATTCTCCTCTTCCTTCTCCAAATCCAAAGGGTGAATACTGCAGATGAGTTGTCACTCAAACTGGGATGGACAGTATTCAACTGTAATTGCATTAAAATTTTTGATTCTGAAGAAGTGAAGAATGTATTGAGACCAGGCTAATTCCCAGAGAAAGTAAGCAAAATTTTGTCAGCACCCAGGGAGTGGCACCCATACTGGATGGTGAATAACAGGTAGCCTTTCAAGGTCTGTGGAGACCCTTTCAGCAGGAAACCCATTTGGCCTTCCAAACTCTCTCTGAGTTTCTCACCTGCCCACAAGGTTGTAGTTCATTAGGGCTGGAAAGAGAGAGGTATTTTTGTTGTGTTGTGTTTTATTTTTTTTTTAGTTACCTGGGGATTGAACCTGGGACCTAGTATGTGGGAAGCCAGCACACAAACACCAGCTCCCCCGAGTTAGTTTTTTCATTTGTTTTGTTTTTAGTAGGTCCCAGGGATCAAACCCAGGAATTCAGACATGGGAAGCAGGCACTCAACCACCTGAACTACATCTGCTCACCAGAGAGATGTTTTAAATGAAGCTTTTTATTTTAAGATACTTGTCAATTCACATGCAACTGTAAGAAAGAATACAGAAAGATGCATATATTCTTTTTTCCATTTTCCCCTGATGATAATATCTCACAAAAATAGAGTACAATATCATAACAAGGATACTGGCATTGCGCAATCCACAATTATTCTGATTTCCCCAGCTTTACTTATACTCATATAGGCACACACTCAGGTGTGTACATTTCATTCAACACAATTTTATCTCATGGGTAGGTGAGTGTATCCATCACCAGAGTCAAGATACAGAGCAGTTCTGCCATCCCGAGGAGACCTCCTGTGACCCTTTTATAACCACCCCCAATCACCCCCACTTATCTCCATCTTCTCTCTCTCCTAAGCAGTTTTGGCTTGTACCTGAGTGTTTTGGCCTCTAGTCTACTCTGAGAGTTCACAACCCACTTCTTAATTCACTATCCTCATTAGGAATCATAAGTTTCCTTAGCTACTGCTAGATGGCCCTTGTTCAAAATACAGCCCTTAAGAGGCAGTTGATTTCTTCAGAGGGTGTGTTCTCCTCCACCAAGTTCTACACCACGCCCCAGCTGCTCTGTTCTTTGTGAGCATGGCATAGGGTTTCCTCTTGGAGAGCCCTTTGGCACCATCCACTGGCTCTGCTCTGTTAAAACATGAATGGCATTTAAAATTGTCACAAGTCACATCCTGGTTGTGATATGAAAACATAAATTCCACTCTGCCTCCTGTTGACCACTGTGGTAGACAGAATTCTGTACTCTAACACATATGTTCTTAATCTCAATCTCCGTCCCTATCGGTGTGAATTTATTCATATATGAGATTTTTGAAGGTGGTATTTTTAGTCCAGGAGTGGCCCAATTGAATGAAAGTGAGTCAATGCAGATTATCGAAGGTATAAAGAGAAAGCAATGGGGAGGAGCCAGAAGCCAGAAGTCAGCAGGAAACATCAGGAGACTGGAGATGTTGCCATGGGATGAGAGAAGAAGATAAAAGCTAAAGAAGCCCAAGCATTGCCAACACCAGAAGGCTAATCTTTGGGGAAAAAGCAAGCCTTGCTGATATCTTGATTTTGGACTTCTAGCCTCAAAACCATGAGCCAAAAAAAAAAAAAAAAAAATCCTGTTGTTTAAAGCAACCCATTGTGTGGTCTTTGTTTTAGCAGCTTGGAAACTAAGACAATCACCATTGGACATCTCTTCTGACTGCACAGAATGGTTACTGTACAATCATTTCATGCTTAATATAGATAATCTATAGAAGGATTGCCATCATGCACTGTGATGAAAATATTTACATTCACTCTCTTCTTTCCTCCTGTTCTCCTCTTTTCATGGATTAGAAAATAAGGAATTAAGAAGTTAAACAAATTGCCCAACATCTAAGTTTCTGTCTCTCCATCTTTAAAATGGGCATAATACCCCCAACCTCATGGGTTGATGAGAGTTAATCATGCGTCAAGGGCAAATATGCCGCCAGCAGGTGGTATGTGCCCAGAAATATAAAATAGCAGCATTGCTAATTTCAGGGTGATCACCACAGTCTGGGCATGCAAAGCAGAGGAGGAGGCAGGGGCTGTGACTCCAGCCCCATTTCAGCTGTAATACACTGTGACCCATGGCTCTGTACCAATGTTCCCAAACAGGAGTGGTCCTGACCCCCAGGGGGCTTTGGGAACTTTATGGGGTGTTACATTTGCAGTACATGGAGGAGTCCAATCAACCCCAGTTGCTACCATACTGCTGGGCATTCGTCTAGGCAATAGATTATTACTTGAGCCTAGAACCTTACCTGGTTCTCATACACAAAAAGTATTTTTGCCCAGTTTGTCATACACTGAATTTTCAAATGCAATGGCCATGTTGATCACAGGAAGAATTGCTTCCTTACCAAGAATTACTCTTCTTTTGGGAAAGTCCCATCACAATGACAATGCCTTTCAAGCCATCAGAGCCACCTCCAACCCCTAACACCTGGAAACAACTGCATTTGTAGCAGATGTCGTTGTGACCCCGCAGCCCTTATTTCAATATGTCAAACATGAGGAAAATCCCCATCAAAATCATGGTCTCATTTCTCTTCACCCACATTTATTCATCTTAAGCAGGTGCAAGCATCTGATTACTTCATTATGTTTTCTAATAGAGTCAGAGCTGCGCATTTCCATATTGTAATACATAGCGTTTTATTATAAATTGCTTTCCTTTTATTTCTCCTTTTTTACTCTAGTTATTATACTTAGGGCTTTAATGACTTTTTAAAAACTATGTGTACAAGTAAGTCATCCAACCTATAACTTTCATCTTGGGGGTAGTAAAGAGAATGTTGCAAAATATTTCATAAAAAGAGGGCACTGATGTTGTGGCAACGGATGTAGGCCATTTTAAATCAGCACACACCATTCAGAACTGTGTGGGAGAGAGTGTGGTCTACGATGTGAACTGTGGTCTATGGTTGATGGCAAGGCCCCAGGATGTGTAAGTCCATTGAGGGTGACGGGCCACACTTGTGGGAGATGTTTGTGTGGGATGTGGTGGGAGGTGTGGGATGTGGGGAACATAGGAATCCCGGTAGGTTCCGTGTAATATTTTAGGTAATCTAAGCACCTCTTAAATATATATATATATGTGTGTGTGTGTATATATATATATATATATATATATATATATATATATATATAACATTTTTGTAAGCAAATGCACATATATGCATATATATTTATATATCATTTCACAAATATTGGTATGTATTGTGAAAAATTTGATTTTTACCCACAATAAAAAATAAATTAATTAAAAAAAAAAAAAGAGGGCACTGAATGTTGGAAGGACTGTGCTATATTTATTACTTAATCCCTCAAACTCTTCAGGCAGACTGCTCTGTACGAAAGACCCTTAAATTAAGGAAGGTTAGGGTTAATTGGTGATGGAGGATACATCTAACTTGGTGCTGGGGAGATAAAGTAAACTAGACACACATTAAATATTTAGCCAGATTAGAAGTGCCGAGTCAGCATCAGCTTCCGGGGGGGGGGGGGGGGGGGG
>JAKSZT010053840.1:6988526-7014153 GCA_026826555.1 Tolypeutes matacus
TTTGTTTTTTGTTATTTTTTTAAAGATTTTATTTATTTATTCATTTATCCCCCCCTTGCTGCTTGTGCTCTCTGGGTCAGCTAACCTAACCACGCCGTGCGGGCGGGCTTGCCTTCACCAGGAGGCCCCGGGGACCGAACCCGTGGCCTCCCATATGGTAAACGGGAGCCCTACTGATTGAGCCACAGCCGCTTCCCCAGATTCCGTTCTTAACGCAGGTAAGTGATGGGATCATGTTTCCATCAGCCAGATGCCCAGGTGTCAGCTCTCAGGCAACAGGGAGAGAGTTTGGCAGGATTTTTGGTTTCTTGTTACAGCTCAGAAAGAACTATCTAGGTTGATAAGTAAACTGAGCTTGCATGTATGAGAGAGAGACAGAAAAAGGGGAAATCAGCATTTCAATTTTACAAGGAAATAAGAATATTCATCCTAATTAACCTTATTTTAAAGCCATTACCTCCATATACGTAATTATTCCCTCTGAGCTCTCAAATTGATGCTCAAGGGAGAGAGAAATAATGGATGACAGAACAAACGAATGACTGCATGTTTGCACAAATACTACCGAGTCTGTCGGGCTAGGGTGAGGCTCTCTGAGTAGACAATGGGACCCACTCCCAGGCTGGACCACAGCCTTCTCAGCTTGCAGTATGGAGGTTGCCCGCCTGGCCCCTGGCTCAGAGCCCCAGTCCCTCCCACCTCCCACCATCACTGGCAGCCTAGACCCGAAACCCCAAATCCCCTTCATCTGTCAAAGCTCCATTGCCTTGGGGATAGGGCCACTCTATTATTCAGGTGGAATGTTTGGGATATTAACTATTTTGCCAGAAGCTTGAGATAGACGGTGAATAAAGCAGACTAGGTGCCTGTTCTCACTGAACTCACAGATATTCGAGGAATAATCACTTAAACCATGGGCAAACGTAACAGGACATAAGTGTTATGAAGCACAGAACAATGGGGGAGGGTGTCACCGGGAAATGCTTTCTTGGGAAGAGATGCATGATCTAAGAGTTGAAAGATGGGTAGGAGTTAACTGAGAGAAGTGGAAGGGGAGCAGGTGGTAGAGAATAATCTGGGGATAAGGACCAGCGTGTACAAAGGCCCTGTGGTGGGACAGTGCCAGACCCAGTTGTCCAGCAGGCCAGTGTGGAAGAAATGTGGAGTGTGGTGGCATGAGGTGAAGCTGGTCAAGTGTGCAGATTACATGAAGGCCTTGTGGTCAAAGCAAGACTTTTTCTAAGAGTGATGGAATGCCATTGTGCAAAGGGGTTGAGCAAGGGAAGGGACTTTGACAGTTTTACAGTTTGAAGCAATTGCTCTGGCTGCAGACTGGGGGGAAAATGAGTAAGGGACCAAATAGGAGGCTGGCAGGTCAATTAGGAAGCCATGGCTAGAGTGGGCATGTCCCTGGAGCAGATGAGTTTGGAGACAGAGAGAAGTGGGTAGACTCAAGAGATATTTAGGAGGGAAAATCAGTAGGACTTCCAGCATGATACGCAACTAAGAGAGTAAGGACTGGGAGGCATGTGTTACCTCTCAGGTCCCAACATGGAGCCATCTAGCCTCTGACCAAGTAAATTTGGGGGGAGGGAATGATGTCAATGCTTTATGGAAAGTTGTAAATGAAGGAAACTTCTGGCTTGTGAGTTGAGCTCTCCTGCCCTGTAGTGTCCATCTCGTGGGCCTCTTGCAGTCTTCAGCAATTGAGGATAACTGAATGTACTGTTCTCACCACCACCCACACCCTACCCCCCAATCCCCCATGTAGGTCTGGTTGTGGAAAGAGCATGGACTTTGGGGTCTCCCAAAGTCTTGGGATCTTGAGAAGACCACTGCACCTGTAAAATCAAAGAAGCAGGGAAGCAGATGTGGCTCAAGCAGTTGGGCGCCCCCCTACCCACAAGGGATGTCCCAAGTTCAGTTCCCGATGCCTCATAAAGAAGACGGGCAAGACAGCAGGCTGATGTGACGGGCTGGTGCAGGGAGCTGATGCAATGAAGAGACACAGTGAGGAAACATAATGAGAGACACAACAAAGCAGGGAGCAGAGGTGGCTCAAGAGATTAAGCATCTCCTTCCCACATGGGAGATCCCAGGTTTGATTTCTGGTGCCTCCTAAAAAGAAGACAAGCAGACACAGAGCACACAACAAATATACACAGAGAGCAGACAGCGAGGCAAACAATGGGGTGGAGGGGAGGAAATAAATAAAATAAATCTTTAAAAAAATCAATCAAAGGAGCAGCTGGTAGCATACAAGGACATAAGGATTAAAGGAGTAAGACTGGGTGAAAGGGTCCTGGCCTCACACCTCCCCTCCTTCAGCCTCCTTCCTGCTGGGTTTTTCTTCTGATCACCTATTGCCGCCTGACTTTGTACAGATTTCACACATTTGTATCGTTTATCGTTTGTCTTTCCCTTGAAAGGCAGTCCCATGAGGGCTGGGATTTCCCACTGTTTTGTCCCCTTCTGTGCCCCTGGACCCTAGAGCAGTGCCTGACACATGGCAGCACGTATGAAATAAATGTATGTCAGGTGACCCGATGTATCGTGTTTGATGCACCATAGCGAGCCTCAGGCAATCTCTTCTGGAACCAAGCCTGCGTCTAAGTGAGTGAGTCTCTGAGGGTAAAATATAAATATTGCCCATATCATACTCCAACAAGTCAAAACTAAACCTAAGTCCTCAAATGAACCATTTTCTCTCTCGCCACCTCCCCTGCACCGCCATACAATGTGTACACACAAACATAAACACCCAAACATACATACAAACACACACACGCATAAACAAACACGTGCATACACACTCAAATGTACACACACAAACACACAAACATAAATACAAACACACGGTCACAAATGCACCATGCCATTCCCTCCTCCCAGGATGCCCTCCTCCTTCCAAGTCTTTCCAGAAAATTCCTCTCTCCCCTTCAACTCTCAACTCAGATGTTGCCCCCTTTATAAAGGGTCCCCTGGCACCCACAGGATGGCCTTCAGCCCTGGCTGGGGCTGTGTGACACCCTGGATCCCTATCCCCACAGCTGTAGGGCCCCTTGGAATTCCCTATAGATGGGTTCCTCACTGGGCTGAGCTCCCCAGGACCAGGGACCATTTCTTACTGATGGAAGGTTTGTCAAATCTATTTTCATCCTGAATCAATTCTGTATTTCTCCATAGCATCCCCCCAACACCTTACAAAGGATATTGGTCAATGCAGATTTCTCATTCCATGTTCCATCAGGCCTTTGGGCCCCTGCCCGTCTGTCCTCACATTCTCTTCGTGTCACCAGGCTCCCAAAACTCTGTGACCAGACTTGGACAAAGCCTTACCCACTTAGCTAATGGTGGTCCTCTGTTTAAAGGGTTCCTGGCATATTCAAACAATGTTAGTTATTCCTGACAAAAATAATAAATGTGGTGTGGTAGCAGAACATTGTATATGTAATTAACAGCACTGCATTATATATTTGAATGTGGTTAAATGGGAAGCTTGAAATTGTAAACATGTTACTAGGATAATTTAAAAAAACAGGACTGTACAACACAAACAGTGAACACTAATGCAAACCAGGGGCTACAGTTAATAGTACAATTACAATAACATTCTTTCACAAACTGCAACAAATGTACCACGCTAATGCAAGGTGTTAATAATAGGGTGGTATATGGGAACTCTGTATTTTCTGCATGATTTTTCAACTTGTCTAATAAAAAGTGATAAAGATGCCTATCTTTATCCCTGAGCTAATTTGCAACATAAATAATTTGTTAAAAATAAATTTGTAACAGATAGCATTTTTTCAACAGAATATTAACATCTGAGATTTTATCCAGTAATTCATTCATTCACTCATTCATTATACACTTATGAAAGCTCTGTTTATTGTTATTAGCAATAATTATATGGGTAATACACAAAGGAGTCAGCCATGAATCCTGCAGGCAGATAGCTTATGGTCTGTCTGGAGAGAGAAAGTATATAAAAAAAAATAAAAAATAAATGAAGAAAGAGATCAATGGTGTAAGGGAGAAAGAAAGCATTTGAGAAAAGGCTATCTCTAATTGACAAGATCTGTTTGCTCAAGAGCCTTGGAAATAGAACAAACAACATGAAGAAAGGTACAAAGTTAAAAGGAAGAATGAGAAGTTTACTTTAATTGAGGAAGGAATACAGAAACTCAAACTGTCTAAAGAGATCCATTTGTCAACTGCCTTTCCTGTAAGTAACAAAACAAGCAATCGTTGCCCTAAGCCTCTCACTCACTGTACATCGTGGCTCAATGAGGCTTACATTGACATGAGGGGTAGGGTGGGGATCCAAATCTCCTTGGGCACTTGTAGAAGGGATGGGCAACAAGGTGTAGTTTGAAAAATAAACCCTCCTCAATATTCTGATAGATCGCCTGACCAAAATGAGCTCAGAAATGAATTTGTTGCCTTTTTAAAACCCTGAAATAAGAAAATCAAATTGCACTGCCCCCAGTCAAAAGCCTAAGATAAATGATTCTTGCAACCTCGACATAACTTTTCAGTTAAATATTGAAGCCAATTTCATAATATATGAATGCAAACTTTACCAGTTTAATTTCTGGGAACCACAAAAATAAAGCCACATTTGTTATGTGCAATAACAATCAACATTTGATCTTAAAATAACAATAAATCATTAAATATCTAAAAAATAATAACAATGGTATGTAAACAAATAAATATTTATGCTACATTAACAGCCTCTAATGAGGACAGATAGATTTTTTTTTTAAAAAGCAGTAGACTAACAAAAGTAGTAGAAAAACCATGCACAAAGTTTTTGCTTCTGGTTGGTTCTGGCTGCTTAAGAATCATCTGTATTGTAAATATTCTTGTTTCCACACTAGGTTTACGCATCTTGCCACTGTTGAGTTTCTGTGCTCACCTCCGCACAGGCACACAGGGCAAAGGCGAACATTTGCACCTCTTCGTTTACTTTCCTGGTCCTGTTGAATAATTCACTGCCTGATTGATGCAGGAGTTTCCAGGGGCTGCTGAGCAGATCTGGGAGCTAGTGGAAGTAGTGAAGCACAGAAGTACCAAATTTTTGCCTTTAATTAAAGTTCCTGCCCAGCGCTGGTCTCCCAGCCCAGTCAGGGGAGCAGCTGCTTCCCCAACATTCTACATAAACCAAACAGCTTTACAAACCCCAGAGCTGGCTCCCTGACTCCCATGATCCCGTTCTGTTAAGTCTCATATACTGTGAAATGCCTTATAAATTAAAACATTTATGGGAAATCATGCTGACAGGCAGCAAAGTCTGTCAAAAGAAAAAGAGAGAAAAAAAAAAAAAAGGGAAAAAATCATGCAGGCTATGTCAGGTCTCCAGCCTCGCAGCCTGGATATGTAGAACGTTTGAGTGAAATTTGGGAATGTGCCTTTTACATTCCAGTTAAATCCATGAGAATATGCTCCAATGTCTGTATCTTCCACTGGACAGGTCTGTCAGAGAGTAGACTCTTTCAGACTCTTTCAGACCAGAGCTTAAAACATCATTTACTCTGCCATGCTTCCATCAAACAAGCATTCCCAGCATGCTGATGGAGCACTGAGGGGCACAAGGAAAGCAGAGGTAGGGTACACCCAACCCTCCCCTCAGGGATCTTACAATCTGTTGGGGAAGAGATGAATGAAGAGACAAGCACCAAACACTGGGTGAAACATGGGGACAGAGAAATGTAGGGGAGCTTTGGGGGGCACATAGGAGTGACTCACTTCCACTGGGTGGAATCTTAAAGAGTGGATGGGAGAAAACCAGGCAGGAGAGAATGTTCTAGGCAGGAGACAGCACCAGTCAAGGCCCAGGGGTGAGAAAGGGTAGATACGCACACATCATAGCTGGAGCCCAGAGTTCAAGACAAGGAGAGGAAAGAGATGGGGCTGAAAAGGGAGGGGGGCTAGCTCATGAGTGATCCTGCACTCCAGGCTAAGTAATGGAACATAATGGACAGCGGAGCCAAAGCAGCAATCAGTATAGTTAGACTCACAGAGACCTATGGCATTGGCTGGTTGATCCTAGTGTCTTAGGAAAGAAATAGGCGGGCAGGCTCCTAACGTCTTACTGGATCTCCATAAGCAGAATTCTAGGGTTAGTGAACAGAGTCGAACCTGAATCATCAAAACAGTAAGTTGGGACCCTTCAACCAAGTCCCAAATTTGAGCCATTTTATGGGCCCAGAGGCCCTGGAATGAAGGGGAGCAAGGTCCTCATGATGTAGGATCCCACTATACTGCTAAAAATTTATATGCTTCATCTTCCTCCCAGCTTTCCCCAGATGTACCTACAACCTTTTACCAGGGTGACTGGGCATTGTGGAAAGGGAAATTACCAGAATTTGGGGAGGGGTTTACTGGACACTAACTCTGAACTGACAGTAATTCCTCAAGACCAAAATCCATGACTGTGGCCCAACAGTCAGAGAAGGAGCATATGGAGGTCAGTTGCCCACTACCTCACAGCTGGCCCAGTGGGTCGCTGAACCCACCCTGGTGTTATTTCTCCAATTCCAGAATGCATAATTGGAATAGACATAGTCAATGTTGGGGGTTGCATCATGTCCCCCATAAAGACATGTTCAAGTTTTAATATGTGTTCCTGTGGGTTAACCCACTTGTAAACAGGATCTTTGAAGATCCTATTTAGATGAGGCCAATGAGGATGGGCTTTATTCCATATGGCTGAAGGCCAAAGGAAATTGGATAAGATAGCAGAAGCCAGGAGTAGGAGAAGCTGGAAATTCACCAAGCCCAGAGAATTACCAACTCCAGAATGCTACAGACCTGGAGGAAGCATGGTCTTGCTGACACTTTGATTTTGGACTTCTAACCTCAAAAAATGTGAGACAATCTGTTCCTGTTGTTTGAACAACCAGTGTATAGTATTTGTCATAGCAACACTCACTAACCAGCAAAATCCCCACTGATCCATGTAGTGAGGGCTATTATAGTAGGAAAGGACAAGTGGAAGCCACTATAAATTCCTCTTCCTAAAAAATGGCAAACCTAAAGCAATGCTGCATTTCTGTAGGGATTACCACCATCAAAGGCACATCCTCTTTCAACTTGCCTATTTTGCCTATGCAAAAAACAGATGAGTCTTGGAGAATGACAGTGAATTATTGTAAACCTTACAGGCAGTGACTCCAATTGCAGCTGCTCTTCCAGATTTAGCAAATTTACACATCCCCTGGTATCTGATATGCAGCTCTTGATCTGGGGGATGCTTTTTTCTCAATACCTATTAGTAAAGATCACCAGAAACAATTTGCTTTCAGCTGGTGTATTAGTCAGCCAAAAGGGTGCTGATGCAAAGTACCAGAAATCTGCTGGTTTTTATAAAGGGTATTTATTAGGGGGTATTTATTACCAGGCCACAAAGCATAAGTTACTTCCCTCACCAAAGTCTGTTGCCACATGTTGGAGCAAGATGACTGCCAACATCTGCAAGCGTTCAGGCTTCCTCTTCCTCCTAAGGCTCTGTGGTGCCAGCTTCTTCCAATATCAGCTGTAGGCTGGGATAAGTCTTATCTCTCTCCTAGGGCTTGTCTCTCTCCAGGCTCAGCTGCTCTGCTCTCTCCACAAGGCCAGCTGTAGACTTTCAGGCTAACAGCTCCTCTCTCTTCCCAGGGCCTCTGCTATGTCTAATGAAGCCTTCTCTCATTCCTCACATATCTGCTTTCTGTGTGTTTATTTCCCAGGGCTCCAGCATTAAAAACTCCTACTAACTCCTCTGCCAAGTCATTTTCTTTGTAAGTCCCCACCTACCAAGGCGGCGGGGACTCTATGTCCTACTGACATGGCTCAATCAAAGCCTTAATCATTATTTAAGTAAAAATGAAACCTCTGAATCCAATACAATCTAATATGCCCAGAGGCATATTTCACAACATAATCCAATATCTATTTTTGGAATTCATAAATAATACCAAACTGCTACAGCTGGCAAGGCCAGTAATACCTTCACTGTCCTACCTCAGAGGTATATCAACTCTCCAGGCTTAGTCATAATTTAGTGTGCAGGGAACTCGATATTCCTTCCCTGACGCAAGACATCACTTTACATTGATGGTATTATGCTGATTGGACTTGGGAAAAATAAATTTGTATCTACTCTGGAGACACTGATAAAACATTTATGATGCCAGAGGGTGGGGAGAAAATCCCACAAAAATTCAGAAGCCTTTCCCCTCAGTAAAATTCTAAAAATCCAGTGGTCTAGGGCATGTTGAGATATAGCTTCTAACGTGAAGGATACATTGTTGCATCTGGTCCTTCCTCCTAACAAACAAGAAACACGAAACCTAGTGGGCCTCTTTGGATTTTGAAAGCAATATATACCTCATATGCTGCACTACTCCAACCCATTCACCAAATGATCTTAAAAGCTGCTAGTTTTGAGTAGGCCCCAGAACAAGAGAAGACCATGCAACAGGCTGTTGTGCAAAATGTTCTGCCACTTAGGCCATATGATCCAGCAGATCCAATGGTGCTTGAAATGTCAGTGGCAAATAGAGATTCTTTTTTGGCATCTTTACCTGACCCCTATAGGTGAATCACAGCACACACCCTTAGGATTTTGGAACAAAATGCTGTCATCCTCAGAGATAACTACTCTACTTTTG
Source organism: Tolypeutes matacus (assembly GCA_026826555.1). NCBI lineage: Eukaryota > Metazoa > Chordata > Mammalia > Cingulata > Chlamyphoridae > Tolypeutes > Tolypeutes matacus. The sequence continues at coordinate 6,997,187 of JAKSZT010053840.1, forward strand.
AGTAACAGCTTTCCTTCTATTGGACCTTAGTGGAGACTGAATGCTAAACTAAAGGCCACCAAGCTACCATGCAAATTTAGCTGCAGATGGGTGTTATCTGACCCATCAAGACAATTTCACAATTTTTTTTTAAAGTTTATTTATTTACTTTATCCATTTTAAACCCCTCCTTCCTCATTTGTTGTTTTGTGTCCATTCGCTGGGCAATTCTCTGTGATGGCAATTCTCCTGCCATCTCTTCTCATCCTCCTCCTCCAGGCTTCACCAGGATTCGATCCTAGAGACCTCTTATATAGGAGAGAGGTGTCCTGCCACCTGCGCCACCTCAGTTCCTGGTTTTTTGGAGCTTTCGGAGCATCTCGTCTTGTCTCTCCCCTGCGTCTCTCTCCTGTTACGTCATCATCTTGCTGCATGGCTCCGGGGCCTGGTGGCTCACCGGCACACAGAGCCTGGCAGCCCATGCGCCTTCTATATATATTTTTTATTTTACCGGGAGGTCCGGGGGATCGAACCCAGGTCCCCTTATATGGCAGACGGATGCCCAACCATTTGAGCCATATCCGCCCTCCCACAATTTTTAACATTAGTGTTTTTTTTGTGTTTTAGTTGTGTTTGCAAGTTAAAGCATTTGTCATTTTTCTTTAAAAAAATAATAATGCACAATATCCATATGCATAAGGTGTTTCTTCTATTTATAAGGTTGAAAATTCTGGATAGCTCTTTAAACATTGTAAAAAAAAAAAAAAAAAAAAAAACTTGTTAAAAACAAAATCAGCTAGCCTGACCCTTGCTGTCCTCAAGCCTATAAGACAGTTGAGAGGATTTATATTTCTCTGCAAACATGGGAGTACTTTCGAATCAACCCAGTTTCAGGGTAACTGTTTTGCTTCATTCAGTCAGAGGAGAAGAAAGGAAGAGCATATATTAGCTATATTTTAAAGCCCTTATTCAGAGGTGCTTTTCTGGCTCTCTCCATATATTTAATAATGTAGTAGTCTTTTAAAGATTACTGGGGAGGATGTGAAAAGAAAGAGAAAAATATTATTCAGAAGACAGGGGATTCCAGTTATATTGGGTGACAGAAACTGCATCACAGAACTTCCCTGCCTAATTCTTAATAACATAAGCAAAAAAATAGTGAAAGCATAAATAAAAGGCCCCATCCCTCTCCAAAAATATTTTTCTCCAACAATAACTAAGTGAGGAGTGAGGTATACTCTAGCACAACACATTCCCACAACAGGAAGCCAAGGCAAGTGGCACAAGAGGTGGAACAACCAGTATGCCATGTTTCACCTGCGCCATCCCAAAAAGCACATTGATGAGTCTACAAAATCCTGAGAATTCCACGAACACCTTCAAACCCAGAGTGAAGCAAATGTTTTACTGAGGAAAAGTGGAAGTGGTTGTGGGCTCCTGGGGTGGAGCAGGTGAACCTGGGGGTGGATTGTCTGTCCCTGTGGGAAGTAATGATACATAGAATTAGGTTCAGATCTAAGTCACCCTCCCAGTAACAGAGAACCCTCTCACATAGGTGTTTACTCCAGTATCAAATACTTCAGCAACCCTAGGCAGGCTGTGGACATGGGTATTCTCAGAGAAACTGCACTCCAGTCCAGCCCTCTTTCAGTCCCTCAGGCTGCAAAAGCCCAATAAAACTTTGAACACACAGAAGCTCTGAGGGGAAAGTAAATGAGCCTTGGATAATGCAGAAAGTGCCATAGAGTTGAGGAGAGCAGGTTGGAGCTCTGGTCACTGCTGCCTGATGAAAAGATTCAACTGCACAAACAACAGACACACATTCATTAATAATAATAATAATAAATGAGGAGGCAGAGGAAAAGGGACACAGCATACGAGGGCAAAGAACCTAACCTAGAAGAAAACATAAACTGGGGACTAAAATAAATGCCTCACAATTGCTTTTAATCAAACAAAAACTTAAAAGGACCTAAAGTATATAACGAGAGTTGAGAGACAGGATGATAAAACATAATTAAATGAAAAAGGAGATTATAGACATATGGAAACAAAGTGACAGACAAAACAACACCATTACATCATTATAAACAGGAAGAAACAATAAACACCACTGAAAATCATTTCTCCCATGCAGAAAAAGCTTGGCAAAGTATTTATTTAGCAAACACATGGAGCACTTACTATGTGGTATATTACCCCAAATAAATAATGAGGAAACTGAGGTTCAGTGAGGTCAAGTTACAGGACAATTATCACAAGTGAAAAAGAGAGACAGAATAGGATATTAAAGGTGGTAATAGCAGGGAAAGAAGCTTAAAAAAACAATCAAAGCATGCCTCAACACATTGAATAGATAATGTCTTCCCAAAACTAGCAAGCAAACATTTCTGAAATTGAGAAGAAAAAATAATCCTTTATTTTTAAAAAAGGAACATGCTGATCAAGGAAAACTTAAATACATCAAATAATACTAAAATGTATTATTTCTTATTAGCTATTAAAATTAAAGGATGAAGAAATAATTTTTCAGGCATCCTGGACATGTAAAATAACCTAGAAATTTCTCAACACCAATAACAATGTCAAAAGAAAACGGAGAGCAGGGGTAGCTCAGTGGTTGAGCTCCTACTTCCCATGTATGAGGTCCCAGGTTCAATCTCCAGTGCCTCCTAAAATTAAAAAAAAAAAAAAAGGTTTAATATCCATGATATATAAAGAGATGATACAACTCAATAATAAAAAGACACTACCCAATCAAAAAATGGGCAAAAGACTTGAAAAGGCAAATGTTCAAAGAAGAAATACAAATGGTAAAAAAACACATGAAAAAATGTTCAGCATAACTAGCAACTAGGGAAATGCAAATCAAAACTATAATAAGATATCATTCACAACTATTAGACTTGCTGTTATTAAAAAGTCAGAAAACTGCTAGTGTTGGAGAGAGTGTGGAAAGAAAGGATGCTTATTTACTGTGGTGGGAATGTAGAATGGTACAGCTACTGTGGAGAATTGTTTGGCAGTTCTTAAGGAAGTTGAATATAGACTTGCCATGTGATCCAGCAATATCATCGCAGGTATATACCCAGAAGTACTGAGAGCAGTGACACAAATAGACATCTGCACACCAATGTTCATAGCGGCATTATTCATGATCGCTAAAAGTTGGAGATGATCCAGGTGTCCATCAACTGATGAATGGATAAACAAATTGTGGTGTATACACACAATGGAATATTATGCAGCAGTAAAAAAGAAATGAAGTCATAACGCATATGACAACATGGATGAACCTGCAGGACATTTTGTTGAATGAAGCAAGCCAGGCACAAAAGGACAAATACTTCTCTAATGAACTAAATGTAGTGTGTAAACTCATGGAGTTAATATTTAGAATATAAGTCACCAGAAAATAGAATGAGGGTAGAGAATGGAAAGTTAATCTGTGCAGAATTGGTAGAAAGGTTGTTTGCAAATTTTTGGAAATGAATAGAAATGGTAAAAGCACATCATAGTGTTTGTAACTAGCAGTGTTATTATATGGGTATGACAGTAGTTGAAAGGGTAAGTCTATAGTCATGCATGTTATTAAAAGGAATGCTAAAAACTGTAACACAGGACTGTATAAGATAGTAAAACCTCATGTAAAACACAAATATGGTTGATATTGCATATATAAGACTGTTTTCACAAAATATAAATACAAATAAACTAGAGAGACAGAAACAGAATAGCAGCTATGTATGGCAGGGAAAGCATAGAGAAGTTGAGAGGTGATGAGTTTTTTTATTTGTTTGTTGTCTTTATTATTATTATTATTATTATTGGAATAATGAAAATGCTCTAATAATGACTGAAGTGATGGATGCACAACTGTGTGATTATACTGAATACCACCGATTGTACAATTTGGATGGATTTATGCTTTATTAATATGCATCAATAAAACTGATTTGTTAGGAAAAAAAACAGGGTGGTGATATCACAGAAAATAGCAAAGTAGGGGGCTCAAAATTTGGTTCCTCCACTGAAGCAACCATTAAACTGGCAAAAACTGACAGAATCAACTTTTCCCCAACTCTCTAAACTAATCAAAAGCTTACAGCAACCAGGAGAGTACTTAATGAAGAAAGAGGCTGCTAAATTTTGGTAAGAGAGCATTATGGTGTTTTTGCTTGCCCATCTACATTTCCAGTTCAATAATGGCTGGGAGATGGCAGTTTGTGTTCCTGGAGCAGCTTTCTGTTTCCAGTGGAGACAATACAGACCATGTTCTCAAAAAATTGCACTTGTGCATTTTGACCTGTTAGCCATTTCCCCAAGGCTGGTGTTTGTTTTGCCCACTCAGGCTGCAGGAGCTTCTGTTAAAATAATGTAAAACCATATACAGTCTGCAGACAGCTGAGGCAAGGGATAGAGAATATGGCAAGAAACAGACAGACCAAAAATTCTGACAAAGAGAAGGCTAAGGAGAAAGATGCATGAGGGAATATGGGCTTTGAAAGGCTCCCACATATGGAGTCTGAAGGACTCCAAAAAAGACCTGGGAGGGCTCCCAGGCTTGTATCTCTGGCCAATTTTTGGGTTCTGTACAGCAGAGATGAAACAACAGCAGAGTTGTAGGCAACCCAAAGGAGTGCCACAGATCAGTTACTCTGCAAAGATGGTGAGAGTATGTTTGTGGGTTTTTTCCCCTGTTGGGTTCTGACATTTAAGATCAGGTCATTGACTATTCACTGAAGTTTTATAACAAAGACTTCAGTGACCACACATGACAAGAAGTACAGTCTTTACAAAAATAGTTTGGAAAAGTCACTAAACAGACACCTACAGCCCTTAATAAGTAAAATAATAAATCCTGGGGGAGGGGGGATAATCTGATTTCCAAATTACTACATAGTGATAGTCAAAATTATTTAGTTTTCAAAAAAATAAGTATAAGGCATACAAATAAACAGGAAAGCATAGTCCATTCACAAGGGGAAAAAAAAAGAAATTCGTAGAAACCATCCCTAAGGAAGACCAGACATTGGGCTTACTAGACAAAGACTTTAAACCAACTATCTTAAATATGATCATAGAGCTAAAGGAGACCATGGACAAAGAACTAAAGGAAACCAAGAGGAAGATGTCTGAACAAGTAGAGAATATCAATGATGATATAGAAATGAAAGCAGAATTAGAACAGAAATAGAAATTCTGGAGCTGAAAAAGTACAATATTTAAAATTAAAAAGTCACTATAGAGGTTGAATAGCAGATTTAAGAAGGCAGAAGAAACATTCTGCAAACTTGAAGATAAGACAACTGAAATTATCCAGTCTGAGTAGCAGGAAAAAAAAGTATGATGGAAAATAGACAGGGCCTAAGGGATCTATGGGAACCCATCAAACATACCAATATATGTGTTATGAGAGTCCAAGAAGGGGAGAAGAGAGAGAAAGGGACAAAAGAATATTTAAAGACACAATGGACAACATTTTCCCAAATTTGATAAAAGAACCTCAGAAAGCTCTGTGTAAGATGAACTCAATGAGAGCCACACCAGGACACATTATTATCAAACTTTCAAAACACAAAGAGAAAGAGAGAATCTCAAAAACAGCAAAAGAGAAGCAACTCATCATGTCCAAGGGATACTCAATAAAATTAGCTGCCAATTTCCCATCAGAAACCACAGAAGCCAGGGGGCAATGGGGTGACATATTTAAAGTGCTGAAAGAAAAACGCTATCAATCAAGAATTCTATATCCAGCAACACTGTCTTTCAAAAATGAAGGAGAAATTAAGACATCCAAAGATAAACAAAAGCTGAGGGAGTGTGCCACTAGTAGATATGCCCTATAAGCAATGCTAAAAAGAGCCCTTCAGGCTTAAATGAAAGGACAAGAGGTAGTAATTTGATGCCATACAAAGAAATAAAGAACACTGGTAAATATACCTACACAGGTAAATTTAAAATCTAGTACTGTATTTTTCATATGTAACTCCTCTTCTTGTTTTTTAAATCACTTAAAAAGACAAAAAGCTAGGGTGGCTATATTAGAGTCAGACAAAATAGACCTTAAGTCAAAAATTGTTATAAGATATAGAGAAAGACATTATCTATACATTGATAGAGGGTCAACTGATCAAGAAGATATGTCCATTATATATATATTATATATATTATATAAAATATATATATAAAATATGTATTATATATATAAAATTTATATATATAAAATATAAAATCACAGATCCCTAATATATATGAAGCAAACACTGACAGAATTGAAAGGAGAAGTAGACATCTCTACAATAATAGTTGGATACTTAAATACCCTTCTTTTAATAATGGCTAGAACATATAGACAAACTATCAGTGAGACAACAGGGGACTTGAACTACACTATAAAACAACCAGACCTAACAGATTATAAACAGAGCGCTCCACCTAACAACAGCAGAAAAAACATTCTTCCCAAGTGTGCATGGAACATTCTCTAGATGAGATCATATTTTGGGTTGCAAAACAAGTCTCAATGAGTTTTAAAAGATTAAAATCACTCAAAGTATCTTCTCCAACCACAATGGAATGAAACTAGAAATCAATAGTTGAAGAAAAACAGGAAAATTTACAAATACGTGGAAATCAAACAGCACACTATTAAATGGCCAATGGGGTCAAAGAAGAAATCAAAAGAGGAGTTGGAAAATACTTTGACATGCAAGAAAATGAAGAAATAACAGTAAAACTTAAGTGATGCAACTAAAGCAATTCTCAGAGGGAAGTTTATAGCTATAAACACCTACATTAAAAAAGATAGATATCAAATCAGTAACCTAACTTTATACCTTAAGAAACTAGAAAAAAGAAAAGAAGACTAAATCCAAAGCTACCAGGAGGAAGGACTTAAAAAAGATTGGAGCAGAGATAAATTAGAGACTAAACAATAGTAGAAACAATCAGAAACACAAAACAGTAGAAGAAAAAAACTTGTACACAAATGTTCATATCAGCACTTTTCACAATAGTTTAAAGATGGAAACAACCCAAATGTCCATCAATTGATGAATGGATAAACAAAGTGTGGTATATCCATGCAGTGGAATATTATTCAGCAATGAAAAAGAAAGAAGTACTGATACAGGCTACAACATGGATAAACCTAGGAAACATTATGCTAAGTAAAAGAAGCCAGGCATAAGAGGCCACATTGAATGATTTCAATTATAGGAAATACCCAGAGTTGACAAATCCTTAGAGACAGAAAACAGACAACTTGTCAAGGGCTGAAGAGAAGGGAGAATACAAAGTGAATGACTACTTAATGGGTATGGGGTTTCCTTTGGGGGTGGTAAAATATTCTGGAACTAGTTAGTGGTGAAGATACTAAATGACACTAATGTTCATTTTTATGGGATATGTATTTAATTATAATCTTAAAAAGAAAAAAAAGATAATTGAGCAACAAGTCCTGAGGGAAAGAATGTGGGATACTAATACCCAGTCAAGGCATCATTAAAATGGAAAGGCAATACATTGTTTTGTTTTGTTTTTTAAGGAGGTACTGAGGATTGAACCCAGGACCTTGTACATTGGAAACAGGCAATCAACCAGTGAGCTACATCTGCTCCCCAAGATATCTTTTAATATCACTCAGGCACACAAGCAAGAAAAAACTCAGAAATTACCAAATCCATGAGTCTCTCTTTAGAAAACTATTTTACAAAAAATCTAGGCAGTTAAAAGAGGAATCAAAATAAATAATTCCAGGATGGAAAAATGATGACAAAATGACTAGTGGTGAGTAATGAATCTGTTGACATTTCTAACTAATATGAAACAGCTACAGGAGTTCTGCTTATAGAATAGAACAGGGATGTTGCCCGTCCAGCTAAAATAGAAGCACTAATAAAACAAACAACAAAGGGAAAGTGTTTGGAGGGTATATGGAAATACAATGTAAATAGTGCTGATATCAACCATCTTTCATAGCAAGGAGTCAATCAATACTGTATGAAATTGAAAAACGTCTTTAAAAAGGATTTCAACTTCTTAATGGCTTGCATAACCTCTTTTTTAAACTCAAAGAGCTCTTGCTTATTTAGTCTCCTCTGACAGCCTTCAGTTTTTCCTGGGTAACAATAAACAAGAATAAAGGTGGCCACCATGTGTGGAGCACGCCTTTGGAACAGCACCAAGGCAGGCACTGCACATGCACGGTTTCACCAAACTTCCCAAGAAGCCTGTGAGATGGGCAAGATCACAAGACCATTTATCCCAGGCAGACATGAGTCTGAGAGGAATACCTGGACCTGCCCGGTTATAGACCCAGAAGTCATCCCATTTGCTCCGGCGCCTCTCTGGGCCTCCAAGCCTGCTGCTCTGTTTCGGCCAAACCAAGTGGAGTCAAGCGCTCAGCAAGCATCCGGGCCAAAGACAGATGCCCAGCAGTGGACAAGGCAATGCCAGGTGAGGCCTCAGGGCAAGAGCCGGTTCTGCTGGGGAAGAGTGCAATGCATCTTAAAAACATCGCCATAATGGAAGAAAATACAACACTGAGGTGGAGCCAGTGGCCACTGGACACTTCAGGGACAGGGAGAGGGAAAAGCAGTTGTAATACAAAGGCTTTTTTGGGACTTGGGAATTATCCTGAGTGACATTGCAATGACAGATATAGGCCATTTTACATCAGCATATACCATGCAGAACTGTGTGGGGGAGAGTGTGGTCTACAATATGAACTATGGTCCATGCTTAATGGCAAAGCCCCAGGATGTGTATATCCATTGCAGGTGATGTGCCACACTAATGAAGGATGTTTATGTGGGAGGTTATGGGAGGTGTGGGAGGTGGGGAACATGGGAATCCCCGTAATTTTTGTGTAACACTTATGTAATCTAAGCATCTTTTAAAATATAACAAATTTTAATTAAGAAAAAAAATAATAATAACATCACCATGTAAAATGATCACATCGTTTGTGTGAGAGTGTAGGTATATATGAGACAGGGCAGAAAAATGTATGCTAGTCAATTCTAATGGGAAGCACTGTTTGTATATGAAGAAACCTTTAAGCATGCAACTTAGAGTGAAGACTCAACTCCAAACACCTGGTGACGCTCAGCGGTCACTAAGCTGCGCTGTTGTGGCATTGGAGGGGGGCAGGGGGTTAAGCCAAATTTACCTTGACCTCCAAAGGTCAGGAGGGCCCCAGCTGACATCTGGGATGTAGCCATAAAGATGTGGCAAGTGTTGCAGGAGCAGGATAAGGGGGAGTCTTAAATTCTGAGTGTGGAAAAATAAAAAAGTTCTCATTTTTTCCCATAATGGAGCAGAATTTCTGTCTCAAACTCCCATTCTGCTGATCACAGAAAATGTATTTTGTGCATAAAAGGCATTATTCCCCACACAGCTCTGGAGAGCCATAAACATCTTTAAGGCTGAGTGTCCGGGTGTCTGGTCCTTGGCCACTGCCCTGGGTGCCTTAGGGTCCCTGCTTAAATGACCCACACTCGGCTCAGGTCTCCTCCACTCTGGCACCCATCAACAAGAGGAAGCCCCACCCTCTCCAGTACTGTTCTCTCTCACGTAACCCCTCCTCAGATGTCTCATGCCTTCCCTAGACACGAGAGCTCTGGGATGCCCAGCAGCCCCATTACAGAATGGATTTGGCATCTCTGGGCAGAGAAGGACTTGGTCCTGGGGTTGGGGCTGGGAAGGCTTGCACCGATCCCGCTCCCCTATCTCCGCTCCCCTCCTGATCAGAGTCCTGGCGGCGTGGCTGGAAAGCTCTGTGCCCCGAGCAGGTTCAGCCGCTTGCTGCATTCCCGCTGTGCAGCTTTCGGCTAATTGCTTAACCTCTCTGGGCCTCTGGCGCTTTCACCATTTAGCGGTGATAGTGGTGCTTACTCGAGAGGAAAACGGGGACGGCTCTGCGCTCTCCCACAAGTGTGGGAGGCGGTAGACACGGAATGTGGGACGGCATAGAGCCCGCCAGCCCTCACCACCAGCCCGGGGTCTGCCTCCCGTAGCAAGCCCACCCGGGAGTCTACACGGAGTCGGGGAGGACAGGGTGTGATCCCGGGCAAGAAGGTAGTCCCTGATTGCTCCCCCTTCCCGGAGGGGTCCACCACGCCTGGAACAGCCGCTGCGGCCGGCTGCAGGTGGTGCCCCGCCACCGCCACCCTCCTCCGGCTGGTCTAGGGGGCGAGGCCGGCGGCCTTTTCTCCGCAGCGATGTTCGTCTCCACTGCGCGGCCACCCTGCACTGCGCAGAAGCCCTCACCTCCTTTTCTTCCTCTCCCGGATCAGCCCCTTACTCGCGGGGTGACCCTGGCCAGCAACGCCCATGCTCTGGGTCTCAGTTTCCCCATCTGCACAGCGCGTGGATGGACGGGTCGGGATCCCTAGAAGCCCTGGCGGCGGGGTTACTCCGGGTCCCCTCTCCAGCTGCGCTGGGCGAAGTCTAGCGTCCGCCGACATGCACAAGCCGCGCGCGCCCTCTAGTGCCTGCGTCCTCTGGGCGCAGATCCCGTGGGCTGGTCCAGAGCGCCAGGAGGAAGGAGGCAGGGGTGCCCGAGCACGGAGGAAGGAGAGAAGGACGCCACAGTTGTCGCCCTGGTGCACCGATGGGGTGACTAAACCTCAGGTGAGTGAAAAGCGAATGAGTGAAGAATGGATCAAGGTTATTGCAGGCACAGAGCAAGTGAAGGAGCAGAGGGACCGAGGCAGTTAGTGGCTTTTTGGGTGACTGGTTTCAAACCTGCCGCTTGGAATTTAAAAAGAATACTTCTCATGAAGCCCGCAGGCCTTGTGCTTAGAATACTTCCTCCAGCCTGTCTTACCTGCTTATGCTGGCGTGAAGCTCCTCTGGGTTCCTCAAAAGCTCCAAGCCCCCCTCCTCTTAGGACCTCTGTGCTTCCTCCTTCCTCTGCTCCAATTTTCCTCCCCTAGAGCTCAAGCTGCCCTTCGAGCCCAGCTAAGCGGCTTCAGCTGCTTCCTCCCCTTTCCTGTGCCCTCTGCCTCAGGACCCCTCCTTCCCCAACCAGGCTCTTGACCTCCTGTTACCTGTCTCCCTCTAGGTCTAATACACATGACCCAGGAACAGGTCTGGTGCTCGCCATTTAATCCCCAGAATTTGCTGAACACTGGGCACATAGTACCTGAGGAACAAATGCAAGATTCAGCACAGAAGCTGCTGCTCCCTGGAGTGAGCCCCCCACTCCCAGGACCCATCTGCTTGCCCTGAAGCAGAGTCCCCAGCCCCAGGACTAAGGAGGAGGAACCAAGGGAGCTGGAGGCCAGGAGAAGCCAGTCTGGGGCTCAAGGGGCAGGCAGCTCTGCCCACTTCAACACAGGGTGCAGGGCCTGGGGGCATGTGTTAAACACCTGCCCACTCCTCCCCACCTCCCTGCAGGCTTGGCCTCACCTCAACTCCAAGGTTCAAGGATCAAGAAGATGGTCATTGGCTTTTATGCTTACTTCAGCCACCAGAGATAAGATGACCTCCTCCCACCCCACCCCAAGTTCCACCAATCTATTTCCCCACTCGGTTTATCCCAGGGAGCCTGGCAGATTTCAATGCAGCCCAATTAAAGGGGCTCTGATGTGATAAAAATAGTGTCTGATATCCAAAGGGCTCCTACCCCAGGTAGCCCCTCCTCGGATCAAAGCACAGCCGAGAAAGCCCAGGTAACTCTTTCCTGCCTTGTCTGTGCGGTCAGATTTGCTTCTTATTGGCTGTCCAGGTACCACCAGTCACCTAGATTTTCCAATTTTCTGGACAGTGTGTCCTTTCTGGGTTTGCTCCTGGGAGGGGAAGGACATGCCAAATGGCCTCGGCCTCATTTAACTAGGCGTGGAGGTGACCTTGGAAAGGGCATCTGCTGGGGTGGCCCCCGGGCTTGGGCCAAGCAAAGAGGCTGGAGCCCAAGGCCTGTCCCTGGTCAGGGTCTCAGAGTGCCCTCACCCATCCCAGGGAGTCCCCAGAGTCAATTCCAACAAGCTTCCTGCTGGGTAGGAACCAAAGCGCGGGCAGAGGAGGGGCTATCTGAGCTCCAGGGAGCCAGCCCTTGACTTCCACCCTCGGTGAAACTCCTATGACACCTGGGAATCTGTAGGGGGTTCCTGCTACCTCAGGAACTGAGGGCTCAGCGTGTGTCATGACACAACCCCCGTGACTGTGTGCACATTGCCATGGTGCGTACCAGAAAGGTTGCTTCTCCTTCTCCAGATGAAGGATCTCAGCTGGACCCAGGGCAGCCAGCACCCAGAACCCGACCTTTCCAGGATGGACATCTCCATTTCCTCCTATCACCATGTGGCTAACAACAGTCCTCAAAATGTCACTGGGCTCGCGGCAAACTCCTCCAGCAATCCCATTGGCAGTATGATAGACAGGATTCCTTCTCAGCCTATAAATGTTGCTACAAGTAGGACGTGTCTGCTCTCTGCCTATAATGTCAACTCCGAGAGCTTTTGGAACCACCCAGCACGTCCACCCCTAGCATGTACAGTGGCCCTCTCACTCTCACCATCTCCCCTTCCCAGTTCATCTCCCAGCCAAGCATCCCCAAGATCCTTTGAAGATGAGGTTGCACCCACTTTCCCCTGCAGGTTGACTTAGCTGGAACTCACACTGAAATGTGCAGTGAGTTCTCCTGCAGTGGGGGCGTCTGAAGTCTCCATTCTGTTCTTTTAACCTCAGCTGGGTGCCACCCACGCTTCAAAGTTTAGTGGGAGATCTGGGCAGGGTTTATCCACAAGAACTGGGACACCCCCTCTGGGACTCTCTCCCCCTCTGAGATTGTTCCCCTACTCTCCAGCAGCCGCGGTGGCCTTGGCTTTGTCCTCTGGTTCTTCCAGTCAGTGAGACTTGGGTTTTCTGTCCTGGCTCATATCTGGAATGGTGTCAAACTTAAACTGTCAAAAAGGGGGAACAGAAAACTCACCCTGTGACCTCCTTCTTCCAGCCCGCCTCCTCCCAGTTCCTGCCTGCTTTTGGTCTCTCCATGCCTTCATTTGTTTTTCAATGCTGCATCCAGGGTTTAGCTGTGGCAGGGTTGGAGGAACAGGAGCCCCTCAACCCTCATGGGAGCAGGCACTGCACTCCCCCCCCCCCTTCCTCTTAGGATCTGGCCTTGAGTCTGACCATCTCAGCAGACCAGGTATTTCATTTCAAAGAGTCAGGGCAGGTGATATTTTTTTTCTATCTCCCGCTTCCCCATATCTAAAATAAGAACCAAGCACTCTCCCTACTGCTATACTTTAAAATATAATAAAAACTGCACAGGAACACCTATACCAATGAAAAAGTATCTCAACACAGACATTGGGAATTGAATCATGCCTCCCACCCCAAAAAAAGACATGTTCGTGTCTCATCTGTCTTCTTGTGGGCTGAACCCATTTGTAAATAGGAACTTTAATGTTGTTATTATTAGTTAAGGGGCCACCTCATTGAATGAATGTGAACCTTAATCCATATGACTGGGGGGCTTCAAAGAGAGGAAACGCAGACACAGAGAAAGCCACAGGAAGAAGCCAGAAGCCAACTGTGACAGTTTAAAGTTTTGTGAATCATGTTCTTTGAACTAATCCACTCCTGTGGTGTGAGAACCTTTGATTGCATTAGATTCAGTTAAGAGAGCTTGATTAGATCACTTTTGATTAGATTGCTTTAGGGCATTTGATTAGACTATGTCAGTGAGGCATGACCCAGGTTGGTTCTCCACCCTCTTGCTGGGGTCTTATATAAACTGAGAACTGGAAGCAGAAATACAGAGAGAAAGACAACCACCGTTTTGACCCTTCCATGTGGGAGAGAGGACTGCAGGAAGACAGAGAAGCCCTGAGAGGCTGAGAGAGAGGCTGGAGGCTGAAGCTGGAATCAGCAATGCACAGAGGCACAGAAAGAGGTCCCTGAGAGGGCAGGTCTGTGGAGCAGCTGAAGAGATAAGCCTGGCCATGTGCTTGATCATCCATAGATGAGCTCTGAGAGAAAACAGCCTGGAGGAGAAGGCAGAGACCCAGATGGAGAGCCGCCATCTTGCCTCACCACATGGCAGGACTCCAGGATCTTACAGCAGTCAACCTTTGGTGAGAAAGCATCTCTTACGATGCCTTGGACATTTTCTCAGCTTCAGAACTGTATGCTTCTACCCTTTATAAAAGCCAACCCATTTCTGGTGTTTTGCATCAGCAGCCTTAGCAAACTAAAACACCAGCATAAACAGCAGAGAGATGGTTGTGTGACCAGATTCTGCCATCACCAGAGCACTACTTACTCCTGGAGAAAGCACAGTCTTGCCGACATCTTGATTTTGAAACTTTAGGAGCCAATAAATTCTTGTTGTTTAAGCCAACCCATGCTGTGGTCTGTGCCATAGCTGCATGGAAAACTAAGACAAACAGGGAAACCCCTAGGAGCCTCAGCCTACAGAATACTGTCCACTCATCCCCAACCTGCACCCCTAACCTTGCAACAACTGCTTCCCTGTCCAACTTCACTGTCCCTGCATTCCATGACAGGCTCTGAAGTCAGGGAGGCCAATGAGCTTTCTCTACCAGCTCCATCCAATTGCCTTCTCCAGCAGGGATCCCTCTGTGGGATGAAGACCTCGAGCCTCTTCCCCTATCCCTGGGAAGCCCAGGGCTCCTGCTCAGCCTTCCCTTCATGCCAGAACTTTCTGCGACCCTGGGCAGAGGAGCCAGGGTGCTTCCCTTTTTTTGTTAAAACTGCTTCTTATGGGGCAGAGGTGAATAACTCAGGATGCTTCAAGAAGGACTCACTGTTCCATACCAGGAGCTGGTGGCCTGGACGTTAACTCATTCAGGTCGCCTCAGCCCTCGAAACAGAGTCGTGCTGTTTTCATCCCAGCTGATCAGAGAGGCCAGCTGGGGAGGGCGGGCCTGGCCATTCCTGTCCACCTAGGCCCCTCTGGCAGGCAGGCTTTACTTTGGAACCCCCAGGAGGCTGGCAGAGACTCCGTCAGCTCTGCAAGGGGTCTGCAGCCTCCCTCTGCCTGATCTTGGCTCTATTATTCTTCTTCCTCAGGTACTGCTCCCTGGCAAGACCTTTGCTCTCCCAGCTCCATCCATCCAAAACACCTGTCCCTGGGCATTCCCTTCCCATCTGTCCCTCTGTTTTTTCCCCCTGCTCTCAGCCCAGTCACCTCAGACCTTGGACATGCTGGACCACTCACGCCCCTTCACCTGGTCTCTGCACACTGGACTGCACATGCCTCCTCCCAGCTCTCCTAGCACCTGGCACTGCCAATGCCCAGGTGCCAAAATTGTATGAATGTCATATCCCCAGTGAGGCTACACAGTGTCTTCTGCGCAGCTCTGTCTTCAGGCCCTGGTACACCACCAGGCCCAGTTTATGCTCCCTACCAATATCTGTTGAGTGAATGAATGAACAAGTGAGTGAATGCTGCTGGGTGAATTATGCAGAAAAAGGGCAGCGCTCCTCTGTGTGGACGCCCGTGAGGACAAGGAAGCCAGGGCCGGGACCATGGCAACCCAACACCCCCACCACAGCCCTCTTGGAACAGAGCTGGCTTTAATCACAGAGAAAGGGAAGCAGCGGACTCTGTGATGTGACAAGCTTTAATTTGTAGTGGTTTCCCTCATTTCCCGCTTCTGCTCCTCTGACAGTCTCCCTGCACTTAAATCAGCTTTGTCCTTTCTGTGTCCAAGGAGAAACCAGGATTCTAAGCTCAAGTTGGTGATTTGTGTGCAAGGGCCGAATGTGGAGAGACGGGTGTGGTGACACAGGAGGAGCAGGGCCCCCCTCTGGGGCCCTTCCTCAGGGGCAGTAATGGCCTCATTGCAGCTAGGATTCCCCTGCACCCAGTGGCACTGAGGACCTGCTTGTGACTCCATGACACAGAAGTGGGGAAGTGGAAGAGCTTGCCTGAGGCTGCCTACCTGAGCCTCTCTGAAGGCTGGACATACAACCTGGCCGGCCGCAGGGACCAGAGCACCCGCGGGGGACAGTGCAGGCCTTGGGCGGTGGCCTTTCCTTCCAGGGCATGATTTGACCCACTAAGAACGAGACCTCCATGTCCTCCTCCCCTACTGAGAGGTGCCCACAATCTCAGAGTTAGCTAACTCTGACGGGCGTTAATTCAATTCCACAAACATGTGCTGCATGCCTATTATGTGCCCGGAATTGCCTGTGTGATGAGTGTGGCCGGTCCTGCCATCCAGACCTGCTAGGTGGGATAGCACATGCACTAAGGCAAGCATATCCTGCAGACACAGGGGTAAATAATTCTCTGGAGAGGAGTGCAGGGGCAGGCAAGACTTCCCACAAGGCTGATAAGTACGCTGGATTTTAAAAATCAGAAGCATCTTGCCATGTACCAGGAAGAACAAGGTCTTCCAAGCTGAGGGAGATGGGATTGCAACTCCAGAGGTGCACAAGGGTGGAGAGGAGGCATACAGAGTTGTCAGCATAAGTGGGGTCCTCAAGGTCAGGGGGGTCTATGGGACGAGTGCTCAAAGGGTCAGACTGGGCATTCCACCGAGGGCCCTGATGGAGCTCCAGGAAGGGAGGCATCCAGCTTGCAGGCAGGTGAGGCTGGCTTGCAGGGGTGGGGCTGCCCAGGATGACAGGTGCTCAATCCCCTGGGGCAATGATCATTCCTGGTGGGAGCCAGGAGGTCCCAGGGGCTTTGTAGGCATCTGCCTCTGCAACTCCCTTTCCTCCTGGATGCAGGAATAACGTGCATCCTTCCAAGTGCTCAGCTGCAGAAGAGGGATC
This sequence comes from Tolypeutes matacus, assembly GCA_026826555.1. NCBI lineage: Eukaryota > Metazoa > Chordata > Mammalia > Cingulata > Chlamyphoridae > Tolypeutes > Tolypeutes matacus. The sequence goes on from JAKSZT010053840.1 coordinate 7,013,924, forward strand.
TGACCCTAGGTGTAGTCTCTCACCACCCCCACCAACAAAATGAGGAAGCCAAGAGCAAGCCAGGGTGCAGACTGTAGATGGGGTTAAAGGGTGTCTGCCTCACATTCCACTCTGCTTCCAGCACCTAGCACGGTGCCAGGCATGGAGTAGGGCCTCAAATAGTGTGAAATGAATAAATGGATAGATGGATGGATGGATGGATGGATGGATGGATGGATGGATGGATGGAT
>JAKSZT010053840.1:7014163-7091176 GCA_026826555.1 Tolypeutes matacus
GATGGATGGATGGATGGATGGATGGATGGATGGATGGATGGATGGATGGATGGACAAATGCATGAATGAACAAATTGATTATTGGATGAATGAATGAGCAAATAATGGATGAATGGATAAATGATTGGAAAGGTCTCAAACGTATTGTGCTGTGAGGGAAGCACTGACCTGCACACTCACCAGCTTTCACACACATGCGCATAGAGACCCAACAGCACATACTCAGAAAGACAACCTCACACCATGAATGTACACACTTACACGCCCACAAGTTTGCACACACCCACTCCCAAATGGAAGCTGTACACACATACACACACACACATACCTGATTCACAAGAGGAGTCTAAGTCACAGGTGCGGGTCTCAGAGGGTCTGCAGGGGAAGGGGATACTGCCGGTTAATGCAGGTTCCCTATTAATGGCCCTGAAATTGAGGTAATGGGTCATGACCAGTGTGCTTTAAAAAAGGGGAAGAAAAAGAATGAAAAGGCAGATGGAGAAACTACCAGCATGCAGGAGGGTAAGTGCTGGCTGGTGATTACATTGAGTGGGGCCCAGAGCAATTATGCTTCATTCTGTGCCTCAGAGAAATAATCACGAATTTGCTTCCACGTAGTGGGCCCCTCACTGCCTTCTGCTGTCTGCCGATCACTGCCAGAAAAGAACCGGATCTTGGCTTTCTTAGAGCACATGCAATGCAGCCGAGTCACACAGGCACTGGGCAGTGGGGGTGTGTGGGGTGAGGGGCCGCTGTGCCCCCTCTCAGCTATTCATGGCCGCACACCTGCCCACCAGGGCCCCCATCCCTCACATGCTGCCAGTCTTAGCTTGCTAGGTTGCCAAAATGCATTACACCAGAAATGGGTTGGCTTTTACAATGGGGATTTATTAGCTTGTAAACTTAGTTTCAAGGCTGAGAAAAATGTCCAAATCAAGACATAGTCAGGTGATGCTTCCTCCCCAAAGTCTGGCTGCTGGCAATCCTGGACTCCTCTATCACATGGCAAGGCACTTGGCAGCATATGCTATCTCTCCCTTCTCCTTTGTTGGTTTCAGCTTCCTACTTCTTCTGGCTTCCTTTCTGCTCTTGTGACTTTCTCTCTCTTCTTGTGGCCATCTCTTAGCTCCTGTGAGTTTCTCCCTGCTTCTGTGGGTTTCTCTCTGTCTTCATCCCATTTATAAAGGTTGCCAATAAGAGGATTAAGCCTCACGCAGCATCACACCCTACTGAAGTAACCTAATCAAAAGAAGATTCCACCCCCAGGAACAAGTTAGCTCTAAGGGCATGATTTCCCAGGGTCCCTCCAGCATCAAACCATCACACTGCACAAGTGGATTTTCCTTGTAAAAGACAAGTCCACTCCTGGGAATATCCCTGGTACCAGCCTTTCTGGAAATATTCCCCCACTGCATCTACCATGGGGGAAGCACTGAGAAATGGAACAACATCTCTTGGCCTGCCTGCCGCCCACCAGAATCCGAGGCCCATGAGGATGGCATCTCGTGTCTCACTCCATGGTGACCCAAGGACCTGAAACCCCAGCCCACTGGAGTTGCTCAGAAGCTGTGTTGAGTGAATAACTGCCAGATGGCCCAGGGTTGTGAGACCCTGGGTGCTTTTTGTTTATTAGAGATATTGTTCATTTACAGAGCAATCATGCGTAAAATACAGAGTTCCCTTATACGCCCTTGCATCGATGTGGTACACCTGGGCGCCTTTTTAAAATGTCCTTAATATTCTTTCTGTGTTTTCCAAAATGTTTTAAATGAATTGAATTTGATCTATAAAATATGAAAAAAAAATGTAATAAATGATGAAATGTTCTTTTTTTTAAAAAAGTTCCAATTTATGAAAAGCTCTGGGTCCCCTTTCCTACCAATATTTTCCAACCCTGGAACAAATAATGGCATCGTTCTTGGCCACCTGCCCCCAGCCTGGGCCAGAACAGCACCTTTCTGAATACAGGCACCCCTCGGAGAGATTGCAGGCTCACTTCCAGACCACCGCAATAAAGCAAATACCGTGATAAAACAAGTTGCCCAAGGTTTTTGGTTTCCTAGTGCATATAAAAGTTATGTTTACATTATACTGTAGTCTATTAAGTGTGCAGTAGCATTTTGTCTAAAAAATGTACAAGTTGTAAATATGTTACTAGAATAAAAATTTTTTAAATAACATAGGACTGTGCAACACAAAGTGGCCCCTGCTGCAAACAATGGCATATAGTTAATAGTAAAATTATAAAAATGTTCTTTCATAAATTAGAACAAATGTACCACACTCATGCAAGGTTAATAATATGGTGGTATATGGGAACTGAATTTTATACATTATTTTTCTGTAAACCTACAACTTATCTAATAAAAAGATGAGCATATCTTAATTAAAAGGCAACCCAATTATGGCACCAATAGACTTGCTCAACACAGGGTTGCCATAAACCTTCCATTAAAAAAAAAAAAAAAAAAAAAAAAAAACCCACAGTATCAGTGAGGCGTAATAAAACCAAGCTCAATAAAACGAGGTATGTCTCTATTTGGCCCTTGCTTAGAAGGAAAGGGAAAGTCCATCTCTGAGGACAGAAAGGGAAACTGAGGCTGGGAGTGTTGCAGGCACTTGTCCAGATGCACAGACTGGTGAACCATGATTCCAGACCCAAGGTAGAGAGGGCCTGGGAGGGCTGCTGTCGGCTGAGCCCAGCACACACACCAGAGCCCCTTTTACAACCTTGCTCCTTTGTCACACTTCAGGAAGTGTGTGCATGGGCATTTCTGTGTGTCAGACATGTTTGCACATGGTTGTCCGTGCTTGGGTGGTGTGTGTGTGTTCACATGTGTTCCACCTTCTATGTCTGTGTGTATGTCTCTGTGCCATGCTTCAGGAGGCTCAAGAGAATATGCCTACATTGCATCCTCTGAAGAAGCTTCTAACATGACTGGGGAGAGAGAAACCCAACACACAGGGCATTCAGGTACAGAGCGGCCTGTGAAAGGGTGAGTCACTGGATGTGGAGTCTGACAGACCGTGGCCCTGGGCAGGCTCTACCTCTGGCCATCCAGGTGATCACACCCACTGGGCTGACACCCTCCCAGCCTCAACTTGATCATCTCCAATGAGGGTAGATGAGGGGCTTGTCTTAGTTTGTCATGGCTGCCACAACAAATATTACCCACTGGTTGGCTTAATCAATAGGAATTTACTGTTTCATGGTTTGGGAGCCAGAAGTCTACCATCAAGGTGTTGGTAGGATCATGTTTTCTCTCTGAAGTCTATAGCATTCTGGTGATGGGTTGTTGGCAGTCGATAACTCAATCTCTGCCTCCATCACGAGGCCACTTGTCTCCTTCTGTCTCCTACCCCTTTGTCCAAATTTCCTCTGATTATATGGACTCCAGTTGTAATGGATTAAGGCCCTTTCCTGATCTGGTTTGGTCTCATCTTAACTAATAAGAGCATGTGGCAGTTTGATATTATTTATGAATTCCAAAAAAGATATGTGATTATGTTTGTAAACTAGTCTGCTACCCCGGGCATGATACTGTTTGATTGTATTAGATTCAGCTGAGATGTCTTTGATTAAATTATGTTAAGATCAGGGCTTTGATCATTAGGGTATGCAGGGTTGAGTCCCCACCCCCTTTGTGGGAATAAAACAGACTCTCACATGGAAGTAGATACACAGAGAAGCAGATAGTGAGGAAAGAGAGAAGCCTCCATAGATACAGCAGAGGCCCTGGGAAGAGAGATGAGCCTGATAGTCTATAGCTGACCTTGAAAGAGAACAGAGCAACTGATCTGAGAAAGAAATGAGCCCTGGGGAGAGAGACGAGCCTTATGCCAGCCTGCAGCTGAAATGATAAGAAGCTGGGACCACGGAGCCTTAAGAGGGAAGAAGGAAGGCTGAACCCTCACAGATATCACCCACCATCTTGCTTCAAGATGTGTCAACAGAGTTTGGTAAGGAGTTGCACTCTTTAGGGCTTTGTGACTGTAAGCTTCTACCCCAAATAAATACCCTTTATAAAAGCCAACAGAGTTCTGGTACTTTGCATCAGCCCCCCTTTAGCTGATGAATACAGAATGTTTTTGCTTCCTGGGCTCCTCAAGCAAGTGCCATGCAATGGGTTGGCCTAAACAATGGGGATGTATTAGCTCACTGTTTTGAGGCTGGGGTAAAGTCCAAAGTGCAAATCAAGGCATCTTCAAAGCAATGTTTTCTCCCCAAATATTGCAGCATTCTGGGGCTGTCTGCTAGCAATCTTTGGTCCTTAGCTTGTCACATGGTGTTTTAGTTTCCTAGGCTGCTTAAAGCAGATACCATAAAATGGTTCAGCTTAAACCATGGGAATTTATTAGCTTATGGTTTGAGGCCATGACAATGTCCAAATCAAGACATCATCAAGGTGATGCTTTCTTCCCAAAGACAAGCTGCTGGCAATCCTTGGCTCCTCTGCCACATGGCATGGCACATGGCAGTGTCTGCTGGGTTCTCCCTTCTCTTCTGGGTTTCATTGTTTTCAGCTTCTTGCTTCCATGGTTTTCTCTCCCTCTCTCTCTGCATTCCTTCTCTTATAAAGGACCCAGTAAGAGGATTAAGACTTATCCTGGATGAGGTGGGTCACACTTTAACTGAAGCAGCCTCCTTATCACAAGATCCTACTTACAATGGGTTTACACCCATGGGAATAGATTAAATTTAAGAACATGTTTTTCTGGGTTACATACAGCTTCAAACCACCACACTCCACCCTCTGGACCCCAAAAAGACGTATTTTTCTATATGGTAATACTTTCATTCCATCACAATATCCCAAAAACTCTAAGTCATTTCAGTAACAATACTAAATACAAAGTCTCATCAAAATTGGTTATAGGTGTGGTCTGTCCTGGAATGCAGGTCCCCTCAGTCTGTGGACCTTTGAAACCTTAGAGAACAAGATATCTGCTTCTAATAGATAAAGGAGGGCCAGGCATAGGATAAAATTCCCATTCCCATAGGGAGAAACTAGACATGAGAATGTCCAAATCAGTTGTGAGAATGTCCAAACAAAGGCACCACCAAGGCAATACTTTCTTCCTGAAGACTGGCTGCCAGTGATCTTGGGTTTCTCTGCCACATAACAAGGCACATGGCAGAATCTGCTGGTCTCTCCCTTCTCTTCTAAGTTTTGTTGATTTCAGCTTCTTGCTTCCCTGACTTTCTCTCCTCCTCTTTCTGTATTCATTCCATTAATAAATGACTCCAGTAAGAGGATTAAGACCCATCCTGATTGAGGTGGGTCACAACCTGAATTGGTCAGGATTCTCTAGGGAAACAGAACCAACAGGAGATATCAGTAAATGCTATGAGATTTTATAAAATTGCCTCACACAAACATGGGGATGCATGAGTCCAAATTCTGTAGGGCAGGCTGCAAACCAGGGACTCTGATGAAGGTCCTGGATGAGTTCCTAGGACACCCTGGCTGTCTGAGGTAGAGATGGTAATTCTCTCCCTAAATGCTGAAATCCCTTCTCCTTTTAAGACCTTCAACTGCTTGGATGTGACATCACTTATTGCCGAAAGCAATCTCCTCAGTTGATTGTAGATTAATCAGCCATTGATGCAATTAAAGCCCATGAAATGCCCTTGTGTCACATTTAGTCCAGTGCTTGCTTAATCAAACAACTGGGCACCATCACCTGGCTGAGTTGACACATGAACTTAACCATCACATGCCTTAACTGAAGTAACCTCATCAATCCAGCCACGGGAATGAATTAACTTTAAGAACATGTTTTTCTGTTCAGCTCCAAACCACCAAAAGGAGCTTAAAAGGCTCTTTTTACAACGGGGTTCACATCCATAGGACAAGACAAAGGTTAAGACTTGAACATGTCTTTGTGGGGAACTGATTGAATCCATGACAGGTCTCCAGTGAAAAACACACTGAAATGGCCGCTCCTGGCCATGGGAGACAGTTCGCAGGATTTGTAGAGTTGGCATCAGGTATGTGTTGGGGAAAAGGGAGATAGCCCTGACTGCAGCACCCAAAGGAGACCTTGGGGAGCTGACGGGGCTGGAGTTGGGTACTGAGAGTCGGTTGCAAAGTAGTGTATGGGACAACATGGGCCAAGAAGCTCATTTCTCCATTCAACCAAGCCCCTTTGTTGCAAAACCCAATCAGCACCCCAGGGTAAGGATGCACTCTGCAGCTCCATCAGTACCTCCCCGCAGCATCCTCCAGAAATACCGCATGCTTCACACAGCACACAGCCATTGGCTTCCTCAGGTCCAGGCATCCTCTGGCAGAGGCTTGTCCTTTCTGGTGCCGGCATTTTTATCACAAAAGCCCCTCTACTTCCTGGCACAGTTGTGGGACCAGGACTGAGGCAGGATGGAGCACAGAACCATGTGTCTCTCTCCAACGAAAGGAGAAAGTAAATGCAATATTTAAAAAGAGAAGAGTTGTGCTCTCATTTGTCTGTGAATTCTCACGTACAGAGGATTTTATCAGCCATGAAATTAGCCCTTCATGCTCTCCTTCACCCACAGCCTAGGGAGGACAAGGAGGGCACTGTCTCAGTACAACTCAAGGACTCCCAGGATCCCACGCCCCCACCCAGCTCTCCCTGCTGCCCTGGGCTGAAAGTGGGTCAGCTCCCTCAAGTCTTCAGAGCCCTGGGCGGGATGAGGGATACACAGCCCTGACTTTGCTCTCGGCTGGCTCCAGGCTCAGCCTAAAGAAGTCAGTCACTTGGGAGGGGTCGCTGGGTCTGGGCCCTGATCAAAAAGAGCCCCTCCTCTTCTAAGGAGTGCACTACTGTGGCTCTGAGTCTTTCCATTTTGGGGCATTGGGTCGACAGTGAGAAGCAGTAGGAAAGGCACAGGCTTTGCAGAAAAATTTGTGCTCAAACCCTGCAGCTCCCCAACTAGATGTGACCCCGGTAAATGGTTTGCCTCTCTGACCCTTGGTTTCCTCATCTATAAAATGCAGGCACTTTGCAGGTTGCGAGGTGAAGAGACACCTGCATGGGACCTGGTTTAGGAGCTGTTCACATCTGAGGATGTAATGTCTGTGGCATCTTGTTCAAGGGACGTTGGGGAGCCGAGGGCCGCTGATTGCTGAAGGGAGAGCTGCACACACACAAACACATGCCCATGCACACACACAAATCCATGAGCATCCACACACATATACACATGCACAAACACACATACATTTATACACATGCACATATACACACATACACCTGAACACATAAACATGTACACACATGAACACACTGACACATGCACAAACACATGCAGTACACACATGTACACACATGCACATGCATGCATGGCCACACAGCCACACGATCACAGCATACGCATACTCATGCGTGTGTACACACATGCACACACATACACACATGCACACATACATGTGCGCGCACACATGCACATTCCTGTGTCCTGACCTGCTGAGTGCATGTTCCCCTGTGGCTCCAGTCACCTGGAATATTTCTCGGCACCTGCCTCTTTCTGAGATGAATTCTGGCAGCATCTAGAGAGCTCGTCATCTAACCCAGGTATTTCAGGATGAACAAGCATCAGAAATGTTTTTCTCCATCCCTGCCCTTGCCTGGCCCAAGTGTTATTCAGCTGATTGCTCCCTTAGAGAGAAAAAAAAAATCCCACTCCCTCCCTCCCTTCCTCTCTCCCTGCCTCTGGTCCTTCTTCAGCTAGGAGGTAAGATGGGGCCTGCAGGGAGTCCCTGGAAACAGGGGCGGCTCTGTGTCTTGGGTCTGGCCTGCCCAGGTCCAGCACCCATTACAGCGTCTCCTGGGCATCAGATGCCTCTGTGGCTTCCTGGAACACTGACCCGCCACCCCCACCCCAGTGCTGCCCCAGCTTCACGGGATGCGCATCCAGCCCAGAAAGACTCGCCTGAGGCTGCTTAGTCAAAACATATCTCCAGTAAATGACAGTGACAGAAAACAAAGTTTCAACCTCGGTCACCGCAGGCTCCGTGAGCCCCTTGCCCATGGGAAGCCTCTGGGGGTGTGGCTTCTTTTGGGTTGGCTGGCCTGACCCCAGCCCTCCATCAGCCCACTGCCCTCCATGCACGGGGTTTGCAAAGCACCCTTCACCATGGGGGCAAGCACAAGTCTGTGAGGCTGCCTCAGGCTCCGGGAGCCCCTCGCCCACCCCACCGAGCACCTCTGAGAGACCTGAGGCCAAGCACATGGCCACTGTGAGATGTCCCTAACCTAGCCAGGTTTCTATCCATCTTGCCTCACTGGATTTTCCAACCAGTCAATTTTCTCCTTTGTAGTGGGAAAGGAGAGCCTATGGTTGTACTGCATCCTTTCCTTCTCTGTTTTAGATGGTCTAGATTTAGCATCTTCGGGGTCATACCATCTTGGAACTCTTTGTAGAGATCCAAAAGCCAGGAGCTGTAAAATTCTTTTCTCCCTCCAAACACCCATCGCTTGTATGACCCAAGAGCTTTGACAGGAAGAGTATTATCTTTACAAGATTTTTTTTTTTAATTGATAGAGGTGGTAAGGAGGATGCAGAGATCTTGGAGTCAGTTTGTCAAGATTCAGCCCCTTAACTGGTGAGTGACCTCAGGCAAGTCAGTCAACCTCTCTGTGTCTCAATATCCACCTCCACAACACAAGGGTAATGATGGTGGGTTTAATATAAGAAAGGGCTCAAAAGCACCAGGCACCAAGGCAACACTCAAAATGTCAGCTTTAATGATTTATAAATGCCATTGACGTCTCTATTCACTGAGTTACCTGTGACCTATGTTCTCTAGGTCAATAGGTGAAGGGTAAACACGGACACGGGACAGCCACTACTACAACAAAATGTGGTGACAGAAAGCCACAGACATCATCTCAAATGTCATCAGGTGACACTGGCCTACTTTATTCCTGCTATCAATCTGGGACGAGTATCATCACCCTCCCTTCAGAGACTAGGGAATGGGGGCTGAGAGGGTGAGCAGAAATCCAGCTAAGAAGTGGCTGATGAGCCTTGGCATGTGGCTGGTGTGACTTGAGATGTGTTGTAAGATACACGCTAGATTTAAGTGACGTGCCCCCCGAAAAAGAATATAAGATACTTCATGAATGTCTTCTACATTCATTGCACATTGAAATCATATTTTCATCCATTTTGTTCAATAAAATACACCCTTAAAATTCATCCCATCTGGGGAGCTGATGTGGCTCAAGAAGTTGAGCACTTGCTTCCCACATGGGAGGTCCCGGGTTCAGTTCCCAGTGCCTCCTTAAAAACAAAAACAAACAACAAGCAAAGCAAATGAAAAAACCAACTCAGGGAAGCCGGTGTGTCTCAGTGGTTGAGTACCGGCTTCCCACATCCGAGGTCGCAGTTTCAATCCCAGGCCCCTGGTACCTCTAAAAAAAAAAAAAACCATCTCATCTGTTTCCTTTTACTTTTCTTAACGTGGTGATGAGAAAATTTAAAAGCACACATGGGGCTCATGTGCTATGTCCATGTGCTCTGCTCAGCTGGCTAATTCCTTCCTTAACACCGCCATGGAGATGGCATCTGCAGGACCTCCCTAATCCAGCCTCAATCCCTCCACCTCCAGCCCTGTTCCTCAACTCTGGCTGAGGAAGGTGATACATCGCTGGGTCTCCAGACACTGGGGTAGATGGTTTTACTATAACAAGCTGAGACTGCAAGCCTGAATGTTCCATCTTTAGCAAATCACCATTCAGGAAGGGGTGGCCGAAAACATAGCAGCCTGTCCAAGGGATAGAACGGGAAGAGAGAGATCTGGAAGAAAATTTCTTTAGAGGAAGACTCCTTTTGAAGGCTGTGGTATTTCTTCCACCCTTGTTTTAAGCCAAAGGGCTTCTGAAGAACCCCCTTGGGAGCTTGGGGGTACCCAGGAGGACACAAGGAGCAGCCCCTGACTCTCACCCAACACCAACATTTAAACAAGACCAGAGACCTTTCCCATGGGCTGGATGTGGGTCCCACCCAGGGAGGTCCAATAAGGGTCATCTTGAAAAACGTCAATGTGAGAGGACCCAGTGAGCATCCAAGAGGCAAGGGAAATGCAGTCCACAGAAGGGTCCATGTGGGGTGGACCACGGGAAACCAGTCAAGGGGCAAGAAGGCAAGAATGCAGTTAGAGCATGCCCCAGACCTGGTGATCCACAGAGGACAAACCCCCAAACATCTTCCTGGGGAGGAGTCATTGCACTAGTGCTTGCTGGAGGACAAGTCCATAGTGTCTGTTCCAATGCCACCTGTCAGGGGCACTGTGATCCCCAATACCTACTCTCCCTTCATCCTCCATAAGATAACTCTGATTCTAGCTGGCTCATGATAACCCCTAACTAAAATCCCTCCCACCACTCCCCATGTTAGTTTCCTTGGCTACTCAAGTAAATACCATGCAATGGGTTGGCTTAAACAATGGGAATTTACTAGCTCACAGTTTTGAGGCCAAGAAAAGTCCAAATCAAGGTGATGTTTTCTTCCCAAAGACTGGTGTTCTGGGACCAGCTGCCAGTAATCCCTGGTCCTGGGCTCCTCTGTCACATGGCAAAGCACATGGCAGCCTCTCCTGGCCTCTCTCTTCTCTTCTGGGTTCTGTTGATCTTCAGCTTCTTATTTCCTGTGTCTATCTCTGTCTAAATTTCATTCCACTTTAAAGGACTCCAGTAATAAGATTAAGACTCATCCCTTTAGTTAAGATGGGCCACACCTTAACTAAAGTCATCTCATCAAAAGGTCCCACTTGCAATGGGTTCACACTCACAGGAATGGATAAAGTTAAAGCACATGTTTTTTTCTGGGGTGCATACAGCTCCAGACCACAACAGCCCCTTCCCTTGCAGCTAGCTGTGAGTGCCTAAGTGAGTCTGGACACATGGTGTGTGGGAAAGTTGTGTGAGACTTTCAGGAAACTCCTTAAGAGGGAGACAGGGCAGATGTCTTCTCTAATTCTACTTCCTTTGGACAATTTTTCCACTGGATCTATGGTATTTTCACCCCAGGTCTTTATCACTCTCTGATTCTAAGGTCATTTGCAAGAACAAAATATGCTCAAGTGACTGCCCAGAGTAGGATGTGGGGGACAAATGGAAAAGCATAAGGCTGGAGAAGTAGACAGAGACTGGGTCACAACCAGCCTTCCTGACCTTTGAAAGCATTTTTGTTTGGTCTTGAGAGCAATGGAGATCCAATAGAAGGTTTTCTGCAAGGTATCAACAAGAGACCATTTCAGGAAATAGATTCAAAATCGAGAGTCAGGACACCCTCCCTGGTAGTGTGGCCTAAGATATGGCAGTGGAGATGAGGAAATGCAGACACAGTTGAGAATATTAAGAAAGTTGTAACAATGGGACTTGGCTATTGATCAGCCCTGGGTGCCAAAGGAAAAGGCAAATTCCAACACTGGAGTTCTATATATTGTTTCTTTATTGGTTTTGCAATTTTCCTGTAAGTTTGAAATTATTTCAAAATAAAAAGGTTTTAAATTAAAAAAAAAAAAAAAAAAAAGAACCAGGCCCAGGTTCCTGGCTGCATCTGCCTGGTGTCTGATAGAACTGTTCACGGAGAGTTTGAACGTTAACAAAGGAGGCACGTGGGAGAGATGGTGAGCCCATCATTGGTGGGTTAATATCGTATCCAGACTTATCCAAGAGGCAGTTGTATAGACAAGTCTGGAGTTCAGGAGGAAGTGGTCAATAATGGCTCTAAGAGGTTGCATTTATTGAGTACTTACTGGATGCCAGACACTCTTCTAAGCACTCTCACATATACCTTTATCATCCCCTTTTTACTGATGAAAAAACTGAGGCATGGTGAAGCTGATGCTGGGATTATGACTCCCAGCTCTTAAGCACTATACCATACTGCTTCTGCAAGAGTGACCAATGCTGAGGCAATACCAAGAAGAGGGCTGAAAATGGCCCATCTGACATTCAGAATGTCCTAGTGCCCTTGGTAGAAGCAGAGTTGGTGGTTGTAGAAGCTGGGTACCATACTTCAGTGGGTGTAAGAAACAAAGGGAGAAGAGAAATCCATAGCTCTGAAATGGATGCAAAACAGAGGTTGGAAGCTGGAGAAACCTGAGTCAGAGTAGACTTTCCTTAATGTGTGTTTAAGTGCTGTTGGGAAGGAGACAACATCGAGAGACCTGAAGAAAGAGAAGGGACTGTCGATGGGGTCAAATCTCCAAGAAGGCAGGAAGGGCTGGAATCAGAGCAAAGTGTATGGATGGGCCCTGGGCAGTAGGTCCACCTAGAAGAAGGGAAGGAGAAAGAGAAGGAGGCAGGGAAGGTGGGAACTAAGGCAAGTCAACATAGATCGTTTTGTAGACTTTCTGGGGAAGAGAATTTTTGTGCGCTAAACTCTTCTAATTATTCAGCAAAAGAAAAAGCCAACAATCAACTGATGATAAAGAATCTGGAGGTACAGGGGGCATGGAGCAGATTTTAAATGCTCACTATGGTGACAGAGAGAGTTTTCTGGCTGGGAAACTCCTCTCCTAGGGAAAAATTTGGGTCCATGGTCTGACTTCCATGTCTATCTCTAGGGAAAGAAAGCGGATGAAATTCCAAGTGAGAGCTCAGGGGGGAAAACCCCCAAACTGTCATCCTGGGGAGACGTGACCGACTTGTGTCCTGCCTTAGCACACCCAACCTCATCGTAGCCCACCTCTGTGCCAGGCAGCGGCAGGGGCAACTGCGCAGCCCTGCCCAGAGTCAGCATGCCACCTTGCAGAAGTCTCCACAGTGCTAATTACCAGGCAGAGCACTGATATTCCATAATTAAATTAATCCAATGTGTTCTATAAAATAAAACCAGCATGACCACTCGCTTCACTTGAATGTACACAGTCGTGATTGTCTCATTTGGGGAATATTTATTCACTCCAGACCCCCAGCACTTTCTAGCCAACAGGGACCATTAGTTCTTATAATTTAGACCTTTTATTTTTCCCCCTTCCTAGAAAAATAAATTACCTAAACAAATTGAAAAGAATAAACAGCTTGAATTGCAAATTATAAAGTTGCCTAGTCCAGCAGTACAGAAGGTTGTTATTCACAATATGTCACTCTGAGATAAGTTAATAAAGAAATATAGAAGGGAATCCATTTTTGGTCATCATTAGCATATACAGTACAAAAAGCTACAAGGTATTCAATTAATTCTAGACCATAATTATGAAGCAGGAGTCTTCTGTATAAATCAACTTTCTTTTTTTTCCCCCTTTAATGCAATAGGAAATGCCATTTCCAATCAGCATTGAAGATGGAGAATGAATGGCTGGTGCACAGGCACAGAGCTCAGGGACCCGAAGAACTTGTGTGGGAGCATCAACCCTGAAGGTATTTCATCAACTTCTCACATCAAGAAAAGCATAATTACTGTCTCCACGATCATTTCCCATTTTTTTCCAGCTGCCAGCTGTCAAAAGGCACTTGGCCACCTAAACCCCACGCAACATGTGCAGTCAGTAATTAATCCCAGAAGACAGCACAAGCGAAGCAGAAATGCATTCTTTTTCGAACATGGAAGAAAACCGGCCACCATACACTACATAGAGAGGGCAACTCCCCAAGTCACTTTGGAAAAGCAAGATGATGGCAGCATCCACAAATGCATTCATTCGTTCATTCTCTCACTCACTCAGCCCTTCATTCACTTATTCACAATCAAGTCTTGAGCAGTTACTCTGCGTCCAGGAGATGGTCCAAAGACCCCATCAGGTCAGGTGAGGAGGCAGGGCTGTCTGTGCATTAAGTCCAGTTGTGGTTGTTCTTGGTCCAGAGGCCCAGGAACCCCCACCCCACACTCATGCAGTAAAGGAAAAGAGACAGGATAGCCAGAATACATGGCCCCATTGAAAAAGGAGGGAATGGAAGAACATGGCCATGCTGGTCCACTGGGATACTGAAATCCTGCTGGGAAGGCTTAACAGGAACGCACTACCCAGGAGATAGCAATGTTCCTTAATTAGGGTCCTGATTCTGCTCCATGGCTGGTGGGGGCCAGGGATGGTTCAGGTCAGGGCTTCTGCAAAACCTTGGCTCTGCCTTTAGGCAGGACCCTCCTTTTCTATTATTCTCCTTGGCCACATCTGAAGAGGGTATTACAGAATGTATCCTTTTGAGGGCTGAGCATCTCATCCTACTTTGTTCCCATATGAGATTGAGAGTTGTGTTAATTGAAGACTGCATGTACCCCCAGAAAATCATGTTCTTAAAACTGGTCCATTCCTGTGTGTGTGTGAACTTATTGTAGGTGGGACCATTTGATTAGGTTGTTTCAGAAAGGCACAACCTAGGGTGGGTCTTAATCCTCTTATTGGAGTCCTTTATAAACAGATGAATATGCAAAGAGGGGGCCACAGAGACAGAGAGAAACCCCAGGAGCTGAGAGAGTCCCAGAATCCAGAAGCTGAAATCAATGGAATCCAAGAAAGAGAAAGCTAGAGGAGCAGAGAGAAAGCTGGAGGAAGCCATAAGCTGAAAGCAATGAGACCCAGAGGAGAAGGGAGTGGCAGCAGACACCACCATTGTGCCCTGGCCTATGGCAGGGGTTCTGGATCTCCAGCAGCTGTGTCTTCAGGGAGAGAGCTTCACTTGATGCCTTGATTTGTACAATTTTTAGCCTCAGAACTGTAAGCTTATAAGTGAATAAACCCCCATCGTAAAAGCCAACCCATTTCTGGTATATTGTCTTGGCAGCCTTTGGCTAACTAAAACAGGAGTCCAAAGATCTTTCTAAGTATCAGTCACAAACCATTCTGGTTCAGATTTTTTAATTCTTTGAAAGAACATCTCTTAGACACCCAGTCAGCGTCTTACCTATTTAATTCTAATCAATTCCATGTGCATTGGCATGCCGCAATTCCAGAGAAATGCTCCTCTCTGTCTCCCTCTCTGACTCGTTCTCTCTCTTTAATTTCAGGTATCCAGGCCCCTTCATTCTCTTTTCAACTAAAAGGATCTATTGCTTATCATCCTGACCAGAGGTTTTAAACAATGAGTGTGACGAGCAAACCCTTGGTTTGGTCCTTGCCACAAGTCTGAGTTTTAACTGACCTTGTTGAGCAAGTGTTTCTCAGTGTTGTTTTTTATGGTTTGGAACTGAGAAGAAGCTGCCTTTTCCATCCCTCTAAGTCCCCAGATTTCTTGAGTCTCTAGTCTCTTTTATTCTAAGCCAACATCTGCCAGCAGGTACTACTATCATTCTGTTCTGCAATAGCTTCTCCGCTAATTATGAGTTCACTGGGTACAGCATCTTATTTGCGAAATACCACAGGTGGTAGTGTCATCAAATGTTTCCCTGCCACACATCACAAATCACTATCCTTCCAGTCTCCACTGGGGATTGGGGTGCCCTTTCTTGTGATGATGAAAACTTGGGGACGAGTAGAGTGAAGAAGTGGGAAAAGGATATCGAGTTCTATTCCAGCCAATATAATGTTCAAATGCCTATTAGACACACACTGTGAAGTCTGGAATTCAGGGAAGGGTTTAATGATGAAGACAGAAAGGAGAATGTCTTTGGTGCATGGCTTGTTTATAAACTGATAAATGAAAAACTAAAATAAATGACGAATATATTCTGAATGAGTTTTTTTTTAATTTAGGGTCTCTTAAATGGAAAATTTTTCAAACTTTACACAACACTGGAGATTGTGTCACTTCTAGGCAGCCTCTTCCCATTTCTCACTCCTGTTCCTCAACCACAAGAATCATTGTGAGAATCTGGATGGTGTCTTTCACATATGCTGGAGAAGATGAATGCTTTGGAACCACCAGTCATCTGAAGTTATTTAGGTCTCTTTCAGCATCAACAATCTCTGGCTGTATAAGGATGAATTAAATGCACCATGCCTCTTTTGTTCTGGACACTCTGAAATATTAAAGAAGGTTAATAATTAAGGTTAATCATGAACCAGTTCAAAGCTCCAGCACTAGAGATGTGAGCCGCTTGGCAGGGGCTGAGACTTCCCCAACACGTGAGATTTCCCTCTCCATTAATCCAGCCTCACCTCTGAGCGGATGGCTTCTGAGAAGACAGTATGAGCTGCATCCCTTAAATATATCTTTAGGGACAATTCCAGAAGCTCACAGAGGTTTGCTCGACAGTTTTTGCTCTTCTAGGCTGAGGTAAACAATCAATTGAGGTGTTGGGGTCAGGGTTTTGTTTTGTTTTAATAGACATGAGTAAATATGTTTTCCAAGCACACCAGCGACTTAGCAACATGACATTTAAATATTTCACTGCCCACATAGATACATTTTGATGCCTGAGCTCCAGCTTGAATTAAGTATTTATTGTGCAGCTTTTTCCAAGGCCCCACTTTAAATCTGTGCATTTATCAATGTGTTCAAAGAAGGGTACAAGGTCCCTGGGAACTGCTGGAGCCCAGTCCTTGGCCCTGGATGATCAAAGGTGACCTACAAGTTTCATAAAATTAAAAAGAAAAATGAGACCACTCTTTCAGTTCTCTATGTGACTAGCAAAAAGCTGCTTCATAGGGCACTGAAAACACTGTGTCTTTCTGCTCAGAACAAAATTCCACACTGAAAATGCAGTCCGTAGCTAAGGGAACCCTCTTTGGAAAAGCCATGAAAATATTCTGGGAAACAGACATTCATCTTGGCAGGTACCTGCTGCAAAATCGAGTGCCCTGGCCAGACTATGCTGGTGCAAGTCTGGCAGAGGAAGTAGGGACCTTAGTCCAGTGAAAAAGTGGACTCAGTGGTTCCTGGGCAGACAGGATTCATACCAGGATGAGCCCCATGACCCCGTGGGATGCTTTTTGGATAAGCAATACACAAGCAGAATCCAAGCACCTTTAGGTCCTTTCTTTAACTTGATTTTGTCTCAATAATTTCTCCTTCCTTCACTCCCTTGACACACTTTCCATGCAAGAGGTGGGGTGAAGCATAGAATTCCTCCTGTCTCTTCAACCCACCCTTCTCAGAGTCTATCCTGGTCTCCTGTTCCACCGACTGCCCCTCGAAATGTCCCCAGAATGTCCCTCTTGGCCCTTGGCCCAGGGTCACCATATCCATACCACCCCCTGCACATCAGACACTGGCTCTTAACTTTAGAGGTTCCTTTGAAAAACTTGATGAAAGCTGAGAATCTTCTCTTTAGGGAAAAAAAATGTGCATAAACTCATAAAACTTTGCATTCTTTCAGGAGAGACCCTGACTCAAGGTTGCGAATCCCAACTCTTAGGCCAGGGACTCCTCACCCCTCTGGTGCCCTAGCCTGGCCCCTGACTGTGCACGCTGGAGGTCAGTGGCGTTATCACTCATCTCTGAATCCCCAATACCTCACCAGGTAACTCTCGAAAAATGAATGAGGGACTTTAACTATTTTTTTAAAGGCAGAGAAAAAAAGTTTGCAGAGAAGGACCTTAATGATGGAAGGATATGTTTAGGGGAAAAATTTTTTTGGAAAGAAATACACCAAAATGTTAGCAGTACGTTATTTCCCAGGTGTGGAGTTATGGGTGATTTTGATTTTATTCTTTGAACTTTGCTTTATTTTACAAACAATAAATAAAGCAGATGTAGAAGTACTTTTTAGTCAGATTTTCTCTCGTGAGCTATTTTGAAGAATGAAGATGTAAATCTCTGGGCCTCTCACCTCACCTCTCCATCTCCAGTCCTTCCTCCCTGCCCAACAAATACTGAGAATCACGGTCTGAATTCTTTCACCTTGAGCGTCATGCATTTAATTATTTGTATTTAAATATCCAAAACAGTAGTTTCAAGCACCTTGAAGTCAACCTCTACCCTGGCTTATTTGGGGGGGCCCAGGTCCACAGGGAATTAAGCTGGGGTGGGATCAGGTGACTGGTGGGTGGTGGGAAGATTAGCTTTCCCAGACTGGGATGGGGATGGAGTTTGAGGCAGAGACAGCCCTGCCCTCTCATTTGACTGTAGGTGGACCAGGTGGCCTGGGGTCGACTACAGAGTCTCACTCGGCATCTTAAAGCCCTCTATCAAGTAGCCAGAGGTGCAGTGAGGCCTCAGCAAGGCACGGGTGTTCGTGGGATGCCTGGGAGAGAAGCAGAGAAATTCAATCATGGTGATTTTGTTCAACTTAGAAACATAACAAAAAATGATGGTTTCTGTGCTTGAGGGTTTTAGAGCAAATTCCTACCTGCATGTTTGGAACTGGGCGCTCTTTAGTGTATTTGGTTGGCTGACTGTTTTCTGCAGCTGTCCTTGTTGGAATCAGCCTTTGGATTCTTAGCTGCAAGACAGACTTAGTACCTAAGGCCTGAAGGCACCTTGGAAAGGAGCTGGTCCTGTGGTTTTCAAAGTGTGCTCTGCAGAGCTTCCTAGGTGCTTCTGCAGGAGTAGAAAAGGCCTGGCACCCTCTCCATACACCACTTCCCCTGCTCCCCTATCTAGAGCAATTCGGTTCTTAATGTTTTTTTTAAGTCTTGTTTTTTTTAAGATTCTGTTCACCACCACTGGATTCAGTGGCTTACAAAATGTGTGAAAACGGTAGCCCAGGCTGCCATCTCATTTTACAGATGGGAACGGAGACGTCAGGCCTGTCCTGGGGAAAGCAGCCAAGTCTGGACCAGAACCAGGACTCCGGGTACTTTATCCCACAAGGACCGTGTGTCCCTGCACCAGCTGCTGCTGTGATTCTGTCTTTCTAACCACTCCCATCTCTCCAGGCTCAGAAGCCAGCATGCAAAATCTCTGGCAAAGAAAAGTCCACTTTGGCAGATGCTCACAAGCAAGACATTTATGTTCAAAGAAACATAAAGCTCACTATTTGGGACAGACTGATCAGAAGAGACAATGCAGCACCTTCCCAAAGACCCAGCCTCGACAAAGACATGTCCTTCATGTTAAGGTGCATTGCTGTGGGTGTGAATCCATTGGTAAATATAAACTTCTGAAGATGTCATTTTTAGTTAAGATGTAGCCCAACTGAATTGAGGTTGTTCTTAATCAGTATTACTATAGGCCTTTATAAGGAGAAGAAACAAGAGAAGTCAGAGAGGGTCACACAGAAAGAAGCTGGAAGTCAATGAAAACTGGAAGAGCAGGCACAAGGAGAGTGAGATGGCATGGGACAGGAGGCAGAGAGGCACACCAAGAAACCCTAAGGATTGAGGCAAGGCAGCAGCAGAATGGCACAGACTTCAGAGAGAAAGCATGGTCTTGCCAACACCTTGCTTTTGGACTTCCATCCTCCAAAACTGTGAGCTAATAAATGCTTGTTATGAACCCAACCCATTGCACAACAGCATTGTCATAGCAGCCCAGAAAACTAAGACACATATCCTTAATAAATCACTTGTCCATGAATTCTCATATCAGGGTTAGCTTCTGAGCCCTGCTTCTGACCTATGCAATCACTTAGAAAATTGCTTGGCAGTATCTACAAAAGTTGATTCTAGTATTACAATTCCATTCATAGTAAAAATAGCAGAAATGCATATGTAAGTTTACCAAAAATATACAGAAATATTTATATCATCATTATTCCTAATAGCCAAAAGCTGAAAACTGATATGCTCATCAAATTATCTGAATGGGTAAATAAAGTAACACATATCACATAATAGAATACTGGACAACAATAAAAGTGAACAAACTATAGTTATGCCCAAAAATATGAATGAATTTGATAATGTTGAGAGAAAAGAAGCCAAACACAAGAAAGGACATGGAATGTTTCCATTGATATAAAGGAAAAACAAAACTAATCTACGCCTCCAATTTTTTTTTTTTTTTTTTTTCAGGCTGCTCAGTTGTCCTAATACCGCTTACTAAACAATACACCTTTGCTCTGCAGATTTACAGCACAGGGGTAATTTTAGAGCCCTGGGTGCTGGCTATATGGGTTTTCAGTTTACAAAAATTAATACAGGAAAGCTGATGTGGCTCAAGTGACTGAGCTCCCGCCTACCACATGGGAGATCTGTGGTTTGGTTCCCAGTGCCTCCTAAAGAAGACAGTGAGCTGGCATGATGAGCATGCAGGACAAGTTGACACAACAAGATGACACAACAAGAGGCACAAGAAGATAAAAACATAATGAAAGACACAACAAAGCAAGGAAGGGAGGTGGCTCAAGCGTTTAGGCACCTCCCTCCCACATTGGAGGTTCCAGGTTCAGTTCCCTGTGCCTCCTAAAGAAACAAGGAAAACAACAGACACAGCAAGTGCAAACAATGAGGGGTGGGGAGAAATAAATAATAAATCTTTTAAAAAATTAATGCACATGATTTGTGTACTCTTCTGTGAGTATATTATTCATCAATAAAATTTTTCAAAGTAAAATTGGAAAATAGGTGTCGAATTTTCAAATGTTTTCTCTGCATATACAGAGATAAGTACATTGAGAGATTTTTTTAATGTTAAACCTTCCTTGCACTCTTGAGATAAACCTTCCTTGAGCAAGTTGAGCAACTTGTTAACAGTTGTTGGATCTGGTTACAATTTTTACATCTATGCTAAAAAGTGAAATAAGCCATCATTTTCTGGTTCTGTGCTTACCCAAGTTTGTCATTTTGCTTAAACTCTGAACTGAAGCAACTTAACCTTCTTTTATACTTTCTGGAATGACTGGAATAAGGTAAGAAACATCTCTTTTTTTATAGTTTGGTAGTACTGACTGCAAAATTATCTGGATTTGGATAGTTTGGGGGAGGAAATGTATGTGAACTCTCTTTCTATTTAGGACCTATTGGAATTTTTAAGTTTTCTATTTTTTCTTGCCTCATTTAAGGCATTTCACAGGTTTTTTTTAAAAAATGTGCCTTTTTGTCAGGCTGGTCAATTTTATTAGTATTATTGCTCTCCTTGTCTCTTCTTGAAGCTTCATAGTTTTGTTTTCTTTCTATTTAAAAGCCTTACCCATCTGGAATTTATTTTGAGGTAAGGCAAGATTCCTGGATCCAGCTTTACTTTTCTCCACATGGCTACGCATGGTTTCCAGGGTGCTAAATACAGGCTTGCACCCAGGAGGGTAAGCACCGGGAGGATTAGTTTCCTGAACCAAACTGGGCCTATCCTGGGAGGAAGAAACTGGCAAGGATATGCCTGGGAAGCCTTCAGGTGTTCATGGCAAAATTCTTTGGAAGAGCAGCTCTGTGGTGAATTTTGAATAGGGTACTGTTACAGCCTAGAGCAAGCATCAAACAGCCGGCTCTTGAACTGAAATGAAATCTAGGCAGTAAGCAAGCAGGAATTTTTAGTTTGCCTTATGCAAGATTGCCTCTTGACCAAGTGACTCAGTCTTCTCTTTCGAAAGAGTGTAGGGAAGTAAGGATGTGTAAAAGGGCCTGGGAGTGCCTGGCAAGTGGGTGGTATTCAGTGATGTTAGCCATGCATGTTAGTCATGCCACTATCATTGTTATCATCACCCTCTCACTCCAAAGGCCACTCACTGCCCCAGTCACCCCATTCTTCTGCTGCAAAGGGCAGAGAAGGTAACACAAAGGCAGGTGGTTAAGACCCGCCTTGGGAAGCACACAGACCTGCAGCCCAGTCCTGCTGTCTCCCTACCTCTGAGGCCCAGGAGAACACACAAACCTCTCCATTCTCAGTTTCCTCATAGAAAAAAGTGGGAATAATTATACACAGTACTTCCTGGGGTTGTTGTGAAGATTGAATGAGTCACACTTAGTCCCTAGCATGTCAGTAACCCTCCATAAAATGGAAGGTTAATGCCTCTTTGCACGGTCCCGGACTCACTCTTTAAATTTGCCAACAAACTTCTCTTCTTACTCTCCCCTCTCAGGGGTAGGGAGCACTGTTCTCTCCTTCACATGTCCATGGCCTCCCTGAGTCTGAGTCTGTCTCAAGTTGGGGCCTTAACCCTGGCCATTTCCTGGCAAATGTCTCTAGAGCCCCGCCTCTTGAAGCCTCTATGGGGACTCAAGCTCCAGCCCTCTATCTCCCAGAGGGCCCTTCTCCAGCCTCTCTAGCCCCAAGAAGACCCCTTTCCAAACTATACCCCAGATCCCTCTATAGAAGAGGGTGACTCCTATGTCTGAACTTGCCTGGCTGAGGCTGAGTCCACATTCCCCAGGCTCGCAGGAAAGGCTTAGCATTTTCTACAAGACCTGGCTCCTGGGTGCTGATCTAGGGATAGTTTCCATTAGTCTCTGTAACCTTAGTTGCTGGCTCTTTCTCACTATTCTTTTTCTTTGGCTGGGATTGTCATGAATATATATTCTTTATTAAAAAACCTGTAGAAGCATCTCCACCCTCAGTGACCTCTCTTCTAAGCTGTGGTGTGTTCAACCAATCACGGTGTGCAGTTCCTCATCATTTCTCCCTTGTGTTACCCAAGAGAACACATTTGGGGGTAGGGTGGGAGCAGGATTGTATTTTAAAAACAGAAACCCAAGTTTTCTTCTGATCTGCCTCTCGGTTCATCTAATTCCCCAAATTTCTCTCCTGGATCATGCAGGCTCTATCTGGATTTTGAGTTTCCAAAATCTAGAGGCCCTGATTGGAAAGGAAAGGGCACAAGATTTAGAAGCATCTAGATGAGTTGGAATAGGTTTTTCCATCCCTTATTCCTCAAAATGAGGAAGGATTTCCTAGTGGGAGAAGGGAAGTTTGGAAGCTGATATTTTGGAAGTTCCCAAGAAAGGCACCCTTCTCCCTTCTTGAGTGGACAAATAACAGAACCTCAGTAGGTATGGATAACCAAGAGTACAGAGGATGTTCTGTTCCCTTTCCCAGCTACAGCCCCAGGATGAAGTTAAATCTCAAAGAACAAAGCCCACAGGTTGTGTTTGGGATGACTGATTAGATCTGAAAGGACCCTGGAATCCACAACAAGGGGATGACCTAGTAGTGGCCACTGAGGACCACATGGGACCAGAGAGAGCTCAATAGGGGTTGCTGTGGACAGATATCTTAGAGAACTTTAGTTCCCATGCTTACAACCTCAAAAAGTAGATCCAAACCCCAAGGAAAATGGAAGCCCAATTGGACTGCATTCCCTTTTGTGCATTCTCTACAAAATGAAGGCCCAAATTAAAAATTAAGTTACAGAAAGAATGTGACATCTTACCATCCTGAGTTTGAGCAGCTGCATAATTAGCTACAGCAAGGCTCACAATTGACATAAGAAACAACCACATGGCTAGTTGCAAAGTAGGTGGGGCAGTCTCCAGAGCCAAAAGTGCTGAATGGAGTGGTCCACCTAACTGGAGTCACCCTAATCTCACTCTGGTCCTGCATATAGATCTTCTGGAAGAATCCCCTTGTCCAAATCCAACTGGAAGCAGAGGGAAAGGGGGATAGGGAGGCAGTCATTGCAGTTCAGCCTCCTGGGATTAAAAGTATGGTGGAGAAGCGAGAATGGATCCAGAGGAGCAAAGGAAAGATGTCCAGAATACCCATTGGAATGAACAACTGGAAATATTGCGTTCTTAATCTGGCTTCCCCCGGGGGCTGGAGGAGGAGCTAAGCATAGTAGGGAGGAACTAGAGGCCATGTTTGGTCAAAAAAATTGGCATCCACAAAATCATCTATAGAATCCTTTGCCCAAGGAGGAGAGGTATAAGATGGAGCTAAGGGATGGACCAGAATCTGAGGAAACAGATGGTGGATCATATCAGAGGAGTGGGATTAGTAAGAGTGGCAGGTGAGAAAATGGAGCAGGGGAGGCAAATGTGAGAGGACCAAAAAAATAACTCCACATGGTCAATTCCATCATGTACCCCAACAGAAGACATGTTCCGAATCCACGTTCCTGCAGATGTGAACCCATCTGTAAACAGGACTTTGTGAAGGTGTTATTTTTAGTTAAGGTGTAGCCAACTGAATCAGGGTGGGTCTTAGTCCATATTACCAGAGACATTATTAAAGAGAAAATCACAGAGAGGACCCAGAAGTCAAAGGAGAGAGAGCAGCCAAAGGAGAGATTGCCATGCAACAAAGGCAGAGACACACGCCAAGGAATCCAAGGATTAAGGCAAGCCAGCACCAGAATGCCACAGACTCCAGAAGAAAGCATAGCCTGTTAAGACTTTGATTTGAAACTTTTAACCTCTGAAGCTTTGAGCCAATAAACTCCAGTTGCTCAAACCAAGAAGTATATGGTATTGGTCATGTCAGTCTGGCAAATTAAGACATTCCATAAAGTCTGGTTTCCTATCAGGTTAACCTTCTCTGTGACTACCTAAGAAGACAAAGCTACCTAGATCTTTGTTTGCCAGAACACTCTATCCATATGGAAGATACTGGAGGACTGTATTGCAGCTAGGCCATCTACAGAGACTTTTCTCAGGATCCAGCCAAGCATGCAGATTGAATCAGAGTCAGGGAGCTGCTTAGCAGAGTGCTGAGTTGAGCTGAGTTGAGTTGCAATTGTCTAGTTCACATGATATTATACAATTCAATTACATGTTTATTTCTAATTTTCAGTTTTATTTTTGAAGCCCATAATTTTTTTGTGTGTACCTCATACATTTTCTCAGGTCTCTGAAAATCTCAGAGAGTGATAGTGAAGGGAAGTTCCCAGGTGACAGCTGTGTAGGTGGCCTGGAGCAACCTGTCCAGATGGACGTGTGAGGATGAAGGACTCCAGGAGGGAGGTTGCCAAGAACTGACAGCATTACCTAATTGCCGAACAGATTGAGAGAGACTTTCGGCTCGCTCACAGATATGGGAAGAATTAGTCACAGGTACATCAAAAACTAATCAAGGAAATTTTGAAAAGAATCATTAACTCTTTAAGAAGTGAAACATGGCACAAGAAATTAAATGTAATCAAAGAACACAAGTAGTTTCCACAGGGAGCATTATTTACATAATCAGAGGAGTGAAGGCACTGAATAAAGATTTAACCAAAATGATAATTTAACTCTCTTGAAATGGTGGGTGAGGAGAGGTGGAAGCAGGGCTTGATGTTTGAGTACTGAAAGCTTATCTTCCATAGTAGGAAGTGGAGGCTAGATAAGATTAAATAAAGAGATGATGGATTAAGCATATTATTTAAAAATTTGGGGGCTATCAGGAGCTGGGTTTGCCAAGCACAAGCTACTAGCTGACTTGTGAGTGGCAAGAGATGAAAAGCAGTGCTTATACACAGGTCACCAAACTGGCCACCTGGGGGAAGCCACAGGTGACAAGGCCTAGACTCCAGCAGGTTGCAGCAGCTTCCTCCTTGTCTAGTCTCCCAGAAGGTTCATTGCCACTGCTTTTCTTCAGGACATACTCACCTTCTCACGGGATGCTTAGGAATTTAGTAGGGAAGCTCAGTGGGAAGCAGAAAGAGGTATGTGCCTCTCCATAGGCCACCATCCTCTACCTCACCCCTGCAAGAGTCAGGGAGCCATGGTCACTCAGGAACCCAGAGCCACATAGGACTGACACCTTCGATGTTTTGGTCATGGGTGCTGAGGTGTGTCCATTTGCCTCCTCAGGGCCTAGGGGCTGATGGAGTGTTTTCTGCTGAGGAGGTTGCTCACTGCTGAGACCCTCTTGAGGTATTGCTGAAGGGAGCTGCCCAGCCCAAGGTTATGTTCTCCCTGGAGAAAGCCCACGTCCAGTGACTGATCAATGGAGAGGATACAAAGGCTCAGTCTTCTTGCCCTAATTCAGGGTGTTTCTGAAGGGCCATCCCTGCTTCAGATTGCCCTGTGGGATCAGCTGAGGCCTCTGTCACAATTCTTCCTCTGTCCATCCTGGTCTCCTTTCTTACGTGTGAGGCTGGTCCTGAGAGGGCTGTTCAGTAAACCGCCTGCCTGCACATCCCCATCTCAGCATCTGTCTCCAGGCACCCAAACTAAGGTAGGCACCTTTGGGTCACCTCCATTCCACCACCAGAATGGGGACAGGGCATGGGAGAGCACAGAAGGAGGGGATGCACACCACTTCCTCCCAAGTCCCATTGGTTAAGACTCAACCAACTGGCCATTCTAACTTTCTAGGGAGACTAGGAAATGCAGGTTAATGTGTCCCCTGGAAATTGGTGAGCATTCAGATGTCTTTGACACTTGCAGCCCCTTACCTTCTTGACACACACACACACCCCAGGGGAAACACATCAGAAGCACGTGAAGAACTAAAATCTGAGGCCATTCTGGCCCTGTCTCAGTGGAAAAAGAGACCCACTTTGTTCGCACCGATCCCCAGACTGTGCATTAAATCACAGATGCTATTTCTACCTTCAGAAAAAGTTTGTTTTTCTCTGAAGGACTTTGGGGGCTACAAAAAGTGGTTAGTAGAGAGTTGCCATTCAGCCATAAATTCCTAGAACCAAAGGGAGCCCTGAGGCCTGCTCATTTCTGACGATGGCTAGTGCAGCCCCTAGCTGGACATACAAAGAAAGGAGGACTTTGCCACCAGTTTCCTCATCCTTCTGGTTGAGGGGCAGCCCCAGGAGGAGGATGTGGGCAGCCTGGGGCACCTGGACACCAGTAGCAAGAAAAGCAGCCAGGCAGCTGACAACAGGGCAGGCCAACAATGTTCATAGACCTGGGAACCCAGCAGGCTTTATTGCACGTGGTAGTTTGAGGTTTTTATGGATCCCAGAAAATCATGTTCTTTGAGCTAATCCATTCTTGTCAGTGTGAACTTACTGTAGGTGAGACATCTTGATTAGGTTACTTCAGTAGGGCATGACCCAGGGTGGGTCTTAATCCTCTTACTGGAGTCCTTTATAAATGTGGTGAATACGGAGAGAAACCCACAGAAGCACAGAGAGAAAGCCACAGGAGCAGAGAGAAACAGAGGAAGCCAGAAGCTGAAAGCAATGAAAGGAAGCAAAAGGAGAGACCAGCAGATGCCACCATGTGCCTTGTCATTTGAGAGAGGAGTCCAGGATCACCAGCAGCTGATCTTTGGGGAGAAAACATGAACTGATGAAACCTTGACTTGGACACTTACATCATCTAGGAGGCTTGTGGTGGCAAGTAAAAGAAAACTTAACTCAAATTGGCCGACTGAAGGGAGTTTGCTGATTCATGTGAATGAAAAAGTCTAAGGTGAATTTGGGCTTTGGGTGAAGGTTAATCCTTTCTCTGTGAATATATGACTCTGCCCTCTTCCCTCTGCTCTTTGCTAACTTTCCTCTCAGGACAACTTCACTTAAGGGAGAAAAATAGCTGTAGTAATCCCAGGCCTCACCTCTGCATACAGCACAGTTCACAGGAAGACACAGATGTGCCCAAGAATTCATGGTGACAAGTTGGGACAATTCCTCTGATTAGGCCCTCTTGTCTCATGTTCATGCTTGAGCCAATCGAGTGGCCAATGATAAGGAATGTGATAACCAACCTGTCTTAATTAACGAGGGCTGCTATAACAAATATACACAAGTTGGTTGGCCTAAACAACGAGAATTTATTGGTTCACATTTTTGGAGACTAGAAGTCCAAAATCAAGGTTTCATCAGAGCCATGCTGTCTCCAAAGTCTGTAGCATTCTGGTGATGACTTGCCAGCAGTCCTCCATAACATCTCCCTTCCCGTGGCTTCTACTGACTAACTGAAAATTTCCTTTGCTTATAAAGACCCCAGTCAGACCTTGATTAAGGCCCACCCTAATTCAGTTTGTATTCAAAGATCCTATTTACAAAGGAGTTCATACCCACAGGACAGGGGTTAGGACTTGAACATGTCTTTGTGGGGGTCATTGGGAAGTGGCTCATTGCCATGGACATGCATAGGTAACCCAATGGAAATCTGGAGCTCTTGGGGAGGAAAAGGTAAAAATATGTGGGAAGCTGCCAACAGAAGCCCATTACAGATTTCCGTCTTTGGTCCCCCTGAGACTGTTACTTCCACTGTCAAGCATGAATGGCAAATGTAAGGACTGCTTGATAGAGCAAGTGAGACAAGATGATGAGTAAACCATACTTTGTAAAGTTTAAAGCTCTGCATCAAGGGCTATTTACCTTATTCCGGTTACAGACTCTTTTGGGATTCTGATAAACCCATAAACACTCATTCCAGGAAAAAAAACAAACACACAAGTCTTAAGTGTAATATCTGAAGCCCCTTCATGTACCCTGCCCAGTCAAGCACTGCTCTGCACCCATCCTTTCCAAAGGAGTTGACATCTCCTTGATGTTTATTATGTCTTAGGTACTGGTCAGGGTTATTTATAAATGCAACTGCATTTAATCCTGAAGACAACCCTGTGAAGGTATCGTGCTCATTGTACAGTTAAAGAAACTGTGGCTCAAAGAGGTTAAGTGACTTGAACAAGGTCACACAGCTAGTGAGTGATGGCACCAAGGCTAGAGCACAGGGCTTCTGATTCCAAGTTCAACACATTCTCATGTTGCCTCCCTTGGAATGCCTTTCCTTCTCCCCTTCCTTAACACCATCTTGACCTTCAAGATGCAACTCAGGGTCCCCTCTCCTGGGAAGCCACATGGTGACACCTAATTATGTCCCATCTTACATGAATTATGTTTTCACATGGCTGCCTCCTGCTCCACCAGAGAGATGGGAAGGCCCCTTTAGGCAAAGCCTTGATCAATTTCATCTACTGCCAGACCTACCTCATAGAGGGGTCTGTAGGATCATAGGGTCAGCCTCAGATGCTGGATGAGCTTCTGCCTCTCTGGGAAAGGCCAACCAAAGATTCTCCTCCTTTTGGCTTCACCATCATCAGCAGGTGTGCAGCACCCACAAGTCTCCTAAAATAGTTGGAGGTACAGCATCCACCAAAGTCAGAGGGTGGAAGGTACAACCTAGTGGTTCTAGAGACTCATGTTGGCATTGGTTGTAGATTTTTATCCTCTTCCCCTGGGGCCTTTCGGGAGATTTTGCCATATACCTGATGTGGTGGTTTGAAGCTGTAGGTACCTCCAAAAAACATGTTCCTAAATCTAATCCATTCCTGTAAGTGAGGACCCATTGAAAGAAGGACCTTTAGAAGAAGTTACTTCAGTTAAGGTATGTCCCACCTCATTCAGGATGGGTCTTAATCCTATTAGTGAAGTCCTTTATAAGCAGAATAAATTCAGACAGAAAGAGAAAGAAAGTCACAGAAGCAAGAAGCTGAAAATATGGAAACCCAAAGGAGAAGGGAGAGACCAGCAGATGCCACCATGAGCCTTGCCATGTGGTGAGGAGCCCAGGATCACGGGCAACCGGTCTTCATGATGAAAGTGTAATCTTAATGGTGTCTTGATTTGGACATTCCCATGACCTCAAAACTTTGTAAGCTAATAATTTCCCATTGTTTAAGCCAAACAATTTCATGGAATTTGCTTTAAGCAGCCTAGGAACAGACTCACTGTGCATCTCTATTCTTACCCCATTGGAATACCTTTCCTTTGAAGAGACCTGGCAATGACTCTTGTCTTCACTTGAGTGTTCAGAAACGTCCCTACCAATGTCAGCCACCGCCACTGAGCAACTGCCTTGAGTCAGGCTCAAACCTGCTCTCATTGCATTCTCACAACAACCCAGAGAGAGGAGACCATTTACACCTAACAGTGAGGGCATCAAAGGTTCCCCCTAGTCACACACTGGTGAGGATTGAACCTGGGTCCATCAGGCTCCAGAGCCTGTGCTAGCTGTGACACCTCACTGCTCTGTTCGCCATCCATGTGCACAGCTAGGATCTGTCTTTAAGCTGTGGCTCTTCCTGTCTTGCATCTCTGCTGGTGTCATTACTGATGATCAAGGGCTGTGTGTGTCCTGAGGACCAGGAGACATCTACCCTGCCCAGCCAGCGTGGGTCACACACCACAGTTTAACAGTGTGTCTACTACTGCTGATTATGATGGTCACAAAGCCTCCCTTCTGTGACCTCAACCTCAATCATTGTTGCTAACATATAGCCAAGACCTAACAAAGGACTGTCTGGTCTTGTCCTCTTACCAACCACTCATGCTTCATCATTGACAGCCTGGTGATGCCATCTAACCCTTTCCTTGTCAATTCCATGGGAGCAGGGACTGTGTCATTCTCACCTTTTATCAGTCTGCCAAAGGGATGCTGATGCAAAGTACCATAAATCTGTTGGCTTTTATAAAGGGTATTTATTTGGGGTAAAAGCTTATAGTCCCAAGGCCTTGGAAAGTCCAACTCAAGGTACCATAAGAGGTACTTTCTCACCAAAATTAGCTGCCACTTGTTGAAGCAAGATGGCAGGCAAGCTCTGCGAGGTTTCAGCCTTCCTCTCTGGGCTTTCTCTCTCAGGCTCAGCTGCTCTGCTTCTTCCCAATTTCAGCTCTTAGAGCTTCTATATGTCTCATCAGTCCCACTCTCTTCCCAAGGTCAGCTGTAAACTATCGGGCAGAATGGCACATCTCTCCCCAGGGCATCAATTGTTTGAGCCTTCCCCTTTCTGTCACATGGCAGGATCAAAAATGACAAAGCTCTCTCTTCCTGTGTGTCTATCTATGTGAGTGTCCGTTTATATCAGACCCACCAAGGGTCACGCCTGAGTCACACCTTACTGACATGGTTGAATCAAAAAATCTTCTGAGCAATCTTAACAGGTATTCTAATCAAAGGCCCCTCACTGAATTTAATATAATCACAGGGTATCACATCCAGTGGAATAGATTAGTTTACAAACAATATTTCTCTTTTTGGTATTCATAAATAATCTCAAACTGCAGCATACCTCTTATGCCAGTTTGACCAGAACTGTGGCAAACTGAACCATGCACCCCAACAGAAGTCACGTTCTTAAACTTAATCCACATCCCTGTGGGTATAATCCTATTTGTATATAGGACCGTTTGAAGATGGATTATCAGTTAAGGTGTGGACTTTGTGAATAGATCTTCTAAAATGCTATTAGACATGGCTGAACTGAATCCTGCTGGGTTGTATTTCATATTACCGGGGCTCTTATAAAAAGAAGTCAAAAGACTAGAAGCCAGAAGTCAGAGAAAGCCACAAGGAGAGGAGCCAAAATCCAGAAGTCACTGGAAACCAGAAGAGTACACCCAGAGAGAGAGAGAGGTAAATGAGGTGATGGGGGGCAGAGGGGCAAGCCAAGGAACTCTACGGATTGCAGCAAGCCAGAGCCAGAATGCTACACACTCCTGGAACAAAGTACAGCCTCAATGATGCCTTGATTTTGGACTTCCAGCATCTCAAACCATAAGCCAATAAATTCCTGTTTTTAAGCCAACCTACTGTGGTGTATTTGTCATAGCAGCCCTGACAGACTAAGACAAGAACACTTACCAGTTGTTCTTTTGAGGAGCAGGGGAGAATGCAACTGCAAAATGGCAACACAAGGCCTTTCTGTACATGGGCACCCTCCGAGCTCAGCCTGCTCTTCTTTGGCCCACCTTCACAGCACAAAGAAGGCAAGATGATGCTGAGCAGACAAGCCCAGGGCCCCTTCCGCTGTCTCTCATACTTTCTCTGGTTGCTGGGTGAACTGCAGAAATCCTTCCCAGCCAAGCAGAGACATCCTGGCACTCTGCAGCCCTTTCTAATCATCAAGTCATCTAATCACCAAACGCCTGAGGCTGGCAGGTTCCAGGGTATGTCAGTGGTAGGCCTGCTTAATTATCGGTGGGCAAAGCTGGGCCCAGCAGGCCCATGCATTCCATGGCCCAGAGGGAGGAAGCCAGCCAGGATCTGTTAATAAAGACAGAATCTTCAGCCCAGCAGGAGTCGGACTGGCAGAGTTCAGAACTCCAGAGCCTATTGCACAAAACACCGTTTTCCCTTGAAATTGAATTAGCATCTTAAGCTTTTCTTCTTGGTATCTTAAAGTCTCTTACCTCCTCCTCCTGTGGGCTCCCTTTCCCCACCCAAGACCACAAAGCATGCTTCTGATTAACAGCTGGCTGCCAGGTGCTACCCTGAAAAGGTTTTCTTTCTTTGAAGTTCATAAGTATGCCAATCAAAACCAACCCAGAAGCAAACTGGAGAGGGCTCCTACTAGCAGAAGATGGGGCAATTGGAGCATCAAAGAGAATAACCACCCTAATGGTTGAAACTTATTAAATATATAATATCCATGAGTTTAAAAACATCCATGACTGGATGTGGGGTATATGGAAACTCTGTCTCCTAACTTTGCAACTTTTCAGTGATCTAAAACTATTTGAAGATTAAAAACTTTGTTTAAAAAAAGGAAAAAATGGAAATATGTATATATAGCAAAATGTAAAATTATGTGTTAAAATGACAGTAAATATTCAACTTTAAGATGGAACATTTTCCTAGGGAGGAATACAGAGGTAAGGGATGAAACCACAGTGCCTAATCCATATTCATTCATTTATTCATTCATTCATTCATTCATGCAAAAATGTTAGCTGAGTATCTGCTACATGTCAGTCACTATTCTAGGGGATCAGATACATCTGTAGTTAAAAAAAAGTAAAAGACAGACAGAACTACCTTCTGTTGTATATAAACAATTATGTTTGTGTGTATCTGAACCAATATGGCTAGATATTTACCAAATGCATACCTTGATGTTTGGTACCTGTGTATTTTATATGGTGTTTTAGTTTGCCAAAGGCTGCCAATGCAAAGTACCAGAAATGTGTTGGCTTTTATAAGGAGATTTATTTGAGGGTAAAAGCTTACAGTGTTGAGGCCTTGAAATGTCCAAATCAAGGTATCAGCAGAGATGCTTTCTCACCAAAGGAAGCTGCTGTTGATCCTGGCAAGTTGCCACATGACAAAGCAAGATGGCCACCATCTCTTCCCAGATCTCTGCCTTCCCCTTCAGAATCTACCATCTCCTGGAGCTCAGCCGTGGGCTTGTCTTTTTCCAGGCCTCCTCTCTCAGTCTCTTGGGGCTTCTCTGCCTTTCTGCAACTGTGGGCAAACCTGGAATCCTTTCTCTCACATGACTGAATCAAATATGGCAGAGCTCCCTTTTCCTCTCTGTGTCTCCATTTATATCAGACCCAGCAAGAGGGCAGAGACTCAACCTGAGTCATATCTCACTGATGTAGCCCAATCAAAATGGTCTCACATACACAAGAATGAATTAGTTCAGAAACATAATCTTTCTCTTTTTGGGATTCATGAAAGAATTTCAAACTCATATATGGCTTTTAAAAACTTTGTAAAACGTGATCTACCAAGATTGTCTTATTTAATCATCATCAACTTTGTAAACCAAATTTTAATCCTGGAAGAATCACTAAGGTTTTCAGAGGTTATGCAAATTGATGCTAATAAGCAGTGGAACTTAAAATTAATACTATCTGCTGCCTCAACATATGAAACCAGGAGGGCCTCTAAAGGCCTAACCATAATTTCCCTTTCCCATTCTGCTTCTGCAGATAGGGTCCCTTGGCCAAACAACCTTCCATATCAAATGGACCAAATGCAGTTTCTGCAGTAGTGGGTTCAGTTCCCTGCCAGCCCACAGAATTATTCAAATAAGCCTATCACATCCCCCCATAGGAACCAGGGGGGAACTCGCCTTCTTGTTACTACAAAGCCTACCTCTCACTGACCCTGGTTGTTCACTCAGTTCCACTTACATCTGCTGTGTGGCCCTGCAAGGCATGTGGCATCCTTTTTTCCCAGGCTGTGAGTGTAGGTGACAAATAAACCATTGCCAATCCATTGTCAAGTGTCATGTGCTCAGCCCAAAATGCTAGGTGAGGATCCTTCTTTCAC
Source organism: Tolypeutes matacus (assembly GCA_026826555.1). Classification (NCBI taxonomy): domain Eukaryota; kingdom Metazoa; phylum Chordata; class Mammalia; order Cingulata; family Chlamyphoridae; genus Tolypeutes; species Tolypeutes matacus. Next base: position 7,047,736 of record JAKSZT010053840.1, read on the forward strand.
CAGTGGAGTGAAGCACAGACAATTGAAATACCTAACTTTGTCAATGTCTGGATGTATAATTTCCAGTGATTTGTGAGAAGGAGAGTGCCAACAGTAGCTCTGTAACTTGCTCCCCCTTCCATGGGAACATGAAAGGCACTGTCAGCTTTGACTAGACTTCCTTGTAAACACTTTGATGGGATTTACAGCAGAGAGATAACCAAGAAAGTCCTTATAGAAGAGTATTTTTAGCAGGCTGTATCTGGTCTGTCTAGATTATATAATATAAATAAACCTGGAGTTATTTACGGGGCACATCTGGCCAAAGAATGAAATTCAGCCTAAATGAATAATGAAATATAAACACTAAGAAGCTCAGAATCTAAGTTACTTTCTTTTTTTTTTTTTTTAATTAATTTATTTTTTATTGTGGGTAAAAATCAAAATTTTCACAATACATACCAATATTTGTAAAATGATATATAAATATATATGTATATATGTGCATTTCCTTACAAAAATGTTATTTATATATATATAAATATATTTTAAGAGGTGCTCAGATTACCTAAAATATTAGTGGAACCCACTGGGATTCCCATGTTGCCCACCTCCCACACCTCCCACCACATCCCACACAAACATCTCCCACAAGTGTGGCCCACCACCCTCAATGGACTTACACATCCTGGGGCCTTGCCACCAACCATAGACCACAGTTCACTAAGTTACTTTCTTTTTGCTAACTTGTACCACACATATCATTAGATCTCATCTGTTACTCTGAAACCTAACATGCCCTGGTGCAGTAAAAGGGAATTATTTTGGAAGCTGCATTTGGTGGCTCAGATCCCTTGAAAAGACTGCATTTGTACCTACTGTTTTCTTGTATCTTCCTCCTTACAATTAGTAAACTTTGGTGGTGTTTAAGGTTTTAAAAATCTATGAGATTGTGGAGCAGGTGTAGCTCAGTTGATTGAGCACCTGGTTTAGCATGTATGGGGTCCCAGTGCCTCCTAAAAAAAAATCTATGAGTTTATAATACTTACAAAAAATGACCATTAGTTCCCTTAAGAGGCTGCTAGGGCAGCAGCTCAGTTTTCTACAACTTTATAAATAAAGGAAATAAGCAAGCATTTTCTGTCTTCCCTGCACAAATTATATTTTAGAGTGAATAATTTTTGATAAAGGACATCTCTTTTTATTAAAGAGCTCCAGCTAATAAATGCAAAAGGATTGACAGAATTTTAAAAGCACCATTTGCACCTCCTAATGAAATAATGGATATAGGTGATGACTATCAATGGGTGCTGAAATCATAAGGTGAAAAGTTGATAAGGAGTATTATGAAAGATAGTTCAGGCTGACAGCATGAGTCCACGAAGCCACCTATCAGTAAAGGCAGAACAACCAGACACCACGTACCTCCTGACAGGGTGCCATAGAAAGTGCCCAAAGTGGAGGGAACCTGAACCAAACTGAGCCTCTTGATCTAACCGCAAGTTTACAAGAAATATGACAGCTGGAATAACATCTCTGAAAACAGCAGGATGAAACAAGCCAAATCCTGAGGATGGGAGTCCTACAGGACAAATGAGCAGGTTTCTTTACCAAAAAAAGGAGGAGGGCATGAAAAAGGAGCAGGGAAGATTAAGATACATAAGAGATATTTCAACAAACTGCAACAAGTGGACCATATCTGGGTCCTGATTCAAGCTAATCAGCTATAAGAAGACATTGTTGAGACAATTGGGGAAACCCTGAACACATTTTGATATCAGGAAATCATTGTTCATTTGAAAGACTGATTTTGGTAGTATAGCTAAAATGTGGGTTAGAGGTTCATAAGGAATTATTTATTGCTGAAATAATTTGACATACGGAATTTGAGTTACAATACCCAAGGAGGGAATGGTAGAAAAGAGATTTATCATGTGTAATGAGGATATGAGGAATTCCAGTCTCTCTATTCTTGGTATGTTTGGAATTTTCCATAATAAAAGATTAAAGTCAGCTCCAGCTGCCCTTTCCCTTTCAGAGTGAGAGGTGAATGTGGGGCACCAGCTACCACCAGGTGCTGTCTCTATGGCAAGGAGAAAGAGCATGAGATTGGCAAAACAAGTGCACAAATTAAGGATAAAGTATTATATGAAACAAATCTCCAATCAAGTATACCATTTTGATGCTTGGCATTTAAGCCTCCCTTCTGGCCTCACTATGCCAGTAGCAACTCTAGATCATAGCTAAAGGGTCTATGAAGCTTGGGCTTGCTTCCTGGGTGAAAAGATGAAGAAAATTCATCAAGTTATCTGAAAATGTAATTATGTTGCTGTGGACCCCAAGCTTCCAGGTGTGGTTGTAAAGCCCTTTGGAGAATTCAGGAGCAATGCTGGCTATTAGTGCCAACTCTTGAGGTGTAATGTAGAATTGTTAAATATAATTCAGCTAGGACTGGCATTTTTGAAGGAGCAAGGAGAAAACCCTGCAGGAACTTCTACGTGGCAATTTAGTTTTAAATTTAACTTGATGGAGGAGAGGTCTTCCCAGGACTCTATAAAGCTACTAACAACATCTGGTATCCATTTTAAAAAACATGAGGAGGCAAGTCCTCTGTGAAAGGGTGAAATGATTATCATTTCCTAGTAGTTATGACATTGGCCTTTTAATCAAAATCCTGACCAACACTAACTTGCCTGAAGAAGAACTTGACTTCTTTGAGATCCTTTGGTTGTTTGTTCCTGTCATGTATGATGTGAAGTACCTCATGAAGAACCGCAAAAATCTCAAGGTGGATTGCAGGAAGTTGCCGAGCAGTCAGAGCTGGAACAGATAGGACCGCATCAGGCAAGATCTGATTCAGTACTTACAGGAGTGGCTTTTTTCAAAATGAGAGAAATGTTCTTTGAAGATCACCTTTATGATGCCAAATAGAGTGGTAATTTGCATCCTGTTGGTTCTGGCTCATCCTGTGTACAGCATGGCACAGGAAATGGAACTGAAGAGGAAGTCAACAAGCAGTCATGACATGACAGAGCCTTTTTTTTTTTAATTATTTTATTTTATTTTATTTTATTTTATTTTATTTATTTTATTTTATTTTATTTTTTATTTTATTTTATTTTATTTTATTTTATTTTATTTTATTTTAGCTCCTGGTTGAATCCCTTGAGCAATAGATGATAACTTTTTTATTCTTTCATAGCTCATTTTATTCATCTGCTTTTCAGTACTAAGTATGACCATTCCTATCTCAGATCTTAATAAATAGAAAAGCATTCAGATTACATTTGGCTGTAACCTAATATATTTCTTAGCAAGCATGTATGACAGAAATAGGGAAAGCTATATAATAATGAATATTTTGATAAACTTTACCTATATGGGATTAGTTTGTTTTCCTCTTTCCTAAATTAACTAGCACTAATTGTAACCTATTTCCCTGTCTCATGCCTGTCTCTTTCCTTTCTGCAGGAGTTTTAGCTACTTGAGATTGTGGACCATCAACTTTGCACTTTAGAGAGTGACTCTGACTCAAATCCTCTGTTTTATGAGAAATTTTGTTTTTTCTTGCTCTTAGCTGTAAAAATGAACTTCTGCCAACACACACAGTATTTACTTGTTTTTGAACCATGGAATATGGCACATTCATTATGAAAATGGTTGGTTCAGTAAGACTAACATTAAAAAGACAAAAGAAACTACTAAGGAGCATAATAACTACTGTTCCCATATAGCATTTAATCTTCCAAGCGCATCTAGTATCTGTTAGTCTTTAATTGGCATGTGTAGGCTGCTCTGTGATTGAAGAATTTTTCAAATCAGCTTTATACCCTTCAGGAAAAAAAAAAAAAATCACTTGTGACTGGATTTTGAGTATCTGCCAGGGAGCTGGTATCCAAGGTATTGAAGTTGCAGTTATTTTATGGTAGCACACTTCCCTTGATATGCTTCTTTTTTATTCCATCACTGTTTACCCTTATTTTTTTTCTAGTTTTATAGCCATACTTATGATGCTCTTGATTTGTTGATTCCATGAATCAATTTCATTAAAGTCCAAAGATAGGTATGTTTTGTACCAAATTAAATTAGAAGACAACAATTGTGTTTTCATCCTTGCCACAAAGATAAATAATAGATAGATTTGGTGCAAAACAACAAAATATATAATAAAGTTACCTGAGGAGTGTAAAGCTTGTTTATTTTTTGTGTGCATCTTTGCAACCTATATTTTATGTATTTTGACCGAAGAGACTATGAACTATTTAGCCATGCAGAGTGTGTAACCAGACCAGAGCACATGTGGGAAGACTTTTTGATAATCTTTAGCTCTATCCTGAAATGATGGACTACAAGTTATGAAGTGTGTCATCTATACTTCAATCAGTGACATTAGCAAATCTCCAAATGTTAGCCACACTGGTTGTATGGTCCTCACACATTCTTTATTCATCATATTACAATGCTGTGAATGGGTGGTCTTTTCTAAACAAAACATTATCTGCAAAACAGTGGGTATTGTTGGTTTTTAAAGCTTTTGTAAATAAAGGTTTCAGAAATGTTTACTTAAAAAGATTAAAGTCATTTTGAAAATTCCAAAATACTGAAGAAAGGATTAAAAATATGCTAATTATTTTCCTTGGTGTCTGAAGACACACTAATGGCTCTTCCCACTCCAAGTAACACACACTCTTACAGCCTGTGCCCCATAATTAACTCCAGCCTCCACACAGAACATGGCCAGAGCTTGCTGGTCAACCACTGGGCAGCTATCACTTAATAGGACCTAGTGGACATCTCTTCAATTTCTCTGGCAATCAGTACCTTACTAGGGATGGTGGAAGTGATGAAATGGACCCAATAAATAACATAAGGGGATCAGTTATTTTGTAATGTATCAAAGCACAGACTAATGTGGAATAGGGTAGATGTGGTCAGAAAAGTTTGAGATGTGATAGTATGGGATTGATGGAATGGGATGTTTTGCAATGGGCTGGATGGAATGGAATGGTTTGATATGGGATGGTGGAATGGAGTGAAATGATAATTTAGGCTTTGCTTAAGGAAGTGGCAAATCTCAGAAGAGATGATTGACTCAAAAGAGATTACTTAAAAGCAACTAGGAAATTATATGAGGAACAAAAACTAGCTAAACACTTGTATTAATTTGATTAAAATCATCATCCTTAATTGCTTGTTTTGAATCCCAAAAGACTAATTACAGTTTCCCAATTACCATGATCAGAAATGTATTTGCCCATGCTCCCTGTGGCAGTTTGAGATTATTTATGAATTCCAAAAAGAGAGATTATGTTTGCAAACTGGTCTGTTCCCCTGGGTGTGATCCCCTTTGATTGCATTAGATTCAGCTGAGATGTCTTTGATTAAATTCTGTTAATATCAGGCCTTTGATTTGACCACGTCAGTAGTGTGTAACTCAAGGTTGAGTCCCCACTCCCTTGGTGGGCTATATAAATGGACACTCAAGAACACACACAGAAGAAGATATATGGAAGAAGAGAAAGAACTTTATCAGTTTTGATTCTGGGGCCCCGGAGAGAGCTAAGCCATTTGCCTGATAGTTTGCAACTGAAGAGATCAGAGCCCTGAGCAGCTGAGAAGGCCCAGAAAGAAACCAACCCTCCATCCTACAGCTGAGATTGGAAGAAGCTGGGCCCAAGGAGACTTAAGAGGAAGAAAGAAGGAGAGACCAGGTGACATCACCCACCATCTTGCTTCAACATGTGGCAGCTGACTTTGGGTGAGAAATCAACCTTGAGTTGGACTCTTTAAGGCCTTATAACTGTAAGCTTTTACCCCAAATAAATACCCTTTATAAAAGCCAGCAGATTTCTGGTACTTTGCATCAGGACCCCTTCAGTTGACTAATACAGCATCTGAAATATTTTTTCAGGACTTTGCTGGATTAAAGATGGCCATAATTCTTTCACACTCCTGTTGAGAGATGAAGCGTTTGTTCCCTCCCTTTAAATATGGGTGGGATCTGTGACTGTTTTTGACAATAGAAAGTGGCAGAAATTACTGTACTGGTTTCCAGGCCCATGGTTTTGAGATTGGCAAGTCTGACCCCTTGTCTCTTAGAACACAGTCTGTCTTAGTTTCCCAGCTGCTAAAACAAATACCATACAATGGGTTGGCTTAAACAAAAGGAATTTATTGGATCAAGGTTTTGAGACTGAGAGAAGTCAAAAATCAAGGCAATGCTTTCTCCTCAGAGATGGTAGTATTCTGGGGCTGGCTGGCAGAGATCCTTGGTCCTTGGCTTATTTGTCAAATGGCCATGCACATGGCAACGTCTTCTCCTTTCTTCTCTGGATTCCATTGTCTTCTGGTTTCTTCCCATGCTTTTCTCCATATATATTGAATTTCATTCTGCTTATAAAGGACTCTAGTAATCTGGATTAAAGTCTATCCTGATTCACTTGGACCACACTTCAAGTGATGTAAACCTTGACAGGTCCTATTTACAACAAGTCCACACCCAACAGAATGAAGACCAAAACCGAGAACTTGTCCAAACTGGGGGTCACAATTCAATCCACCACATGTACTTTGGAGCCTTGAGTTTCATGTAAGAAGTTCTGCCACCCTGCTAGAGAAACCACCTGAAGAGGCCCTGAAACACCATAGAAATGGAGAGGGGACCAGCTGAACCCCATCTTTAAGCTTCCCCCCTCATCCCACTCTATACCTCCACCAAGGCAGCAGGCATGCAAGTGAGGTTGTCTTAGAACTTCTGAACCAACCAGCTACCAGCTGAACAACTACTGAGTGACCCCAGCCAATGCCACATGGAGCAAAAGAATCACCAGCTAAGCCCTGTCCAAATTCTTGACCTGCAGATAATGAGCATAACAAAATGAGCACTGTTTTAAGTCACTAAGTTTGGGCAGCTTCTCACTCAATAGATCATGGGAACAAATGGTGTTCTCTCAACACGTGGTACAGAGCCAGTGGCTCCCCACTAAGGCTCATGAGCAGTGGGACTTGATGTGCCTTACTTCCTGCGTGGCTCCACCTTGTGACCAGGTACCCAGACTGGGGGGTATGAAAGTCAAGAGTAAGGAGCTACAAGCACTCTTAGCTGCTGACCCAGTAAGGAGCAACAAGCACTCTTAGCTGCTAACCCAGCTCCTTGGCACTGAGTCTGAGCCCTTTTGTGAGATGACACAACCATCAGGCAGGATCCTGTCACTCACTTACTTACTAGCAGACTGAGAGACAAAGAAAATCCCCAAAGAAAGAAAAAAGACAGAAGAAAGAACCCAGTGCTTGGAGACAGCCCTGCTGGGTGACAGGGCAAAGTGCTTTGATTCTCTGAACAAATTTCCTCCTTCTCAATAATAACAATAGTTGCTGTCATTGAGCTCCTACTATGTGGGAAACCCTATCCAAGCACTAATATGTATTGCTCTTTCTCACAGCATCCCTAGAATTTCTGCTTTATAAAGCAGAAGGAACCATGGGCCTCTCACTTTGAAACAGCACAGCCAAGGGGATAAAATTCATGGGCATTGGAACTGGACAGACTGGATTTGAAAACCAGCTCTATCACTTATTCAACATCCCAAACCTCAGTATGCTTATCTGTAAAATGAGGCTAATAAGACTAGCCCTTTAGGATGGAGGTGAGGATACCATGTCCTGATGTACATAAAGTCCAGGCACAACACAGGCTCTCCTTGTGTGCTTATCCCCTTCCTTAAACTCTCTGATAAAATCCTCCAACATTTCCAGATTTGATTTTATAATTTAGGAAAAAAGCATGATGCTCCATATGTTGTTTTAATTTTGTTTTTAATCCAGGAACTCTTAAGGGGACAGTAAAACTCAAATTGCTTTCAGCAAGCCGGTCCCCCTGGCCCATGAACTTGACAGAGCCAAATGTGCAGAAGGCAGGTTTCTGTAGTCTGTGGGAGTGAAGAGCCAGCGGAGACTCCAGACTCAAGGACAGCTGCCTGGCTCTACCACTGTGAGATGAAAGAAACTCCTTGCACATCTCTGAGCCTCAGTTTCCCCAACTGTGAAGTGCTTCCAAAGTTGTGAAGATGAAATGAAATTAAAGGGTAGGACATTCTAGATGCTAATTAAAGAGCTGCTGTCATTATCACATCTTCTGCAAGAGGACCTGCTGGGCCTGGTAAATGCAGAAAGAGCCATCTGGGGTCTCTATGGAGGCAAAGTAAATGAGAGCTGTAAGGGTCTATTCATCTCTTGGCACCAGAAGCAGCTGCCCTGCAGGACTGATTCAGCAGCAATCAAATGAGGGGATGGATATGATTCTGTGCTTGCTGGATATTCCCCTCCACGGGCACCAGGCTCTCAAAAGGGACATCAGGCCCTTCTTGCTATGCATCTCATAAGTCAGCTGTGAAAAGGCCACAGCAGGGAGACTGAGCAGCTTGGAGAGGGGCCTGGTGGAAGGAAGAATGGGGCCAATCCATCACTCCAGGCTCTTATCGCTGATAACCTTTACCCCAGGTCCCACCACGCCCTGTATCTCACTCTGCCTATGGATAAAACTCTTTTTTTTTTTTTTTTTTTTTTTTTTATTATGGGTAAAAATCAAAATTCTCACAATACATACTACCATTTGCAAAATGATATATAAATATATATGCATATATGTGTATTTGCTTACAAAAATGTTATTTATATATATATATACACATACACGGAACCCACTGGGATTCCCATGTTGCCCACCTCCCACACCTCCCACCACATCCCACACAAACATCTCCCACAGTGTGGCCCACCAACCTCAATGAACTTACACATCCTGGAGCCTTGCCACCAACCATAGACCACAGTTCACACTGTAGACCACACTCTCTCCCACTCAGTTCTGAGTGGTGTGTGCTGATTTAAAATGGCCTACATCCGTTGCCACAACAGTACTCAGGACAACCTCCAACTCCCAAAGAAGCCCCTGTATTTCAACTGCTCATCCCCTCCCTACCCAAAAACTGTCAAGTGGCCACTGGCTCCACCTCATTGTTATAATTTCTTGCATTGCAAGAATCACCATATGTGAGCAAGAGAATACCATCAAGTCCACTCTAGTCCATAGTTCTTCCCCCAATCCAGAAGCGACTGGGATGGTGATGTCCACTCCAACTCCAAGTGAGAGAGGGCTTATATCCCATGGATATGGTGGGTGGGATGATCCTGCCTGCAGATGCAGGCCCTCTCCATTCCCTGGGATTCAGAGGTGGAAGAGGCATGGCAGAGGTGGTCCAATGGGGCTGCTGGCTCAGTGACCCTGGTGTCCTGGAGGGACCTTGAAGAGAGACTCAAACAAGCCAGGACTGGAGAGAATTCTTGCCCTCTGAGAGAGGTCCCTGCCCAATTCCTAGTCCGTGTATAATCATTACGGGGGAAATGTGTATTTACAAACCTGGCTGCATCTTATGGAGGTGGGGGAGCTGTTCCTTGGCAGCCCAATGAGATGAGGAAGAGAATGTGGAGGGTGGGGTGAAGCTACGGAGCAGTGATGGCTCTGCATGATGGGGGTGGGGGGGACATGTAAGCTGGACAAAAAGGGAAGAACAGAAGGGAAGAGAATAAGCTTGGGTTCCACAAGGCAACATGCCAATAGGAGGAGCCCTCAGTGGTTAGAGATGGGCTGCGCCAGCCAAGAAGGGCGATCAGGATCAGAAATGACCAGTGAGGATGTTTAGTTAATTTGCCCAAGAAGGGCGATCAGGATCAGAAATGACCAGTGAGGATGTTTAGTTAATTTAGTTGTGATGAAAGCTCCCACCTCTGCCTCCTCTATGTCCACCTTCCAGGAAATTACATTGCTCTCAAATGCTATCATGACAGTAGATCCTTTCGTGGAACTCAGAGAAGTGTGGCTTTTCTCCTCTGGCCCAGGAGTGCCATGCAAAAGTGTTCCATAAGGACCAAGGGCTCAGGCCAGAGGAGGCCAGGAGAGGATGGGTCCCAGGGAAATCACAGAAATCCTGGGGAGTGACCCTAAGTTGAGAGTTTCAGCTCTTCTCATTTTGATCTCATGTTGACATCTGTGCTACACATTCCATGGCACCATTCTGTGTAGGAGACATGGTAGTAGGTAAAGATAGACATTGGTGTCAAGGACACATGGACTCCCAACCTGAGAATAACCAAGGTCACACTAGGATATGGCTGCTGAACTCCTAATCAAAAGGTCAAAGACCTCCCATTGGTGATGATGTCACCTCTCACTTGGAGGACACAGACACTGCTCAGGTCCATGCTTAGAAAGAAGGAGAAAGACTCAGGGGAAAGTGGGTGGAGCACACACACTATCCTTCATCCTCATAACACTGTGTAAGCTAAGTATTATTATCCCCATTTTACAGATAGGGAACCATGGGGTCAGAGAAGCTAAGTAATTCACTGGAAATAGTATGAGAAAGCAGGTCTATTTAACTTCATAGCTCATATTCTTTCTATTATATCATACTGTTGCTACTATGTCATTTTATGTCATCCACTACTACAACTACCATAGCCATCACCAAAACAACAGCTACCAACATCATCACACAAACATCACCACCTCCACCATCAAGACCACCATCACCACCACTACCATGATCATCATCACCACCATCATCACCATCACCACAGTCACCATCATGACCATCAACACCACCACCATCATGACCATCACCATCATGACTATCACCACCAGCATGACCATCATCACCACCACCACCATCATGACCATGATCACCACCACCACCAAGACCATCATCACCACCACCATCATCACCACCACCATCATCACCACCACCATGACCATCATCACCACCACCATCATGACCATGATCACCATCACCACCAAGACCATCATCACCACCACCACCACCAAGACCATCATCACCACCACCATGACCATCATCACCATCACCACCACCATCAAGACCATCCTCATAACCATCAAGACCATCATCACCACCAATACCAACACCAACATCAACATCATTACACTAACATCAACACCATCATAACCATCAACACCATCAACACCATGACTATCATCAGTACCAACAACAACCACCACATCAATAATACCACGACCACCATCACCAGTATCACTAATATTACCATCACTGGCAATGCCAGCACACATATCTCCAACACTAATACCACACTATAACTACCATCACCACCAATATCATAATCACTGGCAATACCACCATCACCACCACCACCACTAGTACTACCACCACCATCATAACCAACACTACCACAAGGCCTCAGTATGCCAGAGCTGCTGTAACAAAGTACCTCAGACAGTTGGCTTAAACAACAGGAATTTATGGTCTCAGTTTTGGAGGCCAGATATTTAAAATTAAGATGCCAGCAGATCATGTGCCCTCTGAAGTCTAAAGCGTTCTGGCAGTGGTTTGCCTTCATCACATGGCCTTTTGTCTCCTTCTATGTCCTACTCCCTCCTGCACACTGTGTCAAAATATCCTCTGCTTATAGACTCCAGTCATATTGGATTAAGGTTCACCCTAATTCAGTTAGCATGCCTTAACTAATAACATCTTCAAAGATCCTATTTATAAATGGTTCCACATCCACAGGAGCAGGGGTTAGGACTTGAACATGTCTTTTTGTGAGACACTATTCACCTCATAGCACACCAGAGCCACCAACAATACCTTTCACCATCATTACCAGTATCAAACCAATATATGCATCACAAAAACCAACAACTTCAGAAACACTGCCACCACTGCCATCACCACCACCAAGAATACAAACACCAACACTGATATTGACATTAGCATCAAAAAGATCCAGATTTGCCTCAACCAGCCATACCACTTTATGAAGAAAAAGGTAAGGACCCTTAGAGAAAAATGAAAGGTTAGAGAATAGGTAAGATGGAAAGAGGAGAATGATAAAATTCCAGCCTCAGCCTGAAACTCATGTCCCATGGTCAACAGTGCCCACAGCCAGGCCAAGCCTCAGTCTAAGGAATGCAATTCCTTATGACCAGGTCCTGTTCTGTCTAGCCCTGGAGCTGCATGTTGGAAACTTGAGGCAGCCCCTGACTTACTTTCTCTTCCACCCACTTCTCTTTTTTGCTCACCCACCTCCTTCTCTAGCTGCCCTCTTATGTCTAATCTGCCCAACCTCAGGTCCAGCTTACCTGTCCAAGTTTGATGAACAAAGTTGACTGGAACCATTCTCATCTCATGTCTCACACATGGAAGCCAAATACGGACTCCAGAGACCAATGTTCTAGCCCTAGCTTTGCCATGGACCTAGAAGGACCCAGCATTGATTCACACTGTACCAGAGGATGAACCCAAGCTCATCCTTCCCTCCCCACCACAAGGACACAGGTGATATAATCCAGGAGAAGTGAAGAACAGCAGAGCGAGCCAAGGAATGACAAGGACAGGATCAGAAAGTGTCACTAGCTAAGGACAATCCATAGAAATAATGATGATATGGGAGGGGAAGGCCAACCACGAAAAGTCAAGATGGCTTCAGGGAGAAAATGAACCACACTGTCTTCTTTTTCCTTCACTGACCTCCACAGTTATTAGCTGTGTGAGTTTGGGCAAGCCACTGAAACTCCATGGGCCTTGTCCAGGTTCTTCCTCTGTAAATTGTCAGGAATGCTTGCTTTGCAGGGTTATGAACCAAAAAGGTATAAAATGAGCCTGAAACACACTGACTTCAGTCACAGTGAGTATTTGTGCAGTGAATGAATGAGTGAATGAATGAGTGAGTCTGCACTTGGGCCAAACTACATCCCAACCCATTCCCACACCCCTCTCCTGAACCAGGCTGCACCCTACTCCTGCACCCTTCTCCTGGGCCAGGCTGCACCCCACTCCTGCACCCTTCTCCCAGGCCAGGCTGCACTCCACTCTCACACCCTTCTCCTGGGCCAAACTGAACCCCACTCCTGCACCCCTCTCCTGGGCCAGGCTGCACCCCACTCAAGGTGCCTGCAGCCTGGGACACTTGGCCTTGGCCACCCCTGGGGTGCCATCCCTCACAGCCTGCCACAGCCCACACTCTCGCACTCCTGGTGGCCGGCCTTGCTGACTCAGTCAAATGCTCTGGAGGCTGATTTATGTCTGCAGCCACCCAGAGGCTTCTCCCATAGACGCAGCTTCTGAGCACCTCAGCCAAACCCTGGCTTCACTGCACGCTGCCAGACTTCATTAGGATCCCATCTTTCCAGAACCAATAAATGTAGGGGTAGAAAAGAAGGGACTTTGGAAATGGAGTGTGAAATAAGGTAAAGAAAGATTTAATGGAGCTAGAAACACGTTGGCAAAGCACCTGATTAGTGGTTATTTTATTCCATGTCACACTGCTTGTTAAGCACAGGGATGCTGTTCACAGATGGAGGCTAAATTCCAGGACCCTCTCCGGGGCAGTGCCTCCTTTAATTGGGCCTCTGGTTCACTGGGAAAGTGAGACGCCGGGTTTTTTGTCAGGTCCTCACTGCAGTGGGAGATACAGACCTCCCTTTGAGGAGATAGGACCTCATTCTGGGGGGTTTGGGGAGAAACCCCAATCCCCAACCCCCAACACAGCCAACCCTGGGGTTGAGGCAACAAAGTGTAAGGTGGGCTGTCAGCTGGAAGAAGGGGTCAGCAGAGACCCCAGGACGCGTTAGAGCCTGTCCACGGGGGTTAAGGGACGGGATACCTGCTTTTCCTCCAGGGGACAGGGCTGCGGTGCCCCACATGCCTCTCCAGCCTGCTGGTCAGCCTGTCCGGCCCACCTGGAGGAGATGGATCATGGGCTGCCTACTGCGAGGACCACACCCCCAGCCTTTCCCCATCAAGCAAATGGCTACTGAACTCCATGGCTCCAGGCCCTGGATGGCCCCGGAGGGCTTCGGGGAAATTCACCCAACTCCCTATCCCTTCCTGGTGCAAGTGCGATGCTGAGGGGTCACCCCCCACCGCCAAGCATGACCACCTCTGCTGTTCTGACTCAGCGGAGGCTCAAGACCTGCAAGGGAGGACTGGACTTGGCACTGTCCACTCCACGGCTCCACCAGGCTGGCCAGCCAGGGTGACAGTGACCCTGCTGGCTCGGGGCCACACAGAGAAGACACGGGCTTACTAGGTCAGGTTTCCATTAGCAGGTGACAAGTACCATGAAAGGAGAGGGGGGAGAGAAGCTGGAGCCTGGGAACAAGGTTTTTTTGGAGAGGTAGCCAATGGGAGGGGAACGTCACAAGGGACCCCCAGGGGCCACAGAGAAGAGCTGCAGAGCACTGGGGCCACTGGGGTGAAGCAGCACCTTCTTGCCCTGCACTCGGCTGTGCTTGAATACACTTGCCCAGGACGAGGGCGCACATCTATGAGCCCCAGTTGGCCTACAAGGAGGTGAGCTGCTGCAGACCCCAGCTGACACCAACCCCAGCTCAGACACAGAGGACTCTGCTGCCCTCTGATGCCCACCATTAGTGTCCAGGTAGAGGATGGGGGGGTCAGGCCCTAGCATGGGATGGCTGGGCCAGAAACTTCCTGAAATGTGCCAGAGCCAGGAATACTGCCTTTCAAACAACCTCATGCCACAGCAATATTTAACGCTTGTACATTGCTTCCTGCAAGTTGGGCACTGTCACGTGTGTTCTATGGACATTAACCCATCAGGAAGTCCTATTCTTGAGCCCACTTCACCAACAAGGAAACAGGCACAGAGAGGTTAAGTAACTCACCCAGTGCCACCCAGCTATGAAAGGGCAGAGATGGGATTTGAAACCAGACAGAATGGCCCCAGAGTACCCTCTCTTAAGGCTAGACCATCCCTCCCTGACACCGTGGCTGACCACTGGCTGCCCTGAGGTTTTGCAAAGGGGTTGGGTAGCAAAATGGAGATGCGTCCATGGTGGTGTGTGTGTGGACACCCAAAACCGATGTTTCTGAGGGCCCTGCCTGCTGGGTGGCTTGTGCCCGGCTGTCTGAGCTCAAAGGAAGACTCGATGTGGACCCCGTTCTGTTGGGAGCAAGATGAGCATTTTTGGTCTACAGCCTGCCCCCCACCCCCTGTCCTCAGCCCACAGTCCCTAAAGTGCCCTCCCACGTGTTAAAGGTCACCCTGAGTTCCTGCGTTGGCACGCTTTCCTTCTAAAAACGTAGGAGAGACTTAGAACTGCTGCCCGGAGACCCGGCCCCTGGGTGAGCCTGGCCACAGCTGCAGCCTGGTGAGCACCTGCAGTGCAGCCGGCTGTGCCCAGGGCTTTAGGGGTGCCCGGTCTCTCTTTTATCTCCAGGCAGTCTTGGTGACTCCCCATTCTCATACGAGGGTCAGAGAGCAGACAGCCCACCTGGCTGAGCTGGAGAAACAAGAGTCACGAACAAGGCCAGCGTGACTCACAAGCACACCGTGAAGCAGCTGCATAAGTCTGCATCACTACTGCGTTCTGGTTACCGTCACACTTTGCTGAGCAATTTTAAACTTCCATAATAGTGCCCCATCCGGAGGCCCTTCGGTGCTGCTGCCCCTCACCCGAGTTATGTGCCCTCTCTGAATCGCTGTTCTCTGGAGAGTTAAGACAATGAGATCCAACATCAGCCTCCCTTGTTCTGTAAGTTTATAATCATCGCAACAACCCGAGATGGAAGCAGGGCACCAGTTCCTAGCTCCATTTTCCAAATGAAGAAGCTAAAGTGTGGGGAGCTCAATCTATGAGCTAACATATGGTGATAGTCTACTAGGAACAGATTAATAATAATAATAACAGCAGTTTAAATTATTATTATACACTAAATTATTATACACTAAACACTTTATGCATTTTTCATCTCATTTAGTCCTCACAGCAACCCTGTAAGGAAACCAGTATTACCACCCTCATTTTACAAACAAGGAAATTAACATCAGAACTCAAACCAGACCCCTAATCACTATATTATGGAGTCTAGTTCAGAGATATTTTTGCTACACTTTGTATTCAGTAGCTCATTTATTCATTCCATACCTCTTGGGAGCCTGCTGCAAGCCAAGCCTGGTGCTCAACTCTGGGAAATAAGTGGTAAACAAGAGAGACGGGGTCCCTTACCCAGAGGCAACTAACAGACCAGGGTGCCATGCAACCAGGCAAAGATTTTATGCTGTTGCCGCCCCCTAAAATCCTGGCATTCCCCGAGACTATAAAGAGGTCCAAGTGTTCACCACCTGGCTTCCTCCAGATGTCAGACCAGATGTGGCATTTAGCAGAGTTCACAAAAGGATCCACTTGTCCTCACAATGTGAACTTCTCATTTCCTTGACTGGGATATTTTCTCGTTTTCACTTCACAACCAGCCTTATTTTAATTTATACTCAAAGACAGAGAGAAATGGCATGCTTTTAATGAAGAAGGGAGCAATGACGAAGAAGGTGCAAAGTAGCTTACTAAATTTCAGGCTGGCATTTAAACCTACTCATGTGATTCAAGCTCATTTACTTCCTTTGAAGTTGGGTGACAAGAACATATATTTCCCTGGAAATGTAGCACACCCTTGCCACTTTAAATAAAGCCTGACACATCGCACTTTTATTTATGCAACGATTTACCGGGTCCCCCGTGTCCTCCATTGCAGCTGATCGGGCTGCCTTCCCAGCTTCTTAACCTGATTCCACATGATGACAGTGGAAGTTTCCAATGCCTCAGACCCCTTACTCCTGTTCCATCCCCATTCTTAGAGAAAGGTACAAACATCCCCTGAAACCCCACATCAGAGGCATAGGATTCATCCAAGACTTCTTGCTCTCTTGCACCCTTGTCCTCATCATATCTGTCATCTGATCCTCAAATTATACTTGCTTAATGTCCTAGTTGCCTTAGTTGCTCAAGCAAATACCATGCACTGGGTTAGCTTAAGCAATGGAACTTTAATGGCTCATGGTTTTGAGGCCAGGGGAAGTTCAAATCATGGAATCATCAAGATGATGCTTCTTCCTGAAGATGTATTTTGAGGCTGGCTGCCGGCGATCCTTGGCCCTGGGCTCATCTTTCACAGGGCAATGCACATGGCAGCTTCTCCTGGCCTCTATCTTCTCTCCTGGGTTCCGTTGACCTTCAGCTTTCCATGGCTTTCTCTCTGTCTGAATTTCATTCTGCTTGTAAAGGACTCCAGCAATAAGATTAAGAACCCATCCTGATTCATTTGAGCCACACTTATATTGCAGTAATCTCATTGAAAAGTCCTACTTACAGTGGATTCACACCCACAGGAATGGATCAAGTTTAAAAATGTGTTTCAATGGGACATAGCTCCAAACCACCATACTCAGATTCTTCCAGATGCTTTACCTTGCCTCCAGCCCAGGACTAATACCTCCAGCAGCACCACAGCATCCTCTCCTGACTTCCAAGCTGGTCCCCACTGACCCTTTCTATTGGGTCTACAGTGACTTTTTTGAAAACACAATCTGAGCATAAAGCTCATGTTTCTCAACTTTCTTCAGGTTCAATTGTCCCCACTTTCTCCACTCACCTTCTAAAACACCTGTGTGTCCCCCAAAACTCCATGCTCCCTTCGGCCTCTGCATGATGCATGCAATGCTCCCTCTACACAGAATACACTTCCCCCACCCTCCTAATTCAGGCTTCCAAGGCCTCCCACTTCCGAGTTGCTCCATCAATGCCTCTCCCACAGGCATCATCCTCCGCTCGTGTCAGTATCCGGCTACTTGGCTCTCCCACTGCTACCTATCAGCAATCACCCAAGGACCAAATACAAGACTCTCTCAGGCTAGGGTCTCTGGCTGACGGTCCTACCACCATCACTTTATTAGTCAAGTTTCTCTAGGGAAACAGAACTGACAGGAGATATCTGTAAATACTATGAGATTTTTTTCAAAGCTTGTCTCATGCC
This sequence comes from Tolypeutes matacus, assembly GCA_026826555.1. NCBI lineage: Eukaryota > Metazoa > Chordata > Mammalia > Cingulata > Chlamyphoridae > Tolypeutes > Tolypeutes matacus. The sequence goes on from JAKSZT010053840.1 coordinate 7,065,582, forward strand.
ACTGTGGGGGTACACAAGTCCAAATCCCATAGGGCAGGCCATGGGCCAGGAACTCTGATGAAGGTTTTTAATGAATTCCCCAGGAAAAGCTGGCTCGCTGAAGTCAAGAGGGAAATTTTCCCTTCTGACTGCTGAAATCATCATTTCTCCTGTTAAAGCCTTCAACTGATGGACATTTCTGAAGGCAATCTCCTCAGTTGATTGTAAATGTAATCTCTATAGATGCAAACAACTTAATAAAGATTTAAGTACACAAAATGTCCTCACAGTAACAATTAGGCCAGTGCTTGCTTCACCAAACAATCGGGCCCCATCACCTGACCAAGTTGACACACAGCCTAACCATCACAGTCCATCCCTTGTCAACTTGGCAACCATACACATCACTGCGCATCATACTTAATCTCTAAATAAAAAATACTAATAGTCATATTTTTCACCTAACAATACTTAACTGTCCTGTGTACAGCTAGAAACACACAAATTCTCTCTAGATCAGAGTGCAAGTCCTTGGGTAATATTTTCTCTTAAACTTGATATCCTATAACTTAAATATTATGACATGAAACTAATACAGTGTATGTCATAATAAGGGGATAAGAAAGGGAAGAAAAAGATATTTGCTTTATGTACATATACAAACATACTCAACAAAACAAGGAAGAAATATTCATAGCCATTACAGTCCTCATTTCTGCAACTGATCACGTGGTCATAGTTCATATTTAGTACTACCTTCTTTCACCACCCATTCCATGCTCCCTTTAACTTTAGCAAGCACCTCAGCTTGCTAAAGTGCTTGATTTAGCACATGGTTCTCTGCCTAATGTGATAACCCAACCCTTCATTCCTGAAATTTTTGAGTCATTTGTAGTCCTGTCTAGATTGGGTTGTTGAAGTTTTCCATTGACTTTAATCACAGGGCATAGTTGTATTAAGAGATGTCCTAGGGGATCTCCTGTATTCCAGTCAAACACTTCTTTACATCCATTGTGTAGCTGCAGTCCTATGTACCTTTGATAGTCAGGATTAATCACCCCAGACAGGGGCCTTCTACTTCAGTAAAGTTTCTAAGTGTCCTGTGGTATGGGGCATGTTGAGCTATACTGCATCTGGCACCTTTTACAACCAAAAAAGAGGCACAATGCTTAGTTGGAGACAACATATTCCTCATTTGGGTGTGTTGCTCTGGCCAATTTACCAAGTATCCAGAAAAGCTGCTAGTTTTGAGTGGAGTTCAGAAAAAAAGGAAGCTCTGCAACAGGTCGAGGCTGCTCTGCCATATGGGCCATATGATCCAGCAGATCCAATGGTGCTGGAAGTGTCAGTAGCAAACAGAGATGCAGTGTGGAGCATTTGGAAGGCCGCTATAAGAGAATCACAATGCAGACCCTTAGAATTGTCAAGCAAAGCCTTGCCATCCTCTGCAAATAATTGTTCTCCTTTTAAGAAACAGCTTTTGGCCTGTTACTGGGCCTTGGCAGAGACCAAATGCTTAACCATGGGCCATCAAGTTACCATGAGACCTGAGTTGCCTTCTATGCCTACCATAATGAGAGTGTTGTCTGACCCACCAAGCCATAAAGAGACAGAAAATAAATCTCAAGTGGGTCCTGAAGGCACAAGTAAATTACATGAAGAAGTGGCCCAAATGCCCATGGTCACTACTCCTACCATGTTACCCTTCTCTTTCCCAGCCCATAGCTATGGCCCCTTGTGGAGTTCCTTATGACCAGATGATTGAAGAAGAAAGAACTCAATCATGGTTTACAGATGGTTCTGCATGATATGCTGGTACCATCCAAAAGTGGACAGCTGCAGCACTGCAGCCCCTTTCTGGGATGTCTCTGAAAGTGGTGAGGGCAAATCCTCTCAATGGGTGGAACTTCAAGCAATGTACCTGGTTGTTCATTTTACTTGGAAGGAGAAATGGCCAGAGGTACATTTGTACACCGATTCATGGGCTGTCACCAATGGTTTGGCTGGATGGTCAGGGACTTGGAAGGAGCATGATTGGAAAATTGGTGTCAAAGAGGTCTGGGGAAATGGTATGTGGATAGACCTTTCTGAGTGGGGTAAAAGACATGAAGATATTTGTGTCCCATGGAAATGCTCATCATTAGATATTTGATTATAATATCTAATCAAATGAATAAGATGACCCACTCTTTGGCTAGCATTCAGCCTCTTTCCCCAGCCACTCCTGTCATTGCCCAATGGGCTCATGAACAAAGTAGCCATGGAAGTAGAGAGGGAGGCTATGCATGGGTTCAACAACATGGACTTCTAGTCACCAATGCTAACCTGGCTACAGCCACTGCTGAGTGTACAATCTGCCAGCAGCACAGTCCAACATTCAGTCCCTGATATGGCACCATTCCCTGAGGTGATCAGCCTGCTTCATGGTGGCAGGATGATTATATTGGACCATTTCTATCATGGAAGGGGCAGTGATTTGTTCTAACTGGAATAGACACATATTCCAGATATGAGTTTGCCTTCCCTGCACATAATGCTTCTGCCAAAACTACCATCCATGGACTTACAGAATGCCTTATCAACCATCACGGTATTCCACACAACATTGCTTCTGATCAAGGAACTCACTTCACAGCAAATAAAGTGTGGAAATGGACACATGCTCATGGAATTCACTGGTCTTATCATGTTCCCCATTATCCTGAAGCAGCTGGATTGATAGAATGGTGGAATGGCCTTTTGAAGACTCCATTATGGTGCCAACTAAGTGGCAATGCCTTGCAGAGCTGGGACAATGTTCTCCAGGAGGCTGTGTATGCTCTAAATCAGCGTTTACTCTATGGTGCCGTTTCTTCCATAGCCAGGATTCATGAGTCCAGGAATCAAGGGATAGAAATGGGAATGGCACCACTCATTATTACCCCTAGTGATCGACTAGGAAATTTTTGCCTCCAGTCCCTGCAACCTTAAGCTCTGCTGGTCTATAGGGCTTAGTTCCAAAAGAATGAGTGCTTCTCAACAGGGAACATAACAATGATTCCATTGAACTGGAAGTTAAGACTGCCACCTGGCCCCTGTGGGCTCCTTATGCCTCTGAATCAACAGACAAAGAAGGGAATTACTGTACTGGCTGGGGTAATTGCTCCTGACAATTAAGGGGAAATAGGACTGCAACTACTCAGTGGAGGTAAAGAAGAGTTTGCCTGGAGTGATTTTTGACAAGGCTGTCAAGCCCTCCCAGCTGGGCCAGAAGAGTCTATTCAACAAATTGTGCTGGGAGAACTGGATAGCCATATCCAAAAGAAAGAAAGAAGACCCCTATCTCACAACTTATTAAAAAAATAACTCAAAATGGATCAAGGACCTAAATATAAAAGCAACAACCATAAAACTCCAAGAAGAAAATGTAGGAAAACATCTTCAAGATCTTGTGGTAGGTGGTAGTTTCTTAAACCTTACACCCGAAGCATGAGCAACAAAAGAAAATATAGATAAATGGGAGTTCCTCAAAATTAAACACTTTTGCACCTCAAAGGACTTTGTCAAAAGACAGCAGACTCAATGGGAGAAAGTATTTGGCAAACACATATCTGATAAGGGTTAATATCTATGATATACAAAGAGATGATACAACTCAACAATAAAAAGACAAGCTACCTGATTAAAAAATAGGCAAAAGACTTGAAAAGACAAATGTCCAAAGAAGAAATACAAATGGTGAAAAAAAAAACATGAAAAAAAGTTCAGCATCACTAGCGATTATGGAAATGCAAATCAAAACTACAATGAGATACCATTTCACCCCTATTAGACTGGCCACCATTAAAAAGTCAGTATTGGAGAAGATGTGCAGAGATTAGGGTGATTATTCACTGTTGGTGGAAATGTAGAATGGCACAGCCACTGTGGAGGACTGTTTGGCAGTTCCTAAAGAAGTTGAATATAGACTTGCCATGTGACCCAGCAATACCATTACTAGTCATATATCCAGAAGAACTTAGAGCAGTTACATGAACGACATCAGCACACCAATGTTCATAGTGGTATTATTCACAGTTGCCAAAAGTTGGAAACAACCCAGGTATCCATCAACTGATGAATGAATAAACAAATCGTGGTGTATACACACAATGGAATATTATATAGCAGTGAAAAAGAAATGAAGTCATAAAGTATATGACAACATGGATGAACCTGGAGGGCATTATGTTGAGTGAAGCAAGCCAGACACAAAAGGGCAAATATGGTATGATTGTGCTCTAATGAACTAAACATAGTGTGTAAACTCATGGAGTTAATAATTAGAATATAGGACACCAGAAAATAGAATGAAGGTAGGGAATGGAAAGCTGAGAGTTAATCTGTGCAGAATTGGTAAAAAGGGTGTTTGTAAAACTTTGGGAATGAATAGAAATGGTGAAAGCACATCATAGTGCTCATAACTAACAGTGTATGTCATATGGGTATGACAGTGGTTGAAAGAGCAAGTCTATGGTCATGTATATTATTAGAAGGAAAGCTGAAAAATGTAGTATGGGACCTCAAGTAAAATATGAATATTATAATACTGTTTTTACAAAATATAAGCACAAACTAAAAAGACAGAAACAGAATAGCAGTTATGTACGGCAGGAGAAGCATAGAGAGATTGAGAGGTGATGAGGTTTTTTTTTGTTTGTTTTTTATTATTATCATTGGAATAATGAAAATGTTCTAAAAATTGCTGAAGTGATGAATGCACAACTATGTGATTATACTGAATACCAGTGATTGTACATTTTGGATGGATTTATGCTTTATTAAAATATATAAATAAAACTCATTTGTTTAAAAACTTTTAAAAAGAAAGAAGAGTTTGCCTGGAATATAGGAGATCCCTTAGGCATCTCTTAGTACACCAAACCCTGTGATTGAAGCCAATGGAAAAGTGCAAAAAACCAATCCAGGCAGGACTACCAATGGCCCAGAAACTTCAGGAATGAAAGGCTTGGGTCACCCACTAGGCAAAGAACCACAGCAGCTGATGTGCTTGCTGAGGGTAAAGGGAACATGGAATGCGTAGTAGAAGGCAATGATAAATACAAACTTTTACCATGTGACCACTTACAGAAGCAAGGACTGTAATGATTATGAATGTGTCTTCCTTGTTTTGTTATAAATATGTTTGTGTATATAAATAAAGCAAATACCTTTGTTTTCTTCCCTATCTTATACCTTTATCATATTACATAAAAAATTTATGTATTATTTATATGTTATTCATGTTATATTTATACACAGTAAGTTTCATAATATTTACATTTTATATATATATATAAAATATATATATCCAATTGGTTCTGTTTCCCTGGAGAATCGAATACACTATCCAATGGGTCCACTGACACCAATGCACAAATGATTCTTGACCCAGTTATAACCTAAATAAGATTCTCATACAGCACCAATGGCATCACAAGTATAATCAAATCAAACCTGCATGGACATTTGTTCTCTACCCCAGCCTGCCAGGCATAGTATTCTAAGATAAGGGGTCAAATTGCAAAGAGGGCCTACAAGGAATCAACACCCAGCTGGCATATGTGTGGACAAAACACGTGCTGGGAGGTACAGGGGCCACACAGAAACATGCGGCCAATGCCTTTGCTAGGTACTTCCTAAAAGTCCTGGAGTTCTGCGACAACTGTTTTACAAAAACCTGCAGAGAAGCCATGACTAGAAGTGTCCAGGGGTACTTAAAAGCCCATGACAAAACTCCCCATCCTTTATGGATTTCTACTTGACCATCATATCCAAGCTCCACCCCACAAGTTTGCCAATGGAGATGACACAGCCCAATATCACCAGTAAGGGGCACCCACTTGAAGCTCCTGGGACTCCAACAAGCCAGCATCACTCCTACACTCGAGCAAGCTAATTGAACCCAGACAGTGCCTTGAGAATAGCTTCAGAATACTACCTAGCTAAAATGTCAGGCTGCCTCGCCATGAGACTCTCTTCCTTATGTGATGCTTGTCACTGTGAGTTATGTCCCCGGTTTAGGTTGCTAAATGTTTCCACTAACAGAAATGAGCTGGCTTTTACAATGGGAATTTATTAGGTTAAAAACTTATGGTTCTGAGGCTGTGAAAGTGTCCAAATCAAAGCATCAGGTGAAACTCTCTCCCCGAAGGTCAACTGCTGGTGATCCTGGACTCTTGCCATGTGGAAAGCCACAATGGTGGCGTTGCCAGTCTCTGCCTTCTTCTCCAGGCTCACTTTCTCCCTGAGCTCAGCTATGGGCAGTCAGGCATATGGTGGTATCTGCTTGTCTCTCCCCTCTCCTCTGGAACTCACTGCTCCAGCTTTGGGCTGCTCCCAAAACTTTTTCTCTCTCCCAGGTTCTTCAACTTCTGGAGGCTTCTCTCAGTCTCTCCAGCTTTTTCTGTGTCTGTGGCTTTTATTCCTCCATTTATAAAGGACTCCAGTAAGAGGATTAAGACCCACCCTGGGCCATGGCCCACTGGAGCAATCTAATCAAATGGCCTTTAACTGATCTAACCTAATCAAAAGTTCATAATATGTCCAATTTAAGAACACAACTTTCTGGGGTCCAAAAGACTCAAACCAGCACACCCCCATGATTGTAAAGCTGCCTTGCAATCTGCCACTCCCTACCAGCAAGCTGAACATTGTCTTTTTAATATCACATAGCAGGAGCAACCTTTCACCATGTAGGTCCCTACATATTTGCCCTCAGTTCCTTTGCCTAAGTTCCCATCTATGTGTTGATATGGGCTAATACAACAACAAATACCTAGCCCAAGTATTCTTAGATAACTGCCCCACCTTAGACTCCTGTTGGCCAAAAAAGAAGATGTCTGTGCCATAAGATGCACCTCCTGCTGCATGTATATTGATAATTCAGGGCAGGTCAAAATCAACTTTTAAAAGATGGCGTTTTAATTTGCTAAAAGCTGCCAAAAGCAATATGCCAGCAATGGGTTGGCTTTTACAATGGAGATTTATTAACTTGCAAACTTAGAATTCTGAAGCTGTGTAAGTGTCCAAATCAAGGCTTCATCAGGCAATGCTTTCTCCCTGAAGACCAGCTTTCAGTGATCCTGGATTTCTCTGTCACGTAGCAAGGCACGTGGCAGTGTCTGTCAGTCTCTGCCTTCTCCTCCAGGCTCTGTTGCCCACAGCTCCTGGCTTCATAGCTTTCTCTCAGCTTCGGTGTTCCATTGATTTCAACTTCTGGCTTCTGAGACTTTCTCGGTTTTTGTGGGTTTCTCTCTGTGTCTCTCTCCATACTCATCCTGTTTATAAAGGACACCAGTAAGAGGATTAAGACCCACCCTGGGTCATACCTTACTAAAGTAATGTAATCAAAAGGCCCTTAACTGAAGTTATCTAATCAAAAGTTCCCACCTACAATAGGTTCACACCCATGGGGATGGATTAGCTCTAAGGACGTGATTTTTCTGGAGTCCATCCAGCAATCAAACCATCCCAGAGGCTCAAGAGATCATGGTGTTTCACAATATAACCAGGGTTTTTCAACAAACACCTTAGACTCTAGAAAACCTCAGACATTTTTTTCCTACCTATCCCCTGAGGGTAGGAGAATGGATACACAAAGGCTTCCAACTCTTGGTTTTACTATTTATTGACATATTTATAATACCCACTATCCTCAAGTGTCTTATGTATTGACTCACTAATGCTATGCCCCCAGCAGTAAATATATCACCACCCCCCAAATGCCACAGTACTCTAAATAAATGATGCTGAGGCATTAAGGGGTGGATCATCATAATTATAAAAAATTTCGCCTGTTGCCTCGACATCCATCTTATTTTGGCTGAGCCATGTGCCTTGACACTGACCTCTGACCCTGTTAATAAACAGTTTCCCACCCCTGAAGACTAGATTCCAGAGTCCAAACCCCATGTGCAGCCACCATCCATACCACCCACACATCTCACCCAGAACTCCTTGTTGGTCTCAAATGATGAACTAATCATACCCACCACATTTGGGTCCCCAGTTCCTTTCCCTTTCACATGTGTTTGCTTTAAACTAACCAATCCTCAACTCCTGTGGGAAATTTACTAACCTCCACCCCTGGACCACAACAAAGGCACAAGCTCACAGGTTCCTCTACTCTGCTGTGTGCTTGCCACCGCCTGGCTGAGCCCCCTGAGCTGACGGAGCTTTCTGTCCACCCTTCATGCATGCCTTTCTCTCTTGGACCTGTGAGTAACAGACTATCTTTTCTCATTCATTATGGTGCTGGTTTCCCATTGTCACACCTGATCTCTACCCAGACCCAAATTTAAAATCCAAGTTAACAAATTCGAAACACCATTATAACACTCAATGCATCTAGTATTTTCTATTGTTTTCTATTTATTCTATTCTTTTCTATGTCATGTTATTATGTGCTGGTTACAGCCCACTAGATAGATTTACTGCCCACTAATTATAAGCCACAGTTTGAAAATCATTGCTGAAGAGTAGATTTCTAAAGATTTTAACCTCAACATTCTTTGAAGTAGAAGGTTATAATCATCCATCCCAGCTGTGGTAATGTTTCCAATAACTTAGAATTTGACTTTGAACAGCACCACTTCATAGTGGATTTCCAGGTACAAATTAGTTGCAGAATGTACCCTGAATAATTAAATATGGGTACTGTTAACTGTATGAAGTGGTTGGATATAAACCATTTACATTTCAGAGGCCATCCACCAAAAATGATGATCCTGCGAATAGATTACTTGTAATGTTCCTTCCCTAAGCTTTTATTTCCTATTCTTTGCATGATCATTTCTTCTCATCCTTTAGGTCTTGTGTTAAATGGCAAATCATAAATGGCTTGCCTAATTACCCTGGGTCCCTCCATGCTAAATGTCATGAACCCTAAGCCTTTATTTATTTATTTTTTTAATTTTTTATTTATTTTTATTGTGGGTAAAAATCAAAATTCTCACAATACATACAAACATTTGCAAAATGATATATAAATATACATGCATATATGTGTATTTGCTTACAAAAATGTTATTTATATATATATACATATATTTTAAGAGGTGCTTAGATTACCCAAAATATTACACGGAAGCCTTTAATATGTTGACATTTAACCAAGATAGCTGAGAATCAGACAACAATGTGCCTTGCAGGTTTGCAAAAAGCAAATCCTCCACCCCAAGCAAATGTCAACAGCATTGGATATGATGGCTGGAGCTCTAGCAGCCAGTTCACTTGTACCATAAGGTATCTTTGGAAAAGTATGCCACACATGCTGGAGCAACAAGAGGGCACTCTGGGCCCCAGCTCTCCTCCTGTCCTCTCCTGATGCTCACCTGCAATGGTGGTTGATGCCCCTGCCTTTTCTGGGCCTTTCCAGGTGGGAAACAAAAAAGGTGATCCCTTGTCCTCTAAGATAGCAGAGGAGCTAGACAGAAAACCTGGATCCACGTGCTTGCTGCTGTGGTGGCTCTGAGTGATGTCTTAACACCTCTACACTCCTCCTCCTTATCTTCAAAAAGGTAAGTTTTATATCACTGATATGGAGGCAGTGGCCACTGTAGGCTCTGAGGGTAGGGAGAGGGAAAAACAGGTGTAATACGGGGGCATTTTCAGGACTTGAGAATTGTCCTGAATGACATTGCAACGACGGATGCAGATCATTATATATCTTGCCATAATCTACAGAATTGGGTGGGAGAGAGTGTAAACTACAATGTAAACTTTAATCCATGCTTAGTGGCAATGCTCCAAAATGTGTTCATGAATTGCAATGAATATACCTCACTAATGAAGGATGTTGTTAATGTGAGAAAATGTGGGAGGTGTGGGGAGCGGGGCATATGGGAATTCCCTATATTTTTTATGTGACATTTGTGTAATCTAAGTATCCTTTTGAAAAAATAAAAATATATATTTTTTAAAAATCAAAGGACCAAAAATGAAAAATAAAAAACTAGATAAGGACCAAAGTACAGGCTCTAAAAGGAGGGAGGGAGAATCTAAAGTAATATGCAAATAAAAGAGCAGGGACAATCAGTAAGCTCCAATCAAAGCCTACTACTATTGCTAAAGAAAAGATATGGGGGTCCAGCTTGGGGGTCTTGCCTACTCAGTAGTTGGAAGTGGGGGGAGGGAGAGGATAGGTGAGAAACCATGTTTGCTTTGTCCGGTTCATGGTGATCAATTATTAGAGACCACAGCTGGCCTGTTGATGATGTCACTTAATAAGGAAGCAGGGTAGGGGTTATAACAGCTGGGACAGGCTCTGAGTGGGCATCAGGATTGTCTGAAGGGCTTTTCAAATACAGACCACTAGGCCCCACCCTTAGAGTTACTGATTCCATATGTCTGTGATGAGACTCAGAAATCCGCACTTCTAACAAATTCCCAGCTGATTCTCAGGCTGTTGATCCAGGAACTACACCTTAAGAATTATCAGCCTGGATTGCCCCTATCATTCAATCAGCATCTTTTAGGCACCTATTGATTGCACCTATTGAAAGCAGAGGAAACAGAGTCAGGGCACCAGATCTGCCTTTATTTTGTTGTATGACCCCCCAGGCTCCTGTTTCCTCATCTGGAATACGGGTACAGATGAAGCCTTTTATGTGAGAATCCCTGAAGGTTCAAAGCCTTCATGCAAAGGTAGTATCCAATTTTGTATATCCTTTCTACAGCTTTTCCAGCAGAGCCTCTGGGACTGACATGTAGGATAGCCCATGAAGAAGGCTGAAAGAATGAGCACCTTTCCATTATCCACTGCATCCCCCAAAGATTCTGTGAGATCTCTGCTGTCATGCCCCTCTAACAGATAAGGCAACTGAGGCTGGGAGAGGCTCATTGGCTTGCTTTCCTGGTTAGGAAGTGACAAGATTGGGTTTCCACCCAGGCTTCTCCACACTCCATTTCATCTGCAAAATGTCAAGACCGAAATCTGTAAATTATTGTTGTTCCCAAGCAGAGGCTGGCAGAAAGGACCTCTGCTCAATGAGAGGTGGCTCTGGACCATCAGCACCCAAGCCCAAGGAGCATCCCGGTGCAAGGCATGTCCAGCGGGCAGACCATGAGCATGTGCCCTGGGATACATGAGGAAACTCTGGCCCATTATCAGCAGTAACAAGACCAGGGAAGTCTGTCCCATTACTTGGTAAATATTCCAGGAAGTACCAACCATAATCCCTCTAATAATTGACCATAAATAACCAGGAATTGATCAATAACTGACAGCTTCCATAATTCTTGTTCCCACTTCCAATTTAGGACCAACTGGAGAAAGCCACCTGTGCTCCCCTAACCAACCTCATAGGATGCCTTGCTTCCAGTTAGCCTGCATCCAGCCAGCAGCCTGCAATCAGAGCATACCTGAAGTCTTCCCTGCCTCTTGCCTTGATAATAAGTAATGAAACAAAAACAAAGGAAACCAGGAAGCTGCATTCATGGAGTCTAAGCTTGAGACTTGTGAGATTAACTGCCTAAATGACTCGTTGCATCCTAGATTGCTTCTGTTGAGTGGATTCAGGGCTCTACAAGCCTGCCGTCCATGGCCACCAACCACCCTACCTGCACCCACTCCTCCAGCTTCCTGCCTCTGCCATCTAACTCCCACTGACTCTTGCCTCTGTCTTTTGTCTCCCATTTCCCCCTACAGAAACAGTCCTGCCCTCTGCTCTCTGACTGTTCAAGTCCTACCTCTCCTTTAGGGTCCCAAGCATCCCTCCTGCAGGAAGTCAGTCTTCTATGACTGCCTGGACCCACAATGCCTTCATGAATCCTAGGGCTCATGCTCATGGTCTGCCCGCTGGACATGCCTTGCACCGGGATGCTCCTTGGGCTTGGGCGCTGATAGTCCAGAGCCACCTCCCATTGAGCAGAGGTCCTTTCTGCCAGACTCTCACAAATCATGGAGATCCTCCATACCAAGATATGTTTAAAGAGCTACTAAAGATTTTTGGCAGGGGAGATGATCATTCAGTATGTGCTTAGGGTTGAAGTTTAGCTCACTCTGCGACCCTGTTTGTATAGGGCTGTCATGTCTACTGTCTTTCTAAAGTCCAATGCCTCCCTGTTTTGGCCAAGCTCTGGGATCTTGCAGGACAGATCTCTGCAGCCCTTACTCTTACTCAGCACATGACCAGCTTACAGGATGGATAAAAATAACCCAACCTTGGACACTCTTCCTGGTGCTGGGGAGATGGGTCTCTCAGAGTAGATGAGCTCAGGAAGCCCTCATGTCCCAGCTGTTCAAGCATGACCCAATTTTCAAGGCAGGTAATTTCCATGAAAGGTGGCTTCCTGGTGTTCAGGGACCAACGCTTGACCTACTTCCCCACTCCCCAAACCCCTCCCACAAAATAGGGATATTTTAGTAGAGATGGTTCCCTTAATCCCATGATTTTATTAAAACAATGAGTTTCATGTCTGTCTTGCTACGTCCCTGACCTGTGAGGTACTCCTGTGTCCTGTCCCAACTGAAGGCAGAGGCCAGGTAACCAACCAGTCATCAGTTACTTTGGGGGCCACAGTTAACAGCCACTCTGCCCCAATCTGGGTAAGGAAACAACAGAGAGAAAAAGGAAGACATAATTGAAGTAGTCAAGATAAACAGAAAGTCGCAGATAATTATTATGCCCACAGCTGCTGCTTGCATCCCCAGCAAAGCCAAGGAGCAGGGAGATTCCAAGAGCACCCTTCACAGGCTGGGGACACCTCCATAGAGGGATCCTGGTGCCTTACTGCCTGCATGGAGATGCAGTGAGCTACAGTATACAGGGCCTGTAGAACTAGACTCCGAAAAACAGAAATCATGGGGAGCCAGTTCTTGGAAGAGCTTGACAGATTTTGGAAGCTGAATGTGGGCATAGACACCAGGGCCTGCTTCTCACTTGAAGATTTCTGAAGGCAGACACTTGTTGCAGCTGGCAAAGATGGCAGGACCAAAGGACACAGTGAAGTCCTTTGTGGTCCTTGGGAGACAGAGAAGAGAACCCTGGTAGATCTCAGACTCCATGTGGGGTGATCTCAGGACTTAGAGGAGGAGGGACAGGAGCTGTAGACAATCACAGATGGCTGCTGAGAACAGACAGGTGAAACCCCACCCAGAGAGGGGTTTGGGATGTGGACCTGGGCAGGGCTAAAGGAAGCATGACTATCATCCCTGGGGGAGTCTCATAAAGGAGGATAGAGCAAGGCAGATATCTTCCTTAGAAAATTCTACACAACTTGTACACAATGTCCACCACATCTCTGGAGTCCACAAGCAGAAGATAGAACCAGAACAAGCTAGAGCCAGCCTGGAAGCTGTCTCCCATCAACAGTCAACCCATCTTGTGAAAGCATCTTGGCCATCCACCCTGTTACAAGACAAATCTCCCTGCGTCTTTCATGCTTTGGCATGTCTTGCATGACTGGCCCTTTGTTCTAGACTATCTTTACAGGGATGTCTTACAGGGAACAACCTTGGAAGACAGAAATACTGACCTTCCAGAGGAAAGAGCAGTCATGCTTGCTGCCCACTGTAAAAGATTCTGGTTCCCTTTCGCAGGGTTCTCTTCTGTAATGTAGCCCACTGAATGTACAGGTGTTATCTGGCCCTCTTCATGTTGCCCTGTGAGAACTGGGGCTCAGGGAACAGGCACAAAAATGCTGATTATCTGGCTATAGTTCTTGCTGTGAGTAATAGTCTGTCCTTCTCTGTTTCAGGAGTCTCATGTCTCCTATTGGCACCCATGAAACCAGAGCAGGCTAACAAGTTTGCTTACACTGGGCAAAAATTCAAATCTTTCACAACCCAAAAAGTGTAAAGGAGGGTAGAAGCCACCCCATAATCAGACTTAATCCCCCAAGCAGTGATGAAGGAGAATAGAAGCAAATGAGCAGAACCTCCTCCCCTTCCCCATCCCCAATCCCTGACACTCAGACCTGGCTATTCTGGGAGTAGGAGACAGTAAGGAACTTAAATCAAGCTGAGAATGCAGTTTTAAACTGTTTTCAACTGACTGTAAACAGCTGAAATGACCAAAAAGCCAAAGGACCGACTTAAGAAGTCATTAAATGGTAGAAAGTGGGGTTTAAAAGTGCAATGCTGAAAGTTGTGATGGAAAGGAAAAAAGTCTCACCATATTAATTAATACTCCACTGAGATGAGCTGTTCCATTCACACCTCTGTTGTCAAGCTTCAGACCAAACCCTTCACTATAGAAGCCTCCCAGATCCACTAGCCCATTGCCATATTCTAGAACCACCCCTGATGTTCAGCCTCCCTGCCCATTCCTTGAACCCCTCTTTTATGCCCTCCCCATTTCTTCATGAGCCCCCTGTGCAGTAATGGAGTCCTGTACCTTTCTCTCACAGAGCAAGGACCACCTCTCTTTCTCCCTCCTTCTGGATGAGGCAGGAGGTTCTTTGTTCAGACCAGGGCTAAGCCATCAGTGTCAGGGTCCCACCCAGTGAAAGAGCAGTGACCCCCACCCACCCTGTGACAACAGCCTCTTACAGGCTGCCCACACCCCAACCACTTCTCTGGCCCCAGAATGAAAACCTAGCAGGAAGTTGACTGCTGCTCCTCCAGCCTCTCTTCTACTCGCTCGGGTCTCAGATAAGACCCCAAGCTGAAGTCACTGGGATTCAGAGTCTCCTGAATGCACTACCATATTCTTGAACAACAGCTAACACTTACTGGGGTCCTACCATGTACCAAGCACTCTTTTTTTTTTTTTTTTTTTTTTTTATTGTGGGTAAAAATCAAAATTTTCACAATACATACAAACATTTGCAAAATGATATATAAATATATATGCATATATGTGCATTTGCTTACAAAAATGTCATTTATATATATATAAATATATTTTAAGAGGTGCTTAGATTACCCAAAATATTACACGGAACCCACTGGGATTCCCATGTTGCCCACCTCCCACACCTCCCACCACATCCCACACAAACATCTCCCACAAGTGTGGCCCACCCATAGACCACAGTTCACACCGTAGACAACACTCTCTCCCACACAGTTCCTAGTGGTGTCTGCTGACAAAAAAAATGGCCTACATCCGTTGCCACAAATGTACTCAGGACAACCTCCAAATCCCAAAGAAGCCCCTGTATTTCAACTGCTCGTCCCCTCCCTGCCCCAAAAGTGTCCAGTGGCCACTGGCTCCACTTCATTGTTATAATTTCTTCCATTGCTAGAATCACCATATGTGAACAACAGAATACCATCAAGTCCACTCTAGTCCATAGTTCTTCCCCCAATCCTGAGGGAACTGGGATGGTGATGTCCACTCCATCTCCAAGTGAGAGAGGGCTTATATCCCATGGATATGGTGGGTGGGATGATCCTGCCTGCAGATGCAGGCCCTCTCCATTCCCTGGGATGGCCGCTGCCCATTGTTGTCTCCTCGCCAGGTGACTTGGATGAGTCCATTGAGCTGTAGGGTAGGAGTTGCAGCTCCACCGAGATTCCATGCACACCTGGCACATAAGTAGGCCAGAGGCTCCAGTCTCTGGAAGTATACCTAAAAACTTCTGCATCACATATAGGTTTGAATAGAAGGGACTGATGAACCATGTGCAGGGAGGACTTATTTGAGTCCAATTCTGTCACTCTCAGGAGCACAGATTCCAAAATAGAGCCCACTGATAAGGCATCAGTCTCTGGGTCTGTCCCCACTTATATAGGACCTAGGTGTCTCCAGAGCTCTCAGGAGCCCCTCTGTGTGGGGTGATATGCACTTAGATGTTCTATGAGCTCCTACTGAGGTGTGCGTAAGAGTTACCTCTGGGATGACCTCCCGACTCTCTTTGAAGTCTCTTAGCCACTTGAACTCATTTGTCTTTACCTTTTCCCCCTTTAATTCAAGGTCTTTTTCCAGTTGTGTTGCCAGTTGGCACTTGGTATTAATCCCTCGTTGCCAGGGAGGCTCATCCCCGGGAGTCATGTCCTACATTGGGGGGAAGGTAATGCAATCATATGCTGAGTTTGGCTAAGAGAGAGGCCACATTTGAGCAACAAGGAAGCTCCCAGGTGGCAACCCTTAGGCACCCCACAACTGCAGGCTAAGTCTCAGTTACAAGAGCAGAGACTCACAAGGGTAGTCATCAATAAAAAGAACACATCAGTGGGTCATCCTCTTTTGACAGACACTGTCCTTGCACTCAGAGGACTATTGCTGCTCCCTTGGAGACTGTGGCAGAGCTCTCCAGGCTAGGAATTCAGATTCCCTCATTTGTTGTGTGATTGTCCACCCATCATGACCATGCCCCATCTTTTGATCCTTTGAACGATTTTGTATATCTTTCATGTATATTCAGATGAACTAATTCCCATGAAACCCCCTCCCAGACACCCCCCGCCAATAATCCCCTGCAGTACCCATTGTAACCCTTCTGTAATCCAGATCCTCCACGAACATGTAGTCCATAAAATAATCAAATACACCTACTAGGAAAAAGCAACAAGTATGATAAGCTTACATGCAAGAGACAAACATAAGGAAACTCAGGGGAAAAAAAAAAAAAAAAAGAGAAGGAAAAAACAACAAATAATCAAACAAAAAGCAAAACAATATAAAATATAATTAGCGGATTGGGACATTCAAAACATGGGCAAAAAGGCAAAGGAAATGCCTTTAAAAAAATTATATATATATATATATATTCATTTTTTTTCCCTTTCTCTTTTTTTTTCTTTCCTTCCTTTTATCACTGTGTCATCGGACGTCCGGTGTGCTGTGACACCTTCCCCCTCTCAATCCCCACTGCCTCCCAATTTTTCATTTGATTTTCAAAGAAGTTTTAGGTCACAGCAAAGTCACACACAGAGTGCCGGATACTCCCAGATACCAAACCACCCCCCTTACCCCACCCCATATTAACCCCCCCTTTTTTTTTAATGTTAGCATTGTTATAACTGTTATACAGATAGCAAAATATAGCAACTAAACATTGTCAACGATTTACAGTATAGTTTATAATTTAGATGATACAGTTTAATAAGTTTTGATGATATTTACCATGTCCTGTGGCAATTACTGTAAGGTAATGAAAAACCTTCCCCATGACCAACAAACAACCCATTAGATCTTGACTGTTCCCTTCCCCCCAGCCCCCAAGGCCCATGATACCACCCTCTCCCTACCCATGGAATATCAATATTCACAGTTACATGCCCTGGGGATTTGAACCTGCCCTTCCTAATCCACCCACCCGCCAGTGCTGCACCACCAAACCCAGGAACACCACCACTCATCTGCCCCATCCCCCAACATGCAACCACACTCTATCCCTTTACCATAGATTATATCCATATGGGTGATGGCTCAAAGCCTGCTCTTCTCTTACTCTCCTTTGTTAACCTATCTTTTAGACAATGGTTCTCAGAGACTGCTCACTTTCCTCAGTTCAGATCAGTGAGGTCATATACTGTTCATCCTTCAGTGCCTGGCTTGCTTCACTCAACATAAGGTCTTCAAGATTCATCCACGTTATTCCATGTGTTAGCACTTTGTTCCTTCTTACAGCTGAGTAATATTCCATTGTATGTATGTACCACATTTTGTCAAGCACTCTTGAAACACCTTTATCCTCACACAAGCTCTCAGAAGACGATGGCTATCCCCATTGTGCAGATTGGGACACGGAGGCACTGAAAAGTGAAGTGGGCACAGCTTGGAAGTGCCAGAGCAAATTTACCCACAGCAACACACTGCTCCCCCAGGACAGCTCAGAGGCTTAGCTGTGGCTGCATCAGTGGATATTCTCCTGCTCTTGATGATTTTTCTAATAGCTCAATCTTTCCATGAAGCTGATATACAAGCCTTTGCTCACAGGATCTGGATTCACTGAAAATACACACTCTCATTTCCTACCTGTCAAAGGGGACATCAGGGTCTCTGGCTTGTATCATCTGGCCATGCAGCTGTTCTGGCCCTCTTCTCCTTCTAAGGGTGGTCAACTGTATCTGATCTCCAGCCATGTCTCCTCCTCCCTCTTGCTACTTCAGAGTTTCCTGGTTGATTCCCAGATGCCAACATCTGCATGCTTTTGCCTCAGGGTTTTCTCAGCTGCCAGAGCACAAAGGTGTTGGGAAGTTGGTACCCCCCGTTCCAGTTTGCTAAAGCTGCCAAAAGCAATATACCAGAAATGAGTTGGCTTTTACAATGGGGACTTATCAGCTTACAAGCTTACATTTTTGAGGCTGAGGTAAATGTCTAAATCAAGGCATCATCTGGTAATGCTTTCTTCCCAAAGACCTGCTACCAGCAATCCTGGACTCCTCTGTTGCACAGTAAGGCAGATGGCAGCATCTGCTGGTCTCTCCCTTCTCTTCTGAGTTTCATTGCTTTCAGCTTCTTGCTTCCATGACTTTCTCTCTCTTTATCTGAATTTCATTCTCTTATAAAGGACTCCAGTACCCACCCTGGGCCAAGCCTTAACTGAAATAACCTAATCAAAAGGCCCTATTTATAATAGGTTTACACCCACAGGAATGGATTAGCTTTAAGAACGTGATTTTCTGGGATCCATACAGCTTCAAACCATCACAGCATCTCTCAACCAATGGGGGCAGTTTCTGTAAATAAATACCCCAAATCCCTTGCCCCTTGGATGGGACAATTCTGAGGTGTGTTCCCCGGTGGTAACTGGTTTGATGACCATGTTTTACTGGCTTCCTGCCCTTCCCTGCCTGGACTCCCCACTCCCAATGTTGCTTGGGACCATCTCCCAAAGAAACAAATCTTTGTCTCAGGGTCTACTTCTAGGCAATCTGCCTCTCTTCCTCCAGCCCAAACAAAATATAAGTGGATGCTGCCTCATCAACTCCCTCTAAAGACCTCCTCCACCCTTCCTTCCCTCCAGCTCCATTTCTCCAATTCTCTTGTCCATACAAAGAGTTCAATAGCAGCCAACATTCACTCCCTTTCCTGCTCCAGAGAAATGCCTCTGTTAGACAGATGAGGAAAGTGAGGCACAGAAAGATTTGATGATTCATGTGAGGTCAGCCAGAGCTGTCCCTCACTGAACCACAACCTGCTCCCACCACCAGCAAAGGGGAGGAAGAAGATGGTCTGGGATCACATATATATTGTTATTTCCTTGGACAATCAGCCAAGCATCTTTTAATTCTTGAAATAGTTTTCTCTCTTGCTCTCTTTGCCTGTCTTATCCTCTCAGGCCCAGGATAATGCATTTGGGAGTCTCTAGGTGCCCCTCCTTAAGAAGGTACCTTGCTGCAGAACACACCCAAGGCTAGAGTGGGGTCTGTTCTTCCTGCCCCATGATGTCAATCCATAATTATGCTCCACAAGCATTTGTAGGCACAAATTAAAACTTGGGTAGGATTTTTCCCCGCCTGTCACCTCTGGCACCTTTAAAATCTCTCATCTAATTTTTTTTTAAGCTTGGATTTCACTTTATTGTTTTCAGTCCATTTTCACAACCCTTGAGATTCTGCTGAATTCTTTCCTTTATTCTAGCTGGATACGCACCCTCCCAATTTCATATCCTCTCTGAATATAATTAGCATGTTATTTATCCAAAAACGTTAAAAAGGCTAACAGTGAAAGTTCATGGTGAAGGATGCAGCCCCCTCTCTCCCCACTTGATCCACTACCATGCATCAACTGCTCGGTGTACCTCTGGTCAGGCCAGCTAAGCCTCCTGCTGCCCTTGACACCTGAATGCACAGCTTGCTGGGATAGGGTGGGCTAAGTGGGTAGGGTCCTGCTCCAGTTGAGCTTCACATGTGTTTAACTCCAGGCTGTTCAAGGGGCAATGTGGAATTACTGTGAGATCATCAGATTGTCTGAATTGCATTCCTGATCCACCTCTATGTAAACAGTTTAATCTCTCTGAACCCAAGCTTTTCATCTGTGAAACCAAGAAAACAGTAGTCACTTCTCAACACTGTTTAGAGAAGGGGCAGGTGTAAAGCAAACAGCCTGAAGTCCAGTACAGAACAGATTTTCAATAAATGTTTACTTCTTCCCACTGCTCTGAATCAAGAACAAATGTGCACCATGAGTTTAGGCCAATAAGATGGTTAAGGACATTATCGGAAGGACATTATTTTGTCACAACTGGTCCAAAATTGTAGCCTTGTGAATGTTCATTCTTGGGTATCGGGGTGAAACAAACCCTGACCAGGCCCACTTACAAAGACATGTAGTTCCTGGTGTAGTTTCTAAAACAGAAAGTTCTAATTGGAGCTCCATAAAAGAGCTTATTGGCTTTTGCTCATTTAAGTGTCCCCAGGAGCCAGCACAATGCCTGACATATACTGGGTACAGCATCAGCTGCCAGTGACTCAATATCCACAATCCCCTTCTTCTTTAATATCAAGATGGTTAAGTTCATATGGGAACTTTACTAGATGACGGTGTCCTGTTGTTTGGTCAAGCAAGCACTGGCCTGATTGTTACTGTGAGAATATTTAGTGGATTTAAATCATTAGTCAGTTGATTGCATCTACAATCAACAGAGGAGATTGCTTGCAACAATGAGAGAAGGCTCATCCAAGGGAAGCTACTACCCATCCAGTACCTACTTGTAAAGTGTGTCATTCAGAGAGCAAAGGATCAATTTCCCTGCCCAGCTCCAGTACTCAGCTCTCCCTGGGGCACTGACTTTATTAAAAACAGAGTGTGGAGAATTCCATGCCTAAGGGCATTGTTAAAAACAATGAAAGACTTGGTGGAGAGCAATTAAGAGTGTGCTTAGTACCATGATACAAGAAGCAACAAGGAAAATGGTTGAGCAATTAGGAGTTAGAAAACAGAGAACCAAGAAGTATACTCCAAGGATCACAGTCAACCTTGGATTTCAGGGAGACTGTACACAAGCATTAAACTGCACCCACTCAGGACAAATCACAGCAGGGTCTGGGGCAGACATGAAAACCCAAGCCACACACAGGTTAATCAATCCAGGGCAGAAGCCACAATGGCACAGGGGCTTAAGCACAAACTCCAACCAAACACTGGCTGAGCAATAAACTATTCTGGCATAGAGGTGCCTCCTAGGAAACCAGACTTAAAAATAATATCACGGTTTTCCCTCAGTCAGGAAGATTATGTGCATGTTTAAGACTGTACCCTCTCAGGAATGATCAGAAAGGAAAACCACAAGCTACTGATCCCTGAATAAACATGAGACCAAAACATAAACTCTTAGAACTGTGTTAGCAGGCTCCAAACCACAGACACTTCCAATGGTAAAGCCTAAAAATCAGACTGGCTAAGGAAGCTTAAGAATAATCTTTAACAAGTGTAGTGGTTTGAAGCTGTATGTACCCCAGAAAAGTATGTTCTTAAAGTTAACCCATTCATACGAGTGTGGACCCATTAGAAATAGTATCTTTTGTTGAATAGAATCTTAACTTAAAATGTGGCCAACTTCATTCAGGGTGGTTATTAATCCTCTTACTGGAGTCCTTTATAAGAGAAAGAAATTCAGGCAAAAAGAGAGAAAACCACAGAAGCAAGGTGCTGAAAGTAATGAAACCCAGAAGAAAAGGGAGAGACCAGGAGACATTGCCGTGCACCTGGCCATGTAACAGAGGAGTCCAGGATCACCAGCAGCCAGTCTTCAGGAAGAAAGCTTTGCTTTGATGATGCCTTGATTTGGACATTTTTCTCAACCTCAAAACTGCTTGGGAAGCAGATGTGGCTCAAGCAAAGGTCCAGGGTTAGATTCCCGGGGCCTCCTAGTGAAGGCAAGCCAGCCCATGTGGCAATCTGACCTAAGAAAAGAGGTGGACTGAGTGGAGAGCTGGCCCACGTGGAGTGCTGACCCACACGGAGAGCTGGCTCAGCAAGATGACACAACAAAAAGAGACACAGAGGAGAAACAATAAGAGATGCAGCAGACCAGGGAGCTGGGGTGGTACAAGTGATTGAGCACCTCTCTCACTCCGGAAGGTCCCAGGATTGGTTCCTGATGCTGCCTAAAGAGAAGACAAGCAGACTCAGAAGAACACAAAGCAAATAGACACAGAGAGCAGGCAATGGTGGGGGGAGGAGCAATAAATAAATAAATCTTAAAAAAAAAAAACTGTAAGCTTACAGGCTAGCAAATTCCCATAGTAAAAGCCAACTTATTTTATGGTATCTGCTTTGAGCATCATTAGCAAACTAAAATAACATGTAAGAGTTAGTCTAGGCAAACAGGCTAAAAACCAAAATCAAGAAAAAAAATCTGAACACGAACATCAAGGACTGAACACTTCAGGGGAAAGAGACTTCACAGAGTCAGTGCAGCCAAACTACTATTCAAATAAGTAAAAGACCATGCAAACACCAAGAACATCAACACTGGGGAGGGGGCATTAGTATCCAGAATTGCTAGAACATATTGTCTAAAATGTCCAGCTTTCAACAAAAATTATGATAGCTGAAAAGAAACAGAAAGTGTGACCCATCCAGAGGGGGAAAAAAGCAGAGAATAGAAATAGTTTTTGAAGGGGACAAAATGTTGGGAGCATCCATTTTAATAAGTTCAAAGAATTAAAGGAGACCATATCTAAAGAGTTAAAAGATGGCATTGTGATAATGCCTCATGAAATAGAGAATATCAATAGATAGAAATTACAAGAAAAGAAAAAACTGGAAATTCTGGAGTTGAAAAGTACAACTAGTAAATTTAAAATTACTAGAAGGGTTCAACAACAGCCTTGATCTGGCAGAAGAAAGAATCAGCAAACTTGAAGAAAAATCAATAGAGATTATGCAATCTGAAAAGCGCAGAAAAATGAGTGGAAAATGAACACAGCCTCAGAGAAATTTGGGACATCATTAAGCACATCAGCATGCACACAATGGGAGTACCAAAATGAGATGAGAGAGAGAAAGAATTGGAAAAAATATTTGAAGAAATAGTCTGAAAACCTCCCAAATTTGATGAAAAAGATTAATCTACATATCTAAGAAACTCTAGTAACCCAGAATAGAATACATGCAAATGGATTCACACCCAAGCAAAACATTGAAAAATAAAGACCAAAAAAAAAAAAAAAAAAAATCTTGAAAGCAGCAAGAGAAAAGCAACTCGCCATGTATAAGAAACCTCAGTAAGATTAATAGTTGCCTTTGCATCAGAAACAATGGAAGCCAGAGGAAGTGGGGAAGAATATTTAAAATGCTGAGAGTAGGAAATTGTCAACTAAGAATCTTATACCCAGCAAATCTACCTTTAAAATATGAAAGTGAAAAAAAAACATTCTTTGATAAATAAAATCTGAGAGAATTTGTTGCTTATGGACATGCCTTTACAAGAAAACTAAAGGAAGTTCTTCAGGCGTGGAATGAGAAGCTTGGGACATCTATCTGCGCGGATCTACAGTGTGGACGGAACAGTAGAGATTCGTGAGTTTTAAGCCTGCAGATGGTGGTTGGCACGGACGGCTGAGCCCCGCGGTTAGGGAGAACAAAAATAAAACGGCCACTTGGAGCCGTGAGCAGGGCTCGGCAACCAGGAGTCAGGGCCTAGCGGGAGGGGGCACTCTCTGGGGAGGGGGGGGCTCTGGTAAAAGGGCGAGAGAGTTTTATTTTCTGGGGATTTGGCTGCCTGGAGCCCCCTGGACCTTGGGTGAACAGAACAGCGGAGCAAATCTGCACCTAGCAGAGGGGAGGGGTGATTCTGTTTGGGGAAGGAGTTGATTTGCCTAGCTGCCCAGGGATAAGCCCCAGGCCGCCGCGGAGCCAGGAAGAGGGGACACTCTCCAAAAGAGGGAGGGTTCTGTTGGAAGAAAGACAAGGGAATTTTTTTTTTTTCCCATCGATCTGGCTACCTGGACCACCCCATAGCTTTGGGGAGCAGATAAGCTGACCTGAAGCAGCATCAGGCTGAAAGGAGAGGCGAATCTGCAGAGTCAAATTGATTTACATAGCAACCCGGTGACGCTGATGCTCGGCTCCAGAAGGGGTGGAGTCGGCTGTCTTTAGCACTCTGCACTAACTAACATCAGAGCTACAGCTACCTTGGGGAGTTTAGGAAGTGGGACGTGGTTGATTAATTTCCACGGGGTCCCCTCCATAAGGGGGTTGGTCTAGAGGAGGAATTATTTTGGGTCCTGTATTTTGCCAAAAAAAAAAAAAAAAAATGTGAGAAGGTCACTTCAATAAATGAAAAATAAATTCTTTTTAATTTAGTTTAATAGCTAAAAGCTGTTTCAGGACCTGCATATAGAACCCTGCGGGGAAATTGATTGATAAACACAAGCAGGCAGAGAGGATCCACGTGGACCCTAAGAGAATCACTGACCCTCCTTAGCTCTGTTTGACTGCTTGCCTGTGTGGCTCTTTGGTTTTTCTCTGTTTATTTCTGGTCTCTTGCTTTTCTTTCCTCTTTCCTCCCCCTTTCTTTTTTCTTTCATTTTTTTTAAATTAGGTGCTGCTAGCTTGTCACTTCTTTGCTGTGCTTCTTCTTCAGTAATTTCCCACTCGCTGTCTATATTGATTTTGTATTCCAAACTATGGCTTATCCTTCCTTCATCTTTCTGCCTTCTGCTTTCTGTTGTGGCTCTTAGATACAACATTTTTTCATAGGCCCACAACTTGAGGGTGTCAATTTCTATTCCATCTATTTTGTTTTCTTCTTTTTTTTTTTATTAGTATTAACTTTTTCCTTTCAGCCCTTTCTTTACTATTTCTCTCCCTCCTCATAATTCTAGCCTTCTAAATCACTATATATATATATTCCTCCATTTGTTTTCCCAGTCCATTGTAGGAATTCCACTTTTTTTCCTATTACTCTACACTGCTTACACAAGTTAAATATTCATCTCATTAAGTCTCATTTGGCCCCTCTTCTAACTTTTATCAATATTACTATTATCCTTCTGCCTTCTTTACATCTTTTCATTCCTCTGGCCCTAATCTTTTGCCTTCAAGGGAACATAGAAAGAAGCAAGGAAATAAAATAAGAAGAAAAAGTGCCAAAGAGAAAATTTAACTCACACGTAGAACCACCAGCTAAATAAAACTCTAGAGCATAGAGAAAAGTTAATCAGCTGAACAAACCCATCAAGATAATATGATGACCAGAGGACAACAAAAAAATACAAATGACTGTGAGAAACAGGAAAACATGGATCAGTCCAATGAACAAATTAAAAACCAGGAAGTGATGCAGAACATCGAACAACTAATCAAAGCTATCCAAACAAATATCATGGACCAACTTAAAGAAGTGAAAGAAGAGATTAAGGATATAAAGAAGACACTGGGAGAACATACTGAAGAAATTGCAAACATGCCTAAAAAGATAATGGATATGATGGTGAACAATGGCACAATCCAAGAAATCAAAAAGACGCTGGAACACACCACTCAGAACTGAGTGGGAGAGAGTGTGGTCTACAGTGTGAACTGTGGTCTATGGTTGGTGGCAAGGCTCCAGGAGGTGTAAGTTCATTGAGGTTGGTGGGCCACACTATGGGAGATGTTTGTGTTGGATGTGGTGGGAGGTGTGGGAGGTGGGCAACATGGGAATCCGAGTGGGTTCCGTATAATATTTTAGGTAATCTAAGCACCTCTTAAAATATATGTATATATATATATAAAAAATAACATTTTTGTAAGCAAATACACATATATGCA
>JAKSZT010053840.1:7091276-7420973 GCA_026826555.1 Tolypeutes matacus
AAAAAAAAAAAAAAAAAAAAAAAAGACGCTGGATTCATGTAACAGCAGATTTGAACAGGCAGAGAAAAGAAGTAGTGATATGGAAGCCAATACAGCTGAAATCAAAGAGATAGTAGAACAGATAGACAAAAAGATAGAAAAAATCCAGCATGGACTCAGGGAATTAACGGATAACACAAAACGCACAAAAATATGCATTATGGGCATCCCAGAAGGAAAAGAGAAGGGAAAGGGAACAGAAAGAGTGTTAAAGGATATAATGGCTGAAAACTTCCTAACCCTATTGAGAGAGATGGATGTGCAGATCCAGGAAGCACAGCGCACCCCAAATAGTATAAATCCCAACAGGCCAACTCCAAGACATATACTTGTCAAAATGTCCAATGCTCAAGACAAAGAGAAAATACTCAAGGCAGCAAGAGAAAAGAGAACCATCACATACAAGGGAAGCACAATAAGATTAAGTGCTGATTTCTCAGCTGAAACCATGGAGGCAAGAAGACAGTGGTATGACATAGTCAAAATACTGAAAGAAAAAAAACTTCCAGCCACGAATCCTCTATCCAGCAAAACTGGAGTCCAGATATGATGGAGAGTTCAAAATATTCACGATAAACAGCAATTAAGAGAGTATGTCAATAAGAAACCAGCACTTCAAGAAATACTAAAGGAATCTCTACAAGTTGGAAGGAAAAAACAAGGGAGAGAGAATTGGAGGAGAGTTTAAAAACAACTGAAAAGACAAAAAGAGAAACAAAACAACATATGACATACATTAACCCAAAGAAAAAATGGCTGAAGTAAGAAATTCATTATGAGTAATAACACTGAATGTTAATGGATTAAATTCACCAATCAAAAGACACAGATTAGCAGAATGGATAAGAAAATATGATCCATCTATATGCTGTCTACAAGAAACCCACCTTTGACCCAAGGATTCAAGGAGACTGAAAGTGAATGGCTGGAAAACCATTTTACAAGCTAACAATAGCCAAAAAAGGGCAGGAGTAGCTATTCTAATATCAGACAAAATAGACTTTAAATGCAAAACTATTGTAAGAGACAAAGATGGACACTACATATTAGTAAAAGGAATAATCTCTCAAGAAGAGAGAACAATCATCAACATTTACGCACCTAATCGGGGTGCCTCAAAATACGTGCAGCAAACTCTGGAAAAACTAAGAGGAGAAATAAATCCCTCTACAATTATAACAGGGGACTTCAACACACCATTATCATCATTAGACAGAACATGTAGATGGAGAATCAATAAAGAAACAAAGGCACGCAACAATGCATTAGAAGACCTGGACTTAATAGACATATACAGAACACTACATCCAAATACAGCAGGATTTACATTCTTCTCGAGTGCACATGGAACATACTCAAAAATAGACCACATGCTAGGCCACAGAACAACTCTCAATGAATTCAGAAAGATTGAGATTATTCAAAGTAATTTCTCTGACCACAAAGAATGAAATTGGAAATCACTAAGGGCCAGAGAAACAGGTTAGGCACAAGGATATGGAAGTTAGACAACACACTCTTAGACTAACAGTGGGTCAAAGAGGAAATATCAAAAGATTTCAGTAACTACCTTGAAACTAATGAAAATGACAACACAACATATCAAAACCTATGGGATGAAGCTAAAGCAGTCCTGAGAGGGAAGTTCATAGCCATAAATTCATATTTTGAAAAAGAAGAAAGAGCTAAAATTGAAGACCTAACTGCACACTTGGAGGAATTGGAAAAACAACAACAAACTAAACCTAAAGGAAGTACAAAGAAGGAAATAACAAAGATTAGAGCAGAACTAAATGAAATAAAGAATAAGAAAGCACTGGAAACAATAAAAAAAAAAAAAAAGCTGATTTTCAAGAATATCAATAAAATTGACAAACCTTTAGCCAGACTAACAAAGAAAAAGAAAGAACAGATGCACATACATAAAATAAGGAATGAGCAAGGGGATATCACTACTGACCCCACAGAAATAAACAGTATCATAAGAGGATACTTTGAAAAATTATATGCCAACAAGATGATAATTTAGAGGAAATGGACAAGTTTCTAGAAACCCACAAACAGCCTACATTGATGAAAGAAGAAATAGATGAACTCAACAGTCCAATTACAAGTAAAGAGATAGACTCAGTCATCAAAAACCTCCCAACTAAGAAGAGCCCAGGACCAGATGGCTTCACAGCTGAATTCTACCAAACATTCTGGAAAAAGCTAACACCAATTCTACTTAAGCTCTTCCAAAAAATAGAAATAGAAGGAATATTGCTTAATTCATTCTATGATGCCAACATTACCCTAATACTAAAACCAAATAAAGATACCACAAGAAGGAAAATTACAGACCAATTTCTCTAATGAACCTAAATGCTAAAATCCTCAACAAAATACTTGATAATCGCATTCAACAACATATCAAAAGGATTATACATCATGACCAAGTGGGTTTCATCCCGGGTGTGCAAGAATGGTTCAATATAAGAAAACCAATCAATGTAATACACCACATAAACAGATTGAAAGAAAAAAACCACATGATCCTCTCTCTAGATGTAGAAAAAGCATTCGACAAAATACAGCACTCTTTCCTCATAAAAACACTACAAAAGATAGGAATAGAAACTTTCTGAATATGATAAAGGGTATATATGAAAAACCCAAAGCTAACATCATTTTCAATGGTGAAATCCTAAAAGCCTTCCCTCTGAGATCGGGAACTAGACAAGGATGCCCACTATCACTACTCCTATTTAACATTGTCTTAGAAGTACTTGCATGAGCACTGAGACAAGAAAAGGACATAAAAGGCATCCAGATTGGAAAAGAAGAAGTAAAAATTTCATTATTTGCAGATGACATGATCTTATACATAGAAAGCCCTGAGACATCTACAACAAGGCTTCTAGAACTTATAAAGAGTTCAGTAATGTTGCAGGCTATAAGATCACTGCTCAAAAATCAGTAGCATTTCTGCACACCAATAACGAGCAAACTGAGGAGGAAATCAGGAAAAAATACCATTTACAATAGTAACTAAAAGAATCAAATGCTTAGGAATAAATTTAACTAAAGATGTAAAGGACTTATATACAGAAAACTACACAACACTGTTAATTTGGAAATCAAAGAAGACTTAAATAAATGGAAGAATATTCCCTGTTCATGGATAGGAAGACTAAACATCATCAAGATGTCTATCCTACCCAAACTAATCTACAGATTTAATGCAATCCCAATAAAAGTCAACACTGTATTTTTTAAGGAACTGGAAAAACTAACCACAAAATATATTTGGAGAGGAAAGAGGCCCCGAATTGCCAAAGACATATTGAAAAAGAAAAATGAAGTTGGAGGTATCACACTACCTGGCTTTAAAACATACTACAAAGCTACAGTGATCAAAACTGCGTGGTATTGGCACAAGGATAGACCTACTGACCAATGGAACTGAATTGAGAGTCCTGATCTAGATCTTCGCATATACAGTTATCTGATATTTGACAAGGCCACAAAGCCCACTCAGTTGGGAGAGAATGGCCTCTTTAACAAGTGGTGCTTGGAGAACTGGATATCCATATCCAAAAGAATGAGAGAAGAATACCATCTCACACCTTATACAAAAATCAACTCAAGATGGATCAAAGATCTAAATATAAGAGCCAAAACCATAAAGACCTTGGAAGATAATGTAGGGAAGCATCTACAGGACTTTGTATTTGGAAATGGTTTCAGAACTTCACAGCCAAAGCACGAGCAGCAAGAGAAAAAATAGATAAATGGGATCTCCTCAAAATTAAAAACTTCTGCACCTCAAAGGATGTTATTAAGAAAATAAAAAGGTAGCCTACCCAATGGGAGAAAATATTTGGCAACCATATATCTGATAGAAGCCTAATATCCTGCATATATAAAGAAATCCTACACCTTAAAAATAAAAAGACAAACAACCCATTTTAAAAATGGGCAAGTGACCTGAAAAGACACTTCTCCAAGGAAGAAATACAAATGGCTAAAAAGCACATGAAAAAAATGCTCAACATCGCTTGCTATCAGGGAAATGCAAATCAAAACTACAATGAGATACCATCTTACACCCATCAGAATGGCAGCTATAAAAAAACAGCAGACACTAAATGTTGGAGAGAATGTGGAGGAATAGGAACCCTCATCCACTGCTGGTGGGACTGTGGTATGGTCCAGCCAGTGTGGAAGACAGTTTGGCGGTTCCTCAGAAAACTAACAATAGATCTTCCATATGATCCAGCAATTCCACTGCTGGGTATATACCCAGAAGAACTGAAAGCAAAGACACAAACAGATATGTGCACACCAATGTTCATAGCTGCATTGTTCACCATTGCCAAAAGTTGGAATCAGCCCTGGTGCCCATCAACAGATGAATGGATAAGCAAAATGTGGTACATACATACAATGGAATATTACTCAGCTGTAAGAAGGAATAAAGTGCTAACACATGGGATAACGTGGATGAATATTGAAGACCTTATGTTGGGTGAAGCAAGCCAGGCACTGAAGGATGAACAGTATATGACCTCACTGATTTGAACTGAGGAAAGTGAACAGTCTCTGAGAACCATTGTCTGAAAGATAGGTTAACAAGGGAGAGAAAGAGAAGAGGAGCAGGTTTTGAGCCATCACCCATATGGACATAATCTATGGTAAAAGGATAGAGTATAGTTGCATATTGAAGGATAGGAAGATGGGTAGTGATATTACTGGGTTTGGTTGTGCAGCATTGACAGGTGGGTAGATTAGAAAGGGCAGGTTCAAATACTCAGGGCATGTAACTATGAATCTTGACATTCCATGAGTCAAGACAGGGGAATGTCATATGCCCCAGGGGGGTGGGGAGGAAGGAACAGTTAAGATCTAATGGGGTATTTAGTGGTCATGGGAAAGGTTTTTCATTACCTTACAGTAATGGACACAGGACATGGTAAATATCATCAAAACTTATTAAACTGTATCATCTAAATTGTAAACTATACTGTAAATCATTGACAATGTTTAGTTGCTATATTTTGCAATCTGTATAACAGTTATAACAATGCTAACATCTCCCCCCCAAAAAGGGGGGGTTAATATGTCGTGGGGAAGGGGGTGTGGTTTGGTATCTGGGAGTCTCTGGTATTCCGTGTGTGACTTTGCTGTGACCTAAAACTTCTTTGAAAATTAAATGAAAATTTGGGAGACACTGGAGATTGAGAGGGGGAAGGTGTCACGGCACACCGGACATCCGATAACACAGTGATAAAAGGAAAAAAAGATTTTTTTTTAAAAGGCATTTCTTTTACTTTTTTTTCCATTTTTTTGAATGTCCCAATCCACTAATTATATTTTGTTTTGTTTTGTTTTTTGTTTGATTGTTTGTTTGTTTTTTTTTGTTTGTTTTTTTCCTGAGTTTCCTTATGTTTGTCTCTTGCATGTAAGCTTATCATTGTTGTTTCTTTTTCCTATTAAGTGTATTTGATTATTATATGGGCTACATGTTCATGGAAGATTTAGATCAGAGAAGGGTTACAATGGGTACTGCAGGGGATTATTGGTGGGGGGTGTCTGGGAGGGGGGGATTCATGGGAGTAAGTTCATCTGAATATACATGAAAGATATACAAAATTGTTCAAAAATCTAAGGATGGGGCATGGTCACGGTGGGTGGACAATCACTCAATAAATGAGGGAATCTGAATTCCTAACCTGGAGAGCTCTGCCACATTCTCCAAGGGAGCAGCAACTGTCCTCTGAGTGCAGGGGCAGTGTCTGTCAAAAGAGGATGGCCCACTGATGAGTTCTTGTTATTGATGAATACCCTTATGAGTCTTTGCTCTTGTAACTGAAACTTAGCTTACTGTTATGGGGTGCCTAAAAGTTGCCACCTGAGAGCCTCCTTGTTGCTCAAATGTGGCCTCTCTCTAAGCCAAACTCAGCATATGAATGCATTACCTTCCCCCCAATGTGGGACATGACTCCCAGGGATGAGCCTCCCTGGCAACGAAAGATTAATACCAAGGGCCAACTGACAACACAACTGGAAAAAGACCTTGAATAAAAGGGTGAAAAGGATGTGAATATTCTCACTGTCCTGATTCTGTGATAATCAGGGTGGGTTAAACATTCGCTATATTAGAAACCATGCATGTGTCCCCAGACCTCGTTTTCCTCCCTAGGTCTGGTTTTTAGAATGCTGGTGATAAACTAAGCCTGATTTATTATATGTCCATCCTGTATGGGAAAAGACTGTAACTCTAGGTATCTCTGGTCAACCTTAAGAGATATAGCAGGGGGCTATATCTGGTTGGCGTCCATCTCCCATATGGAGGGACCTGGGTTCGATCCCCGGGACCTCCTGGTAAAAATTTTAAAAATATATAGAAGGTGCGTGGGCCGCCAGGCCCTGTGCGCGGGCGCACCACCAGTTCCCGCGAGCCACACAGCAAGATGATGACATAATAGGAGAGTGACACAAGGGAGAGGCAAGATGAGACGCACCGAAAAACCAGCAACTAAGGTTGCGCGGGCAGGATGCCTCTCTCCTACATCAGAGATTCCAAGGATTGAATCCCAGTGAAGACAGGAGGAGAAGGATGAGAAGAGAGGGCAGAAAATGGACACAGAGTTGCCCAGCGAATGGACACAGAAACAGCAAAAATGGGGGGGAGGGGGAAGGGGTGTAAAAATGGATAAAA
Organism: Tolypeutes matacus; assembly: GCA_026826555.1. Classification (NCBI taxonomy): domain Eukaryota; kingdom Metazoa; phylum Chordata; class Mammalia; order Cingulata; family Chlamyphoridae; genus Tolypeutes; species Tolypeutes matacus. The sequence goes on from JAKSZT010053840.1 coordinate 7,098,019, forward strand.
GTAAATAAATAAATAAATCCTTAAAAAAGAAAATAAAAAAAAATAAAAAAAAAAATAAAAATAAAAAAAAAGGGTGAAAAGGTAAAGACAAATGAGTTCAAGTGGCTGAGAGACTTCAGAGAGAGTCGGGAGGTCATCCCAGAGGTAACGCTTATGCACAACTCAGTAGGAGCTCATAGAACATCAAAGTGCATATCACCCCACACAGGGGGGGCTCCGGAGAGCTCTGGAGACACCCAGGTCCTATATAAGGGGGGATAGCCCCAGAGACTGATGCCTTATCAGTGGGCTCTATTTTGGAATCTGTGCTCCTGAAAGTGACAGAATTGGACTCAAATAAGTCCTCCCTGCACATGGTTCATCAGTCCCTTCTATTCAAACCTATATGTGATGCAGAAGTTTTTAGGTATACTTCCAGAGACTGGAGCCTCTGGCCTACCTATGTGCCAGGTGTGCGTGGAATCTCGGTGGAGCTGCAACTCCTACCCTACAGCTCAATGGACTCATCCAAGTTACCTGGCGAGGAGACAACGATGGGCAGCGGCCATCCCAGGGAATGGAGAGGGCCTGCATCTGCAGGCAGGATCATCCCACCCACCATATCCATGGGATATAAGCCTTCTCTCACTTGGAGGTGGAGTGGACATCACCATCCCAGTCCCCTCAGGATTGGGGGAAGAACTATGGACTAGAGTGGACTTGATGGTATTCTGTTGTACACATATGGAGATTCTAGCAATGCAAGAAATTATAACAGTGAGGTGGAGCCGGTGGCCACTGGACACTTTCGGGGCAGGGAGGGAATGTGCAGTTGAAATACAGGGGCTTTATCGGGACTTGGAGGTTGTCCTGAGTGCCGTTGTGGCAACGGATGTAGGCCATTTTAAATCAGCACACACCATTCAGAATTGTGTGGAAGAGAGTGTGGTCTACAATGTGAACTGTGGTCTATGGTTGATGACAAGGCCCCAGGATGTGTAAGTCCATTGAGGGTGATGGGCCACACTTGTGGGAGATGTTTGTGTGGGATGTGGTGGGAGGTATGGGAGGTGGGGAACATGGGAATCCCTGTAGGTCCATGTAATATTTAGGTAATCTAAGCACCTCTTAAAAAAATAATAATATATATATAAACATTTTTGTAAGCAAATGCACATATATGCATATATATTTATATATCATTTTACAAATATTGGTAAGTATTGTGAAAAATTTGATTTTTACCCACAATAAAAAATAAATTACTAAAAATAAATAAATAAATAAACTATGGACTGTAGTGAATAGGAATATATTAATCTTCCAAAATTGGTATATTAAAAAGGAAGCATGCTAAGTGGAAGAAACTAGACAAAAAGTACTACATACTCTGACTCCATCTATACAAAATATAAATACAAATAAGTAACGGAGACAAAAATGGATTAGCTGTTATATATAGCAGAGAAAGTATAGAGAGTTTGAGAGCTGGCTACTCAAGGGTAGGGTGTGTTTGTGTTTGTTTTTTTCTTTTATTTTTGGAATAATTAAAATGCTCTAACATTGGAAAAAAAAAAAAAGAAAGAAAGAAAGCAAATTAAATCAGGCAGTAACTCTAATCCACCTGAAAACCCAAAGAGAACCAGTTAAGATAACGATACAGATAACTAAGAAAGAAAGTATAATTGAATATTTCTTCCCTTCTTTCCTTTTAACTGATTAAGAGTAATTGCATAAAAACAATTTATATGCAATTGTATCATTGGGCTTCTAACAAATAGAATGCAATAAATATGACAAAAACAGCATGAAAGAGGCAAAATGTGGTCAGAGTTGTATTAGAGTAAATAAATGACACCAGATGGTAACTCAAATCCACAGGAAGAAACAAAGAAAAATGGAAAAGGATAGGAAGATTAATATAACAAACTATAAATATTTACTTGCTCTCATTTCTTCTCTCAGTTTCTGTAAAAGACAGATTATATAAAGCAATAATTATAATAATGTGTTATTTGGTGTTTAACATATATAGGCCTAATATATGCAACCATAATAGCACAAAAAGATGGGGGAGAGAATGGAGTAAAGTTTCTGTAAATTAGTATACATATGAAGTAGATTTTGGTAAATTAGGAAGTATATTGTAAGCCCTAGAATAACTAGTGAGAATATAATTTAAAAATAAATTATTTAAAAATGTATTAAAATAATTAAAATGTTACATCAAAACTATTCACTTTGTATAAAATAAAGCAAATAAGGAGAAATAGAGGAATAAAAAAGTCATGAGACATATAGAAAACAAAAAGTAAAATGGGAGACATAAATCCAACCATATGAAGATAACATTAAATGTGAATGAATTCAATAAGCTAATCAAAGCAGAGATTATCAGATTGGAGAAATAAAAACAATATCAAACTATATGCTGCCTAAAGAGGCACATTTTAGATTCAAAGACAAATGGGTTGAAAGTAAAAGGGTGGAAAAACATATACCATGCAAACAGCAGCCATAGATAGTTAGAATAGCTATACTAATATCAGATAAAATAAACTTTTAAAAAATTTTAATGTTATTAGAGATAAAGAGGGAAATTTGATAATGATAAAAGCACCAATCTGTTAAAAAGAAATAAAAATTATATGGATTAAACTCCCCAACCAAAAGACACAGACTGGCAGAATGGATAAGAAAATATGAGCCACCTGTATGCTGTCTATAAGACACTGTAGACCCAAGGTTACCAATAGATTGACAGTGAAAGACTGGAAAAAGATATTCCATGCATTCAGTAATCAAAAAAAAAAAAAAAAAGCCAGAGTAGCTATACTTATATCAGATGAAACAGACTTTAAAAGACACTAGTAATGTGTAATCTGAGAAGGAAGTCAGGGAAAAAAAATTCCACTTATAATAGCAACGAAAATAATCAAATATTTAAGAATAAACTTAACCAATGATGTAAAGCACTTGTATTCAGAAAACTACAATGCACTGTTAAAAGAAATTTTAAAAAGACCTAAATAATTGGAAGAACATTCCATGCTCTTCCATATACAGATTAAATGCAATCCCAATAAAAATTCCACCATCATTTTAAAAATAAATGGAAAACATGATTATCAAATTTATTTGGAAGGGTAAGGGGTCCCAAATCGCCAGAAACATCTTAAAAAGGAAAAAAAGAAGTTGGAGCATTCTCACTTCCAGACTTTAAATCATATTACCTAGCTATAGTCATAAAAACCGCATGGTACTGTCATAAAGACAGACACATAGACCAATGGAACCGAATTGATGGTTCAGAAACAAACCCTCACATCTATGATCAAGTGATTTTTTGAAAAGTCTATCAAACCCAGTCAGCTCGGGCAGAATAGTCCATTCAACAAATGGTGCTGGGAGAACTGCATATCCACAGCCAAAAGAAAGAAAGAGGACCCCTATCTCACACTTTATACAAAAATTAACTCAAAATGGATTTTAAAAAACTAAATATAAAAACAAGAACCATAAAGCTTCTAGAAGAAAATACAGGAAAACATCTTCAAGACTTGGTAGAAGGTGGTGGATTCTTAAAGGAGATAAAAGGAGGATTGTGATGGACTACTGATGTATAATGTATGTAAAAGCTTTAATTAACTTTACTGTAAAAGTGTGGAAATGTGTAGAGTTGATGTAACACATTATAGTGAGTAACAGCTGGTTTATAAATGGGAATGTGGCTGGAAAGGGTAGGCTAGGGATGTAAATGTCAATTGAAAGAGAGCTAGAGAGTAATCTAGGGACTGAATAACACAGTAAACCGAGAGGTGGATGAGAATTGTGGTTGATGGTCCAGATGCAAGAATGTGCTTTGTGCACTAGAGTAGCTGTACATTACTATTGAAGCATGGTGGGAATGTAGAGAAGCATGGGAAAAATACATCTGGAGTGACCTATGAACTGTGGTTAACACCAATATTGTAATATTCATGCATCTATGCCAAAGATGTACTGTGTTTATAATGGGGGAGTATGGAATGTATACTGTGGACCTGGTAATAATTAGATGATATTATCTCATAATCTGTAACAAACGTTCCATCACGGTGTGGTATGTTGATAGAGGGGTGTTGTTTGGGAATTCTGCACATGTACATTATTGTTTTGTAAGTTTACAACTTCTGTCATAAAAATATATTTTAAAAATAATAATAGGATGGGTTGAGGGAATAATTACACCAAATGTAAGATAAGGACTATAGTTAGCAGTAAAATTTTGATGATATTCTTTCATAATTTGTAACAAATATGTCACAACAATGTAAGGTGTTGGTGGTGGGTTGATGTACAGGACTCCTGTATGATGTTATGCTGTTTGTTTTGTAAGTTCACAACTTTTACTATACACTTATTGTTTATGAATGTTCATGTATAAATGATATAAAAATAATAATAATAGGGTGGGTTGGGGGAAAATTACACCAAATGTAAGATATTTTGTTTAGTAATAATATTTTGAGGATGCTCTTAAATGATTAGTTTAAAATGTTTCATAACGATGCAAGGTATTGGTGGTAAGGTAAGAGCCCTGTATGATGTTTGTTTTGTAAGTTCCCAACTATTACTTTACACTTATTGTTTATGTATGTTTATGTATGAGTGATATACTTCAATAATTTTTTTAAAAAATAAAAAATTATAGACATATATACACATAACAACAGTGCCTCAAAATATATGAAATGAAAACTGATATAATTGAAGAGGGAAATAGAAAACAAAAATTATAGTTGGAGACTTCAATACCCCACTCATAATAATACATAGGACAACCAGGCAGAACATCAAGGAAGAAATAATAGACTCGAAAAATACAATAAATTAACTAGACCTAGTAGATATATATGGAACAAACACTACTCCCAATAACAACAGAATCATTCTTCTCAAGTGCACATGGGACATTCTCCAAAGTAAGTCATATGTCATACAATAGAAGATATCTCAGTATATATAAATGAATTGAAACCATACAAAGTATGCTTTCTGACCTCAAAGAACTTAAATTAGAAAGCAAAAATAGAAGGAAAATTTGGAAATTCACATGCACATGCAAATTAAACAACACACTCCTAAAAAAATCAATGGGTCAAAGAAGAAATCTAAAAGAGAATTAGAAAATACCTTGATATAAATGAAAATTAAAACACAACATAACAAAACATACGGGATGCAGCTAAAACAGAGCCCTGAAATATATATAATCATAAATGCCTATGTTTAAAAAGAATAAAGATCTCAAATCAGTAACCACTCTTCTTCCTTAAGTCAAAGGGGAAAAAGAGCTAACTAAACCCAAAGCAAACTGAAGAAAATAGGAAGTAAGTAAAAAAGGTTACTGTAGCTGTAAATGAAATACAGAATAAAATAGCAGTATGGAAAATTGATAAAACTAACAGTCAGTTCTTGGAAAAGATCAACAGAATTAGCAGTGATACCAGCAAAATGGTGGAGTAAGATGCCGCTGGCTAACAGTTCCCCCTAAGAAATAGCAGAAAGGGGGGGGCAGAATCTGTCAGGATCAACTTTCCCCAAACTCTGGAAATTGGTTGAGGATAGCCAACAACTCAACAAATGCTGGATCAGGAAAAAGGAAACCTAAAAATGGTAGGACAACTTTACTTGTTCTGGCCTCTCCCCCCACCGCCCCCCGCTCCCCCCGTACACACTCCCCCAGTTCTGCACATCAGTTTATGCAGTCCACCAGCAGTGTCTTGATGACCTATGCAGATTCAAGTGCAGGTGTCTGAGGCCTGGTTATTGGTACACATCAATGAAAATATTAGACATTAGCCCTAACTGGCTCTATGGAAGATGAACTCAGGATATGGGTCTGAGTTGCCTAACCTGGAACTTACCTGGGAAAGAGAAAAGCAGCATGGAAATAGGGAGCAGTGTGGTGGATTGGAATTGAGGTGGAAAGGCATAGCAGAACAGTGGAGGGCAGCAGTGCTGAGCACAGCCAACTGGGAAGAAAGACTGGTTGAGATAAAGAGCATAGCTTTGAGCCTCAGGAGGAGAAGCTGCAGAGATAAACTCCTTTTAGGGAGCAGACACATATACTGGGGAATTCTTGAAAGCTATCACAAATGCCCAGGGTAAGATGCATGCTCAGAAAGACCTGAGAAGAACCTAAATATTCACTGTGGATTAACTTATAGGATCAATATAAAATGGGATAAGTGTTGAGGAAGAGGTCCAATTTACACTAAAATCTTAAAGATAGGAGAAAATCTGACTTCCAGAGTTAGCACATCAAAATATTCAAATACCCAGACTTAAACAAAAGATTACCAGACATAGGAAGAAACAGGAAGAGATGTCCCAAAGAAAAAAATTGCAACAACTAATGATGTTAAGTCAATTATCCTGAATAAATGCAATAAGCTAAAAGAAATCAGAAAGATGATGCATGAACGAAAGGAGGAAGAAGAAATTTTTAAAAATAGCCAAACAGAAATTCTGGGAATGAAAAACACATAATGGAGAAGAAGAATGTAGTTGGAGGACTCTCATGTCTGGACTTTAAAGCATATTACCTTGCTACAGTGGTAAAAACAGCATGATACTGGCATAAATACAGACACATTGGCCAATGGAACCAAATCAAGAACTCAGAAATAGACCCTCACATCTACAGTCAAGTGATTTTTGACAAGGCTGTCAAGCCCTTCCAGCTGGGCCAGAACAGTCTATTCAACAAATGGTGCTGGGAGGACTGGGTAGTCATATCCAAAAGAAAGAAAGAAGACCCCTATCTCACACCTTATACAAAAATTAACTCAAAATGGATCAAGGACCTAAATATAAAAGCAACAACCATAAAACTCCCAAAGAAAATGTAGGAAAACATCTTCAAGATCTTGTGGTAGGCGGTAGTTTCTTAAGCCTTACATCCAAAGCACAAGCAACAAAAGGAAAAATAAGTTAATGGGACCTCCTCAAAATTAAACACTTTTGCACCTCAAAGGACTTTGTCAAAAGGGTGAAAAGGCAGCCAACTCAATGGGAGAAAATATTTGGCAATCACATATCTGATAAGTGTATAATATCCATGATATACAAATAGATCATACAACTTAACAGTAAAAAGACAAACTACCTGATTAAAAAATGGGCAAACAACTTGAAAAGACAATTGTCCAAAGAAGAAATACAAATGGTGAAGAAACACATGAAAAAAAGTTCAACATCACTAGTGACTAGAGAAATGCAAATCAAAACTACAATGAAATATCATTTCACTCCTATTAGACTGGCCATTATTAAAAATTCAGAAAACTGTAAATGTTGGAGAGAATGTGGAGAGATAGGAATACTTATTCACTCTTGGTGGGAATGGAGAATGGTACAGCCACTCTGCAGGACTGTTTGGCAGTTCCTAAGGAATTTGAATATAGACTTGTCATGTGACCCAGCAATACCATTACTAGGTATATACCCAGAAGAACTGAGAGTAGTAACACTAACAGATATCTGCACACCAATGTTCATAGTGGCACTATTCATGATTGCCAAACGTTAGAAACAACCCATGTGTCCATCAACTGATGAATGAATAAACAAATTGTGGTATACACACATAATGGAATATTATGCAGCAGTAAGAAGAAATGAAGTTGTGAAGCATACGACAACATGGATGAACTTGGAGGACATTATGTTGAATGAAACAAGCCAGACACAAAATCACATAATGATTGTGCTATTAAGAACTAAATATACAGTGTAAACTCGTGGAGTTAATAATTAGAATATAGGTCACCAGAAAATAGAAGGAGAACAGAGAATGGAAAGCTGAGGGTTAATCAGTGCAAAGTTGGTAAAAAGGCTGTTTATAAATCTTTGGAAATGAATAGAAATGATGAAAGCACATTATGGTGTTTGTAACTGGCAGTACTATTGCATGGGTATGACAGTGGTTGAAAGAGAAAATCTAAGGTCATGTATATTACTAGAAGGAAAGCTAAAAACTGTAACATGGGACTGACTGTATAAGATAGTAAAACCTCACGTAAAACACGAATATGGGTGATATTGCATATATAAAACTGTTTTTACAAAATATAAATACAAATATACCAGAGAAAAGGAAGCAGAATAGCAGCTATATACAGCAGGTGAAGCATGAGTTTTGTTTGTTTGGTTTTTGTTTATTGTTATTATTGTAATAATGAAAGTCCTTTGGGAATGATTGGGGTGATGAATGCACAAATATGTGATTACACCGAATATCATTGATTGTACTATTTGGATGGATTTATGCTTTATTAATATGTATTAATAAAATTAATTTGTTAAATATATATATATACTAGACAGGTTCAACAGCAGATTTGAACAGGCAAAAGAAAGAATCAGCAAACTATAAGATAAGATAATTAAAATCATTGCCTTAAGAGCAGAAAGTTAAAGGAATGTAAAAAAGTGAGAACAACCTAAGAGACTTGTGGGACAATATGAAGTGTATGAAAATAATGCATTAGGGGAGTCCCAGGAGGAGCAGAAAGAATATTTGAAGAAATAATGACTGAAAACTATGTAACTCATTCTATGAAGCCAACATCACCCTAAAACCAAAGCCAGATAAAGATACTACAAGAAAAGAAAATTACAGGCCAATCTCTCTAATGAATACAGATGCAAAAATCCTCAATAAAATACTTGTAAATTGAATCCAACAGCACATTTAAAAATTTATGCACCATGATCATGTGTGTTTTATCCCAGGTATACAAGGGAAGTTCAACACAAAATCAATTAATGTAATACACCACATTAACAAATCAGAGGAGAAAAATCACATGATCATCTCCATTGATTCAGAAAAGGCATATAACAAAATCCAGCATCCTATCTTGACAAAAACACTTCAAAAGACAGGAATAGAAGGAAACTTCCTCAACATGATACAGGGAATATATGAAAAACCCTCAGCCAACACCGTACTCAATGGTGAAAGGCTGAAAATTTTACCTCTAGGATCAGGAACAAGATAAGCATGACCACTGTCACCACTGTTATTCAACATTGTACTGTAAGTTAATACATTGGACTATAATTAGGCAAGAAAAGGAAATAAAAGGAATCAAAAGATACTCTGAAAAAACCTCCCCTGATACTCTGGAGAATGGCAGAGACTAGAGGACTCCACAAATGCTGAACTGAAGACAGAGAAAAATATTAGATCCAGTACCTTAAACCTGAAAGTGGACATAGATCGTTAAGAGGACGGCTGATTGGGGACAGGATCCTGCCTGAGTGGCCTGTTCTGGGAGCCCACGGAGCAAGAACCTTAGGGACATCGATCTGGAGGGAGCTGGACAGTGAGGTATATTGCTCAAGATAAAATCATGAGTATTTCCCCAGCTGGAAATTGTGGACATGGACAGCTAAGCCCCACCCTCAGGGCAAAGGGCTAGGGCAAGCCCCGATTCCCGGTGGCAACCCAGTGAGAGGGAGCATTCTCTGAGAGTGGAAGTGTTCTGGCAGAGGGTGGAGAGAGGTTTCCTTTCTGTGGGTTTGGCTGCCTGGACCCCCTTGCAGCTTTGGGAAGCACACCAGCTGGCTTGAAGTGGTGCCAGGCTGAGGGGAGAGGCAAATCTGCTGAGGAAGCCTGATTTACCTAGCCACCGTGGGATACAGAGGCTTGGCTCTGGAGGGGGCAGAATCAGTCAATTTCATAGTTCTGCGCTGAGGAGTATCAGAGTTTCAGCTCCCCTGGGGGGGGCGGTCAAGCAGTGGGAAGTGTTTGATAAGTTTCCACAAGTCTATTTAGGGTCCCCTCGGCGGAGGGGGTGGTCTAGAAGAGGCCTTCTTTTGGGTCCCTTTTTTCTCCAAAAAAAAAAAAAAAGTTACTTAAAAAAAATTTTTTTTAACTTAGTTTACCAGCTAAAATCTGCCTCAAAACCTGCAGAGAGAAGCCTACAGGGTAATTGATTGATGAACACAGGCAGGCTGAGCTCCCCAAGGGCCCAAGAAGGAACACTGTTCTTCCTTAGCTTTGTTTGACTGCTTGCTTGTGTGTTTGTCTGGTTTTTCTTTGTTTGTTTGTTTCTTTCTTGCTTTTCTTTCCTCTTTCCTCTGCCCCCCACCCTTTTTTTAATTAGGTCCTGCTAGCTTGTTTTTTCTTTGCTGTGCGTCTTCTTCCTTGATTTCCCATTCCCTGTGTATAGTGATTTTGTCTGCCAATGCTATCTCTTTTCCTTCCTTCATCTTTCTACCTTCTGCTTTCTGTTGTGGTTCTTATATTCCACCTTTTTTCATTAGTCCTCAACTTCACGGGTGTCAATATCTATCTTGTCTATTCTGTTTTCTTTTTTTTAATTATTAACTTTTTCCTTTCAGCCCTTTCTTTACTCTTTCTCTCTCTCATCATTCTGGCCTTTTAAATCATTCTATATATTTTTCTCTATTTGGTTTCCTATTCCATTGTAGGTACTCCACTTTTTTTTCCCCCTATTACTCTACACTGCCTACATGAGTTAAATATTCGTTTTACTAAGTCTGATACAGTCCCTCTTCTAACTTTTGTCAATATTGCTATTACCGTTGTTCCTTTCTAACCTCTTTAGATTCCTCTGGCCCTAATCTTTTTCCTTCAAGGGAACATGGAAAAAAGCAATAAAATAGAACAATAACAACAAAGTGTCAAAGAGAAAATGTAACACACACACAGAACCACCAACTAAATAAAACTCTAGAGCAGAGAGAGAAGCTAATCAACTAAATAAACCCATCAAGATAAAATGATGATCAGAGGTCAACAAAAAATTACAAACTATACTGAGAAACAGGAAGACATGGACCAGTCCAATGAACAAACTAAAAACCAGGAAGAGATGCAGAACATTGAACAGTTAATCAAAGCTACCCAAATAAATATAATGGACCAATTTAATGAAGCGAAGGAAGAGATTAAGGATATTAAGAAGACACTGGGAGAACATACTGAAGAAATTGTAAACACACATAAAAAGATAACGGATATGATGGTGATGAATGGCACAATCCAAGAGATCAAAAAGATGCTGGATTCACATAACAGCGGATTTGAACAGGCAGAAGAAAGAATTCGTGATGTGGAAGACAGTACATCTGAAATCAAATAGATAGTAGAACAGATAGATAAAAAGATAGAAAAAATCCAGCAGGGACTTAGGGATTTAACCAACAACACAAAACGGACAAACATACACATTATAGGCATCCCAGAAGGAGAAGAGAAGGGAAAGGGAACAGAAGGAGTATTGAAGGAAATAATGGCTGAAAACTTCCCAACCCTATTGAGGGAGATGGATGTACAAGTCCAGGAAGCACAGCACACCCCAAACAATATAAATCCCAACAAGCCTACTGCAAGGCATATAACTATCAAAATGTCCAATGTTCAAGATGAAGAGAAAATACTCAAGGCAGCAAGAGAAAAGAGAAACATCATATACAAGAGAAGCACAATAAGATTAAGTGATGATTTCTCAGCTGAAACCATAGAGGCAAAAAGACAGTGGTATGACATAGTCAAGGACCTAAAAGAAAAAACTTCCAGCCATGAATTCTCTATCCAGCAAAGCTGGCATTCAAAAGTGATGGAGAGTTCAAAATATTCACAGATAAACAGAAATTAAGAGAATATGCCAATAAGAAACCTGCACTTCAAGAATTACTAAAGGAAGTTCTACAGGTTGAAAGGAAAAAACAGGAGAGAGAGAGTTGGAGGAGAGTGTAAGAACAACTCAAAAGACAAAAAGAGAAATAAAAACAACATGTGACATACATAAACCCAAAGAAAATATGGCTGATGTAAGAAATTTATTTAGAGCAATAACACTGAATATTAATGGATTAAACTCACCAGTCAAGAGACACAGATTGGCGGAATGGATAAGGAAATATGATCCATCAATATGCTGTCTACAAGAAACCCATCTTCGACCCAGGGATCCAAGGAGGCTGAAAGTGAATGGCTGGAAAATAATTTTACAAGCAAACAATAACCAAAAAAGGGCAAGAGTAGCTATTCTTATATTGGACAAAATAGACTTTAAATGCAAAACTATTGTAAGGGGAAAAGATGGACACTATATATTAGTAAAAGGGGTAATCTTTCAAGAACAGAGAACAATCATAAACATTTATGCACCTAGTCAGGGTGCCTCAAAATACATGAGGCAAACACTGGAAAAACTAAGTGGAGACATAAATGCTTCCACAATTATATTGGTGGACTTTAATACACCATATCACAATTACACAGAATATCTAGACAGAGAATCAATAAAGAAACAAAGACTCTGAATAATACATTAGAGGACCTGGACCTAATAAACATGTACAGAATGCTACACTCAAATACAGCAGGATATACATTCTTCTCAAGTGCACATGGATCATAATCCAAGATAGACCACATGCTAGGCCACAGAACCACTCTCAATCAATACAGAAAGATTGAGATTATACAAAGTAATTTCTCTGACCACAATGGAATGAAATTAAAAATCACTAAGGGCCAGAGAACCAGATTAGGCACAAAGATATAGAAGTTAAAAAACACACTCTTAGACAAACAGTGGGTCAAATAGGAAATCTCAAAAGAAATCAGTAACTACCTTGAAATGAATGAAAATGACAAAACAACATATCAGAACCTATGGGATGCAGCCAAAGCTGTACTGAGAGGGAAATTCATCGCCATAAACGCATATATTAAAAAAGAGGAAAGCTAAAATTGAAGACTTAACTACACACCTGGAGGAACTGGAAAAACAACAACAAACTAACCCCAAAGGAAGTAGAAAGAAGGAAATAACAAAGATTAGAAAAGAACTAAATGAAATAGAAAATAAGAAAGCACTAGAAAAAATAAACAAAACCAAATCTGGTTCTTCGAGAAGATCAATAAAACTGAAAAACCCTTAGCCAGATTAACAAAGAAAAAGAGAGTGCAGATGCAAATACACAAAATAAGGAATGAGGAAGGGGTATTGACCCCACAGAAATAAAGAGTATCATAAGACGATACTTTGAAAAATTATATGCCAACAAGAATGATAATTTAGAGGAAATGGACAAATTCCTAGAAACACACAAGCAGCCTACATTAATGAAAGAAGAAATTGATGAACCCAACAGTCTAATTACAAGTAAAGAGATAGACTCAGTCATCAAAAACCTCCCAAATAAGAACAGCCCAGGACAGATGGCTTCACAGCTGAATTCTACCAAACATTCTGGAAAGAGCTAACACCAATCCTGCTTAAGCTCTTCCAAAAAATAGAAGTAGAAGGAACATTGCTTAACTCATTCTATGATGCCGGCATTACCCTAATACCAAAACCAAATAAAGATACAAGAAAGGAAAATTACAGACCTATTTCTCTAATGAATCTAGATGCTAAAATCCTCAACAAAATACTTGCTAATTGCATTCAACAACATATCAAAACAATTATACACCAAGACCAAGTGGGTTTCATCCCAGGTATGCAAGGATAGTTCAAAATAAGAAAATCAATCAATGTAATACACCACATAAACAGATTGAAAGAAAAAAATCACTTGACCATCTCTATAGATGCAGAAAAAGCATTCAACAAAATATAGCACCCTTTCCTGATAAAAACACTGCAAGAGATAGGAATAGAAGGAAACTTTCTGAACATGATAAAGGGTATATATGAAAAACCCAAAGCTAACATCATCTTCAATGGTGAAATCCTAAAAGCCTTCCCTCTGAGATCAGGAACAAGACAAGGATGCCCATTATCACCACTCCTATTTAACATTGTCTTAGAAGTACTTGCTTGAGCACTGAGGCAAGAAAAAGATAGAAAAGGGATCCAACTTGGAAAAGAAGAAGTAAAAATTTCCTTATTTGCAGATGACATGATCCTGTATGTAGAAAGCCCTGAGAAATCTACAACAAATCTTCTAGAACTTATAAAGGAGTTCAGTAATGTCACAGGCTATAAGATCAGTGCTCAAAAATCACTAGCCTTTCTGTATGCCAATAACAAGCAATCTGCAGAGGAAATCAAGAAAAAAAATACCATTTACAATAGTAACTAAAAGAATCAAATGCCTAGGAATAAATTTAACTAAAGATGTAAAGGACTTATATACAGAAAACTACACAACACTGATAAAGGAAATCAAAGAAGACTTAAATAAATGGAAGAATATTCCCTGTTCATAGATAGGAAGACTAAACATCATCATGAGGTCTCTCCTACCCAAACTAATCTACAGATTTAATGCAATAAAAATCAACATACCATTTTTGAAGGAACTGGAAAAACTAACTACAAAATTCATTTGGAAAGGTAAGAGGCCCTGAATTGCCAAAGACATACTGAAAAAGAAAAATGAAGTTGGAGGTATCACACTACCTGACTTTAAAGCTACAGTGGTCAATACTGCATGGTATCGGCAGAAGGATAGACATACTGACCAATGGAACCATATTGAGAGTTCTGATATAAATCCTCACATATACAGTCATCTGATATTCAACAAAGCCACCAAGCCCACTCAGTTGGGAAAGAATGGCCTCTTCAACAAGTGGTGCTTGGAGAACTGGATATCCATAGCCAAAAGAATGAGAGTGGAACACCATCTCACACCTTATACAAAAAATCAACTCAAGATGGATCAAAGATTTAAATATAAGAGCCAAGACCATAAAGACCTTGGAAGATAATGTAGGGAAACATCTTCAGGACCTTGTAATAGCAAATGGTTTCATGAACTTCACACCCAAAGCAAGAGCAGCAAAAGAAAAAATAGATAAATTGGATCTCTTCAAAATTAAAAAATTTTGTACCTCAAAGGACATTATCAAGAAAATAAATAGGCAGCCTACCCAATGGGAGAAAATATTTGGCAACCATATATCTAATAGGAGCCTAATATCTTGCATATATAAAGAAATCCTACACCTCGAAAATAAAAAGACAAACAACCCATTTTAAAAATGGGCAAGTGACCTGAAAAGACACTTCTCCAAGGAAGAAATACAAATGGCTAAAAATCATATGAAAAAATGCTCAACATCGCTAGCTATTAGGGAAATGCAAACCAAAACTGCAATGAGATACCATCTTACACCCATTAGAATGGCAGCTATTAAAAAAAACAGCAGACTATAAGTGTTGGAGAGGATGTGGAGGAATGGGAACACTCATCCACTGCTGGTGGGATTGTGAAATGGTCCAGCCACTGTGGAGGACAGTTTTATGGTTCCTCAGAAAACTAACTGTAGATCTTCCATATGATCCAGTGATTCCACTGCTGGGTATATACCCAGAAGAATTTAAAGCAAAGACACGAACCGATATATGCACACTAATGTTCATAGCAGCATTGTTCACTATTGCCAAAAGTTGGAATCAACCCAGGTGCCCATCAATAGATGAATGGATAAACAAAATGTGGTACATACATACAATGGAATATTACTCAGCTGTAAGAAGGAATAAAGTGCTAACACGTGGGATAACATGGATGAATCTTGAAGGACTTATGTTGAGTGAAGCAAGCCAGGCATTGAAGGATGAACAGTACATGACCTCACTGATGTGAATTAAAGAAATTGAGCAGTCTCCAAGAACTATTATCTGAAAGATAGGTTTATGAGAAAGAAAAAGGGAAAAGAAAGTTGTGAGCCATCACCTATATGGACATAATCTATGGTAAAATGATAGTGTAGATGCATATTGAAGGGATAGGACAGGTGGGCAGTAATATTATTGGGTTTGGTGGTACTGGGTTGACAGGTGGGTAGATTGGGAAGAGTGGATTAGAATACCCAGGATACTGGGGGGAGAGATGGGAGAGGGACCAGGTGAACACTTGGGATTTGTGAGTATGGGTTGAAAGTACAGAGGTGGGAGTGCTCTTATGGCCATATGACAAGGAAGTGTCACTGGTTTAGGGTGTTGGTTGGGGGGGCATTTGGGACAGGGGACATCTGGAGCAGGCTTCTAAGGAGTGTGTGATGAGTTCATCCTGTCATAATATGTTGTTTCAGTGGGTGGAGACCCACACAATGAGCAGGAAAGAGATGGACTACCATCTTTGGGAGGACCGATTCTCTCAGAAATACAGGTGGGCATCTCTTAAGAGAAAGGGAAGTTCCTAATAGGGGAGGACAAACCAGTGTGTCAAGACCTCTTGCATCTAACTATGAATCTTGTCATCCAATGAGTCAAGCCAGGAGGTCATGGTGGTCCCGCGGGGATGGGGAGGGAGGAATAGAATAGATCAAACAGGGGATATTTAGTGGTCAGTGGAAATGTTTTTCATTACCTTACAGTGATGGACACAGGACATGGTAAATGTCATCAAAATTTATAAAAGTGTACAGTCTAAAACGTAAACCATACTGTAAACCATTGACAATGTTTAGTAGCTATATTTCACTATCTGTATATCAGTTTTAACAATGCTACCATCCACATACAAAAAGGTTTTAATGTGGGAGGAGGAAAGGGGGAGGAGGTTGGGTATATGAGAGTCTATTGTATTGTGTGTGTGACTTTGCTGTGACCTAAAACTTCTTTGAAAATTAAATGAAAAATAGTGAGACACTGGGGAGTGAGAGGGGGAAGGTGCCACAGTACAGACTGGACACCAGATATTGCAGTGATAAAAGGCAAAATGTAAAAAAAAAAAAAAATTTTTCCCATTTTTTTTAATATCCCAATCCTTAAATTTTATTTTATTTTTAGTTTTTTTTTTCACTTTTCATGTCTTTTATCTCTTACATTTAAACTTATCATTATCATTTTATTTTCCTATTAATTGTATTTGGCTGTTGTATTGGCTTCATCTTTGAAGAAGATTTGGATCACAGAAAGGTTACAACTGGGGCAGAAGAGGATCATTGGTGGGGGGGTGTCAGGAATGTGTGGGTGCATAGGAGGAAGTTCAATTGACCATACATAAAAGGTATATAAAATTGTTCAAATGCTCACGGAGCATGATCACAGTGGGTGGAGAATCACTCAATAAATGAGAGAATACTGAATTCCCATCCTGGAGAGCTCTGCCACATTCTCCGAGGAACAACAACAGTCCCCCAAGTGCAGGGGCAGTGTCTGGCAAAGGAGGATGATCCATTGATGGGCTCTTGTTATTGATGACTAGCCTTACGAATCTTTGCTCTTGAAATTGAAACTTAACCTATTGTTATGGGGTCCCTAAGGGTTGCCTCCTGAGAGCCTCCTTGTTGCTCAAATGTGGCCTCTCTCTAAGCCAAACTCAGCATATGAATGCATTACCTTCCTCCCAGCGTGGGACGTGACTCCCAGGGATGAGCCTCCCTGGCAATGAGGGATTACTACCAGGTGCCAACTGGCAATATGACTGGAAAAAGACCTCGAATAAAAGGGAGAAAAGGTAAAGACAAATGAGTTCATATGGCTGAGACTTCAAAGTGAGTCCCAGAGGTAATGCTTATGCACATCTCAGTAGGACCTCATAGGCTTCCAATGTGGATATCACCCCAAATAAAGGGGCTCCTGAGGGCTCTGGAAACACCCAGCTCCTATATCAGGGCAGATAACTCCAGAGTTTGGTGCCTTATCGGTGGGCCCTACTTTGGAATCTGGGCTCCTGAGAGTGACAGAGTTGGACTCAAATATTTTTTCCCTGCACATGGTCCATCTGTCCCTTCTATTTAAACATATATGTGGTGCTGACGTTTGTAGGTGTACTTCCAGAGACTGGAGTCTTTGGGCTGTCCATGTGCTAGCTGGGCCTGGAATCTCAGTGGAGCTGCAACTCCTACTCTACAACTCAATGGACTCACCCAGGATACCTGGTGGGGAGATGATGATAGACAATGGTCATCCCAGGGAATGGAGAGAGTCTGCAGCTCCTGGCAGAATAATCCCATCCATCTTATCCATGGGATATAAGCCCGCTCTCACTTGGAGGTGAAGGGGACATCACGATCCCAGACTCCTCAGGACTGGAGGAAGAGCTATGGACTAAAGTAGACTTACTGGTATTCTATTATAGACATATTGTGATTCAAGCAGTGGAAGAAATTACAACATTAATGTGGAGCCAGTGGCCACTGGACACTTTGGGGGCAGGGAGAGGGAAAAGTAGTTGTAATACAGGGGCTTTTTTGGGACTTGAGAATTATCCTGAGTGACATTGTAATGACAGATATAGGCCATTTTATATCATCATATAACATGCAGAACTGTGTGGGAGAGAGTGTGGTCTACAATGTGAACTATGGTCCACGCTTAATGGCAAAGCCCCAGGATGTGTATATCCATTGCAGGTGATGTGCCACATTAATGAAGGATGTGTATGTGGGAGGTTGTGGGAGGTAGAGTATATGGGGATCCCTATAATTTTTGTGTAATATTTATATAATCCAAGTATCTTTAAAAAAATAAAAATATATATTATTAAAAAAATAAATAAAATACAAAAAATTAAAATATATAAAAAAAAGGAATCAAAATTGAAAAGGAAGAAATAAAACTTTCACTATTTGCAGATGGCATGATCCTATATTTAGATGAATATAGGACAATGAAACTACTGGAGCTATTAAACGAATTCAGCAAAGTGGTAGATACAAGATCCACATGCAAAAATCAGGAGTGTTTCTATGCAGTAGAAATGAACTAGCTAAGGAGGAAATTAGGAAACAAATTCCATTTACAATAGCAACTAAAAGAATCAAATATCAAGGAATCAATTTAAACAGGGATGTAAAGAATCTGTACTCAGAAAAATACAAAACATTGCTAAAAGAAATTAAAGAAGACCTGAACAAATAGAAGGACATTGTGTGTTTATGGATTGGAAGACTAAATATTGTTAAGATGTCAATTCTCCCCCAAATTTATTTGTAGATTCAACACAATTCCAATCAAAATTCCAACAGCAAAAACAAACAAGACAAAAACAAGAAGAAAAAAAAGAAAGAAAGAAAGAAAATTCCAGCAGCCTACTTTGCAAAAATAGAAAGTCCATTACCAAATTTATTTGGAAAGGAAAGGGACCTCAGATAGCAAAAAATTTCTTAAAACAGAAGAACAAAGTTTGTGGACTCAAACATCCTGACTTCAAAGCATCCTACAAAGCTATAGTGGTCAAAGAAACATGATAATGGCATAAAGATAGGCACATAGATCACTGGAATTGAACTGAGTGTTCAGAAATAGACCCTCACCTCCAAAGTCAATTAATTTTTGAAGGCTACCAAACCAACTAAACTTGGACAGAACAGTCTCTTCACAAATGGTGTAGGGGGAACTGATTATCCATATCCAAAAAAATGAAAGAGGACCCTTGTTTCACACCTTACACAAAAATTAACTCAAAATGGTTCAAAGACCTAAATATAAAAGCCAGCACCATAAAACTCCTAGAAGAAAATATAGAAAAGCATCTTCAAAATCTTGTGGTAAGGGATGGTTTCTTAGGCCTGACACTCAAAACACAAGCAACAAAAGAAAAAAAATAGATAAATGGGATCTTCTCAAAATAAAATCTTTTTGTATTTCAAAGGACTTTGTCAAGAAGGTGAAAAGGCAGCCTAATCAAAGGGAGAAAATATCTGGAAACCACATATCCTATAAGGATTTACTATCCATGAAATATAAAGAGATCCTACTTACCCATAATAAAAAAATAAATAAATAAATAAATAAAAATAAAAAAAAATAAAAAAATAAAAAAGAGATCCTACAACTCAACAGCAAAAAGGCAAACACTCAATTATAAATTGGGCAAAAGACATGAATAGATATTTGTCCAAAGAGGAAATACAAATGACAAAAAACATATGAAAAGATGTTCAACATCGCTAGCTATTAAGAAATGTAAACCAAAGCTACAATGAGGTATCATTTCATACCTGTGAGAATGACCACTATTTAAAACACACACACACACAGAAAACTACAAGTGTTGGAGAGGATGTAGAGAAATAGGAGCACTTATTCACTGTTGGTGGGAGTGTAGAATGGTGCAGCCACTAGAGAAGACTCTTTGGCGGTTCCTCAAGAAGTTACAGAGCTGTCATATGATCCGACAATCACACTCCTAGGTATATAGTCAGAACAACCGAAAGGAGGGACACGAAAAGACATTTGAAGAACGATGTTCATAGCAGCATTATTCACAATTGTCAAAAGATGGAAACAACCCAGGTGTCCATCAACAGATGAACTATTAATAAAATGTGGACTATGCATATGATGAATATTATTCAGCTGTAAGAAGAAATGAAGTCATGATGCACATAGAAACATGGATAAACCTTAAGGATATTATGTTTAGTGAAACAAGTCAGATACAAAAGGGCAAATAGATACAAAAGGGCACCTCTTACATGGGAGGTCCCGGGTTTGGTTTCTGGTGCCTCCTAAAGAAAAAAACAAGGCAAATAAGGTATGATCTCACTAATATGAGCTAAATATAATGAGCAAAGTCATGGAATTAATAGCTAGAAGACTGGTCACCAGAAGATAGGATGAGGATAGAGAATGGAGAGCAGTGGCTTAATTTGTGCAGAATTGCTAATAAAGTTGATTGTAAATGCATGGAATTGGATGGAGGTGATGATAGCACATTAGAGTGAATGTAATTAGTAGTGCCAATATGGGGGTATGATTGTAGTTGAAAGGGAAAGTTTAGGGTTGTGTATATCACTAGAAGAAAAGCTAAAGGATGAAACATGGGACTTTATAGCATAGTGAACCCTCTTAGAGATGAGTGTGTTTAATCGTACAAATTTAAGAATGTTCTTCAAAGAAGCAAAACAAATACACTTAATATTACAAGATATTAATAGGGTGGTATCTGATCTAAAATGCACCTAAAGAAAAATATGGTCTGTAATGAATAGTAATATATTAATATTTTTCATTAATTGTGAAAGAAAAGAGAGGGATTTATCATAAGTGACAGACACCAGACACAAAGTACTGCATATCGTTTGACTCCATTTATATAAAATGTAAATATAAATAAATTTATAGAGATGGAATTAGATTAGTAGATATGTACGGCAGGGGATGGATAGAGTGATTGAAAGGTAACAGTTAAGGAGTGGGAGTTTCATTTGGAGTAATGAAAATGCTCTAATATTGATTGTGGTGATGAATGCACAACTCTGTGATTATACCAAAACCCACTGAATGTATACTTCAGATGGATGGTATGATATATGAATATACTTCAATAAAATTGCTTTTAAAAAAAGAAAGAAATGTTCAGGACCAGACGGCTTCACCAGTGAATTCTGACAAAACTTTAAAAAGAATTAACAATAATCCTTCTCAAACTCTTCCAAAAAATTCAAGAGGAAAGAATTCTTCCTAACTTATTCTATGAGGTTAGAATTATTCTGATACCAAAGTCAGGCAAGGACACGCAAAAATTTTTCCTTTATGAATATAGATGCAAAAATCCTCAACAAAAACTAGCAAATCAAGTCCACAGCATATTAAAATGATTATACACCATAAACAACTAGGATTTATGCCAGGAATGCAAGGATGATTCAACATAAGAAAACCAATCAATGTAATGAACCACATTAATAGAATAAGGAAAATTTCACGTAATCATCTCAATTGATGCAAAAAAGGCATTTTACAAAATCCAACACCCCTTCTTGATAAAAAAAAAATACTCAGAAAAATAATAATAAAAGATAATTTCCTCAACAAGTAAAAGAGCACAGCTAACATCATACTTAATGGTGAATGACTGAAAGCTTTCACTCTGAGATCAGGAATAAGACAAAGATGCTCAGTCACCACTGTTATTTCACATTGTACTGGAAGTTCTAACCAGAGCAATTAGGCAAAAATAAAAGAAATAAAATGCACTTAAATTGGAAAGGAAGAAGTAAAACTATCTCTATTCACAGATGACATGATCTTTAATGTAGAAAATCCCAAAGAATCCAGAAGAAAACCATTAAATATAATTAATAAATAAATTCAGCAAAGTTGCAAGGTACAGGGTCAACATGCAAACATCAGTTATGTTTCAATATAACTAAAGGAACAACCCAAAATGGAATTTTTTTTAAAATTCTATTTACAAAGCATCTAAAACAATAAAATATCTAGGATTATATTTAAAGAAGGCGGTGAAGGACTTGTACACTGAAAATTACAAAACACTTCTGAAAAAATTAAAGAAGACCTAAATAAATAGAAAAATAACCCATGTTCATGGATAAGTAGACAATACTGTTAAGCTGTCTGAACTACCCAAAGCAATCTACCAATTCAACCCAATCTCCATAAAAATTTCAGCAGCATTTTTTGCAAAAGTGGAAAAGCAATCATCAGAATTATATGGAATTGCAAGGGGCTTCAAATAGCCAGATCAATATCGAAAATCAACAAAGCTGGAGGACTCACAGTTCCTAATTTCAAAACTTACTTCAAAGCCACAGTATTCAAGAGCAAAGTACTGGCATAAAGATGGACTTGTAGACTGATGGAATAAAATTGAGAGTTGAGAAATAAACCTATACATCTGTGATTTCCCACAAGAGTACCAAGCACATTAATTGGTGGAAAGGATGGTCTCTTCAACAAATGGTTCTGGGAAGACAGGATATTCATATGCAAAAGAATGAAGTTGGATCCCTCCCTCATACCATATACAAAAATTAACTCTAAATGGATCAAGGAATTAAACATAAAAGCCAAAACCATAAAATTCCTAGAAGAAGACATATGAGATACCTTCATAACCTTGGATTTGGGGGGTGGAGGTTGCCTTGTCTACCTCAACCTGGCCTACCTGCCCAGTGGGCAGCCCACCCTCCTGGGGGCATAGAGTTCTTCAGGCAGGTGTGCATCCTCTGCTACATCATCAGAAACCAGGACCAGGGCATGGAGACGGCCATGCTGGACATCCTGGACGCGCTACTGTCTTCCAAGGCACAGTGGGACCACGAGCCCCAGTCACACTGATCCCCACCTTCCAGCCAGCTGCCATGCACTAGTGGTACCAGGAGGCCCGTGGGCAGCATCAAGAGTCTAACCTCACCGTGCTGGGCAGAATAGCACCTGGCTATGCAGGACGTGAACTTCCCCACCTGTGATGTGAGTTCTAGCCCTGCCCCTCCACAGCAACGCCCCCATCTCATCCCCCACTACCTGGTTTCACCACCTGAAGAATAAGCCTCCTGCCCCGTTAAAATTATATATATATATATATATGTATATACATATATATGACACCAAAAGGATGAGCAATAAAATATAAAATAGATAAATTGAATAGCATCAAAATTAAAAATTTATGCAACAAAATAAATATCAAGAAAATAAAAAGATAATCCTCATAATAGGAGAAAATATTTGCAAATCATATATCTGATAAGGACCCTGAATCTAAAATATATATATGTATTTAGAGGGTGGGGAGAAGTACCGGGGTTTGAGCCCAGGACCTCCTACATGGGAATCAGGTGCCCAAAATTGAGCTACACCTGCCTCCTCTATAATATATTTTTAAAAAGATATTTACAGAAGATCAGATGTGGCTTAAACAGTTGAGTTCCTGCTTCACACATAAGTTCGGTTCCTGGTGCCCTCTGAACAGCAACAAAAACAAACAATAAGCAAACCAAAGGAATTAACCAACTCAGGAGAGCCAATATGGTTCAGTCATTGAGTGCCAGCTTCCCACATATGAGGTCCCAGGTTCAATCCCCGGCCCCTGGTACCTCTGAAAACAAACAAACAAACAAAACCCAAAACAACAAAACAAAAACTTACATCTTAACCAGAAAAAGACAAACATTAAAAACAGTAAAAAATGAGAAAGGAACTTGAACAGACATTTTTCCAAAGAAAATATACAAATGCCAAAAAAGCACATGAAATGATGCTTGACATCATTTGTCATCAGGGAAATGTAAATAAAAACCATAATGAGAAAACATCCACAAGGAGGGTATATTTTTTTATAGACAGAAAAATCAAGTATTGACAAGGATGAAGGGAAATTGGAACCCTCATGTGTTGTTGTTGGGATTATAAAATGATATAGCCACTGGGGAAAACAGTTTGATGGTTCCTCAGAAAGTTAATCCCACTTTTAGGTATATACCCAAAAGAATTGATATCAGATGATCTAAAACATATTTTTACAGCAAGGTTCATAGCAGCAAGATTCAAATAGCCAAAGTAGAAGCAATCCAAGTGTCTATCAAGAGATAACAAAATGAGGTATATCCATGCAATGGAATATTATTCAGCATAAAATGAATTAAAATCTGATACATGCTACAACATGGATGAAACTTGAAGACATCAGGTTGAGTAAAATAACCCAGACACAAAAGGACAAATACCATATGATCTTGCTTATATTAAATACTTAGATTTAGTAAAATCATAGAAACAGAAAGTAGAATACAAGTTACCAGGAGTTCAAGGGAGAGAGTAATGGAGAGTTATTGTTTAATGACATATAGTTTCTGTAAAAAGTTTTGGTGTTGGATATTGGAGATGGTAGCACAGTATTGCAAATATAATTAATATCACTGAATTGTACACTTGGAAGAGATTAAAATAGGAAAGTATGAGTTTTATATACATTACTACAATCACAAATAGATCAACCAAATTGACAAAACTTTAGTAATTTGAGAGAAGACACTCAAATTAACCAAGATTGGGAATGAAAGAGGGGGCATTGCTAACAATCTTATAGAAGTAAAAGGAATTACAGGGGAAAACCATGAACAACAAATTAGTTAATTAAGATGAAATGGACAAATTCTAGAAAGTCACTAACTACAATACTTATTCAAGAATAAATAGAAAATCTAAATTGACCTGAAGTAAAGAGACTACATTAGTAATATAAAAACTTAGGTTGGGAGGTTTAGGTTGAACTATCCAAGGAACTAGGGGGAGGGCCGGGTGAAAGAGTAGGTGAACTCTGGGGATTTGTAGGTCTGTGGTTAAAACTACAATGATGGGAAGGTTCTTTTGGCAAATATGGCAGGGAGGGTTACTGGTATAGGGTGTTAGATGTGAGAGTGGGGGTACATGGGACAGGGCACACCAAGGGCAGCCTTCTATGGAATATTTTAGTGTTCATTTTGTCATGTGTGTTATATCAGTGGGTGGAGACCCACACAATAATCAAGAAAATACCAGGGGGGCGTGAGGCGCGGCCCTCTGAGGCGGCTGGTGGCGGCCGCGACAGGAGGTTCGGGCCCTGGGGCCGGGTCCCGGGCGTAGCTTCCGCCTGCCTCGCGTCTGCGCCGTCCGCCCCGCGGGCCTTGGCGAGGCGGGTCGGCCCAGGCCACCGAGCGACCCCGTGGTAGAACCGGGTGGGCCCCAGGCTCCCCAGCCCAGCTTTTGTCACTGCCCCTCAGCGGCCCGGCCTCTGCCTTTCGCTTGGAAGCCGCCGCCGGTGCCTCCCAGCCCCGCCGCCCCCCAGACCTGCCCTCTGTGTCCCCTTCCTGCGGCGGTCCTTGTAAAGGCCATTTAAGTAGTGCCCTTGCCCCTGCGCGCTCATTTGTCCGTCCCACGGGAAGCGCTGGAGTGCCTGTGCCGTGCCCGGCCCCCGGCCGTCCGGGGCGAGCAGCGCGGGCCTAGCCCCTGCTTTCCTGGAGCGCCTGGAGTGCTCTGCGGTTTTCACCGGCCTTTCAAATGCCCTCAAATGAGTCGCACGGCCGACCTGGAAAATAAATAGGGCAGGGTTTGGTATCTGTGTTTTACAGATGTGGTGATGGAGTTCTAGTAAAGGAAAGGAATTTGCTCAGGTTCAGCCCAGCCGGGGCACAGGATCATCAGGACTACAACTCCGCCCTTCTGATCTGGGTCCAGTGCCTTTCCTTGCCTCCCCTCCCCTTTGATCTACTAGGCAGCTCCCTCACCCTCAGGAAGAAAGGCTGTTATTTTTATGGGACCTGGATTTAATCTGCCCCCTTTCTTAGGACTTCCATCACGTTTCAGGCAGCTAGCTTTGCTCTTGGTAGTGATTCACCCATACTATTTCCACGGATTTCTAGAATCTGTTCTTTTTCATCCTTCTACCCTACATCAGATTTTCCCTGAGTGCTGCAGTAGCGTCCCAGTTTTTCCTGTCTCTGAATGCCAATCTTTCTAACCCACAGATCTTTTTCTTTCTCATTTAAATAGTGTTCCATTGTCTCCATGATAAACTCCAAGTTCTTCAACATCACCTGGTTCCAGCCTATTTCCCCAACCTTATCTTTTTGCCTCATGCTTCCTACCCATCATGCTACAGTTCTGCCTCACAGCTCCCACATACATGGTATTATTTTTGCTTTCTGTGCCTTGCCTCTGCTGTCCCTATGTGCCTGGAATGCTCTGCTCATATGCTTTCCCCATCAAACTCATATGAGTTTCTTAAATATGGATATTTGGTCTTGTTTTTTGTCTATAGCCCTTAGCACAAGTGTGATACTTAGAGGATGCACAGATCTTTCTTAACTGGATGAAATACAGGAATGCTTCTGCCTTCCGGTTTCTTCTCCATTACATCCACCTCCTCTCACAGAGTGGTCTCTTTCACTCATAACTTTAGGTGCCCTGCTATTAAACAACAACCCTTATATTTTATAGCAGTGCGCAATTTGAAAATCACTTTCATGGATGCCATTGAATTTGCTCTATTGCTTTTCCAAGTCATTTCTGACCAGAATCTATCTCCTCCTTGACCGTAACAGGCAGAGAATCTGCTTTGTAACTAAAGCTGGCAAACAGCCTTAGAGTAAGTTTTCCAGGTTATTTAAAATTTTTTTATTTAAATTTCTGTAGCACTTTATAAAGCATAAAGTGCTTTTCAAGTTTATCTACATTGATCCCAATGTAGATCTTGAGAGTTAGGTGTATAAGGAATCATTCTCCCCATTATCCATAGAGGCACATAAACATTGCAGGTATGGCTAATGTAAAAGCAGCTCCAAAGATAATTGACACAGGAGGAGGCTTCATTTTGGAAGAGGAAGAAGAAGAAGAACATAAAATTGGAAAAGTTGTTCATCAGCCAGGACCTGTTATGGAATTTGATTATGCAATATGTGAAGAATGTGGGAAAGAATTTATGGATTCTTATCTCATGAGCCACTTTGATTTGGCAACTTGTGATAACTGCAGAGATGCTGATGATAAACACAAGCTTATAACCAAGACAGAAGCAAAACAAGAATACCTTCTGAAAGAGTGTGATTTAGAAAAGAGAGAGCCAGCTCTTAAGTTTATTGTGAAGAAGAATCCTCATCATTCACAATGGGGTGACATGAAACTCTACTTAAAATTACAGGTCGTGAAGAGGTCTCTTGAAGTTTGGGGTAGTCAGGAAGCATTAGAAGCAGCAAAGGAAGTTCGACAGGAGAACCGAGAAAAAATGAAACAGAAGAAGTTTGATAAAAAAGTAAAAGAACTGAGGTGAGCAATAAGAAGCAGTGTATGGAAAAGGGAAACAAGTGCTCATCAACATGAATATGGACCAGAAGAAAACCTCGAAGATGACATGTACCGCAGGACTTGTACTGTATGTGGCCATGAATTGACATATGAGAAAATGTGATTTTTAGCTCAGTGACCTGGTTTTATAGTATTTTATAGTTAAATAAAATTTTAGATTAGTCCTAGGGAGTAGGAACTCAAAACAATTTCAAATTTGATACAAAATTCACCAAAACATGGAAGTTGCATAGAGGAATAGATGAAACGCTGCCTAAATACTGCCTCAGTAATGTCTGTCATGGCAAAAGAGCAAGTTTCAGTTGAGGTCCAGGGGGCTTGGTTATGAGCAGAATGTTTCGTCTTTTCTCTCCAACAGGGAGAGGGAGCTGAGTAGTAGAGTAGGTTCCAAAATGGAGATCAGAGCTACAAATTGAGGGAACAAGAGATCATGGCACACTCTAGCCTGGGGTAGAAGAAAAACTTTAAATATGGGCAAAAGCTGTCTCTACTGGGCTCCTATCCCAGGAAACAAGCAGGGATGGTGGCAGACCCCATATTCCAGAGACTGGGTCAGATCCTCTAGGCTCTGTCTCCAGGACTTTGGGGAGCCTGGAGAACTACTGCTGGGAGAAGTCCCAACAAACAACAGGAACAAACAATGAGTTGTGGGGGTCTGGTCATGTGTTCTGTACCCTCGGGCCCTAATATTAGGCCCTAACAGTGTCTAGGAAGCCCTTTCCAGCCTGGAAGAGAACGGAAGTGCAGCAGCCTTCACGGTGGACTACCTGGTTGTGGGTTGGAGGAGGTGCTGATGACAAGTTGATCCTAACTGCCATTCATGTTTACTGAGCACCTACTGTGTGCCAGGCAGGTGTTGCGCCTCATGGGTGGGAAGGAAGAAACCTGACTGTGTGTTCACTTAGTACTTCTCACGGCATCCCAGGCATCTGTATCAAGGTTAGCTGCAGATTTCCCCATAGCTTCTAAAAAGGATTACGAGGTAGTTGCAGCTAACAAAAGGATCCGCCAGGGTCCTGGGCTTGGCTCCAGGGCCTCGGCCTTTGTTTTCATAAAAACAAATGCAAGTTAAGATAAATTGGCTGCGTTCAAGTTGTCCTTGGATATGACTCTTTACCCCACTGCTACAAATAAATAGGGGATTTATATATTTTTATTTCTCTCTAGACCAGCCTTAGAGATTATGCTTGGAGGAAAACAAAAATCAAAACAAGTCAAATCCAAATTAAGCTTGAGACTGTAATTACCAATTGTTCTAATTTCTGTAATATATTTTTAAATGTCTATTTTCTGTATATGCCATATTATAGATTTATAAATTATAGCTCAGCAAAAATTGATACTGAATGGGCAGCAAGATTTTCCTGGGACAGAAAAAATGTCCAGCTTGATGACAACAGAACAATGAAGGGTTTGGGCTACAGGACCCAGGTTCAAGTTCCACTTCCTAGCTCTGGACCTTGGGCTAAAGTTACTCCAGGGGTCTGTTTTTATCTTGATTCTGCTCTCACAGTCCTGTTGTGAGGATTAAAGAGGTGATTCTGCAGCACCCGGGAAAAAAAAAAAAGAAAATATCAAACTCCCATCCTGGAGAGTCCTGCTATGTTCTCAATTAGAGGGACAAGAATCCCTTGAGAATATAGGCAATGTCTAGTCAAAGAAAACAGACCAATATGTTAAGCCCTCAATAGTATTGCAAGTAACTATGAATCTTATTCTTCAAGAATTGAAACTTAGTGATTACCATAAGTTCCAAGGGGAAGAGAAAGGAAGAATAAAATAGATGAAATGTAGGGCATTTTTAGGGCATTAGAATTGTTCAGTATGATCTTGCAATAATGGACACAGGCCACTTCAAATTTTGTCAAAACCTATAAAAGTGTTTGTAAACCATAATGTAAACCATAATGTAAACCATTGACCATGGTTAGTAGCAATGCGTCAACATTTGTACATCATTTGTAACAAATGTACCATCCGCATGTAAAATGTTATTTAATAAGGGAGAGGGGGAAAGTGAGGGGGCATTGGGCATATGGGAATCACCTGTATTTTCTATGTGACTTTTCTGTATCCTAAGGCTTCTTTGAAGATAAAATAAAAAAAGAATAAGACACTGGGGGAATTTATGGAAGAAAATGTCACTGTACATACAAGACAACAGATCTTACAGGGATGAAAGACACAATGTCTAAAAATTATTTTATTATTTCAAATTGTTTTAATTTTTTTGTATTTTAATGGTTATTTTAAATATTATTGTTTAATTTTCTTATTAATTTTATTCAGTTATTTTGTTGACTTCATTTTTGGAGAGATTTTGGATCACAGAAGGGTCACAACAGTGGTGGGGGAGGATCAGTGGTGCAGAGTGTCAGTGATGGGGGGTGCATGGGAAGGGGTTCACCTGAGGCATACCTCTAAGACATGTGAATATGTTCAAGTGTTCATGGGACATTGTCTCAGTGGGTGGAGATCCACACAATAACCAAAAGAATATTGAATTCCCATCCTAGGGAGTTCTGCTACCTTCTCTAATAGGATAGCAAGAATCCCCCAAGTGCAAGAGCAATGTCTAATGAAGGAAGACAGACCACTATGCCAGGCCCTTGACATTGATGATTGTACTTATGAACCTTTTCTTGTGCAATTGAAACTTAGCCTAGTATTATATACTGCCTAAGAGTTGCCTCCTGAAAGCCTTTTTGATGCTCAAATGTGGCCTCTCTCTAAGCCAAACTCAGCATATAAACACACGATCTTCTCCCCGGCGTTGGACATTTCTCCCGGGGATGAGCCTCCTTGGCACTGAGGGATTATTACCAAGCACCAACTAGCAATGCATCTAGAAAAAAAACCTTGACCAAAGGGGGTAAATGATAAACATAAATGAGTTTTTATGGCTAAGAGATTACAAAGTGAGTCGGGAGGACATTCCAGAGGTTACACTTATGCAAGTCTTAGCAGGATCTCATTGACTGCCACATTAAACAGTGCCTCAAATAGTGGGGCTCCTCAGGGCTCAAGAGATATCCAGAAACTATAAGCAGGGCAGACAACTCAGGAATTCGACACACTGTCAGTGGGCTTTACTTTGGAATTTATGCTCCCAGTGTAACAGTTAGACTCATTTATAGGTTCTCTACATATGACTCTTCTGCCCCTTTTATTTGAACCTATAATTAGCACTATACTTGATAAATATATGTCCCAAAAACTCAAATCTTTGGTCCATCTATGTGCCAGTTGAGCCCTGAATTTCAGCAGAGATGCCACACCTACTCTGCAGTTCATTGGAATCACCCAGGACAATTAACAAGGAGATAGTGATGGACAACACCCATCCCAAGGAACAGAGAGTGTCTGCAACTGCAAGCAAGATAGTCCCATCCATCTGCCCCATGGGATCCAAGCTCCCTCTCAATTAGAAGCAGAGTGGGCATCACCATCCCCAAATCCTCAAGACTGGGGAATGAACAATGGTTTAAAGTAGACATTATTATTCTACTATAGACATTATTATTCTAACAATGGAAGAACTCTTATCATTGATGTAAAGGCAGTGGCCACTAGAGGTTCTGAGGGAAAGAAGAGGGAAGAATAGGTGTAATATGGGGGCATTTGGGGGACATTGGATTTGTCCTGCATGACATTGCAATGACGGACACTGGCCATTGTATATTTTGTCATAACTTACAAACTTGTATGGGACAGAGTGCACACTATAGTATAAACTGTAGTCCATGGTTAGTAGCAATGTTTCAATATGTGTTCATCAATTGTAACAAATGTACTACACTAATGAAGGATGTTGTTAATGTGGGAAAGTGTGGGAGGGGCAGGGAATGGGGCATATGGAAATACCTTATATTTTTTAATGTAACATTTATGTAATCTAAAGCTTCTTTAAAAATAAAAAAAAATTTGAAAACAAAAATAAATAAATAAATAAAAACCTCACACAAAGAAAAGTGCAAGCACACATGCCTCCACTGATGAATTCTACCAAACTTTTAAATAATAATTTATATGCCTTTGACAAACTCCTCTGAAAAACGGAGAAGGTAATGCTTCCCAACTCATTCTCTGTGGTCAGTATTACCATGATACCTAAACCAAGACAAAACATCTCAAGAAAAGAAAACTATAGACAATATCCTTTGTGAATATAGACACAAAAATCCCTATAAATATTAGCAAACTCAAACCAGCAATTTATAAAAGGTATTATACAACATGACCTAGTGGGATTTATCCCAGGAATGCAAAATCAGTTTAATAGATGAAAAGCAATCAATTTACTATACCATATTAATAAAATAAAGAAAAACAACCAGATGATCATTTCAATCAACACTTAACCAAATCCAACACCTTTCATGTTAAAAATACTTAACAAACTAGGAATAAAAGGGAATTTCCTCAACCTGACAAAGGGCATCAATGAAAACCCACAATTAACATCATACTTAATTATAAAAGACAGGATGTATTTCTGAGATCAGGAACAAGACAAGAGTGTCTGCTCTAGTCACTTCTATTCAACACTGTACTGAAGATTCTAGACAGGGCAATTAAGCAAGAAAATGAAATAAAAGACATCCAGATTGGAAAGTGTTATATATTGAATTATTTCCCCTCAAAAGACATGTTCAAGTTCTAACCCCCAGTACTGTGAATGTGAATCTACTTGTAAATGGGATTTTTGAAGATGTTATTTATTAGGATGAGGACAAACTGAATTAGGGAAGACCCTAATCTAATGTAACTATTGTCCTCCATAAGCAGAAGAAATTTGGACACAATGAATAAGCAGAGACATAGATGGCCATGTGCTGGAGGCAAAGTGAGAGTTACATATAGCACAAGCCTAGGAACATCATCATTGCTGGTTACCCACCAAAAGCCAAATGAGGGGCAATGAATGGACTCTCCCCTTTATGAGGAACCATGGCCTGCTGACTCCTTAATTATGTACCACTAGCCTCCAAAACATTGAGATAAAATTTTTCTGTTTAAACAAACTAGTCTGTGATACTGGACAGAAAGGAAGAAGTAAAACCATCTGTTTCACAGATGGCATGATCTCACATACAGAAAATCCTAAGGAATCTACTAAAACTCTATAAAAGTAAGTTATATAAGTTTGCAAGATACAAGATAATATATAAAAATCAATTCTATACACAAGTAATAAAAAACCCAAAAATGAAAACAAGAAAACTATTCCATTTGCAATAGCATCAAAAAGAATAAAATATTTACAAATTTAACAAAAGAATTGCAAGAGGTAGACAATGAAACTACAAAACATGGCAAAAAGAAGTTAAAGAAAATCCAAACAATGGAAAGACATCCCATGCTCATGAATTGAAAGTTTTAATATTTTTGTATCAGTTAGGGTTCTCCAGAGAAACAGACCAATAGTATATACATATACATACCCATACTTATGTAGCTATATCTATATCTATGTATATAAGCAATTGGATCATATTATTGTGGATGTTGACAAGTCCAAAAGCCATATAGCAGATCAGCAAGCTGGATATTCAGGAAGGATTTTGTGTCTTGAGGCAGAATTTTTCTCCTCCTGGAAACCTCAGTTTTTGCTCTTTGGCCTTCAACTGATTAAGACCCACCCACATTTTAAATGGTAATATCCAATCTTAAAGTCAACTGGTTGTAGATATTAACTATATCTACAAAATGTCTTCACAGCAACACCTAGGTTAGTGTTTGATTACTATAGGCTCGTCAAGCGGACACATAAAATTAACCATCACAATTGCTAAGACCTCAGTACTCCCCAAATAGATCTACAGATTCAATCTCTATCAAAATCTCAACTTGGTTTTTTTGCAGAAATTGACAAACTAGACATAATATTCATATGGAAATGGAAAGGACCAAAGCAAACTTGAAAAAAAAAACAAAGTTGGAGTGCTTGTACTTCACCATTTCAAAATGTACTAAACTTCAAAAAGTAATCAAGGCAATATGGTGCTGACATAAAGATAGACATACAGATCAATGGTATATATTTAAGAGTACATAAATAAACCCTCATGTATAAACTAGATTGATTTTTGACAAGGTTTTCTGGACAATTACATTGGGAAATAAGTCTTTTCAATAAATGGTGCTGGGAAAATGGATACCCACAAACAAGTGAATAAAGTTAGATTCCTTCCTTACACCATACACAAAAACTAACTCAATATGTGTCAAAGATCTAAGTGCAATAGTTAAAACTATAAAACTCTTAGAAGAAGACATAGGAATAAGTCTTCATGACCTTGGATTAGACAATGATTGCTTAGATATGACACCAAAAGCACAAGTGACTAAAAAGTATAACTAAATTGGACTTAGTCAAAAGTAAAAACTTTTAAGCTGGAAATGACAACATCAGGAAAGTGAAAAGAAAAAAAAAAAAGAAAACAACCTGCAGAATGAGAGAAACTATTCACAATCAGTTATTTGATATGGGACTGGAATCCAGAATATATAGTGAACTCTCACAACCCAATAAAAAAAGATAAATAACCCAATTAAAAAACAAATAAAGGATTTGAATATATGTTTTTCAAAAGAAGGTATGTAAATGGCAAATAAGCAAATGAAGAGGTACTCAACATCATTAGTCATTAGGGAAATGCAAATCAAAACTACAATGAGATACCACTTCATACCCATTACAATGGCTATAATAAAAAAGAAGTGGAGTTCCACAACCTTGGGTTTGATTTAAGACTGAAGATGGTCATGGGCAGGGGAGGGTAAGAGAGATGGGGAAGGGGAAGTAGAGGTGGAAGAAGAGATGGGGTTAGAAATGAAGCAGGGAGGCACATGAGGGTGGGATGGGGTAGGGGATGGGCAAAGGGAGATCTGCCCACTCAAGTTATTTGCCAGAACAAGAGCTGGGTGGGACCAGGGTGAGGTAAGTGAGGCACTCACCCCAGGCACAAAATTTCAGTAATCAAGAAAAATAATATTCTTGTGCAATTTTTTTAAAAAATCAAAATGAATTCTTTATAAACAAAATGTCAAATTTTAGATAGATATGGAATCAGTATTTCTGATTTTCCCTTTGGCCTCAGGCTCCACTGAAGCTCTGTAGCGTGCTGTCACTGGGTTGTGCAGAGGTGAAAGGAAATTACTGAGGGGAGTTTAGGCTCTGCAATGTGATTTGTTCTGAACTGACACTGTCTAAAATAAAACAAAGGAAGGTGGAAATGGCAACATTCTAATGAGGGCAACACAGGCAGTCCCAAAGGGATGATGCTGGAATTTCTCAATCCCCAGTTTATGATAGCAAGCCTGTGGTAGATTGAGTTATGTACCCAAATTCAGCCATATTCTTCACCTTAATCTGCATTCCTGTGGGTGTGAGCCCATTGTTAATTGGATCTCTTAAAGCAGTTATTTTCGTTAAGGTGTGGCCTGAATGAATCAGGGTGGGACTTAATCCAGATTCCTGGAGGCCTTACAAAGAAGTGAGAATGGAGAGGATATCACCATGTGACGGGAGGGAGGAGTACAAACCAAGGAACCCAAGGATCACTGGTGGCCAGCACCAGAACCCTATAAACTCTAGAAGAAAGCGACACTTGCCGATATCTCAATTTCAGATTTCTTCTATCCTCAAAACCATGAGCCAATAAATTCTTGTTTAAGCCAACCCACTAGGTGATATTTGTCATAGCAGCTCTGGCAAGCTAAGACAAAGGGAAAACCTTCTTTGGGGTTCTGGGACAACCTCTCCATATAAATTAACTCATGTAAACCTCATGACAACACCAGCCATTCAGTGCTTTCCTTGTCCCCATTTTACAGATGAGGAAACAAGACCCTGAGAATAAAGTAACATTCCCAGGTTCACATAGCTGGCGAGGGGAAATCCAGAATAAATCCCAGACCACATAACCCAGGACTCATATTCTCAGCCTGCATGCTATCCTGTCTCCCAGTGCTTAGCCGCCATGGTCCTGCCTTCTGCTGGCAGCCTCCACCATCTGAACCAAGGATGCTGGGCTCCTCAGCACCCACCTCCCAGATGGGGCTTGATGTAGGGGCAGAGTTGATTATGATGGGAGTGGCCAGGAAAGGCCATCTGACCAAGGAGACAATGCTTCAAATGAGAATTACTCATGTTCCAAGTTATCAAAAAGAAGCAGAACTGACAACTACAAGCAAGAGAGTCCCATCCATCAACTGTATGGGATTGAAGCCTCCTTTCAATTAGAGGTGGAGTGGGCATCACCATCCCAGAATCCTCAGGATTGGGAAATGAACTATGGACTAGAGTGGACTTACTGGTATTCTACTATGGACATATTGTGATTTTAGCAATGGAAGAAATTACAACATTGATGTGGAGGCAGTGACCACTGGAGGCTCTGGGGGCAGGGAGAAGAGGAACGGTTGTAATACGGGGGCTTTTTTGGGACTTGGGAATCGTCCTGAATGACATTGCAATGACAGATATAGGCCATTTTATATTATCACATAACATGCAGAACTATGTGGGAGAGAGTGTAGACTACAATGTGAACTGTGGTCCATGCTCAATGGCAAAGCCCCAGGATGTGTTTATCAATTGCAATGAATGTGCCACACTAATGAAAGATGTTCATGTGGGAGGGTGTGGGGGGTGTGGGGAGTGGAACATAAGGGAATCCCTATATTTTTGGTGTAACACTTATGTAATCTAAGTATTTTTTTAAAAATTATTATTTAAAAAGAAGAAGAAGCACTGAGATTGAAGGACCCCAAAACTATCGAGCTGGACACAGCAGTTCTCTGTGCTGGCATCACTCCTGATCCATCAATGGGGCTCAGGAAATGTTTGTTGAACCTGCAATAAGTTAATGCAGGTTCTTCATCTAGGGCTACCGTAACACAGTACCACAACCTGGTTGCTTTGAACAATAGACATTTATTGGCTCACAGTTCTGGAGGCTAGGAGTCCTGAATCAACGTATTGGTAGGGCCAGGCTCACTCCGAAGGCTGTAGGGCAGGATGTGTCCCATGCCTCTCTCCTGGCTTCAGGCAGTGGCCAGCAATTCTGGGCATTCCTTGGCGTGTGGCAGCATCACTCCAATCTCTACCTCCATCACCACATGACCTTCCTTCTTGACCCCATCTTCAGGCTTCTACTGTCCTGTGTATGTCTGTCTCCCCTCTCCCCTGCTTATAAGGATACCAGTCATATTGGATTAAGAGTATAATCTACCCCACTATAACCTCATTTTAACTTAGCAAATTCCATTTGCAATAACTCTATTTCTAAATAAGGTCACAGTCACAGGTACCGGTAGTTAGGACTTCAATATATATTTCTGGGAAGGACACAGTTCAACCCATAACAACAACCTCAGCAAGGCTGACCTTCCTTGCTGTGTGGAGCTGTCCTGTGCACTGTAGAAGTTTTGGCAGCAGCCCCAGCTTCTACCCAATGGATGCCAGTAGCATCCCCCAGTGGTGAGCACCAAAGATGTCTCCAGACCCTGCCCACTGTCCCCTGAAAAGCAAAATCGCTCCCAGCTGAGAACCACTGTGTTAATGATTATCAGACAAGAAAGAATGAATCAACAGCTACTGTGGCATGAGCAGACACAGCTGAGAGCCAACTAGCAAGCAGGAGGCTCAGGAATATCTTTATTAGGCAGCTTTGATGAAGTCTCTGTAATTGCATTTCCCTACTTGTCAGATGGCCTATCCATAGCAAATTTGCAAAGTGTGACACTTCCAGCTCTAACAAATGACCGATCAGGGCTCCTGACCTGGAGCTGGAGCTCTACTGCGGTTCCACGTGGCTGCCTGACTTACACCCAGGCCAGAAACAATTCACTACTTCTCCTTAAAAGAGCAATTTCCTTCAGAGTGATGGATGGCCTGCCACTCACCAGCCACAAACCAACCTTATTTCTCACCCTTCACGCAGCTGCACCACTCCCGGGCTTTACGGTAAATTAATCAGCAACTGAGGGCAGGATGTGGAAAGGCAGGGGATGGGGAGAGCAAATTCCCAAATTCAAGGAGACAAGGCCAATCAAATTATGTCTCAGGCTTCTGCCCCTCTGTCCAAATAAGAAAGGCAAAGACATAAAAGCCTCATGAATTTGGAACTTGGAGTCATGGGGACATGCACCCAGGTGGACTTGGCCTTATGCTGGTCCTTGAAATTTTCCTGTAAAGAAAAGAGCATGGAAACCCCAATGGGATACCACTTAACTCCCTTCAGGTTGCAAAAATTAAGAAGCCTGACAATTTGAAAGTTGATGACAATATGGAACAATGAGAGCTCTCTTTCGATGCTGGTGGAAGCATAATGAATGAAAGCATTCTAGAAAACCACTTGTTAAGATGTACAACCAACAGAAACAAGTGCACATGTGCACCACGAAATGCATACAAGAGTGCTCATGGCAGCATTGTTCATAGCACAAAAAAGCGAACAACTAAAATACACAATCATGGTCGAATGGATAAACAAAATATATATTCCAATAAAGTTCATACATGTGATGTTAAATGGAAAACAAAGGCCAAAGGAAATACATACAAAATCATTGAAATTAAGATAAATTTCAGAAACCTACAAACCTTGGCATCATAGTGTTTAGAGATAAATTCACATGTGGTAAAACTATAAAAATGTAAATAATTGATCAACTCAATTTCAAAGGAGTGATTACAATTGAGAAAGGGGCAGCCAGGACATCCAGTTTTTGGAAATGTTCTGTTTCTCAGGCTAGGTGGTGGATACACAGATGCTAACTATATTATTGTTACTATTTGAATTAGATGTGTAGATATTACTAGGTATTCACTCAGATGATTGAAATAGTTATAAGAAAAAATTAAGTAGTTCGGATGGAATGGCAGAAGGAATGTTCAACCTGTTTAGATATCTTCCAGATGAGGTCAGAGTCACCCCAAAAGAGATGTGCCCTATAAAGCCAGGCATTCCCTCCACACCATAAAGACTTTACCTTGGCCAACTGTCTGCTCTTCTACATGATTTTCCAGTAGAGGGAGCACCCTCTGGAGGCCAAGAACCTCAGGGCTGGCCCATCTGAAGCTAAAGGAAATGGAGAGCATCTCTGAGTTGCTCTGCTGCCCAAACCTCCTTCATTAGCCTGTGGAGCACAGACTCCGCATCAGGCAGTTATGCAAGGGAGTCTTCATTATTTCCGTTTTACAGACTTGAAGTTATTTGCCCAAGATTACACAAATAGTAAAAAGCAAAGACAGGCTTCAAACTCACATCTGTCTCAAACCTTGAGCTCTTTCCAATATGCCCAGCTGCCTTCTAAGGGTCATCATTGACCAACCTCTTTCCACATCTCCCCAAAGAAAATCCTTTGGAGAAGTAAACAAAAAAAAACACCACTTGTTCTCAGGCTGATTTATATAAGCTCAAATGAGAATTGAGCAAATTTAATTCACTCAGTCCAGCTGCCAGACCAATAGCATAATTGGGCAATAACCAGTCTCTGTAATTAGCAAGAAGCAATAGCGGAGGAAGGACACATGGGAATTGTAGTCTTTTTCCACTCAGCAAAACAAAATGAAATGTGCTTTTTCTTTTCAAGGAAGTGGCTTGAAGAGAGGCAAGGTTCTCAGGAGCTATGACAGACCCCCTAGTGGAAACACTGGTGGGTTCTTCTTATGGGCAATGTGCCATCTCAGTCATAGTGTCCTGGACAAGGAGGATTCAGATGGGATCCATTGACCTGAAATGCTGCTCTAGATTGGCCCCTGTGATGAAAGTGCCCAGCTTTACCAGTCCACATCAATAATCTGTCCTGCAGCCAAATACCTGTTGGTCTTGCCAAATGGAAACCCATGTCATATCTCCTCTGGCTCCCTACTGCTTTCATTAGAGACCCTTTAATATGGCAAATAAGGTCCTCCATAACCTCTTTCACCTCATGTCTTGCCATGTGGTTGGAGTAAGTGAGCAAGAAGGTTGTAGGAGATGGGACCAGAGACATCACACCGGGCTGGTCTGTGTGGTTTTGCTTTTTCTCTTAGTAAACTCAGTAGCTATTGCCTGGTTTAAGCAGAATAGTCATACGGTTTGATTTACATTTAAAGGATCACTCCAACTGCTGTGTCAAGAATGGACTGTAGACAAAGGGGGAGGCAGAGAGATTCTTTGGAGGCTCTGCAGTAAATGAGAGAGAAGGCATAATAGATGGACCTGGTGGTAGTGTCACCAGGATTTCCTGATACCTTCAATGAGGAGTTTTGGAGAAATAATGGAGTCAAAGATGATTCCAAAGCATTTGGTCTGAGCTACTAATAAAAGGAAGTTACCACTCAGAAAGATGGGAAGGCCGTGAGTGGAGCAGGTTAGTGGAGTATTAAGGGGGAGAGCAGAGATCCAAGTGCAGTCTTAGACATGTTGAGATTGAGATGTCAATTAAACCTCCAAAAATAGAAGAGAAGTAGGTAATTGTGGAATATGTAATAACAGACTTCACAAGAAGATTCAATGCTAAATTATAAGTATTGGCACTATTAGCATGTATACAGTATTTAAATCAATGAGATAGAATGTAATTACCAAGGAAGAAAATATAAATAGAGCAGAGAAGAGGGCCAAGGACTGAGCTCTGGGGCCTTTCAACAATAAGAGTTTGGGATAGAAGATGCAGTAACAGCATAAACTCAAAATGATCCAAAAAGAATTTAACTACTGCCAACATGGATGGATGGATGGATAGATAGTTAGATAGATAGATAAATAGATGATAGATAGAT
Organism: Tolypeutes matacus; assembly: GCA_026826555.1. Classification (NCBI taxonomy): domain Eukaryota; kingdom Metazoa; phylum Chordata; class Mammalia; order Cingulata; family Chlamyphoridae; genus Tolypeutes; species Tolypeutes matacus. The sequence continues at coordinate 7,138,303 of JAKSZT010053840.1, forward strand.
AGATAGATAGATAGATAGATAGATAGATAGATAGATAAATTGATAGACAGATAAAATTCAACAGTCTTTAGAGAAATAAGAGTCTAGAGTCTCTGCAAAATAGCATTTAAAATATCCATCATAAAGTAAAAAATTACTAGATGCTTAAAGAAGCAGGGAAGTTTACATATAATCAAGAGGGGAGAAAGTCAATAAATGTAAATTTCAAATCACCCACATTTTGGAATTAGAAGACAATGACATTTTAAAATATGGTAAATATTGCAAAGAATTGAGAGGGGGGAAATGGAGAGAGTGAGTGAAGAGATGAGGAATTTCAGGAGAGAAATGCAAACTATAAAAAAGGACCAAATTTAAATTCTGAAAAACAACATATTTAAGTGAAATATTTATTAGATGAGTTTAATATCAGACTTGACACACAGAAAAGAATCAGTGGATTCAAGGTATATTAAGAGAAACTATCCAAGTGTGATGGTTAGGCTATTGTGTGAACTCGGCCAGGTAATTGTGTCCAGGTGTTGGGTCCAGCAAGCACTGGGCTAATTGTAATACAAGAGCATTTATGGACTTCGATCACCAGTGAGTTTACTGCATGGATGGCTGATACATCTGCATCAATCAGGGAGATTGCATCAGCAATGGATGATGCTTTTATTCAATGAGTTGAATGCCTTAAAAGAGGAAGTGATTTCAACATTCAGAGAGAATTTCCCAGCTCATCTTTGGACAGCCAGCTTCTCCCGGAAACTCATCAAGGACCTTTCATTGGATTTTCATCAGAGCCCCTGGTTTGCAGCCTGCCTGCGGAACCTGGACTTGTGCATCCCCATGGTTGCATGAGATACTCTTTTATAAAATCTCATATTATTGACAGATATCTCCTGTTGATTCTGTTTCCCGAGAGAACCCTGACTAATACACCAAGCTAAAGTACACAATAATTTCTTTAAAGAAACACTATGTCTGAGACCTGTGGAACAAGTCAAATAGTCTAATACAGGACTCCCAGAAAGAAAGAAGGTAGTGAATGGGGTAGAAAAAAATATTAATATTTGAAAGGGAGTTGGCCAAATTTTTTCAGAAAATTGCTGAAAGATCTAAACCCAGAGATCCAAAAATGTCAAGCAGGATAAATACAAAGAAGACTACTCCTAGACAGCTCATAGGCAAACTGCTGAAAATCAAAACTAAAGAGAGAATCTTAGAAACATCCAAAGACGAAGGTGACTTTACATTAAGGGGAACAACCACATTTCCAGCAGGGAAAAAAAAATGGAAATGAGAAGACAAGAAAACAATCTCTAAAGCGCCAAAAGAAAGAAAAAAGTAAACTTAGAAGTCTGTATCAAGTGAAAACACACTTTAAAAATCAAAGCTAAAAAATACATTTTCAGACAAAAACATTTACAAATGAGAAAATTCATTGCTAACAGCTCCCTACTACAAGAAAAAAATGCAAAAGAGGTCAATCAAAATGAAGGGAAATGATGCCAGATGGAAAACCAGATTCACAGGAAGAAATTAAAAGCACCAGAAATGCAAAATATAAGTGTAAATGTGAAAGAATATTGTTCTTAATTCATTTTTAAAATTATGGTTGTTTAATGTGAAAATAATAAAAACGCGTTGTGAGGATGACATGATTTCAGAGAAATGGTGGAGGTGGAAACCAGAGTAGAGTAGATTATGCATTAAGTGAGAAGTGAGGAAATGGGGCAGTGATGTGTGGACAACTTTTCCCTAAGTGTGGCTGTGAAGGTGAAAAGCAAGGCTGGTAACTAGACGGGAAAATGAGGTCGAGAGGGTTGTTTGTTTGTTTATGGAAAAGACTTGAACTTATTTAAATACTGTGGGGAAGGAGCCAGTGGAAGGAGAAGTGGTGAATAACTGAAGGTGCAGATCTTCCAAGAGAAGAGATAGGATGGAATCCAGAACAGGGGTGTTATCTTAAACAGGCAAGCCTTTGTTCTGTAGACATTGGGAGTCCTGGAGCTGAGATAGCCTGGAGTATGGGTTAGCAAGGGAAAATTGTGCAGTAGACAGGGAACAGAAGTGAAGACGTGAACTAGTGCTGAGGTAAAGGACAGGGAATAATTGGAAAGGCGATTGGAAGGTAGAACCAGGCAGATCTGCTGAATAATTAGATGAGGTAGCTGTGAGAAGAGGGAGTAAGGGGGTCTTGATTTTGTAACCTAGTACAGAGCAGGTGCTAAATAGATGTTGATAGAATGGCTTTGATTTTCCCATATTGGAAAGTCCTGATCTTTTTTGGGTTCTGCAAACAGAAGATGTCATTCAGAGCCGAGATATTGACTTGCTGAGTGAAGATGCCTGGAGATGTCGGAGCTGTGGGGACCATGTTGCTCCAAGCCAGAGGTTGTACAGAACTGTCAAGGAAGCCTGGCACAGCTCTTGCTTCCGATATTCAGAATGCCAGGATTCCCTTACCTACTGGTACTATGAGAAGTATGGGAAGCTCTACTGCCACAAGGACTACCGGGGGAAGTTTGGTGAGATCTGCTGTGGCTGCTCCTTGCTGATGACAGGCCAGTCATGGCAGCCAGGGAGTTCAAGTAAAACCCCAGAGTGCTTTGCCTGTATGAGCTGCAAGGTGATCATCAAGGATGGGGACATATATGCACTGGTGCAGCATTCCACTCCCTACTGTGGGAAGTGCCACAGCAAGATGGTGCTGGCATCCATATTTGAGAGGCTCTCCACGGAGTCTGTACAGAACCAGCTGCCTGTGGACAGTGCCTGTTCCAACTATGCCACCACCATGCAAGTAAAAAAGGTCAGCCGGATGCACTTCAGTCCCAACAACCACACTGCCATCCACCCCGGGGACCGCATCCTGGAGATCAATGTGATACCAGTCTGCATACTCCAAGTGGAGGAGGTAGAGGATGCAATTATCCAGACAAGCCACACACTTCAGCTCTTAATTGAACATGACCCTGTCTCCCAGTGCCTGGACCAGCTGCAGCTGGATGCACAGCTCTCTCCCCACATGCAGAATGCTGGACACTCGCATACCCTCAACACCCTGGATAACAAGGAGGATCTAGAAGGGACACTGAGGAGACACTCTCTGAGGCACAGTAACAGCACCTGCAAGTCCCCTGACCGCGGCTCCCCAGGGGAGTCCCTGCTGCTCAGCCAGGACATCAGAATCCCTCTGCTGCTCCGGCAGCTACTCGCAGCACATCTTCCGGCCATGTGACCTGATCCACGGGGAGGTCCTGGGGAAGGGCTTCCTTGGGCAGGCCATCAAGGTGACACACAAAGTCACAGGTCAAGTGACAGTTATGGAGGAGTTAATTCGATGTGATGAGGGGACTCAGAAGACTTTTCTGACTGAGGTAAAAGTGATGCGCAGCCTGGACCACCCCAATGCGCTCAGGTTCATTGGCGTGCTGTACAAGGACAAGAAGCTGAACCTGGTAACAGAGCACATTGTGGAAGGCACACTGAAGGACTTCCTGTGCAGTGTGGACCTGTTCCCCTGGCAGCAGAAGGTCAGGTTTGCCAAAGGCATGCTTCTGGAATGCCCTATTTGCACTCCCCGTGCATCATCCATAGGGAACTGAAGTCGCACAACTGCCTCAAGCTGGACAAGACTACAGTGGAGGCAGAATTTGGGCTGTCATGGTGAATAGTGGAGGAAAGGGAAAAGCCCCTGGTGGAGAAGGCCATCACCAAGAAATGCACCTTGCATAAGAGTGAATGCAAGAAGCGCTGCATAGCGGTGGGAAGCCCCTACTGAATGGCCCCTGAGATGCTTAATGGAAAGAGCCATGATGAGACTGTGGATGTATTCTCTTTTGAAGTCATTCTCTGTAAGCCCATTGGGCAGGTGTATGCAGATCCCTATTACCTGCCCGGCACACTAGACTTTGGCCTCAACTTAAAGCTTTTCTGGGAGAAATTTGACCCCACAGACTGCCCCCTGGCTGCCATCTGCTGCAAACTGGAGCCTGAGAGCAGAATGGCATTCTCAAAACTGGAGGACAACTTTGAGACCCTCTCCCTGTATGCAGGGGAGCTGGGCATCCCGCTGCCTGCAGAGCTGGAGGAGCTAGCCCACTGTGAGCGTGCAGTACGGCTTGACCCGGAACTCGCCCCCATCGCCCTGGCTCAGCCCCCTGCAGGGGCATGTACCACAGCCAGCATTGGGCCCTCTGTGCCCCATCCCTGCTGAGGGCAGGGCTGTGCAGGCTTCCTGTGGATTGGCAGCTTGTTCAGAAGTGGAACAAGCCATCCTTACTACCTCCCCGGGAGGCAAGTGGGCGCAGCAGCAGTCAAAAGCATCTCCACGGGTTTTAGGGCCTGGTTACTGTCTCCAAATCCAAAACTTGCCTGAAAACTGTGAAGAAAAAGAAGCCCAAACCTTGGGCCAGGAGGAATCTGTTACTTGGGACCACTCGGGAACTCCGTGGCAACGGGTTCCCATCTCCAGAGATTCTGGGGAGCTCTTGCTTTCACCAATCAGCATGACCTGGACCTGCTGGGCAAGATCCCTGGGTGAACCTACCTAGGGACTCTCAAGTCTGTTGTCAAGCTGGGTGCCCAGGACTGTGGATGAGACAAAGACTGGCAGCGAGGTGTTCTACGGGTGTGAAATGGCAGGGGTGCTACTCCTGTTTCCACTCCAGGTCTCACCTACCCTGGGACGTGGGTTGGGGGAGTTGGGTTTGGAAGAGTCCCTTGGTGAGTTTGTGGTGAAACTAGTCAGGCGTCAGGAGAAGGGCTGGTTTCTTTTCACCAGCCAGGGGATGGTTTTGGCCAGCCCAGAAGCTACATCTATGGGAGGGGGATCTTCCACCTCATGTTGTCAACCTATAGTACTGGAAACAGGCTGAGAACTTACAGTAAACATCTTTTCTGCCTACAACAAGCAATCACCCACAAGCACAGGAAGAGGCTGGGAGGTGGAAAGAAAGAAGCCCTGCCCTCTAGAAAGCCCATATCCTGGTTGCTGTCCTCAGTCAGAAGCCGTGCAGCTTCTTTTGCACTAGGGTCCCAGACGTTTTGCCTAGAGCTGCCTGGGTTCTGGAGGACAGGGTGGCTCCAGCAGAAGAACGGGAGGAGATGGCCTTGTCTCTTGACCTTGTCCATCAGCAGCCACAGCTCACTCTTCAACTCTCCTGATCCTGGCAGCAATTTGGGCTGGGAAAAGGAGCGGAGATGCTGAGGGAAACAGCTTCTTGAGCTGGACCATCTGGCTTTTACCTCCTTTCTTGCCTGGCCCAGCTCACCAGCCCTTGGCTGCAGCCTCCTGAGCCATGGCCAGGGACAGCCCAGCACCCTCCACCTGGGCACCTGGAGCCCCAGGGGATCTTCAGCACTAGATTTGCCTCCTCCTAAGTGTGTGTAAGCTTGCACCATGTTTAACATACTAAGAATGGGTTTGGGGTATTGATGCAAGTGTGGTGGTTGTATCTTTTAGGGGAAGGGTGTAGATGTGGGAGTAATCCAAGAGAGTGGTTACTGTTAATATTATCTTGTTGTTACATCTCCTGGGCGACATGTGAAATATTGTACATAGACCTGAGGAGTTGTGAGATCAGATGTCATCTCTGGCCAGAGTTTACTTTCTCTGTATACTGTACATATGGGTGGAGTTTTGCAAGCTTGCTGTGGGTTTGAACCCCGGGCTCTGAGTAGCAGCAAGGCTCAGCATTGTGTGGCTGATTGTCCCCAGCAAGCATGGGAGTGGTGGATCCGAGGTGGGCTATTGAGCAGACTAAATAAATTAAGCAGTTAACATGGAAGGGAGGGAGGGAGGGAGGGAGGGAGAGAGGGAGGGAGGGAGGGAGGGAGGGAGGAAGAATTGTGGGCTTTATAAGATATGTAGAAATAAGGAGCTGGAGGGAGGGTAGATTACATTATATATTAAGTGGTGTAATATTTTAAAGTAGAATGTGATAGAGAAAGACTAAAACAAAAACAAAAATTCAAAGGAGCTAAATAAACAACAGAGGAAATAAAATGTAAATATTTAATAATTTTTTAAATGCTTGATTCCTCCAAAAGAAGGCAGGAAAGGAGAAACAAAGGGACAACGAACAGATGGAACAAATATATAAAAATTCAATTTAATACAACAATTTCAATAATTACAGTAAATGTAAATTTACTAGGAATTCAACTTAAAAGGCAGAAATTGTCAAGTTGGATTTCAAAATACATCATTTCTAAAAGACAAGGTTTAAATCCAATAACCCAAATAGATAAGCCATATAGGTAGAAAGTAAAAGGTTGGAGAAATTAATATTTTTCAGACACTAGTCATAAGAAAGCTGGTGTGACTATAATAATAACAGATATACAAGGCTTCAAGATGAGGAATATTGCCAAAGATACAAAGGAGCAATTCACCAGAGGAGCATAACAATCCTAATAAGTGTAGTTTAACATAGTTTTAACATACATGATGCAAAAATGAACTGATTATACAGGATAAAGGGATAAATTCACAAGCATAGTTGGAAATCTTAACACGCTTCTCTTAGTAACTGATAGGAAAAGAAGATTTTAAAAATAAGTAGGATTTAGATGAATGGAATAATACTGTTATCTGAATTAACCAAATTGAAATCTATGGAACACTATACCTGAGAACTTCAGAATGCATATTCCTTTTCGAACATTCACCAAAATAGACCATAGGCTGGTAAAACATGTCTCGGTGAATTTCAAAGGATTGAATTCATGCAGAGTGTGTTCTTACATACTCTGAAATTAAATCAGAATGCAATAAGTAAATAAAAAAATGCACAATAATTTTAAAACACCCTCTGAATATCTTGAAACTAAGCCACAGACTTCTGTAGAACACGTGGGTGAAAGAAAAACTCAAAGGGGAATTAGGTAATATTTTTATCTGAATGATAATGAAAATACAACATATGAAATTGTATGGAAAACAGCTAAAGCAGTGCTTAAAGGGAAAATTATAGTCTCAATTCCTATTAGAAAAACAAGAAAATTTAAAATCAGTGGCTTAAGCATCTGCCTCAGAAACTTAGAAAAGTAAATTAAGTCCAAAGTAAAGAGAGAAATAAATAAATACTAAAGATGAGAGGTGGAAAAAAATCAGTGGAAAGGAAACAAGACTAGTCATGAAGAAAATCAGCAAAACAATAGTTCTCTGAAAAGATAATTAAAGTACTAAGAATGGTCAAGAAAACAAAAGAAAATGCAAAATACCAATACGAAGAGTGAAATGAAATCAGGAAAGTTGTTTTATATTTCTAGGCTGCTCCAGCAAATACCATGTAATGGATTGGCTTAAACAACAGGAATTTAATGGCTCATGGTTTTGAGGCCAGGGAAAAGTCTAAATCAAGGCATCATCAAAGTAATACTTTCTCCCCTAAGACTGTGGCGTTCTGGGATTAGCTACTGGTGATCCCTGGTCCTGGGCTCCTCTGTCACAAGGCAATGCACATGGCGGCTTCTCCTGGCCTCTCCCTTCTCGTCCAGGTTCTATTGACCCTCACCTTCACGCTGCCCATGGCTTTCTCTCTTCTGTGTGAATTTCCTTCAGCTTATAAAGTACTCCAGTACTAAGATTAAGACCCATCCTGATTGAGGTGGGCCACACCTTAACTGAAAGGTTACCTTATCAAAAAGGCCCAGCTTACAATGGGTCCACACCCACAGGAATGGATTAGGTTTAAGAACATGTTTTGCTGGGGTATATACAGCTCCAAACCACCTTAGTCTACCATCTGGATCCCAAAAAGACATGTACTTTCCACATGCAAAATGCATTCATTCCATCACAGCATCCCAAAAGCCTTAAGCCATTTCAGTAACAATATAAAGTAAAAAGTTTCACCAAAATCAGTTATGGTCTCTCCTTAGGCACAATTCCCCTCTGTCTGTGAACCTGTGAAACCTAAAGAACAAATTATCTGATTCCAGTATGCAAAGGAGGGACAGGCACAGGATAGACATTCCCATTCCCAAAGGAAGAAATTGGAAGGAAAACAAGGGTAATGAGTCCCAAACAATTCCAAAACCCTGCAGGGTAAACCCCATTAGATTTCAAGATCTGAGTGTCCTCTATGGATTGATATTTTGTTCTCCAGTCCTGATGGAGCTATAGCCCCACCCCTTCCAAGTGCTTGCCCAGCAGCCAGGCTCTTCTTGAATACTGGGGTGAAGGCTCTGCCCCCTCTGAGCATTGGGGTAGTAGCACTCTCCCTGAATGATGGGGTACAAGGCCCACCTCTTCCAAGTGCTGAAGCAGATGGCCTGCCCACTCCAAGCACAGGGGTGGACCTACCATTTCCACACACATGGGTGGGCTCACCCTTGCCATGAGGAAATATCTTCCATCCAGACCTCTGCTTCCACGGTTCTGCCCTTGAAGTCATTCTTCCTTCAGTTTTTTCCTTCTCTGTCATTTACAGTCCAGGCTGACAGTGGTTCTACTCATACAAATTCCACACACACATACACACACACACACACACAATTTCGTTGGCCCCCTCTGCAGTTCACAGAGGTCTAAACCATCAGGCAAAAGGACTTTTCGATCCATCCTGCATAACTGCATTTCCAATCCTGGCTTCCACTGAAATGGCTGACTGGATCTATGTTCAGTTCAACCCTCAAAATGAAAATGGAGCCCTATTTTCCAGGGACTTTCCAGAAGCTCAGGAAGGTCCCTGGTAGAGCTACTTCTGGCCCTAGTTTCAGAGTACAATATCTGGATAAGCTCAGAATTTTCTAAACCATCGATTTCTGATTTCTTTGTACTTACATTTTCAGTTTATTCTTTTTTTTACACATTTTACTATAAACTATAAAGTGAAACGAGGCTGTACTTACCACACTTAGCTTGGAAATCCCCTCAGCTAAATATCCAAGTTCATTGCTTTCCATTCTGCCTTCTATTCATCAGAACTCAATTTCACCAAGTTCTCTACCATTTTAAAATAAGGATCACCTTTCTTCCAGCTTCCAATAATGCTTTTGTCATTTCTTTCTGAGGTGTCATTGGAAGTACCTTTAGGACCCATATTTCTACCAACAGTCTATTCAAAGCAATCTAGACTTTTTCTATCAGGCACTTCACAATTCTTCCAGCCTCTACCCATTATCCAATTCCGAAGCTGTTTCCACATTTTTTTGGTATTTGCAATAGCAGCATCCTGCTCTCCTGGTACCAAAATCTGTTTTAGTTATCTTAGCTGCTCAAGTAAATACTATGCAATGGGCTGGCTTAAACAATGGAAATTTAGTGGCTTATTGTTTTAAGACCAGGAAAAATTCCAAATCAAGGCATCATCACAGCAATGCTTTCTCCCAAAGACTGTGGCTCTTTGGGTCTGGCTGCTGATGATCCTTGGTCTTTGGCTCCTCTGTCACATGGCAATGCACATGGCGGTCTCTCTTGGCCTCTCCCTTCTCTTCCAGGCTCTGTTGACCTTGCTTCCTTTCTGTCTGTCTGAAACTCATTTTATGAGAGCAGGATAATCCTTATAACAAATCTTGAAAAGACTATTACAAGCAGAGAAAATTATAGACCAATACCCTTCATAAATATAGACACAAACATCCTTAAAAATATGTTAGCAAATAAAATTCAGAAATACATGGAAAGGGTAAATGTATTATGACCAAATGAGATTTATCCTAGGAATGCAAAGTTGATCAATAAATTCAACACATCAACAGAATAAAGGAGCCAAATCACATGAGGGTCTCAGTAGATTCAGAGAAAGTATTTAATAAAATTTAGCACCTCTTCATAATAAAAACTCTCAGCAAACAAGGAATAGAAGAAAATTTTCTGTCTGAAAAAGAGAATCTGTGGAAAACATGTACAGCTACCATACATAATGATGAAATGTTAAACACTCCCTCTCACCTAAGATTGGGTATTGGATAAGGAGGTCCAGTCTCATCACTTCTATACAATATTTCACTGAAGGTCTGAGCACTCTAATGAAAGAAAAAAAAAATAAAGAATGGAAAAGAAGAAATTAGACTATCTTTGCAAATGGTATCATTGTAGAAAAATCCAAAGCCTATGCAAAAATTCAAACATTCATTTGCAAACTAATAGAGTAATTAGTGAATTTAACAAGATTGCAGGAAAGAAGGCCAATGCGAAACAATCAACATTGTTTCTAAGCACCAGCAACAAACAAATAGATATGAATTTTTAAGATGCCATTCCCAACAGCTAATAAAAAATCTCTAGATGGGAATATATTTAACAAAAATGTCCAAACTTCCTTCCAAAAAAGTATATAATACTGCTGAAAGAAATTAGAGAAGACCTAAATAAATGGAGAGCTATATCACATTCAAAGATTGGAAGACTAACTATTTTACATATGCCAATTCTCCCAAAATTGTACTATAAATTCAATGCAAACCCAGTCAAAATCCAAACAGGTTTTTTTTTGCTGAAACCTACAAGCTACTCCTGAAATTTATATGAAAATGCAGAGCACCTAGAAAAGCCAAAGCAATCTTGAAATAGAACAAAATGGGAAGACTTATGGTAACTGCTTTCAAGGCTTAATATAAAGTTACAATTATGAAGACAGTATGGTAATCACTTAAGGATAGAAAAAAACAGATCAGTATAACAGAAAAGAGAGTCCAGAATGAGGCCCATACATATATTTTCAATTGATTTTTGAAGAAGTTACAAATTTAGTGAGGAAAAACAATCTTTTCAACATGTGTTGAAATACCTAGGTAGCCCTCTGGTTTTTAACTCACAGCATTCACAGAATTTAATTCAAGATAGATCATAGACCTAAATGTAAAAGCTACAGCTATAAATATTCCAGAAGGAAAAATAGGGGAATATTTTCACAACCTTAGAACTTGTTCTTTTAAATAAATCACAAAAGCACTTACCATAAAGCAAAAAAGGATACAGTAGATTTCATCTAAATTAAAACCTTCTGCTCAGCAAATGACACTATTATAAAAAAAAAGAAAAGACAATCCACAGGCTGAGAGATAATAACCAGACTACACATATCAGACAAAAGACTTTTATCCAAAAAATATAAGGAGCCCTGATAAACCAAGAAGAGAAAGACAGACAACCCAATTTTTTAATAAGGAAAAGAAGATATACAAATAGGCAATAAGCACATGAAAAGGTGCTTGACATCATCAGGGAAACGCAATAAGATGCTCTGCAAGCATACAGCAAAGTTTAAAATATAAAAAGACTGACAATAACAAGTGCCCATGAGGATGTGAATCTACAGAAACTCCAACACATTAGTGGTAGGAGGGTAAAATGGCAAATGCTCTGGAAAACTAACTGACAGTTACTTGTGAAGTTAAACACACAATTACCACTCACCTAGGAATTTAACCAAGAGAAAGGAAAATTCAGGCCTCAAGAAAATTTGCATTAGAATGTTCATAATAGCTTTATTCAAAATAATCCAGAACTAGACAAAAAATAGCCATACAACAGGAGAATGGATGAGCAAACTGTGATATATTTACACAAGTGAATACTACCCAGAAAAACTTAAAAGGATGAACCAGAGATACAAGGCTGAATCGAATCTGAAAAACATTGTTTAATCAAAAGCAGCCAGGCACATTCCATTTAAAGAAGTTGCAAGAACAGGCAAAACTAATCTACAGTGAAAAATCAAAACAAGCATTACCTTGGGTGAAAAGGGTTAAAAACTAACTTTCAAGGATTATGGAAAGATTCTATATTCTGATTTGGGTGGTAGTTGCCAGAAGTACCCATTTGTCAAACTATTGAACCATAAACTTAAGTTCTGTTTATTTCACTCTACATGAACCCTGCCTCGATTGAAAAATGAATAGCAAAAAACTTTTTCGAAGAGAGAGAATGACAAAAGAGGTATTAGAAAGAGCGTGTATGGAAAAAAAGTCTTACAGGGAGTTTTCCCTAAATAGGAGCAAAGAAATGATATGGTAATTGATGAGGCGAGTGCAATGAAGACAATTTTGTTTGTCTGTGTTAAGCTAAGAGAAATGGCAGCTGAATGCTTTGGGAATGATCCAGGAGGTCAGAGAATGTGGAGATGTTACAGTGGGGTCCCTTCTGGTGGCTTCTGTTTTCTCAGTGGAGTAGGAAGCAAGGTTCTAAGCTGAGTGAGAATGAAGGAGTAGCTGTTGAAGGCTTGCAGGAAAAAGGTATGAGATCCTCACAGAGGATATGAAAAAGAGAATAGTCCGCAACAAGGGTCACCAAACTATGGCCCTTGGGCAAAACCCAGCCACCCACCTGTTTTTTATACAGCCCAGGAGCTGAGAATGTTTTGACACTTTTAAATGGTCGAGGAGAAACTCAAAAGAAGAAGAATATCTTGTGGCATTTGAAAATTACAAAATTCAAATTTCAGCGTCCTGAATTAAAGTTTTTATTGGAACATAACCAGAATCATTTGTATACATATGAGAGGCTGAATATGCAAACGGACAATAGCCAGACCATATCTAAAAAATAAATCTCTCACCCATTATCTGCAGCAACCAGGCCAGGAAGCCAAAACACAACCTCTGTAGCAATAAGCCCAAAGAGTGAGGAGGTCATCAACAACTGCCAGCTCCTCTACTTTTTACTCCTAATTCTAACTTAGGACCCCCCCAAAGAAAGCCAGGTATACTCCCCTAACCAATCACATAGAACACCCCTGTCCCCCTTCTGGCCCCCAGCTTTCCTTGGGCAACAGCCTCCATTCAGGGCATATTTGAAGCCTTCTCTTTCTTCTGCTATAAAGCTTTTACTCTCCCCTGCCTGCTTTCAAGTCTCTGTCAAACACAAGTGATGGCAGCTGACTCCCTTGCCAGAGCAAGCGCTGAATAAATAACCTTTGCTTGTTCTCATTTGCAAGTTCATTTATTTCCACACATGTTCTCCATGGCTGCTTTCGCGCTATAATAGCAGAGTGCAATAGTTTTGACAGAGACTGCGTGGTCAACAAAGCCTAAAATATTCACTATCGAGCCTTTCACAGAAAAACATTTGCTGGCCTCTGGCCTGGGGGAATATAGCATGATTGCTGGGCAGAATTCAGGGTTCATTTGAGGATAGCGATCCTGAATTTAAAATGTGACACGTCGACGTGGTCATATGTTTTTCTTTATCTGTCACATGGCACTAAAAGTGCCCATAATTAGGTCATGGCATGGTTAGTTTTAATTAAATGAGGTCACGTATGTAAAGGACCCAGCATGTAGTAAGTACTTATTCAATGTGAGAATGCCAACCACACTACCTCTATCTCCTCCCGAGGCTGAAATGCTTTGACGGTGAAAAGTATGGAGGTTACAATGAGACACTAGTTAGATGAGGGCTGCTTCTGAGCCACAGCTTCAGAACAATTCTCTCCTCTATAAACCCGAGCTTTTGGACACCCACATTTCCAAAGAGCAATTTTCTGTTGCCCCTCTGGGTAGCTGGGTGGCTTGTCATGAATGCTGACCCCAGCCAGACCCATTCTGACACAGGTCTTCTAGTCAACGCTGGGAAAGCAGAGCTGTGATCCCGCATCCGTGGGTTCCAGAACCAAAGGTTCAGGAGCCGGTTCAAGGAGGAGCATGTGGGAGCAGACCCCTCCCCCACCCTCTTTCCCCCACCCCACTGCAGAGATTTCTTTTCACCCAGGCAGCTTCATAAGACAAACACAAGAAAGAATTTCAGAGGATTTTTGTTGGCATTTTTATTTCCCATGAATGAAAATTGCCATCGCCTTTTCAAAACGTTTTAGAAATTTTAATCCAACGGCAAAAAAAAACACATTATTTTCTTAAATTTAATTAATTTACCAAACTCCTCGTGGTTCATTGGATTCAGTCCTGTATCTGTGATCTTTATGGGTCCATTACACTCATGGGATTCTACTTCATCTCTTCTAACTCATAAAAATCTCATCAAAATGGAAATAAAATGCAATTTTGAACTTTCTAATGAAGGCACCAGCCTTGACTTCCCAGCGCTCTGGAATTAATAACCTCTCTTTCCCACCCTCTTTGTTGAGAACACTTTAGTTCTGTGATGACGGAAGGGAAAAAGCAGATGCTGGCACCTTGAGCAGCCCTTGCCCCTCCGTCATTTCAGCAGGTGAGAGGTGAGCTGCCCAGGTCCAAAGCATCATCAGCTGCAGTACGCTTAGGAAGAGATGTCCCATGGAGGGCTTCTTAACAAAAGGAAGGAAGGGAAGCCCAGTCCCCATCAAGGAAGAGCATAAAACCAGTTTTGAGGCAGCATCTGTACCGCATGGAAGGCCTTTCATGACAGGCCTGCTGGGGTGTCAGAGGCAACATCCGAGGGATCCCCACCACCACCACCCATCCCTGCTAGTGCTCCTGCCTAGACTCAGAAGAAAGAAAACCTAGACTTCTCAAGCATCTATTCAATACAAGACTTTCGAACCAAACCACTGGTAAACTTGACAACTCTGGAATGTGGTATGTTTGTCTCCATTTATCAGATGAGAAAATTAAGGACTGAGAGAAGCATTCAGCAGCCTTTCTGAGCTCACACAGCAGGCAAGGGGTAGAGCAGGGCTGGTTCCAGCATAACAAGCTCCACAACACTGAAGACAAGCTGCTAATGTTTAGCATCCACTCTAGACTAGGCCTGGGACTGTCAAGTCTAAAAGATGAGGGTCCATTTCTTACTTCTGTCCTAGGGACATCCCCAAAGATCAGGTATGGGGTGGTAACAGGGAGGCAGTGTGGACTTGAGGGGCAGGGAACCCCACAATTCTGCAGTCAAGCAGCCAGCCACTATCTGACAATGTGGTCTTGGAAGCTGCTTCACCTCTCTAGCCTTCTTTGTCCATCTGAAAAGTAGAGCTGGTAACTATTGCCTCCAGGACCAAAGTGGGATATTAGGCCTTCTCTATTTAGAATATACCAAGAAAATGGTATTTTCCAAACTGGAATTCTACTTAATCTGGGTAATCCAACATATCCAAACTTCTGGCCACGGAAGAGAGAAGTTGACCAGGATGCCCAAGTCTGGCAGGATGTTCAGTCTTTCCATATTGTGCTTCCCAGCTGAATCTCTTGGGATGGGCCCCCTCAGTCACCCCTGACCTGGCTGCCCCTTCACATCCTTTCCAGGGATGCTCTGGGGCTCTTTTTGGTCCTGCCCTGGTCCCCAGATGTCGAGAGGAAAGATGCTCCTCCTAGCTTGTCCCAATGATTTGCTGCCCCCACTGGTCATCTTTAGGGCTGCCCACAATCATTCCAGTTCTCCATGCCATCTGGGAACTTGGCAGTGCTGCGGCCCCTGCCTTCAAACTCAAAACTTGCTCTAAACTGGGGTTCTTAACCTGTTTTGTTCCACAGACCTCTTGGCCAGTCAGATGAAATGAATACTACTGTAATTTATTTATTGCATACATTAAGTGAAGGAAATGCTAGATTTCAGTTAGAGATCAGAGAAAATAAAGATAAGTTGATTTTTTTTCAATTCAAGCTCACAGATCCCCTGAAATCTTTGGTCCGTGGACCCCTGGTTAAGAACCCCTGCTCTAAACAATAAAAAAATGAATTAAAATAGCTTATGCCCCTTCTGGGCAGAAGTGTTAGGAGATGGTGCAGAGTTGGACAGTTGGACACATTACTTCTGTCTAGGCCAACACATATACACATATGACTCCTACAATCTCCCACACACACTCCTGCAAGAACCATACATACACATATCCTACAATCTCTCAAATACACACACAAACTCCTACAAGAACCACACACGTGCCCAAACTGCCACAAGTCACACACATAGACACACACACATTCCTAAACCCCACATACCTGCACAAATCCTGCAATCTCCTACAATACACATAAACACTCCAAGAACCACACACATAAACAAACTGCCACAACCCACACTCATAGAACCAGACTCCTACAATCCTCCATATACACACACACAACATCCCATGAGAATTACACACACACTCTTACAACTCCACACACATATAAACTACAATCTCCTGCATATACACAATTCACAAACTCCTACAACCCCACCCCCCCACACACACGCGCATATGTCCACACGTTTCTGCTTCCCTGGGAAGGAATGTTTCTTAAGAATCAGCAAATTCCTGGCTCTGGGCTGGGCTGCAGGGAGCACAGATGAATATGCATGCTCCCTGCACTGACAAAGCATTCTAACAATTGGTAGACAGATATTTAATCATAGAAATGTATCTCAACCCTTCCCATTGGGCAGAAACCACCAGGGATGGCTTGATTTTGTTTTTGCAGAATCTTTTTTATTGAAGTTGTTTGAACAACCTCATCCATATATGAACAGGCAGGTATCACCCCACAATCCACCATGCCCCCGCGGTCATCTCACTTTTCTTCCTTATCCTTAGAGTCGATAAACATTTTAAGGGCACTCGGGGAGTGCCTGGCAGTCTCCGCTATCCTGGAATAATGGGCTATTTCTCTGCAGACACTCAGAAGCGGGGTCAGCCCACGAGGGAGTGAGGGCTGGACGGAGTCCAGAAGAATGAGTGGGGGTTCAAAGCTCATGAGGACACTGTGGCCTGTGGTCTACCCAATTCCATGCCCTGAGACCCCCGGGACCATCCACCCCTCCACTCCAAATGGGGAATTCTCATTCTTCCTTGAGCTGGTTAAATTCCACCCTCTGAGTGTGAATTAAAGCCCACGTCCACCACTCCCTAACTGCGTGGCTTTGGGAAATTAATTTAATCTTTCTGAAGCTCTGGTTACTCATTTTAATGTCGGGGTCATCTCCTTTAGTAGTTTTGAGGATTCGTGATAATAGTGCTTGTATTGCCTGGCACAGAGGAGGCATTTGTCAAAAGATTAGTCTGGTGAAAGACTTCCTCAATGTCCCTCGGGGGAATGGGGTGCTGAGGTCACAACGGGAAGGAAGGACCCTTTCTTATCCTCCAGGGAACTGTCTAAAATCCAGACTGGATGAAGACATCAGTCTAGCACCCAGGAACCAAGTGGAGAGCTGTCCAGGCTGAGGCTCCTTAGCTCAAAGTTGTCCCAGGCTGGCCAGCAATGGCTCCCGTGGACAGAGAGGGACGCCTACAGCACAGACTCATCCTGACTCCTGCCTCCACTTGATCCCCATGTGCCATGCAAGCCTTACCATGCTCAATGTGTTGCTGGAATGTGGGAAAGCTTGGGAAATACAGGTCCACTTTCAAGAAACCACTTGAATTGAGAGACGAACCATAGCAACTAGCTTTTTACTGGGAGCTCACCATGCGCTAGAGATTTTTTCTATAAGATACATGATCAGTCCTTCACAGAACCCTCCTAAATGGATGGATGCTGCTGTTTCCATGTTTACAGAGAGGTCAAAATCACTCATTGCAGAGGCGGTTGTGAGCCAAGCAGGTCCCCATTCAGGAGCCAGGAGCTAGGACTTGCTAGCCTGCCCACCTCCCAGACCCCCCTCTCACCCCATTCTCCTTCAGACCCTGCGTTGCTGCTCCAACCACGCACAAAGATTTCCACCTGCCCAGCTGCACCAGGGAGGGGGTCCTGCCGTCCCCTGAGCCTGGTACACCCTTTCCCCACCCTCAGCTCAGGGCTGGCCTCCTTCGTGAATTACCCACCAGAGTCATATCACCCTCTTCTCCCCCCAGTCAAACCCTTGGCCTGAAAGCCTCCATCACTGCCCTGGCCACCCTCAGTGTTCCCATTTTTCTACATGCCATCCCTCTTTGCTTGGCTCTGGAACCTTCCAAGGAAGGGCTACCTAGAGGCTGAGCTCAGAGACCCACACAGTATGAATCTGGGAATCTCCTTATGGGATGAATACTAACAATAATAATTGCCCCATGTTATTGAGGCCTTATTATGTGCCAGATCCTGTTCTCAGCATGTTGCATGAATTAATTCAATTCCTTCTCATAACAACCCTACGGATGAGAAGAGACTGAGGGTCAGAGAGGCAAAGTCTCACGCTCAGGCACCCACAGTGGCTCTATCTCCCGCTTGCCTTCCCCATACACATATATCCCAGGAAGCCCTCTGACCACATCCCTGGCCTCCTAGTCCAGAGGACTCTGGAAAGAAGAGAGAGATGGGGCCAAGTAGGTGCTAGGAAAGAGCCTGGGCTTCCCACCAAGTCTGTGGTCCTGGGTTTCTCCTGGGCCTCAGATTCCTCATCTAGGACCTGGGAAACAAAAGGCACAGTTCCCAGAATCACATGAGCCCAGTGGCCAGCACAGAGAGGCAGCCCCCAAATGACTGCCCTTCCCCCTGAGACATGGCTTGTCCCTGCAGTGGCTGCTCAGTCTCCCCAGCAAAGTGGGCACCTGCCAGGAGGCTTAGGCTGGTGAGCTTCCTCTCTTATCCACTCCCCACCTCGCCCCCAGCACTGACCCCCACCGACTGCTCTGCCTCAATTCCAGCTCGCCTCCTCTTGCCTGGATGACAGGAATGCAAATCTCCTGCTGACCACAGGCCCCCACCCCAAGGCTGCCACCCAAGGATGCTGGGAGCTGCCTATGCTTCTGGCCTGCTCTGCAGCTTTGGGCAACGCTCCCACATCTGACCCCTGCCAGTGGGTCCGGGCTCATCTCCCCACTATCTTTCTCACCCTCGAGACCCCCTGATCCCCGTGCTGACCCCTGTGGGCAGGGCTCTGCTCATCCCACCCCCCGTCTTTCCTCCCCACACTCCACCCCACAAGGGCGGTCCCCTCTCCTCAAGGATCCATCTCCCCTCCTTGGCCTTTCCTTGCCTGACAGGCTCCCTCACAGTTCAGAGGCAGATACCAACGTCCACCCCTACCCCCCAGGGCAAAAGACACATGGGCGTGGCCGTGGGGGTCAGGTCTCTGTGTGTGTCAGACTCCCTCTATTTGGCCCTTGGCTTCTACTTTCTCAGGACCCAGGGGTCTCCAGATCTCTAGGAGGGGGGCCTCTCAGGCCTGAACCCCTTCAGAGCTCAGATGTGTTCTGGCCCACATCTACTCGGCAGGGCCTCCGTGTACGCCGCCTGAGGGTGCAGGCCCAGGCCTCTGAGCACAGCTGTGCCCTGGATAGCTCACCTACAAGTTGGAGCTGCAGTCAGGGCGTTTCCCATGTGGATGGGTAGTGGTGGCTCCATGGTGATGCACAAATGGGAAAAATCCAGGCCCCAGGTCTGTCAAGGGAGGGCCTTGCGGGTATGTGAGCATGGGTGCACATGCATGAAATACACACGTTGTGTGCATTGCAGGATGTGGTCTGGCTTTGAGAAGCAAAGCAGGCCTTTTGTACCAGGCTTTGAGGCATGTTCAAATATTTTTTATGATATCCTTTTAATTGTAGGTGGCTATGTGTATATGGTATCTGCATGGTTCTTTTTAGCCCTTTCTGGTTTTTTAGAGGTAAGACAGAAGATAAACTCCTCCTTGATAAACATTACTTTTTCTTTATCAACTTGTTATCACTGGAATCAAAGAGGAAAAGTGAAGTCTGTTTGCATGGGTTGTATTTGTATGTCGCAAATAAAAGACATTTTGTTCAAAAGGTTACACATATGTATATTGTGTTTGCATGTGTGATGTGTGGTATGTGTGTTGTGTTCATGTGTATATACACAAATGCATGTGTAAGTCCATGTGGTATTGTATGTGTTTGCATGTGTGGTGTATGTGTGCGTGGTGTGTATGTGTGCACACGTGTGTATGTGTGGGATTTGTATGTATAGTGTGTGCAAGTTTTCTGGGGCTATATCAGAGTCTGCCTTAGGTAAGGGAATAATTTCTTCTCATCACACCTTCCTGGAAACCAGTGAATTGAAACTGGGACTGTGGGGAAGAAGGGGAGAGGGAGGCTTCTATAGATAAGCCAATGGCTAGCAGAGCTGAGCTTCTTCTTCAAGACACCACCTCTCGACTGTGATCCCTCGGGCAAGTCGTGTAGCCTCTCTGAGTTTCATCTGTAAAATGTTAAGTACATGGACCTTAGCAGGATTGTGCTAAGGGTTAAACAAGTTGCTACTATGAGTCCACAGTCCACTAGGAAAGGGGTTGTCAAACATCCAGCCCATCCTCCCACCAAGGTAGGGCAAAGGAGGAAATGTGGCTTGAGGGAAAAACTCAACCCATTGAGGGAGAACTCTGCTCTGCTCTGCTCAGTGCTGGGAAATTGTAAATGAGGTGTTATTATGTAAAGCACCTAAGTGATTTTCAGCATAATTAAGATGGATGGCTCTAATAATCCTGCAGGGCCCAATTCCGAGCCACATTACCAGGCATTTACAGGAATTTTTTCAGCAATTTGCTTCAGTGAACACAGGAGCCCATTAAAGGGAACGAGTGGACCGTGGAAGTCGGGGTTCTCTGGCCAAAAGTCCTGGAACAAAGCCAGTGAAGGGGCCTTAAATCAAAGCCCCAAAGGGGCTCTGATGAACCACCATGTCCTGGGAAAGTCACCCCAACCCCTTACCTCTGCAGCCCTTTTTCATTCTCCCTTTTAGTCACTGTGCTTCAGTCACCTGTACTGACCCTTTGTTGGCTTGAATTGATGTCCTATCTCCATGGGAAGAAAGGAGAGCTCACAAAAAAGGAAGCTGAGGTCCCAAGAGGTCATGTAACCTGTCCAAACTCACCCAGCTCACCAAAGACAGAATCAAAGTCAGATGCCGGGACCTGAATGTGACCAGGTTCAACCTTATGAAGCAGGCTAGCAAGACAGGGAATCAATAGACGGATCTGGAACCTGGCAAGAAGTCCACATGGATATCGATACCCCCAAGTTGGCTGCTGGAAGACCCTCGTGAGATTTCTGCCATTCAGAATGAGATTTCCTCTGGAAGCCAGGAGAAGGCCGGATATTCTCCAGGGGCCTTATAATGGGTCCCTCCTGGGGGATTGATGGGTGGGGTAACCAATCAAAACAGCAAACAGCTAGAACTCCTCTCATGCCATTAGCAAGGGGACAGAATAATTAATGGTTTAAAAATAGGCACAAAAGCCTCTCTCTCCCTCTCTCTTTCTCTCTCTCTCTTTCTCTGTCTCTTGCTTTCTGTGCCCTGCTCTCACTGTGTCCCCCCTGCTTGGATCAACACGTAAGTAAAGCCTAGGCATTTATAGTCTATAATGGGAAATTGTAGTCTATAAACCAGCCCACTTTATCACTCTTCAGCCCCTTCCTCTCTCTGGGACCCATGATCTGTTATCTTCTCCCATTTCTCCTCCTTCCTACCTTAATAAATTACTGGCCTAACTAACCCGATGTGCTCTTGAAATTCATTTCTGCAGCATAGTCAAGAACCTAGTCAAAATCCTGTAACACTTCTCTCCCCTGTGAAAGTCTCTTCTAGATCACCCTGCTTGATTAGCTCTGGTGCTGGGGAGCTTACTAACCACCATTTCACTGTAATATAATATTAATAACGCTAACAGCTGGCATTAACACAGTGCTTGCTGCTCTGCTTAGTGCCTTACATGAATTATTTCAAATAATTCCACCACATCCCTAGGAGATAGGCGTTAGTTGGCTGGCTAGAGACTTTGCTTCCTCAAACTCCCCTCTGTCTGAGTCTGTCAGACCTGGAGCCCACTCTCCTAACCCCTGTTCTATTCTCCTACCACACAGAACATCCATCCCTATAAATATCTGATGATCTAAAATCTACCAGCAGAGAACCATGCTCCCCAAGGCTGGGGGATTCCCCACCACCACCACCACCCCTGCAGCAGGGCTTCCCAATCTGTGCACCTCAGGGGTCTCCCACCCACCCACCTCCCCACCCCAGGTCCAAGAGGAGGATGACAGGCACTTTTTGAGAGCCCCAAAACTTGGCTCAGAGATCTCCCACCCCTTCTTGAGAAGGCCTTTCTTCCTCACTGGAACTCACTTTCCCCGGGGCTGCATCTGCAGGAGGGGCTGGGAAGGGCAGACAGGATGCTGCCCTGCACCCCACACACACCCAAACCTCAGCTGGCAGGGCTGGCCTTGCTCTGCTCATTACTAACTGGGCAAGCTTGACAAGCCACTCTGATTGTCCTCAGCCTCAATTTTCCCACCTTTAAAATGGAGATGAAAGTGCCTTCCACACACTGGGACGACCCAGGGCAATAATGTCTATAAAACTGCACTGCATTGAGGTCAGGTAGGGAGTTGACGGGGAAGGAGAAGGATTGTTCCGAGGAGTTTGGTTCTTTGCCCTTACAAAGCACACCTGCAGCTGGAAACTTAAAATGCCAGGGGAGGAAAGAAACAAAGAAAGGGAAAATGTAAAATCTCTTGGGGCCTCCTGGCTGCAGAAAGGACCTTCATCCTCCATGCCTCCACACCACTAGGATCTGGAAGGTCAAGTTCCTGACTTCCTGCACTGCAGACACCCACGGGGAAGGGGCTTGGAGGGGTGGGATCCTGTGACACCCCACGTACCCTCCCTCCAGGCCACTCATGACCTTCCCACATCAAAAGGATCTTCCTCTTGTCCTGGCCACTGCCCCTTCAACCCAGGGGGCACATGGAGCCTCCAAGCCAACTGACCCTACCCCTGACTCTCAGATCAGACACAGCCAAGGTCCTTATTGGGAACTGAGTGCTTTGTGGGAGCTGAAATACTTTCCAATCCTCCTGGAAGAGTTGCCCTGGGTAAGTGAGGGTTGCAAAGGCCAGGGACTCAGGATAGGGCTTACATTCGAATCACTCTCTGGATTCTCCACTCAGCTTCCCTGAGCCCTGGTTTCTTCATGTGCAAAACTTACAGGAGCTCGCTCCTGCAACGGGCCCCCGGTGGATGGAGCCCCCTCTGGCCCCCTTCCTTCCCTGACTCAGTTGCCCTCTGACTGAGCTGCAAAGAGTTCTGCAAGGGGGGCTACCCAGGAAAGGACAATGACAATGTCACTGCTGCTCCCGAACATTTCTTCTTCAGATTTCCTGAGGACACATACACCACCTTTCTAGGCTGGAGCTTTGTGAGGATTCAAAGCCCTTTTTAAAGTGTAAATTCCTATAAATGACTTTTGATAAAAAAAGATTAGGAAGTGGGAAGAATAAAATAATTCAGCTGGAGCATGCAACTTACCACCGGGGAGAGCTAGGGTTTTCACGGCTGTTTTCGCCACAGTTTGTCCGCAGCTGTGACTGATGACCCTGTGCAGGTCACACCCCATCAGTGAGCTCCACATACTCACACTTTCCTCCCTGCATGTGGTGAACATTTATGCTGGTTGCCAAAAAACACAGCTTCTCCCCTACACACGATGCACCTTCCAGCCACCTTGTGAGACGACATCTTTGAAGGTGGGAGAGGTCATATGGCAAGATGGGGTTAAAGACTTGAGTCAGATGCGAGCCCGGTCCTGAACCCCTGCTTCTCAGGCCACCCAAAATGAACCATCAGCCAGGACTTCTTAGGAGCTTTGATGAGCAGGAACAACCAACCACTCTCAACTCATGATACCTGAAATAAAGGAGAAATAAGTCTTTAGTGTTGTTTTTTAAAAGCCCCTGATATTTGGGGATGCTTGTTTCTTCAGCCCAACCTTGCCTACCTGACTGCTACAAATATTGTAAAGATAAAATGTAATCATGTGGCTAAAGAACCTGGCACAAAGCAGATTCTCAGACATGACGCCTTGTCCCCTTAATTCAATTCAATTGAGAGGACAAGCCCCTTCATTCCACAGCTAGGAA
This sequence comes from Tolypeutes matacus, assembly GCA_026826555.1. Taxonomy (NCBI): domain Eukaryota; kingdom Metazoa; phylum Chordata; class Mammalia; order Cingulata; family Chlamyphoridae; genus Tolypeutes; species Tolypeutes matacus. The sequence continues at coordinate 7,161,945 of JAKSZT010053840.1, forward strand.
GTCCAAAACCATAGCAGAAAAGACACATACATGCATACTGAGATGTCAGTGACAGCTTTTTTGTTTTCTTTTCCCAAAAAGCAGCTGTGGCTAGGAAGGAGGTGAAAGAACACAGGCTCCAGGGGCAGAGTCTGGGTGGGAGGAGAGTGAAGAGGCACAGGAATATGGGGGAGATGAGAACAGACACCCTCGGACTTAAGTCACTTTGTTTCCCACTTTGCTGATAAGTCTGCTGTGTTCCAGAAGATGGCAGAGGTCAGTAAGGTGGGGAGAGGAGTTGATCTGGAAATTCTGGAGGCACAGGGTCAGAAGCTGGCAAGCAGCCCATATCTGAGTCCAAATCCCATCACCCAGACAGAAGGCAGGACCCTTGAGAGGCAGGCCCCTTCAGGGCTGCAGGTCAGGGCTCCCCTCCCCCTACCTACCCTGCAACTGGCCAAGGACCCAGCCCCAACAACAAGAACTAGCTCTAAATGCTGGACACTGCCTGCGTTCCACGTTCCTTACTGTCCACATTTTGTCTTCCTAGCAAGCTCCAAGAATGACCACCATCATCACATAGCTGTTACTTGGCCTTTTGCATCTCAGCAGAGCTCATGGCATGGCCCTTGGCAGCAAGCAGACCCACAAAAAACTATGCTTCATACACGAGGGAAAGCTCCTGCTGCATAACACAACTGGAGGAGGTTTGGAAAAGCCAGCGTTGGGGAATGTTCAGCCAGCCACCTTGAGCTTGCTCTTCTCCTCTGTCTGAGCCTCTTCTAAGTCACCAGGGATGGTCCCATCTGTGCCTAGCTCACAGCCCACCTTTCACAGCCTCCCATGCTAAATAGATTGCCATTTGCTCTGGTTCCAGAGTAGTTGACTTTCAAAGTCTTGAAGGCATGGATGTGTAAACGACTGTGTCACAGATGCAAATGTCAATATCAGTCAGATCCAAATTTCTGTGGTGGCTAGCCATTAGGTAAACAGCACCACCCAGCTGTGCACACCTGTGTGTATGAGTGTAAATGTGTGTGTGTGTCTTAGTTTGCCAAAGTCCTGTTGGATTTTTTTTTTTTTTTTTTTTTTTTTTTTTTAGGTACAGGGGCTGGGGATTGAACCCGGGATCTCATATGTGGGAAGCTGGTGCTCAACCACTGAGCTACCCTGGCTCGTCAGGTTGGCTTTTATAAAGGGGGTTTATCTGGCTTACAGTTCTGAGGCTGTGACATGTCCAAATCAAGGCTTCAACATATTTGCCTATTCAGGGTCCTGCTACATGGCAAAGCAAGATGGTGGATGATTTCTGCCGAGGTCTTTGCCATCCCCTCCAGAACCTACCATCTCCTGGAGCTCACCATTGGGCAACCAGGCACAGGGCTTGTCTCTTTCCGGCTCCTCTCTCAGTCTTGGCTGCTCCGCTTTCTTCCTGAGTTTAGGTATGTGCTATCAGACATGTGGTTTGTCTCTTCCTGGGCCTCAGCTCTTTGAGCCTCTCCTTTCTCTCATATTTCAAGACCAAATATGGTGGCTCCCTTTCCCTGTGTCTCCGTTTATATCAGACCCAGCAAAAGGGTAGACACTCAACTGAGTCTCACCTCACTGACATAGTCCATTCAAAAGGGTCTCATACCCACAGGAAGGGATTAGTTCAAAAACATGACCTTTCTCTTTTTGGGTTTCACCAAATTCAAACTGTCACAGTGTGTATGAGTGTGGGTATGCTTGTGTGTATATAGTGTATATAGGAGTATCTGTGTGTATGAATGTGAGTGTGTATAACAGTGTGTGAATGTGCACATGAGTGTGTGTGTGTGTACATGAGAGTGCGTGTGCCCACAGGATAGGCCACATCATGGTGCAGCTCCCAGAAGGAGGAAGCCCATTTGCTCCTGCAGGGCGCCTTGTTTTGCTCATGCTGCTAAAGGGCCACCAACAGGCTCAAGGGCTGGCCAGACTCACAGCAGCCCTGCCTTGCAGCTGAGTCCATCCCAGTGCCCCTGGCACACTGGTTTCCAGAGGACTGGACATGTGGACAGGGTCTGTGCTCTGACCTGGGTGCCTGGTATGCGGAGCGGTCAGGCTGCTCGTTGCTTAGCCGCTGTTACTTGGCAACTGGGCCGGCTGCCTGCAGGTGCTTCCAAAGGAAAGATAAAGGACTTTAGCATCTCCATCATGCTAAGCACTTGACCTGCATCTTCACAATACCCCCAGAAGATGGAGTTCTAATATCCCCTTTGTGGGAGCTTGGTGCTATATACCCCAGAAAAATATGTTCTTAATCTTATCCATTCCTGTAGGTGTGAAGGCACCGTAAATAAGACCTTTTGATGAGGTTACTTCAGTCAAGCTGTGGCCCAACTGAATCAGGATGGGTCTTAATCCTGTTCCTGGAGGTCTTATAGAAGACCACAGAGAAAGAAGCCATGGGGAGCAGCCAGAAGTCAAAGGAACCCGAAGGAGAAAGAAGACACTGCCACGGGCATTGCCATGTGACGGAAAAGCCAAGGAACCCCAAAGACTGCTGGCAGCCAGAGATGCCAAACCTGAGAGGAAGGCAGCCTTCTAACCTTTGAAACTATGACACAATAAACTCTTGTTATGAGTCAACCCATTGTGTGGTATTTGTTTCAGCAGCCAGGAAATGAATATGCCCATTTTAATGATGAGACTTGAAGAAACTGGTTCAGGATCACACAGCAAAGAAATATAAGAACAAGATTTCAAACCCAGATCTAGCTCATCAAAGACAGCATGCACATCTATTCCCTGGCTTCCTCATCTCTGCACAACAGAAAAGTCTTCTTGCCAGAACCCTCACCACAAGGAGGGAATGTCATAGTGAACTTGGTCAGCCTTTGCTCTCCATCTCCCTGCTGCTTCAATGGCAGTGGTAGGCAGGAGTGGCCACAGCATCCATTCAGCTGGGGACTGTGGTCCTCTGTGTGGCTAACTGGGTTTGCTGCACCAGAATCCACTTGAAGATCCAAAGCTCCTCCATGCACAAGTCCCCAGGACCACCCGTAAGTTGGTTTCATGCCCTGATATACTATCCTGCTTGGCCAAGAGCCATCATCCCTGTATCATGAGTGAAGGGGAGTCCTTTCCCAGTATGATGGGCAAGTCTTGTGTTGGACTCTATGTGGAACTCTGCCTAGAAGAGCCCAGGGTAGGGAATGGCTTTTCTCTGCTCCACAATATCTGGAGGCTTAACTCATAAGACTGGAGTGGCTGGGGCTGGTATCCTCTGGAAGCTTCTTTCCGCGCATGTCAGTATCTGGGCTTGCATGGCTCCAAGGGTGGACTCAGCTGGGACTGCACACCAGAGCCTCTCCATGTGCCTTGAGCTTCTCCCAGCATGGCAGCTGGGTTCCAAAAAGGAGCATTCATTCCAAGGGTGACATCTGAGAAGCATGTTTTCTGAAAAAGCCTGGTGCAAGGCCTGTCCTGACCTGGTTTTGGAAGTCATGAAGAATCACTTTTTAACTGCACTTTGTTAATTACAAGCAAGTCACTCAGGCCAGCCCAGATAAGATGAAAGGGAATCAAAGGGAGTGGTTGTAGCTTAATTGGTTGAGTGCCTGCTTCCCATGTACGAGGTCCAGGTTCAATCTCCAGTGCAAAGAAAGAAAGAAAGAGAAGAAGGAAGGAAGGAAGAAGGAAGGGAATTAGGGGAGCAGATGTGGCTTAAGTAGTTGAGTGCCCACCTCCCACATGGGAGGTCCCAGGTTCAGTGCCTCCTGAATAAACAAAAACAAACAACAAGCAAAACAAATGATAAAACCAACTCAGGAGAGCCAATGTGGCTCACTGGTTGAGCACTGGCTTCCCACATATGAGGTCCCGGGTTCAACCCCCCAGCCTCCAGTACTTAAAAAAAAAAAAGGGAATTAGACTCCACTTCTTATGGGGAAGTAGCCTGTTTGCATTGCAGAAGAGTGGGAAAAATCGTTGCCATCTTCTTTGGAAAAACACAATCAGCCACACCCTGGGAGGGAAGAGGTGTGACTAGTAAGATTCAGAAGCCAACTACTCTAAACCTACAGCAGTGCTCCTCACTGCTGCATGGCCCTGCCCCACCCAGGGACCTCTACCTGTCCAGGGATGGAGGGGCTGGTACCCAACCAGACCAGGAGGCTCTAGGCTCTCTGGGTATCACCAGCCCTGAGAAATGTCTGTTGGAAGGCCTGAGCCTTGTTCTTCCCAGAGCGTGAGACCACACACTGGCAGAGAAGGATGTTGTCAAGTCTGGGCAGGGAAGCCCCTTTGTCCTTCAAAGACATCCAGTGTCTCTTGGCATCAGCCTCTGACCCTGACCTCAGGTGTTTACCTTAGAGAAGCTTTGGCATCCAGCTCAGCAGATTACAGAAAGGAAGCTCCATTCCCCAGGGAGTGTGTGAATGAGTGTGTGTGTAAGTGTGTTAGTATGTGAGAATATGTATGTGCGTGTAAGCAAGTGTGTGAAGATGTATGAGTGTGTGTGTGTAAGTGTGTGACTGTGTGCCAGTATGTGTGCATAGGTGAATCTGTGTGTGCATGAATGTGAGTGTGCAAGCATTGAGTGGGCATATATGTGTGAGTGTGCTATGTGTAAGTCTGTGTGAGTTCCCTGTCCCAAGGGAACCCCACAACAACACCCCAGCACATCCCACAGTTTGCTTCTGTCTCTGCTCCTACTTTTCTAGGAGATACAAATGGCCCATCTCTGGGAACTGGAGCCTCCTCCCATCAAGACCGCCTTTTGCTAGCATAAATGCAGCCCCTGACCCTTCCTGGCACAGTTGCCTTAGCATTCAGACCTGTCTGCAAGACTTCCTAGAGGGCCTCAGCTTTCTGCCTGGGGAGCCAAGGAGCCTCAGGAGAGGGAGCGTTCTGTAAGGAACCAAGAGGGAAGGTGAACACGCCTGCTCCGAGGACTGCTGCACACCTCCTTCCAAAGAGGGAGTGACAAGACCGAAGAGCAGGGCCTCAGGACGCAGGACCTTCTGCTTTGGGCTTGGGGCTGAATTAGAAGCCACTCCCCTTCCTCTCCAAGGCAGTATCCAGGATCCAGACTCACATCAGGGCACTCGAGAGAGCTTCGGTTCTCAGCAGGGAGCCAGAAACCGCTGCATCCATGACAGGAAAGAAGAGGCAGCAAACCTGCTGAGTGCAGAGAGGCACATGAGCTCAACTCCTGGGCGAGGGGCAGGAGTCCCAGCTCAGCTGCCTGACCTATGTTCACAGCCACCCAGGGGCACCCACCAAGGACTGCCACCAAAGGAACTGAGACCTCGCAGATGGAGATGCCCCAGAGAAATGTTATTGTGATGCAACCTTATTTTTAGAAGCAGGTGGTGTGGTCTGGGGGAAACATAGGTTAATGGCATATTAAATGAACAACAGGAACCCCATCACAAATCTGTGCCCAGCTCATCACCTAATGAAAACCACAAATGAGTGCCGGGCCCTCTTGAGTGCAGAAGATGTGGAAATTGCTGTGGGGAAAAGACCTGAGCAGGTTTCATGGAGGGTGACTTGGGGGGAGCGGGGGCACTGAGCTGGAGGGCATGGGGCCACATTTGAACCTTTATCAAGTTCCATCCCTCCTAGGAGGAGAGGATGAGCTGCAGTGAGTCCTGTTGAAGGGACACGTAGCTCTGACCCTGCATGAGTCTCTGGGAGCAGCAAAGGAGCTAGCCAGGAGGGGTTTCCCACCACTATGCTGGCTCAGGAGCTTCTTATCCTTCAAACCTTCAGGCCACAGCTGTGTGTGAAGAAAATACCTCTGTCCGGCAACAGGGATGGATGGGGAGTTTCCTACAGACCTTGACCTTTCTCTCCTTGAACATCAAGGGACCATGGCTTCAACCTTTCCCAGAAGCAAAGTCTCACTTTAAATTCTTCCCAATTCTAGTCAAAATTCTTTTAATGGTCATTAAAATTACATGAGTGGTTTCATGCAATTTTAATGTTTCTACCAAATTCTGCAGGAGAAACCCCAGGGGCCACCATTGATCATTCTAAGTAGATACAACAAAGCATTTCAAGACACAAGTTTTAACCAGAAAGAAAATGAAATGAATATTTCATTTATGATGGGTCATCCAGTGAGGATTTTCATTGTAATTTTTTATTAAAAATTCAAACAACTGAATCCAACCCCTTGTAAAGGCATTGACCTGTCGGGTGCCAATCCTTTGGATTTATCAAACACCCTTTCAGCCAAGGTTCCTCGTAACAACTAGCCAGGACTTGCAGACCAGTGACCTTTAAGGTGGTCTTGCCAAGCCAGTGAGTTAATGCAGGAGTGGACTTTGCTAAGACATATGTCCTCAGACAACTCCACTGTCCCTGGATCTCTCACCACCTCTGCCCCAAAATCTCATGGCTCAGTGCCTAAAAGTAAAAGCTTGTGCCTCAGACTTGAGAGCCTCCCAGAAGCTCCCAGGAGACTCCTGTTCAGTCAAGAAGCATTACAAAGCCTGGGACAGGGGAACCCATGCCAAAATGTTAATGGGTAGTGTGATAGTTTGAAGCTGTATGGACCCCAGAAACTCATGTCCTTAAAGCTAACCCATTCCTGTGGGTGTAAAGCTACTTTAAGTAGGGCCTTTGAATTAGGTTACTTCAATTTAGTTGTGGCCCAGGGTGGGTCTTAATCCTCTTACTGTAATCCTTTATAAACAAGATGAATACAGAAAGGGAGAAGAGAAAGCCACAGAAGCAGAAGCTAGAAGCAATAAAACCCAGAAGAGAAGGGAGACACCAGCAGTTGCCACCGTGTGCCTTGCATGATCACGGCAACTGGTCTTCAGGAACAAACTATTGCCTTGATGATGCCTTGATTTGGATATTTTCATGTCCTCAGAACCATGAGCTTGTACGCTAATAAATTCCCCTTGTAAAAGCCAGCCCATTTCTGGTATATTGCATTTCGGCAGCCCAGCAAACTAGAACAGGTAGTAAAGACTTTATGTGCTATACCTGCAACTAGCTTAATTATTTTCATACTAAGGGACCTTTGGGAAACACAATTCCCTAACCCAAATGGGTAACTAGTGGTGGGGGGCGGGGGGGAGGATTCTAACACCATGACAGCCCCAAGGGATAGACACTTGATGTTTAAGGGTATGGTTGGCAGACTTCTGAGAAAGCCCCCAAGATGGCCCCCCCCCCCATAACACACTGTAAAATCCTCTCCCCCTGAGTGTGAGTGGTACTGTGAATATGATGGGTGTCACTCCTGTGATTAGGATACCTTGTATCACAAAGGTGAGAGGATTTTGCAGGTGTAATTAAAGTACCAAACCAATCTACTTTGAGTTAATGAAAAGGGAGATAACCCTGGGCCTGATGAAAGGAACTAGGCCCTTCCAGAAAGAAGAGATTGAAAGCATGAGAGGGGACCCCACGACAAGGAATTGATGGTGGCCCTTAGTTGCTGAGAGCATGCCTCAGCTGACAGCCAGCAAGAGAACAGGGGCCTCAGTCCTACAACTGCAAGAAACCTAATTCCCCCAACAAGCGAGAACCCCAAGCTTCAGACAGGAACCCAGGCCAACCAACACCATGGTTTTAGCCTTGTGAGACCCTGCATAGAGAACGCAGCTCTGCTGTACCTGCGCTTCTGACAGGTAGACACCATGAGATAAAAAAGGGTTGTTGTAAACCACTAAGTTTGTGATAAGGTGTTGTTGCAACAATAGAAATCTTAATGCAAGGGGAAGCCTATAGAATTGAAGAGGGCCCCAGGAGGCCAGCAATCCAGTCTGTACTGGAAGAGGAAGTAGGAGGGTCTTGCTCACAAACTTTGCAAGCATGGAAAGGTCATCCAGTGTCAAATTCTGTCTCTGCCAAAGACAGGGAGGGATGGTTTGAGAGGAGAGCAAATCAGACAGTAGGGGTGACATGAAACTAAATTCTAAGGTGGGAATCTAAAGGAACTCTTAGGCTGGAGAGATGTTTGACCTCAGAAGGAGAACTTGATTCCTGTCTTCAAACGTAGCACTCCAGTGGCATTGGACAGCCCAGATAGCTGGAAGGACAAGTTGGGTGTTGTCTCAACATAAAAAGAAGAGTCTAACACCCAGGCATATCTAAAAATGGAAAGGGCTGCCATTATTTAGGCTCCTAACTTACACCCATTGAAAACACAACTGAACTAAAAATAAACGGAGGAATCAGGGCAAACAAGTAGAGCCTAGAAAGCTAATGGTAAACAGCTACCAGCAATAGGCAGTGGGTTAGATTTCAAAGGCTTCCCCAGCCTATAGTCTTTGGTATTCTATGTTTAAATGCCACTTCACGGGGTTGATAATTCTTTAGTCAATAGATGCTAAGGTTGTGAGGTGAATTGAGATAATAATGGACCAGGGAAAAAGTCACACCTGAGTCCACCTTTCTCACAAGTTCCCCAAAGAAAAAGCATAAACTGAGGAAAAGGAGGCTAGCATACTTTAGGGGGTTAGCCCCAAAACCTCAGAGAAAATTTCTACCTAGTTTGACAACATCCCATAGAAAACTCCATATATCCAAGCTCAGGTTTCCTGATGGCCTAGAACCAAAGCACTCAAAAATACTCTGATCAGTTCACCCTCAAAACCAAACCCCAAGTCTTAGACCTCACTAATCTCAGTTTGAGGGAAGAGGGAAAAGCAGAAGAGAGTAAATGAGACCAAAGGAAGCCAGGAAAGGAGCCCAACAATCCCAGGAGCTGACCTAGACCACCAACTCCTCCATGCCTTTCTTTGCTCAGAGAAAGCCAAACTGCTGGATTGCTGGCCTCCTGGGGCCCTCTTCAATTCTATAGGCTTAGGCTCCTCTGAGTCATCTTGGGACTTCCATGGACTGCTGCCTGGAACCCCAATCTACACCTTCTGTGATGGGAGGAGTGGTCCAAGTCCCACTGACTTTGGGCAGCCACAAGAGAGCTGCAGGATTATGCACTCTATGGAAAATGTATTTTACAGAAGCTTTTCCCACATCTGACCACTTCTCCAAGGAAAAGCATGCAGAGACTCAAGTTCTCATTACTCAACTAACCCTTCCAACCCCCCAAATTCCAGTCCTGAGGAACTGTCCTGTACCAGCTGAGGATCAGCCGGCCAGTGTGGCCATGCTTTCTAATCCTCATGATAACCCAACCTGGCAAGCATCAGAGACTCCGTCTTTCAGGGAAGGCCATTGAGGCTCTGACTCAGTTTTCCCATGCCCAAGCCTGTGTTCCTGTGGTGACATCGTGGCTGGAACTCACTTTTGGAATTTACTTTTGTTCTGCAAAAAGAATGCGGTTCCCGAGGGGACAAGGCACCAGAATTCCAAAAGGACCCACCAGGTGGGGGGGGGGAGCAGAAAGGGAAGACCCCCAGAAGATGCTGCTTCTCTTGCTGAGCTACCTGTTGCCCATAGCCGATGGGAAGAACTGCTTCCATTGCTGGAAAGAACTGCCTGCCTTGATGGACTATGACCTGCAGGTCCTCTGGGGCATACCGGGGCCACCCGTGGAGCTCTCCCAAAGCCTCCGCACCCTCTTCCTGGAGAAGCACGGCCACACTGAACCCTGGTATCTTGGTGAGGCCCAGCCAGGAGAACAGGGATGAGGGCTTGCCTCTCTCTAGCCTGGGACCTTACCCCAGTGACCTCACTTGGTCCCCACCTTCAGGTCATGACCATTTGGAAGAAGAGATGGCCAGATTCTTCAATCACATAGATGAACTCATCATGAAGTTTCGAGATGGTGAGGAAGCCAAGTGCCTAGGTTGGTTTACAAAGCTCAGTCTTCCGAGGCATCCCCAGAGGAGCCTTTGGACTGTGGCTTGGGGAGGTGTTAGGAGGTGGACAGAGCAAGTGTCTGTGGGCCTTACAGAGTTTCTGTCTGAAAAAAACTGGTGAAACCCCCAATCTGAAGCAAGTTATGTAATTGATTTCACTTATGAAAGTGAAATGATAACAATAGTGCCCTTTCCATCTTACCTCCTCCCAGATAAATCATTACTTTTGCTTGAGGTCGATAACAACAAGAAGCTCTTTTTGGACAGACTGAACAAGATATCCAAGGAGTTAATGGAGAAGGGTGAGAGTTGGAGCTGGTACTCCTCTACCGGCCCAGCCTTCCACACACCCTCATGGCCCAAGGGGTCCAGGGGCCCACCTCTCCCTCAACATCTCCTCTGGCCTGCCCAGGGCCCCTCCCTCCCAGAGCCCCATTCCTCCACCCACCCATCCACATCTCCCAGCTCCATTTCCTGCTCACAACCCTCCCAGCTCTGTCTCCCTCCTCAGCACTTCAGTCTCTCTATCATCTCATGCTCCCGGGCAGCCTGCAACAAATCCTGTGGTGAGTATCTCTGGGCACTGGGCTTGGACAAAGTATGAGGGGCACCTGGTTCCCTCTAAGGACCCCTGCCCATCCCACCTTCATAGATCTACACTTCCGGATGAAGGTCATCAACTGTGTCAGCTGTGGGGAACACCACCTCTCCTGCAATGACCACACTCTCTGCCCAGGTCAGTGACCTTCAGACAGCCATCTGCCTCACCAACCCTGGGCCCCCCTTGTTTCCTTCTGGATTGCCTTTCTTCTACCTGGTTCCAAATTCTTCTTGCTCTTTCTTCTCACCCTGGGTGAAGGCAACCTCTCTGGATTTCAGGACTTTTCACTTGTCCAGCTTCACAATTATAGACACCCAAGCACATCTAAGGCATGGCCCCTGAAGGTCCCTTGGGTACTTAAAGTCAGAATACCTGGAAGCACACCTTAATTCATCTCCATGTATACCTCAAACCTGCTCTTCTTTCAGATATCCTCTCAACAAATGGTTCTCCTCAAGCCCTTAAGCTTCTAAGCCAGGAGTCTCCCTCCCCTCCACTAAACACATGCAATTGCCAAGTCTTGTTAAATAGTTCTTAAAAGTGTACCCATATTTTCATTCTGACTTCCACAGCTCTTGTTCAGGCATCCTCCTCTCTCATCTTGAGGGTGGTGGCCTCTCCTAACTGGCCTTCCTGCCCCTCCTGGCCACCTCTCACTCTGCAACCACTCTTTCTCAAGGGGCAAATCTACCCATGGCACTCCCTATTTATAACCATCAGTGGCTCCCTATTGTCCCCAGCTAAAGTCCACCCTCCTCAGGAGGCCCATACATGAGCAGCCCCTGCTCACCTCCACGGTCTTTTCTCTCACCACCTGTTCCCTCCACTTGGAACACATTTTACCCTCTGACCATCTGGTGAAAAGAACCCCTCTATGTCTTTCAAAGTCCATCTCAGAGGCTTGTTTTCTAAGAAGCCTTCCTTGACCACCCCCACAGAGACCCATTGCCCCTCCTCCTGATTTCTTCTCTAACTGTGTCCCAGCACGTTTCATTTGGACACCATAGCCTAATTGTTTGCTTGTCCCACTCCTGGAGAGCAGAGGCCATGTCTCCCTCTTCTCTAGAGGCCTGCACTTAGTGGGTACTCAATAAGTGCTTGTAAATAAACAAACGAGTGCCCAAATTAAAGGATGGAAGGATGAGTGTGTGGCCTTCTCTCTGGGCAGAGACAGCCCAGTCTGCCCTCCCAACCCCTGGCCCCCGCCTTTCATACCCCCAGCCTGGAACCCCAGGTTCGTCATTTGGATTGTCAGCATTGGGACTTTTCTGTTCCTGGCAGCCATAGCTGGAGGTGGGTAAGTGACTTCTCCAAGTCTAAGTACCCCCAGGAGGAGCCATACCTACTCCTCAATTGACCCCACATCCATCCTGTTTCCTGGCCCAGATATTATTATTTCTTCTGGCTCAAGAAGAAGACCCCACCTGAAGAAAAGGTACTGGACTTTGCCAGAATCGAAGTCTCCCAAGGTGGGGAAAGCCTGGGTCTGCCTTCTGGGGCACCTGATGGTAGCAGGTCTTGGAGGCCCAAACTCTGGTTGCCTCCACGGAAGCCCAGCACCCCAGCAGAGTGGAGGTCCCTCTACCCCCTGCTTCCCCATCCTAAGAGGGACCAGACACATCCAGGGCCAAGGCCACAGAGGCATCAAAGCTCCAGATCTCCTGACCCAGTCCACAAGCATCCCCTTCCTTAGCTGTCATCCCCCTGCAGACCTGCTCTTCACCCTTGGTCACCATGCTCCCCAATCTGTACAGACAGTACCAACGTGGCTTCCTTACCCACAGGAGAGCAAAGGAATTGGAACAGAGGAGCAGGCAGGGAAGGCGGCCAGGGTGAACTCATCCTACCCTGGACCTTCTCTGTAGGGCCATGACACGTGGCAGTCTTCTTCAAAAGGGCAGAAGCTGCATTTCCTGTCAGGAAGCTCTTTCTGGTCTCTGGATTCTAGGAAATCTCCCAGCAGCTCAACAGTTCCAAAGTTCTGAGGACCCAGGAGCATGTACTATCTCTCGTGATTCCCCTATACCCACACCTTTGTAAATAGTCCCTTTATTAAAACATCCTTAGATTATTCTAATTTGACTGTGCCCTCTGATTCCTGCTGGATGGAGGCAGCCTGGCACTGAGGTTTACCCACTGGGTATAATGATGGAATGTGGGCCCTTCCATCACCTCCCCCTCTTCCAGTGATCGGCTCCCTCCCCATTACCAGCCGAGTCTGGCTTTCCAGTGCCTCCAGCCCTCTCCAGAACTTCCTTGTCTCCTGATCTGGTCCAGGCAGTGGCAGCCTGGCAGGTTCCCACCATCTTCTGCTAATTCCAAGGCAAGAGGCCAGGGCAGGAGCGACCCAGTCCATTGGGAGTCCTGCAGAGGTGTCCCTGTCTCTGAAGGTAGAACAGAAGAGATGAGAGACCAGTTGAAGACCCCAGCAGGAGCACAAGAGTATCAGAAAACTGGCTCCAGTCACACCAACTGCAAGCCCCATCTATGTTCTGGCCTGGATGTCCACCCCAGGGACACCCAGGTCCTCAGTGAGTCACTGATATCACTAGAAAACAAAGTTTTCGTGGCACTGCCCATGGAAGGGACTTTTGCCTTGTCCTGGTCCCTCTCTCTCCACCAGCTTCTAGTTGCTGAAAGGAAGTGAGTCCAAGACCGGAGCTGTAGAAAGAGAGCCCAGGACCTGGTCTGGAATCCTGGCACTGACACTAAGGTTCTGGACTCCCCTCTGGGCCTCAGTTTCCCCATATGTACATGGGGGAGAGGGGGAGGCAACGGTCCAACCAGGTCGATGTGTCCTGCCCCTGGTATTCACTGGGTTAAGTTTGCCAGCCAACACACACTTGGGCTGTAGGTCCAAACATGATGGCTGGGTTTACTTCCCTTCCTTCAGTCCACTGAAACCCTGCCAGGGGTCCACGGTTCAGATCCTAAAACAAGACCTCTTTTCTCCTTAAGCCCTACTGGAGCTTCTTCCTTGGAGCTGGCAGCTTGGGCTGGAAGCAGGTTGACTTCAGCCACATCAGCCCTGGCAGATGGGGCCCTATAAGAAATTGTTCTCCCTCCCAGACCAAGAGGCAACTGTAAACAAATTATGATGGTTTGGAGCTGAATGTACCCCCATGTATTAGTCAGCCAAAGGGGTGCTGATGCAAAATACCAGAAATCAACTGGTCTTTATAAAGGGTAGTTATTTGTGGTAGAAGCTTATAGCTACTGGGCCATAAAGCATAAGTTTCTTCCCTCACCAAATTCCATTGCCACGTGTTGGAGCAAGACAGCTGCTGACATTTGCCAGGGTTCAGGCTTCTTGGGCTCCTCTCTGCCCGGGGCTCCATTTCTCTCCAGGCTTAGCTCCTCTGTTTCCTCCACAAGGCCAGCTGTGAACTCTCAGGTGAATGGCTCATCTCTATCCGGGGGCCTCCTTCGCTCCTTCCTCACCAGAACTCCAACATCAAAACTGCTGCAACTGTGTTCTTTGCCATGGCTTTTATATTTGATTCCCCACCCACCAAGGGGTGAGGCTCAACACCCTACTGACGTGGCCCAGTTAACACCCTAATCATAACTTAGTCATGCCCAGATTAGCAGACCAGTTATAAGCATAATCCAATATCTATTTTTGGAATTCATAATTACATCAAACTGCCAAACTACTACACCCCAGAAAAGTATGTTCTTACAGTTAATCCATTCCTGTGGGATCTTTTGGTGGATAGGATCTTGAGTTGTGACCCACCTCATGCAGGGTGGATCTTAATCCTCTTACTGGAGTCCTCTATAAGAGAATGAAATTCAGACAAAGAGAAGGAAAAGCTATGGAAGCAAGAAGCTGAAATGAACCAAACCTGGAAGAAAAGGGAGAGACCAGCAGATGCCGCCATATGTGACAGAGGAGTCCAGGTTCTCCGACAGCTGGTCTTTGGGGTGAAAGCATCATCTTGATGGTTGACAATGCCTTCATTTGGAAATTTATACAACTTCAAAACTGTAAGCTTGTAAGTTAATAAGAGCCCATTGTTAAAGCCAATGAATTTCATGGTATCTCCTTAAGCAGCTTACAAACTAAAATACAGACAAAATGGCTTTGGAGCAGGGAGAGAGCCATGGGCTCCAGGCTGTGGGGCATTTCCCCCCAGCCTGGCCATTCAGGAAGGCTTCTCTGAGGTGCGGTCTTCAACACATGGGAGAGCCAGGGACGGGGCAAAGAAGGAAGGGACTGATTGCGATTGAAGGCCCAATATTGCAGTGGTGCAGGGGCATGAGAGAGCTTGATAGCTTCAGGAAACTCCAAGAAACATGGCAGAGGGTGGGAAACACATGAACAAGTGGTGAGAGGTGAGGACCTGGAGGCTCCCAAGGCTTGGGTGACCCCGAAGGGAGCAGGAGAGGTGAATCCAAGGATGGCAGGTGGGCAGGGAGGAAGGATGGATAGGGAGTGAAGAGGGCTATGCCAATGGCAGGCCCAAGCTCAAGGGGAGAGGATGTGGATGAGTAGTGGGGAAGGGGCAGTTCTGGGGTGAGGTCCAATTTAGGTGTCTGCAGGCCAGCTCATCTCCATGCCCTGGGAGCTGAGAAGCACACATCCACCAAGGTCAGCTACTCACTTCCACCAGTTCAGATGGCCATTTCCACCCAACTAAGACACCAACTTTTGTCAGCTCATGTGTCCACTTCCACCCAGCTCAGGTGCCCACTTCCACCCAACTCAGATGCCCACTTCTGCCAAATCAATCGCCCACTCCTGCCAGCTCTGATGACAACTTCCACCCAACTTGCCCATTTCTGCTGATTTCCACCACACAATGTCTATGAGTTTTGGACATTACTTCCATGTCAGTCTTCTCATGTGAAAAATAGGGCTTGACAAGAATACAACCTCCTTGCTTCCCAAAGTTTGGGAGGAGTAAATGGATGCAAGGTGTTCTCAGAAAGCATAAAGCTTTTCAAGGCCATAGGGAATGGTCATAATCATTCTTAAAGGCAGACTGTCAGGGATTTCCCAGAGACAGACTGTTCGCTCCATCAAGAGCTCAGGAAAAGCCAGGATCTTGTGGTGGTGAAGTTGTCTTCCTATTTTTATTTAAATGTGGACTTTGATCATTACCAGAGCAACTGTTTTCTGATGCTTGCAGTAAAAATTAAAACTCTAGATATAAATTATGTGAAGTATGGGTATGTGTATGTGTGTTTGTCTCTGTGTGTGCCTCCTTTATCAAAAAATTAATTGTAGATATATTTGCTTGGAAACTTGATATTGATGTCTACTGGAGTAGAAAGATCAAGGTATTTGGAGTTAGGTAAACCTTGGTGGAAGTATAGGTTCTGGAGAACTTCTGCTTCCAGCTATGACAGCAGCTAGTAACAGACCAACACTCCCACAAAGGGAAGGTGGAAAAGCTGGATAAAATACACGAAAAGCACAATGGAAGAGCTAAGTGTTAAGTGGCCACGGTCCTGGAAGGAAGGGGTGCTCCCTGAAGCCAGCCCTGTGTTCCATGGCACACTTCCCCTGGATATGGGCCCAGTCTTCAGTAACACCAGCTCAGAAGCCAAGAGACTGGTCTGAGAATAACCTTGAAGTGTGGGAAAAACCAACAGAGCTTGCCACAATGCAGAGGAGACCAAAACTTCAGTTCTAGCTTGCCAAGACAGAATGTGAGGAATCCAGATGCCTGAAAGAAGGGAGGTTCAGAGAAGCAAACCAAACAGAACATCAGCTCCTCCCCCAAAGCACTTACCCATTCTTAAGCAGTACAGGGGTAAGGACAAAGAAGCCAGCCAATCCCCACCAAATATGAAACTCAGCCTCAAGGCAGCTCAGGACCAGACAAAATTAAAGAGACCTATTCTTATTCCATTTCACTACTGGAAGATAGGGTAAATACTTTCTGGAGGAAAATAAGATCATCTGAACCCACTACAATGCTTAATTACAATGTCCAGCATTCAAACCAGTATTAACAGGCAAACCAAGAAACAGGATCAAGGGGAAAAGCAGATAATATCAACAAACCTACAAGTGATCCAGATATTGGTGTTATCAGATATGAATTTTTAAATAACTATGATTAATACATTCAAAAATATTTTAGATGCTTTTTCAACAAATTCTGGAGCAACTGGATACCCAAAGGCAAACATGAACATCAATCTGACCCTCACCCATTATTAAAAAAAATCAACTCAAAATGTATCATGTACAAGCATAAAACTATAAAACTTTTAGACAAAAACATAAGAGAATATATTTAGGATCCAGGACTAGGCAAAGAGTTCTTAGACTTGACACCAAAAGCACAGTCCATAAAAGGAAAAATTGACAAACTGGACTTCATAAAAATTGAAAACTTTTGCTCTGTGAAAGACCTTGTTATGCGGATGAAAGGATAAAGTATAACTAGGAGGAAAGATTTGAAAACCACATATCTGACAAATGACTAGTAAATACAAGTAAAGATTTCTCAGAAATCAACAGTAAAAAACAATCCAATTAGAAAATGACAAAAGGTATGAAGGCACATTTCACAGAAGAGGATATAGAGATGGCAAGCACCAGAAAAGACATTCAACATCATTAGCCATTAGGGAAATGCAAATTAAAGCCACCATGAGATATAACTACACATGTATTGGAATGGTTAAAGTTAAAAATTCTGACAGTACCAAGTGCTGGTGAGGATACATTGCTAGAGGGAGTATAAAATGGTACAGCCACTTTGTGTATGTGTGTGCACATGTGTGTCTACATGGGTGCATGGGTATGTGTGGCTGCATGAGTTTGTGTGTGTGCAAATGTGTGTAGTACATGGGAGCATGTGTGTGCATGTGCATGTCTCTGTGAGTGCATGCACGTGTGTGTGTCTGCATGTGTGTCTGCTTTGGTGTGTGTGCATCTGCATGGTGTGTGTGTGACTGCATGGGTGCATGGGAATATACATCTATGTGTGTGCCTGCATGTGGGTGTGTGTCTTCATGGGTGCATGTGTGTGACCACATGGGTACATGAGTGTTTCTGTACAGATACATGTGTGTGTCTGCATGCGTGTGCATGGGTTCATGTGAATGTGTGTGTTTGCATTGGTGTATTATATGTGTCGGCATAGGTGTGCGCATGTGTCTACATGGATGTGTGTGTGCATGGATACATGTGTGTGTGCATGTGTGAGTACATGCGTGTATGTGCCTGCATGGATGCATGTGTGTGCATGGGTGTGTGTTCGTGGGTGTGTCTGTGTGCACACGCATGCATTGTGTGCATGCGTGTGTGTTTCTACATGGGTGCATGCCCTTAAAATCCATAGGTTTCTGGAAGATTTAACCAGCAGGACTCCCAGGGTGGCTCTCCCCTTAGCCAATGGTGAAATACCAGGAACATTCCTGGTGAAGAGTGTGAGAAACCTGGCATATGGCCATTTTTCAGGACTTTGGTACATCCTAATCTGTGTGTTCAGTCAAGAGCAGACCCCAGCAGGGGTGCCGCCCAGGCCCTGCCATGCTCCCAACCTCCCTTCCAAGTCATCAGCAACCCTGGCCACCCCAGCTCCGGCTGAATCTCCCAGTTTGCATCCCCCTAACATACCACGCCCAACCCTTCCCTTCATTCCGTGGTCACCCAGAGCCTTACCCTCAAGGAAACACACTACTATCTTGTCCTAGCTCCAGTCAGTGGCTGCCAGAAGCACTGCTGTGCTGGCTGGAAGGCCTCTGGCCCTCTTCTAAGTTCTATTATATCCCACTTTATCACATTTAACTAACAATATGAAGCATGCGTTATAACCCTCTTTATCCAGATAGAGAAATTGACGCTCAGGGTGGCGGTTACTAACTCAGGCCTTTCGTTTTTCCAAAGAGCATTCCAGAGTTTTCCACGGAGTCTGAAAGTTGAACAGTTGATCTGGAACCTGGGAGTTGAGGTGAAATTCTACCCCCTTACACACACACCCCACATTCCCACGCCAGCAGCTATAGCTCATGGCTTCTGCGGGTGGTCATTTTTATTCAGCTGAAAGGATGTGATCTGGCCCAATCCGATACATTCTCTCTCTTCTGCCATTGCCTGGTCTGCAATGGAATATTCCCCTTGAGCATGTACATTGCTCTTCTGAATCAATTTTTCCATTTCTTTTTTTTCTTCATTAAAAATGTGATAGCATCCCCCCAAACAAGTAATTATATAATGAACACATTTTAGGGACATATAGTTTTAACATTGAAATATACTCTCTCAATGGTAACATCCTTAAACATGGGCTTAGCATAGCAGCAATGCAAATCATTTAGGGAAGGAAAATTACAATGGCTTGCTTTAATTGAAACCTCTTTTAAAATATGTTTAGAGCCGGTTAATCCAGTTCTGGAGCCATCTATCTTCAGAGAATAGTGATGGGGTAAACTTCACATAGACATGGGGAATCAGTCAACTGGAGATAAAATGTACCCACTTTGAAAAAAACTAATATAAGTCATCAAGAGAAGCCCCAAGGAAATGTAAGAACTAGGCTCTTCATTTTGAGTATTTATAATTTGCACAGTAAGACAAATCAACATAAAAAGATAAGAAATATATGAAAATAATGTAATTCTATAGTTCTTCTCTTAGACTGTGTTTCTATATCCAGGATTAAAAAGCACTAGGCGTCGTAATACCTCGTCTTTCCTTGCATTCTGTTTCCTTTCCAGTTTTTTCTAAGTTTGTCAGAGCTCTTTTTCTATAGTTAGAGAAGTTGTGGGTTTACAGAACAAACATGTATAAAATACAGGATTCCCATATACCACCCCATTATTAATACCTTGCATAAAAATATGGAACACTGCACGAATTTGCATGTCATCCTTGCCCAGGGGCCATGATAATCTTCTCTGTATCATTCCAGTTTTAGTATATGTGCTGCCAAAGCCAGCACCCATTTCTCCTTTTTAATCTTTCATTTACTGAGAACTTTCAAGTGCAGGCATTGTGCTAGTATTCTATAAGTCACCTGGGATCCTCAAAATAACCCTATTAAGAAAGATCTTTTCCCACAAGATGGATGTCAACCCCAGTGTTGTCCCCATCCGCTGGTACAGAGATGTGGGGTCATGTGTATGTGCCCTCAGAATCTGCAGATTCATACATGGCACAGCTCAGAACGAGGCTCAGAGAGGCCACCCAGCTACATTGTGAGCTGAGATTTGAACCCAGGCCCAGACATCTCCAAACACCCTATAACATGCTTTCCTCTACATCCTTACTCCATGGTGAAACTACTGTCTGTAGGGAGGGGAAGAGGAAATACCAAAAAGACACAGAGGCCATTTGAGGAAACAGAATCTTAGCAGAAATGAGACAAGTCCTAGAAACACAAAAAGAGAAGACCCTCATGCAAGAACAAAGGTCGTTTGCTTTATCCAGTGTTAACTGATAGTAACCCTCTAAGACCCCGACTGCTTGAAGAATAAGACATTTTAAACAGGGAAACATTTTCTCATTTGTTTGGCATTAAGAATCAGTATTTTTCTCTGCCCTGGGAATTTAGATGTTTTCAATTATGTTTGCAGTTTGGGGGTAGGATAAGGAGCACTGCCTTAATCAAAATGCCTTTGTGGAGTCTGTGACACCATCAGAGTCTCCTGGAGGCAGAACCCATACTCTGCAATTACATCAGGCTCCTGCCAAAAGAGACAAGCCTCTTGGGCAGCTAGCAGCATCCCAGAAAGAGCAGCTTAACATGGCAGTGGAGGTCCGTCATTGCTCCCTTCTCCCTGATGCTAAAGCCTGGTTACATCTCAACCTCCTAAGGACCATAATTTACAAGACCACGTGCATCCCTCCCCTTCTCATCCCAGCTCTGCCTTCTTCCTGGGGCCCCTTTTCTTGTTTTCTTGTTTCTTGGCCACAGTGTGATAGAGCAAATCTCCCCCTAGCTGGGCAAAGGGAACAAGACCTGGGTATGTATGTGGCCAGAGCGTGTCCCTCAGAGACCAAGCTGAAGCCTGTTCCTTCAATTCACAAAAGAAGAAAATGATAGGCAGAGAGGGCAGGCATACAGCTGCTATGTAGCAACCAGGGCAAGACCCCTGTGTCTCCGGACTCCTTATCCAGTGCTCCTTTCACAGTGCCATGAGCCCATCTTCAAGAATGAGGGTGTTTCCTTCTGCAAGTTACAGAGGCAGAGAACTTCAGACCTGAAAGGGCCCAAGGCAGTGCCTTTCTCCAGGGATTACTGCTCCAGCTCCACTAACCTGAGGACCAGAATGAAAGGGATGAAGGAGCTCTGGGAGGAGAGATTTGGTTAAAGTTCTAGAACTTTCCAACTTCTGTGGACTAGTCCATGCTTGTCGAAACAGCAAGTTGAGTAGTGAGGGGTGAGGAGGGGATCAATCTGGGAAGCAGACATCAAGTCCGTGCCAGGCCTTGAGTCAACATTAGAACTTCACCACCATGTGAGATGTGGCCCACCAGGCCTATTGTGCAACTGGGAGACCCAAAGTTCAGAGAGGTTGAGTCACTTGCTCAAAGTCACACAGCTGGTCAACAAATGAGCTGGGTGTGTCCCAACCCAGAACCCCATTCCTTCTGCTATGCCACAGGCCTTGAACGACATCTTCTAGCAAGGGTGCAGCTGCTTCCAAGAAGATGACTGCCCATCCTGGGAAGGGCAGGGGTAAGGTAGATGGTCGTGCCAGGGACACGGGGACTACAAGCTCCCTCTAATTCTGATGTGCTGGTTGGTGCAGCAGTGGCTAACACAAATGTTGGAGCTATAGTATAAGGGCCACAGCAGAGCTCCATCGCTCATGAGCTGGGACAAGTTACTTAGCCTCTGCTGACTGCTGACTCCCCCAAAGAAATGGCCAGAATCAACTGCTGCTCAAGCAAAAGCAAGTTTATTTTTATTTTTTATTTTATTTTATTTTATTTTACAGCTTTATACACTGGTCTAAGGAGGGGAAAGACAAAGCTGGGTTATTTACAAGGTTTGAGTGGTCCGGTTCAAGGCAGATATTTCCCTGCAAAATCCATGATACAATAGTTTAGGATTGGTGGACCCAGCAAGAAGGACTTGTGAAGCAAGTCCTTGAAGAAAAAAACAGTCCTTTGATGAGCCCAGCCAAGCAATCTCTTTATCTTAGAAGGAATTATTCACCCTTTGGAGAGAAAGTCAAAGTAGTCAATTGTTCAGATAACGGGATTTTTCAGGGCATTTCTGAAACAGACAAACTTCATCTTCCTGGGCAAGAATTTCCTGCAGTAGTAAAGTCATGGATGCAGAATGGGGAACAAGAAAGCCACAGTTTTGCTGACAGTAAGCTGTGGGTATAGATGATTTCTTCTCTCACCTAAGTTACCTCATCGGTAAAACAGGGATGGGGATGGTACCGACTTCTCAAGGTTGGCATGAGAGATAAGTAAGTGTGTATAAAGGACTTAGCACAATACCTGGTGCTTAGTAAGCAATACCTGCTAATAACATCATCATGATCGCATGTCTCAGCTATAGTGTTTCTAGAACTAGCCTGAACTCTGGCTCTGCTGAGCTACTTTTTAATTAGCCTTTTGTGCCCTTTGCCTCGCTATTCTCTTCATCCTTGTCTCCTGCAGCTGAGGAATTCCTACTGAACTCTGAGAGCTCTGCTCAATGCCTCTTTTCTCTAGGAAACCAGACCAGGGTGGGTCCTGCTCCACGCAGTCCTTCGCACCCCCTTCTCGCAGCGCTTAACACTGAAACGAAATTACAGCGATCTGCAGCCCACAGGCTCTGTGCTGGTGGGCTCTTCTCTGTCTGCCTCCCCTCAATGGCCCCAAGCCCCAGCCCCGGGTTGACAGGTGCTTAATGAATGTTTTCTGAGTACATGAACAGCATTTTCACTGATTTTTTTTTTTTATCACTGGCTTGATGAGTTACTCAGCTGAACTCATTCATCAGTTCATGGCGTATTGATCAGAGAAGGTACAGGGAAGGGAGCTGCCTGATGCAAAAATTCTAACACTGTATGGTGGATGGAACAAGAACTCCCATAAGTGTCCAGCTGCAAAGGGCTGGGGCTCAGGTGGCCACTGAGGAAGTGAAGCTAAGGAAGCATCTCCCCAGCTGTGTCAATCCATTTTGAGGTATGTCCCTGCTGTCGACTCACGTGATCGGCACTTTGTCCTCCTCCTTCTCTCTACCCCAGGTTCCAGCAGCCTGAAATGAAGCCCCTCACCCAGTTCCTGCTGCCCTGTCCACCACCCCCAGATCTGGAAGGGAACGAGCCCTACCCTCAAGCGCAGTTCTTCACCCCAGGTGGAAACCTTTGACCTCCAGTTATGTTACCCAAAGCCAACACTCAGAGTGGCCCCTGGGGGCAGGTCCCAGCACTTCACGCAAACTTCCAGGCTCCTAGTTAACTTGGACTTGCTCAAAAATCTGGGTGTGCTGGCTGCCCTGCTGGCTCCTTCCTGGGGGGAGCCGCTCCTTCAGTGCCACCCCACACACACACTCCCTCCTGGGAGCCCCTGCCAGACATCCCAACACTTGAGTAATCCACTCTATAGGCAGGTCTGACCTCAGCTCATCTGTGCTTGAGAAATCCACTTCCTTCCCCTTCTGGAAACCAGAGCAGCAGTGGCCCAGCTCCATGCGGTAGCACTTGTCCTGCTCCTTGCTGACCACTGGCGGGGAAGCCAGGGTCCCTTTGCCAGGGCGCTGACCACAAAATGCAGGGAGAACACAGCTCACAGGTGCACAGGGCCTGGGGCATCACAGGGACGTCTCTTTTTGCTCACTTCTGCAGGTCCAGACACAGCATCCCCGGCAGGCACGGTGAGAGAGACTGGCTCACGCTAGCTGCAACAGTGTCTCTGAGTCTGCCCAGCTACGCAAACTCTGTTTTGATATTTTTGCAGGAGGTTTGGAGGGCAAAGTAGCAACCATTTGGGTGTTTCTGCTCGGAAGGTCAGGGTAGGCGTTTTCGCAGCTCACACAGGTGGTCTCTGATTTCCTGGCTCGTCTCGTGGGCAGCAACTGGGCCTTCTCCATCTTTCCCCAGATCCTCCACCAGTCCAGTGTGCATTTTGGCACCATGCAAAGGGCACCGGCTTCTCCTGCAGGACAGTGAGCTTTCGTGGGTTCCTGCTTATGCATGGGGTTTGAGCTTCTCCTTGTTCCCCCAACTCATGTCCACCTTCCCTCCCCAGGTGGACATCAAGCTCCAGCATCAAACAAACAAACAAACAAAAAAACAACAGCAGCTTTACAGGGACTGCCTAACCAGCTCCCAATTTGCATCAGGTCAAATGCCTGATGTAGCAGACAGCATCAGTTCTGCTCTGGCTGGATTCCGAGGGGCGGATACACTCACCAGGCTGGCAAGCTGTGCGTGTGTGAACCCATCGCCAGTCCCCTCAGGCTCAGTAAGAAGCTTTCTTCCTGAAGGTCAGTCTAGGTGGAGGCAGAGGCTGGCCCCACACTGTCCAGCATGCTGGATCAACCAAAGGGGCTGATTGGATGCCCCAGTGGCCGTAACCTGCCTCTACTTTTGCTTGAACCCTGCCTTGCCTGGAAGCACTGACCAGTCCTGGGCACTAAATTGCATCCTTGGTGCCCAGCCCACTACTCTAGGCCATTCCACACACCCTCCCTTTCCCCAATCCCGCTGCTTGGTCCTTCCCACTGAGTTAGGCCACAGCTCTGCATCCCTTCATTGGAGCTTCCTGGGATCCTCCAGAGGACAGCAATCACCAGTATTGAGGGCTCCTACTTGCCTGGAACAACCACGAAGATGTTCATCCTAATCCCCATGATAGCGCTATGAGAGGCTGCTCCTTTATTCCCATTTTACAAATGGGAATCTATCTATCATCATCACACAACCAAGCAGGGGTAGATCCTGGATTCCAGACCAGGACTGGCCATCTCTCCAGGAGCTCCCCTGGGCCTTTTGACTGTCCTCCCCAGTGTTCTGAGCCACGTGTTTCTAAGCCAAACCTTGGATCCTTTGTTAGATGGCTGGGTCAATCCATCACATGTGCATTCATGTTAGCTTTCCTCTCACACCACATGGAAATATCTACAACCTGGACATAGCATCCATTCCCACGTGAGCGGCTGTCATCGTGGGATATAAACTACCCAGACCCATCTTGTCCTTGCAGAGAGCAGGCAGAACCCTTAGAAAGGCTGTGGCTGGGATGGAGAAGGTGGTCAGGAAAGGAGCTGATGTTCAATCCAGGACCAGAAGGATGAAGCACAAGCCATGAGGAGGAGCTCGAGAAGACTATTCCAAGAAGGTCCCAGCAGGTGCCAAAGTTCTGAGGCAAAAAAGAGCTTGACCTCTGGAAGGAACATTAAGTTAGTGGGTGAGGAGAAGTGAGTAAGAGAAGGAGGGAGAGGAAGCCAGAGCCCAGCTTGTGCTCTTTTTAAAGTGTGATGAGAATGGTTTCAATCAGGAGAACAATAAGATGTGATTTGTGCCATAAGTAGCTGATGGCAGGGAATGGAAACTAGGGGGCTAGGGATGGTGACAGTGAGTATGGTGGGGTGTCCCAGAAGCTCCATGAAGAAGGATCACCATCCTTTATCTGGACATTCAATGCTGCATCTGTGAATCTATGTTCCCTCTACCATGTAACCTTCCCTACCACCCCTCTGGTTGTCTAGTGAACAAGTCAATCCATGTTTGAGTGGATGGGCATGCAATTTCAATTGCTATAAATTAAAAATCTTCTTTGATGGGTTCTTTTGACATCTGTAGGTTCTGTGAACCCAGAATGCTCCAGAGACAAATTGGGGATATGAGTATGGTTTATAAAAAATAATTCCTGAAGGGTCTTCTGGTTTCCAATGGTGGATTGAATGTATTAATCTAATTTCACTCCCTCTTGAAACTCCATTAAAACTATATTAAAGGATGTTTTAAATCATAAACCCACAGGGATGGGGTGAACAGGAGAGAATAGAGCAGCAATTAAGTTTTGGCAGCTGTATAGCAGAAGTATGGTGTTACTGAATTAGCAGACCCAAGACATCCAAATCCAAAGCCAGCAATGGAGAAAATTGAGCTTCATATCAAATTATGCCACAGAATCCTGAAAGACAGTGACACACCAAAGGGATGGGAGACTGCCTGCATTGAAAGGACACACTGTATGTAGAGAAGTTAAAACAATTATAAAACAGGCTAAAAGTCAATCTGCTGTTATTATCACCACATATGGGCAATCTCAATGCATTGAGATTGAGAATGGTTTCAAGCAGGATAACAGTAAGATGTGATTTGTGCTGTAAGTGGCTGATGGCAGGGAATGGAAACTAGGGGACTAGGGATGGGGAGAGTGATTATGGTGGGGTGCACCAGGAGCTCCATGGAGAAGCACCACTCCCCACTTCATTCACCTCAATGTCTCAGGGTTCCCTGGACTGCAGGTGAGGGTGAGGCTGAATGAAAAGAGCTGGTGAATGTGTTTACAAAGCGCTCCCCCATGCCATATCTCTGATGACAGCTCTCCCTTCACTCTAACAGAGGCCTGGATGTTTATTCTCAAGAGGATAAAACAGAGGTTCTCTGAAGAGGGGGTGTCAGGCACAAGTGAGGGTGTGAATACAGGGCCATAGCCAAAGTTGAGGTGATTTTATGCAGACAGGATGCTTAATGTAGAAGTTCCCTAGTCCTCTGTGTCCAGAAGGCTGGCAGTGGAACACAGACCTTCCATAAAGGGAACTGAATGACTCTATCCAACCAAAGAAGAAAGACCTAAAGATGTTGTCAAGAGGGATTCCCCAATGAATTCTATAGTTAACCCCCAAGTTGACAAGCTTTACCCATCTTTTTTTAGAACTGTCATCACCATCTTAGGCTGCCACTTTTAATCTTGACCAGATATCTGAGGATGACCAGACATATGAGGAAAAATTCCACAATGCCAAAACAAGTGCAAGAGAAAAGAATAAACAGAAAAGAGCAACTTGAAGGAAATAGAAACCATAGCTGGCTAAAGGAAACTTAAAAAGAAAAGACAATCATTAATATCCTCAGAGAGATAAGAGAAGATAATGCATTCATGAAACAAAAACAGGATGCTACAAAAGAGGAATATTCAGAGAACAAAAAAGAGCTCCTGGAAAATTAAAAATATATGTAATAGTAGAAATGAAAAACTCAATAAAAAGATTGGAAAATGAAGTTAAAGAAATCTCCCAGAAAGTAGAGTATAAAGACAAATTGTTGGAAGATAGGAAGATAAGAAAATTAAAGGACTTGTCCAGGACATCCAAAATCCATATAAGAAGAATTCCAGAAAAAGAGAGAAGAAAATAGAGGGGAGAAAATAATGGATGAAATTAATCAGGAAATTTTCCCAGGAATGAAGTTCATAAATTCCTAGATTTAAAGGACTTTACATTAACCCAGCTAAGTGGATGAAAATATACTCTATGAAGGCACATCATTCTGAATTTTCATATCACTGGAGACAAGGAAAAATATCTACAAGCTGCCAGGAAAAAAAAAAAAAAAAAAAAGCTCACATACAAAGAATCATGAATCAAAATGGCTTTGAGCTTCTTAATAGCAACACTCAAAGAAACAGTACAGGATTGCCTTGAAAATTCTGAAGGAAAATTCTTTCCAGCCTAAACCTCTACATCCAGCCAAACCATCACTCACGTATGACTGGGGAGTGAAGAACAAAATCATTTTCAGACAGGCAAGTTTTCCAAAAGTGTACTTATTGTGAACCTTTTCTCAAGAAACTCCTGGAGATTGTATTCCACCAAAATGAGAGAGTAAAGCAAGAAATATTTTAAAATTTTTTAAAATAAGATCCCAAACAGGAAAGAGGTGATTTGAGAGCCCAGGACAAGTGATGCAGCAGATATGGAGGGTCAACACAGTTCAGATGGAGAAGCGTGACTGAAGACACATTGAAGACTGGTATTATCAAGATCCCCCTCTGCCATTATACCCTCTTTTTCACCTCCAGATGACGGTTTTGGGTGACCCAGGCCTAAACTCTCACAGAAGTGTTTTGCTTTGGCCAAGAGCTAGAGGGTCCAGAAATGGGCTATCGTGGGCTTAGAAGAAGACACTACAGAGGGGCCCACTCCTTTTGACCACATTTCTGCCAGGTGTCCACTGCCTGATACACCCCATAGCCTTGTCAGGTGCCTGAACTCAGCCAAAGCCAATCTTTTTTTTTTTTTCCCCCAAAGATTTTATTTATTTATTCTCCCCCGGCCCCCCCCCCCCCCCCCACTGCCTGTGCTCGCTGGGTCAGCCAACCAAACCCGGGGCTTCCCACATGGTAAACGGGAGCCCTACTGATTGAGCCACAGCCGCTTCCCTACATGTATGTATTTATATGGGGCAAAACTACAATGAAAGCAAAGTAACGATGAAAACATAAGTCAAGCCCAAAGTGGATGCCCAAAGAAGAAGGAGAAAAACGAGATGGGGAGTGACACTAAGACAACTTCCACCTACTGACAAACCTCCATTTCTTAACCTGCATAATGGCTTATGGGTGCGCATTCTGTTATTTTTTGTATTGAGATATAATTTGAATGCCATAAAGTTCATTATTTTAAAGTGTGCAATTAAGTGGTCTTAGTAGATTCATAAATTGTGCAACTATCACCACTAATTCCAGAACATTTCCATTGTCCCAAAAAGAAACCTCATACCTATTAGCAGTTATGCCCCATTGTCCCCTCTTCCAAGTCCCTGGAAATCACTAGTCAGCTTTCTATCTCTACGGATTTACGTAGTCTATACATTTCATATAAATGGAATCATACATGTGACCTTGTGTGTATGGTTTCTTTCACTTAGCATAATGTTTTCAAGGTTCATCCACAGTGTAGCATATATCAGTGCTTCATTCCTATTTATGGCTGAATAATATATCGTTATGTGAATATACACATTTTGTTTATCCATTTGTCAATTGATGGATATTTGGGTTGTTTCCACTATTTTGGCTATTATGAATAATACTGCTATGAACATTTGTATACAAGTTTTTATGTGGTTACATGCTTTCATTTCTCTTGGATATATACCTACGATTTGAATAGCTGGGCCATAGGAAAACTCTATGTTGAACTTTCTGAGAGGTGCCAAACTGCTTTCCAAAATGGTTGTGCCATTTTATATTCCCACTAGCAGTATATATGGGTTCCAATTTTGCCACCTGTTCTTCAACACTTTTTAAAATTTTTCAACATTAAAATTAATTATTTCCTCTCATTATTCTCACCCATGGATCCATTTATTTTTCTTTGATAGCAACTATCTCAATTTCTAATCACATATCCACTTGTTTTTTTTAGCTCTGGAAGACTTTAAATGACTGGAAGTTTCATGAAAGCTATTGAATACTGCGTGCTCAGCACCTAGTACCTGACCAACTGGATGGACAGATGGATGATGGATGAATGGATGGTTGAATGGATGCCTTAACCCATAAGAAGGAAGGACATGGTGTCTGGATGTGTCCCACCACCAGGCAAAACCCCCTTCCCACCTACCTGTGTCACCCACGAAGGTGATACCTGAGACAGTCTCGTAAGCCAGTATTTCCCCACATGTGATCAGCTCCATGGCAGAGAGCAGAACAAGCTGCCTTTAAAGCCCAGCACAGGGACACTTCTCAGCATGGATCAAGAAGCCTTCTTGAAGGAGGTGATAGCTAAGGTTGAATTAGGTGAAGGGGAAGGTGGAAGAAGAGTAAAATTCAAGAGCAACTGTGAGATGCCACTTGACCAAAAATACCTTCCCCACTTACTAACCACGGCTGCCCTTTTTGCTTTATGCAGCTTAAAATTCTCACTATTAGCCACAGACCTTTGGCTCAGACCACAAAGGCAGGTGGTATTATCTCTAAAATGACAACCCTGAAGTCCAGTCCAGCTGGCAGACATGTTATGTTCAGACCACAGACGGATATTTTTTTAATTGATTTCCAACTTTTGGATTTCAGGAGGCTTCACACAAAAGTTATAATTTTGAACTTGTTTTCAAAAAGCAGAAAAGAGGGCCTTCATGGGCCCACACTCCAGGAGCAATCACCAGCTGAAGCACCTGCTCCCTTGTGTCAGGGTAGCTTCCCCAGGCCATCCCACCCACTCATTACATTCCTGTCCCACCCCCAATGGCACTTGATTTTTTATTCCTATCTAAACTGATGAGGAAGACTAAAATCATTTCCTATCTCCCCCAGAATGTGCAAGACTTCTCTGCCCAATGTATAGTTAAGACATGCAATTCTAACACAAGGAGGTTCTCTTCCGTCTATCTAACTCCCTCCCCATCTTCCCCACTTTCAAACTGTGGCCTCTCCAGCCCACCAGGAAGAGACAACAGATGCTGGTCGTGCTAGCATTTGGGCAAAGTCACCTTGTCCAGCCACTCACAGACCTGGGGCTCCTCATTCAACCTACTTGGGGGTTTTCTGTAACACCCCAGCTCTGGTAACTTCTCAGCTCTGGAAATCTAGGTCAGTGGCAGAGCTGGGGTGTGAATGTCAGCTTCTCAACTCCTCAGCCCACACTCACTCTGCTTCCCCAGACAACCGTCAGATGCTTTGGGAGGCAGTGGGGGAGAGGTCTAGAAACAGTTAATACAATCTAATTTGGTTGGAAGGTGGTACACCAATATAAAACAAGCATTGTGTGACTTAAAACAGTGTTAAATAGAGACCTCATTGGAAGTCCATCAGGATTCAGGGGAGGACTTGATCAAAGGGGGTTGATAAAATCCTGGGGCATTTCCACGCAAAGGTGGGACTTGACTTGAAGGGCAAAAGGCGGGAAAGTGTGAGTGGGACAGCGGGAGGCGTGAGGGCACACAGGTGCAGGGAAAGCACCCGCTCACTGTCCATCCCCATCCCGATCGTGCAGCCCTGGCAACCTGGGCTTTCAGGGGGTCTTCTCCCACCAGGTTGGAGCAGGTAGCATCCAGAGCAGGAAGAATTATTTAGTTAAGGGCTCCACCTGTATTTCTACTGCCAGCACTTACCATGGGCATGCTTTCCTCTGACAGCCTGGGTGATGGTAAATGAGAATCGATAATAATTGTCCATGAATGTCTGCAAATGTGATTGAATTATTCATCAGGGCCTTTCTTTCAACAGAAACCTTCATAGATTGACCACTGAGATTCAGTTCTATTCCACAACCACTAAGCCGCCATCTGTGTAGGGCACAGCAGGAGGTAGTACAGATGCAAATGCGTAGGGGATGGAATGCCTGTGGAAAAGGCTAATAGGGGAGACTCCCTATCGTACTACAGTGCGATAAATGACAATGTAAAATGTCCTACTTAAACCAAGTTTTATCTGAGCAAAGTCCAGGTTGGGCCCAACAGGGCTTGGCCCCATAAAGATTTAGAGAAGCTACTGGCAGAGAGGTAAGGGCAGCTGGAGAAAAAGACAAGGCAATTGCCAACTCCATTTGAAAGAGAAGCTTTCATCTGATTAATTATCTAAGGAAAAGAAGAAAATAAAGCCACTTAACTTGAGTTTTCCTTAAATACACGGTCTGGCATCAGATTTAATGGGACCATTTTAAAGGAGTATTTAAAATTATAATTTTAGTTAAAGGAACATTTGTTGAGGTCCAATAAATCTGTTGTATGTGTGTGCTTTTTTAAAAATAAATCAAATCTCCCTTCCGTAGCTCAAAAATAACACTAGCAGTAGCTGTCTGATTGCAGCCATAATTGTACTGTGATGGGAAGAGTACAGAGCCTGCGTTAAACATTTTACAGTTAACAGCATTGCCTGTAGTTAGGAAAGCTGATCAAGAGAAGAGAATGTTTATTATTCCTATAATTGAAAAGAACAAGTCACATTCCATCTTCATTTAAGGAAAATGGTCCTGTTAGGATATTTATGTGAACCCACAGCCCTGTGATCATTCCTCCCTTTTTATTGTTCTCTCAAATAGCTTGCAAGGTCCCATACTGAAGCCTTGAAAGGCCAAGTGAGAATCCAGAAGAGAAGGATGCTTCCAGCCAGGACCAAAGGCCATGGCTCTCTCTACTTCAAGTACATCCCACTTAGTGTGTCTCTTCAGTTGTTGCTCCTACCCAATCAGGTGAAGTATAGATCCAGAAAAAGATCATTTCCCTGGCTATTATTTATTTCTTCTACCACGTAATCTCATTTGAAGGAAGGTGTACCACTCAGCTATTGCTGCATAACAAACCACTCCAAAACACCAACTTAAAACAATCATTTATTATTGCTAGTCTGCTAGTTAGTTAGGGGGTGTCCACTGATGCAGGATGAACTGGGCTCAGCTGTGGGTCTGGTTGGGCTTGGCTCTTCCCAATGGATTGGGCTCAGGTCTGCTCCACCTTGTTCTGGGACCCCCTTGAAGGGACAGCAGCTATCCAGGGGAAGTTCTTCTCATGTACATGGCAAAAGAACAAACTCAACACTATGAGCACATTTTGAGCCTTTGCTAATCTTTGATCTGCTAACATCCCATTAGCCAAAGCATGTGTAAACTCAATATCCATGAAACTGAACAATATATTCTGCCTTTAGAGGGAGAGGAAAGGGAGGGAATATTTGCAGAATAATCATCTAAAGACAGTCACCCCTCTTGTTCAGAAATATTCACTTCCTCCACACAAGTGTATGTTTCTTGTTTATATGTGTATGTGTGTGTCTGTGTGCGTGTGTGTTTTGTGTGTACATGAATGTGTCTGTGTGAATGTACATGTGTTTGTGTGTATGTGTCTATGTGAGTGTGTGTGTATGTGAGTGTGATATGTGTGTGTCTGTGTGTATGCACCTGTGAGTGAATAACTATGTGAGTCTTCTCTGGGATACATGTGTGTCTGTATGTAAGTACATGTAAGTGTGTCTATATGAGCATGTGTGTCTGAGTGTGTCTGTCTGTGTATGAGTATGTATAGGTGTGGGTGTGCCTGTATATACGCACATGTGAGTATATATGTCTATGTGAGCACATGTGTGTGCCTGAGTGTGTCTGGGTATGTGTGTATGTATCTTCTGTGGGTGTGAATATGTGTGTGTCTGGGTGTATGTACATGTGAATGTGTGTCTATGTGAGTGCATATGTGCACTCTGAGCGTGCGTGTAGGTGTGGGTATGTCTGTGTATATGCACATTAGTGTGACTGAGTGTGTGTGCATGTGTATGTGTGTCTTGTGTGAGTGTGAGTGAGTATGCACATAGGGCAGAGAAGCCTGGAGAAGTGGGCAGGGGCAAGGTCAGTCAGGTATCTGTGCCCTGCAGGTTAGACTCTGTCTTCCTGGTGATGGGGCTTTGTCCAGGACTTTGTTTAAGGAAGAGTGTGATCCGCTCATACAATGAGGAAAGAATAAGGGCAGCAGGAGAAAAGAGTTGTTCTATCTGGTATAATTGGGTAACACCCCATAATGCTAAAAGGTTGTGTGCAGTACGTTTCCTAAAGTCACATGTTTAATGAGGGAAAGCAACTGTTTCCAGAGACAAACATCTACCCTGCTCGGAACCTTCAGTGATGAATGCAAGGCAGCTGGAGTTTATTTTCCTATTGGACCTTAAAGCTCTTGGGTCTAATGGAAAATAACAACCTCACTGATCATACTTCGTGAAGGGAATCAAATCTCTCTTTTAAACAAAAACAAAACTCAGGCCCTCCAAGGTTTACTCTGGAAGCAGAATATCCCAAAGGTGAGAGGCAACTGGACCCAACTCAAAGTACACAGCTTCTGCAGGCTCTCAGGCTTCAGTTTCCACCATCACAGGCACCCCCTCCACAGGAGATGCCATCCTCCTTTCAATTTTCCAGCCCAGCCAACACAGCAGCCCTAGGCTTCCCAGAGCATAGATGGGAGAGGCTGAATGTCTGAAAAGACTGTGCTAAACCCTGAAGGACGTCAGTGGGGAAAGAAACAGAGAGAACACGGTGCACAGAAGTGACCCAACTCACAAGTACAGGCCTGGGATCCTGTCCCCAGAGGTGACCTCATGCCTGTGCCAATCCCCACCCCTGCAACCTTTCCCCTCCAAGAGTAGGTGGGACTTCGTGGGCTCTGGCCACGGCACCCTCTTAAGTCTTAAAACCAAGAAGAACACCACAAGAAAGGAAATTATCCCAGGACTCCATCATCCCTAGGATTCACTCCTGGGAGAGAGATGAAGAGGGAGAGGGTGAGAAGATACTGCAGAAAGAGATTCAAGATGGCGGCCCACTCCTTCACTGACAGCTGGATGAGCTTGGGAGACAAGCAATGAGCAGGGGAGACAGGAGCACTTGGGACAAACTTACATGCAGGTGGAATGATTTAAAGGGCCTCATGAAAGCCTCCCCAAATATCCCACAGACCTCAGTTCCCACCTGAGCCCTGTCACTTACCAACTAGGAACCTTGGGCAAGTCATTCAATCTCTTTGAAACCTGCTTTCTCATCTGAAAAATCGGGATGTTATCGCCCGGTTCACAGGGCTGCTATTGGGGGTGGAGGAAAGAGTCTACAAACGTTTTTAATAGGGGATTGGCACCCAGTGGGTCTGGCTGATAAATAGGTCACCTCTCTTGCAGCAAAAAGTTTCATTCATTGGAATTTCTAGATCAGGAAACAATTTCTGAAACATCATACAAGTCACCCTCAGTAACACAGCTAATAAATGGCAAAGATGGAATTTGAAGGCAGATATGTCTTCCAAAAAAGCTCCTCTTCCTTCCCATCTCTGAGGAGAGGCTTAAGAACAACAAGCAAGAGTTACCAGCTATTCATTCCGTCTGTTTTCCATGGGAAGGAAAAATCATTATATAGTGTTATCAGGGAGTCTAAGCTCTATATTAGAAGATTTTCCCAAAGGGGCTATC
This sequence comes from Tolypeutes matacus, assembly GCA_026826555.1. Taxonomy (NCBI): domain Eukaryota; kingdom Metazoa; phylum Chordata; class Mammalia; order Cingulata; family Chlamyphoridae; genus Tolypeutes; species Tolypeutes matacus. The sequence goes on from JAKSZT010053840.1 coordinate 7,196,086, forward strand.
CCAACCTCATGTATTCTTATGCAGATTAAATGAAATAATGTATAAAAAGAAATGCCTAGCACACAGTAGATGGTAAATAAATGGTAGCAATTATTATGATTATGATGACTTAGGGCTGCTGCTCCTCTCCTGTATTAACTTTCTATGCTGTGTAACAAATTACCACAAGCTTGAAGGCTTAAAATAATGCAAATTTATCTCACAGTTTCCACGGATCAGGAGTCCATACATTGGCTAGTTGAGTCATCTTCTCAGGGTCTCACAAGGCTGCAGTCAAGGTGTCAGCAGGGGTTGCAAGTTCTTCTGAGGCTCTGGGTCCTCTTTCAAGTTCAGGTGGCAGTTGGCAGCATTCAGTTTTTGGCTGCTGTAGGACCAAGGCCCACAAGTCCTAGAGGCTGTCCACCATTCCCTGCCACATGGCTCTTTCCACAACTTGGCAAGGCCAACAGGAGCATGTCTGCTGTGGCTGCTTCCATCGATGACTTCTAGACTGTCTTTTAAAGGACTCACCTGTTTAAGTCAGGCCCACCCAGAATAATCTTTCAATTACACCTGAAAATAATCCCTCCAAATTATGGGAGCAAAACCATATTCACAGGTTCCACTCACACTAAACAGGAGTAGATTGTATAAGGGCACGAACCATTGAGGATCATCTTAGAATTCTGTCTACCACACCTCCCATCTTTATTTGAAAAGAACACAAAATCTCCTGCCAAAAGAATGAAACATAGTGTACCTTTGCCAGGTTCCCTGGGATAATTTCCTTTTGGGATTTCCCAAACAAATGGCATTTTACATCAAGACTAGGTTTCTTTGGTTACCAGATTAACCCTGAAACGTGAAGCTAGCTGGTGCAAACTAGCTGTTATAGGCAAACTGACTTATTGGGAACATAAGAGTATGGTTGACTTTTAACTCTCTATTCTAAATGTTTACATAAAAGTGAGTGCCTTGGGCTGCCCAGCCCTAGAAAGCCTGGGGGTTCACCTTACCAATCAAGATTTCTCCCAGTTGACCCAATGAATGGAGGAGGCCCAGTAGACTGCCAGGTCTCCTCAGGCCAGGAGGAAAGCCAATTTGTCAAAGCTAGGAATACTTCTGGGGGCCTCTAAAATCTGCCACACAAGCATTGGCCTCCTGATGGGACCACCCCTGCCTCCACTATATCCCCAACTCCTAGTTCTCAGCCCTTACCCCGGAATGCTACTCATGGTGGGCATCATTACCACCCATTAGAGGAGCCCTATGACAGGTGGAATAAGCTGAATTTTTAGCTGTCGTTTAAAGAAGAAAGAGCGGGAAGCGGATGTGGCTCAAGCGATTGGGCTCCCACTTACCATATAGGAGGTCCAGGGTTTGATTCTAGGCAAAGCTGGAAGCAGCAAGCTGGCCCGTGTAGAGTGGCTCACGCAGAGTGCTGGCGCAGCAAGGTGATGCAACAAAAAGAGACCCAGAGGAGAGACAATAAAAGATGCAGCAGACCAGGGAGCTGAGGTGGTGCAAGAGATTGAGCGCCTCTCTCCCACTACAGAAGGTCCCAGGATCAGTTCCTGGTGATGCCTAAAGAGAAGACAAGCAGACACAGAAGAACACACAGAGAATGAACAGAGAGCAGACAGCGAGCGCGAAAACAATGGGGGAGGGTGGCAGGGAGAAATAAATAAATCTTTTAAAAAAAGAAAATCATTAATGCTAAAAATTCTTAATGATGTAGAACATGAATTTTTTATCCTCTCCCAGTCCCCGATGTGATACAATTGACTAATATTGTTACAAATATTCTCTTTCCTGCATCATGTTGAAGACAATGTCATGAAAAAGGGCTCCCAGGCTAGGATGCAGATAGGCTTGTACACCAGCAGCAGTGGGGCTTGATAAGTAGACTTAAGCATTGAATGTGAATGCCAGGCTCCTGCCAAAAAAGGAAGAAGGGGACTTGCTCTAGGAAGAAAACAAGGGGACAAATTCCCAAACTTTTGTGCATGCCTGAGAGCTGTCAAAATACAGCTCCTTGCATATTTGGGTTCCAAAGTCTGCATGCTACCCAATACTGGGCATTGCTCCTTGCCTATCCAGCATTGAGGGTGACATGCCATCCCAGATTGCCTGGTACTGAGGGGGGGTCCCCAAGATGTGAGAAAGTCCTAGACCAACTGGGGCAAGTTGGTTACCTGCTTAGCATCTGGAGCAGTTTGGTGTTATTTATGAATTCCAAAAATAGATATTGGATTATGTTTGTAAACTGGTCTGTTCCTCTGGGCATATTAGATTGTATTAACTTCAGAGATTTCACTTTTACTTGATTAAATTATGATTAGGGCTTTGATTGGGCCACATCAGTAGAACATCAAGTCCGTGCCCCCTTGTTGGGTGGGGACTCACAGAGAAAATGAATGGCAGAGAAGTTAATTGGAGCTTTTGGATGCTGGAACCCTGGGATGTAAACACACAGAAGAAGAACACAGAGGAATAGAGACAGCTCCATAGACATGGCAGAGGTCCCAGGAAGACAGAGCTTGACAGTCTACCGCTGACCTTGTGGAGAGAACAGAACAGCTGAGCCCAGAGAGAAATGAGCCCTGAGAGAGAAACGAGACTTATCCCAGCCTGCAGCTGATATTGGAAGAGGCTGGGAACACCGAGTCTTAAGAGGAAGAGGGAGGCTGAACCCTTGGCAGAAGTCTGCAGCCATTTTGCTTGAACACACGGCAACAGACTTTGATGAGCTTACTCTTTATGGCCTGGTAACTGTAAGCTTCTACCTCAAATAAATACCCTTTATAAAAGTCAACAGATTTCTGGTACTTTGCGTCAGCACCCCTTTGGCTGACTAATACAGCATCTGTTTCTTTTTCCCTTCTTATTGGCACCAAGAGTTTTGTTGGGCATCTACCCTGTTCCACCCACCCAGCTCCTGTTTGGCCTCAGAAGATTGGGACAGCAGGGTTCTTGTTTCCAGACATGAAACAAGACACCATGTCTGGTGCAGTGGTAGCCATTTTGCTACCATGGTGCTGAGCCCACAGAAGTAGGAGTGGAGAGATCAAAAGAAACCTCATCCTCAACCACCTGGAGGTTTACTCAACCCTGAACCTCTAGACTGTCCCTTTGTAAGAGCAAAAAATCCCCTTTATTTTTAAGTTTGCTTGATGTGGACTTTCTCTCTCTTGCAACAGAAAGCATTCTAAGCTGTGGTTCTCAATGTGGCCTCTGACCAGCAGCATCACCTGAGAACTTGCTAGAAATGTCACCTCTCAGGTCCCTCCCAGACCTGAGTGTGATACTCTGGGGGTGGGGTCGGCAATCTAGTTTTTTGTCTTTGTTTGTTTTGTTTTCTATTTAATTTTTTATTAGAGCACTTGTAGGTTTACAGAAAAACCATGCAGAAAGTACAGAGTTCCCATATACCCATCCTCATGCACACAGTTTTCCCTATTATTTGTTTAACATTTTGAGGAACAGCCAAACTGTTTTCCAAACTAATGCGTGATTTTATGTTTCCACCAGCAATACAGGAGGGTTCCATTTCCCCCACAACCTCACTACCACTTGTTTTGCCCATTTTTAAAATTATACCCATCCTGGTGGATATGAAGTGTTTTAACCTCGTGGTTTTGATTTGAATCTCTTTAATGACTAATGATGTTGAGCATCTTTCCTGTCTTTCTTATTTTTTTGTTTATGAGTTCAATGAACTCATGAGCTTCAATCTCATTTTAACAAGCTCCCTGTGGATCCTGATGCCTGGTACAGTCTAAGAACCAGAAATCACAGGATTAACTGGTGTCTCAGAGCCTTCTAATGTGTGGTTGAGAACCATGCCTTGAGAACCCTGGGACAAGAGGACAGAGGTTCACCAAGTCTCCTGAGAGCCTTCCCACCGAAGGTGGCTGCCCCCTCTCAGATCCAAAGACATTCTCCCTACCAACTCGTCTCACCTAAACTCGCCCACTTTCCTGGTGCCTAGCTGCTGGTGTTTCACAAGTCTGAGCTTTTCAGGGGAAGTTGGCTGTCTTAGTTGCCCAGCTCCCAAGGGCTGCCAAAGCCGGGTGGTTTAAGCAATGGAAATGCATTCCCTCCCAGTTCTGGAGGCCAGACATCCAAAGTCCATGTGTCGGTGGGGCCAGCTGCCTCTGAAAGCTCCAGGGAAGAGCTTTCGGCTTCTGGTGGCCCCAGATGTTTCTTGCATGTGGCAGCATCACTCTGCTCTCCATGTCTGTCTTCACATGGCCATCTGTCCTGTTTCTGTGGGTCTGTCCATTTCTTAAAGGGACATTAGTGACTGGACCTAAGGCCCACCTAATCTAACATGACCTTGTCTGAACTTATATATTCATGACATCTGCAAGGGCCCCATTTCCAAAGAAGGTCACATTCACAGGTAGTGGGGATCAGGGTGTGAGCATAGCTTTTGGGGAGGCACAACTCAACCTATTATAGAGGCACCTCCCTGTACCCAAGTGTTGGGGATGGAATCATGTCCCCCACAAAAGCCATGTTCAAGTCCTCACCCCTGGTCCTGTGGGTGGGAACCCATTTGTAAACTGGACCTCAGAAGATGGTATTATTAGTTAAGGTGTAGGCTCACTTGTGACTAGGGTCTTGGTGACACTGGGGTAGTGTTGGATTCCTCTAGGTTCTTGGCCATGTTACATAAAAAAATTTAATAGCACACCAGTTTAGTTAGGCCAGTAAAAAGAATTTATTGGGAAAGGGGGGGAAAGAGCAGAGCTTACTGAGAAATGGGAGAGAAGGATGGAAATACACTCTGAGATCTGATGTGGGCTCCTCCAGGCAGAGAGAGCAATCTGGCTTGCGCAGTCACCTTTATCAAACTATTGATTAGCCCTCCCACTGCTAATGCTAAGGGGAGGGGCCTTGCTGTTGTTGGCTACCCCACCAGTGGTGGGACCCAATGGTGAGGACTGTTTGGAATATCCAGGGCCACTTTTTCCTTCTCCCAGCCCTCAGACCCTCCAGTGGCCACTGCCTCCACATCAATGATATAAGTTCTTCATTGCCAGAATCACAATAAGTCTATAGTAGAATACCAATAAGTCTACTTTAGTCCATAGCTCATTCCCCAATCCTGAGGATTCTGGGAAGTTGACGCTTACTCCACCTCTAATTGAGAGAAGGCTTCAATCCCATGGGACAGATGGATGGGACTCTCTTGCTTGCAGTTGTAGACTGTCTCAGTTCCTTGGAATGGTTGCTGTCCTTCATCATCTCCTTGTTAGTTGTCCTGGGTGAGTCCAATGAACTAGAGAGTAGGTGTTGCAACTCCATTGAGACTGCATTCTTCTTTTCCAGGGAACCTAAGTTTTTGCTTTTAAGGTCTTCAAGTAATTAGATGAGGTCCACTCAATTACCAAGGGCAATCTCCTTTACTTAAAATCAGCTGATGGTAGATATTAGCCACATCCACAAAATACCTTCACAGTAATAACAAGGTTACTGTTTGATTAAATAGCTGGGTCCTAGAGCCTAGCCAAGTTGAAACATAAAGCCAACCATCACACCATGGTATAATCTTTACCTTTCTCTCTACTCTGCTTTGGGAAGAGCTGAGAACAACAGGCTTGCAAAAGGCCAATGTGAATCATTTTGTTACTGGATTTTGTCTAGGTTCTTGGCTATGCTGTAGAAATGATTTCAAGAGCACGCCATGTTGATTAGGCCAGTAGTTTATTACGGTGGGGAGGGAAGAGAAATGGGAGAAAGTAACAGATCACAGGTCCCAGGTAGAGAGGAAGGGGCTGAAGAGTGATAAAGAAAACCAACTTACAGAGTACAGTTTCCCACTATAGATTATAAATGCCCAGGTTTTACTTGCGTGTTGATCCATATAGAGGGAGGGGGGTCACAGTGAGAGCAGGGCACAGAAGATGACAGAGTTCAGCCTTTGTGCTTGCTTTTTAAACCATTAATTATTCCACTTACCCCACCCATCAATCCCCCAGGAGGGCCCAATTATAAGGCCCCTGGGGCTTAGCTTCCAGGGGCCTTCTCTTAGCTTCCAGAGGAAATCTCGTTCTAGATGGCAGAATCTTGTGAGGGTTTCCAGCAGCTATCTTGGGGTATTGATATCCACATGGACTTCTTGCCAGGCCCCAGATCTGTCTATTGATTCCCTGTTTTACTAGCCTGCTTCAATTTCTCAATCAAAACCACACAGATACGAATATTCTCATTGTCCTGAATTTGTGATAATCAGGGTAAGCTAAACATTCGTTATATTAGAAACCATGCATGTGTCCCCAGACCTAGTTTTTTCCCCTAGGTCTGGTTTTGAGAATGCTGATGATAAACTAAGCCTGATTTATTATATAACCATCCTGTATGGGAAAAGACTGTAACTTTGGGTATTTTTGGTCAACCTTAAGAGATATAGCAGGGGGGCGGATGTGGCTCAGGTGGTTGGGCGTCCGTCTCCCATATGGGGAGACCTGGGTTCGACCCCCGGGACCTCCTGGTAAAAATAAAAGAAAAGAAAATATAGAAGGCATGTGGGCCACCAGGCCCTGTGCGCAGGTGAACCTCCAGGCTCTGCCCGCGGGTGAGCTGCCAGGCCCCGCAAGCCATGAAGCAAGATGATGACGTAACAGGAGAGTGACACAAGGGAGAGCACCAAAGAAACCAGGAACTAAGGTGGCACAGGCAGTAGTAAGATGCCTGTCTCCCACATCGGAGGTTCAGAACCAGTGAAGACAGGAGGAGAAGGATGAGAAGAGAGGGCAGGAAACAGACACAGAGAGTTGCCCAGTGAATGGACACAGAAACAGCAAAAAGGAAGATTCAGACTATAGTTACTAGTAATACTTTGACGATGCTCTTTCGTGATTTGTTAACAAATGTTTCATAACAATGAAGGATGTTTGTGGGGGGGGTGATGTGTGGGAGACCTGTATGATGTTATGCATGTTTGTTTTGTATGATCATGATGTTTACTGAACACTTATAGTTTATGTATGTTCATGTATGAGTGATATACTTCAATGAATTGTTTTTTAAATAAAAGACACATTCTGATTTGTCCACAATGGATTTTAATTTCTAATTAAATCCATGTAATCATTAATAGTTGTGCTCAAAATAAAAGACTTATAAAAGTGGGATTTGGTAATGAGAATTGGATTTTATAAGCATTTAATATTTGTAGTCAGTAGTAAGATTATTTTGAAGATACTTGGCAAGCTCAATTTCTAAATTCTTTCTTTTCTGATAGGCTATAATTAAAGTAGTTTCTTTCTTTTTAAACATGTAGATATGAAATAAGACTGAAATTTTATTAATATTAAGTTGTGTGACATATGGAGACAATATTGTGTTATACAAAGTAGGTTTTTTTCCTTTAAAGTTATTATTAGAGTAATAAATCATGGTGAAGTAAAAAAAGAAAAAAAAACACATGGAGAACATAAAACACTGCTTTCACAGTCTGGGGGCCAGCCTAAGAATTTGCATATCTAAGAAGCTCCTAAGTGGTGCTGAGACTGCTGATTTGGGGAACACACTTTGAGAATCACTGCCTTAAAGAAAGCAAGAGCCCAGCTGCTCAGCTTCTACACAATTTCTAATTAAACCCCCAAATCAATATTCTTTAGGAAACGAGAAAATATGTAGAATGCAATGACATAAATGTATAAGCAACTCACAGGATGAATTTCCAGATCTTTCCTGTTATCACTGATAAAAGCACCCAAAAGTGAGATTTCAGTGGGAAAGTTGGGGAAGTGGAGGGCACAAGCATGGGAACTCCATGTAAAAAGCATTTTGACGACCCCCATCATCTGCATCTATTGATCCTTTATGAAGCATTTGACCAGGGTCTGGTCATCTCCATGAGCCCCTTCTAAAATTGTCAACCTCTGGTCACTTGGGTTGCCCCCCACAGTTTCTTCTGCTAGGGCCATTAAAATCCTTCACCCAGCCTGCTTTTCTTCAAAATGAAGGCTCAGGGCCACTTTCTCCCAGCTCCCTCTCTTGAAAAGGCAGGCAATTTTGCTCCCTCTTTATACAATGCTTCTAAACGTACATGAGAAATTGTGTACTATTTAGAATCGACCAGGAAGTGTCCTGCTTTACTCTGTACAGAGGCTCATTCTCCAAAGCCTTTGTGATCTGCTTCAAAATAGCCCTTGCACCTCATGGAACCCTGTCAAGTGGCATCAATACTGCCTCTGAAAGGAATGTGGCCTCCCTAAGAAGTGACCTGGAAGGATGTGCCCTGCGCTTGAAGACAAAGGCTCTTAGCTGATAACAGAGGTATGTGCCTTGTGCTTGAAGACAAAGGCTTTTGGTTTCGCATTCTGCCATGGGCCTGTCCTGGGAAAGGTGGCAGGGATGGAAGCCTTCTTGTTCCCTTCGGGCCTGGAGAAGAGCTGGAGCAACAACACAGGGTGGGGTGAGGCCAGATACACCCCAGCACCTCCCTTCTCCCCCAGTTCTCCTCCTCTTTAGTGTCACAACTATGATAGGGACCACAAACACTTGCTTCTCTGGAGTAGACAAGACTCTGATTTAAATATTTGACATCTGCATTCAAAGCTGCAAACAGGGAACACAATGCTCTATCTGCCTTCCTACTTCACCTCCATCGCTGCCAATGCCATGCACAGAATCCCAAGTATGAAATCGTCTTCTAGGAAATTGCAAGCTGCAGTGGAATGTCTTCCAGCCACAAAGACTGGGTCATGAGAGCTACAGCCTAGCTCTGTCCCTGCACAGAGGGTGACCTGCTAACTTCTTCCCAGGCCCTCCTCTGGGCTTGGCCTCCTACGAGTTAATGCTAGGAAAAAGCAGTGCTCCTGCCCCAAGGCCCTGACTGGCTATCTGTCAGCCCCAATATTTCAAAGGGTGCACTGGCAAAGTTCTTCAGGGTTCATGCCTGGCTCTGACTGCTCGCTTCTGATAGCTGGAAAATGTGCTTATTAAAAATTTATTTTCCTTAAGAGGAGGAGATGCCGCTCGGTGGTTGAGTGTCTGCTTCGCATGTATGAGGTCCCGGGTTCAACCCCCAGTACTCCTAGGAAAAAAAATTTCCTTTCCTTAAACAGCTCTGAACAGTTCAAATACCTTCCCCAGATATCTAGTTGAACTGGTTTTCTATTAACCTAATCTTAGTAGTTTACTCTTTTTCCTTAGTTCTTAGGACAATAACCAGACCTTCTGAGTTCTACACCCAGGAATATCAGGACTAAGATAACCTCGCAGCAAAACCACAGAATGGCAACAGGAGCACCTTATAGCCCAGGAAATCGGCAACTTCCCTGAGATAAAAGACTGTGAACCAGGACATCAGACAGGAGTTTTGCATATAGGAGATAACACAGGATTAAGAAATTTGCCCACATCCCCCTCAAGAGACCCTGTAAAAAAAATTCCAGTCATCATCCATGTGAGGCAGGTTAGTACAGGGAAACTAAGGAGAAGATGAGCCACAACATGGACGGCAGACCACATGGCCAGCTATCAATGTGGCTGCAAGACCCTGCTGGGACCTTGAGTGAAACCTTGAGGTCCCATTTTCTCTTTCCCGGACCTCCCCTTGGCCCTGGATATTCCAAACAGCCCTCGTCATTGGCCCCCACCATAGGTGGGGGAACCAATAACAACAGTGTCCCATCTCCTTATCATTAGGAAGGGGGAAGAATAATTAACCATTTAAAAGGTAATCACATGAGGCAGAGCAAGTTCTTTCTGCCTAGAGGAGCCCGCACCAAATCTTGGTGTGTATTTCCATCTTTCCCATTCTCAGCAAGCTCTGTTCTTTCCCCCATTTCCCAAATAAATTCTTTTTACTGTCCTAACTAAACTGGCATTTTCATAAATTCATTCCTGCATCATAGCCAAGAACCTAGAGGAATCCAACCCTTCCCCCTCTTCACACACAGCAGTCATCCCTTGATCCTCTACCCCTATTTCCCCTATAAAAACCCTAACCCCTGTTCTCACTTAGAACTGGTTTGGGGAAGATTCTCCCAATTCCTTGCTTGTGCATTTGCAATAAATCACCTTATCACTGAGAGAAATGTTTCTCCTTTGTAGTGCTGAAACGGGCAGGCCTTTCTTTTAGAAATAGCCATGCTTACAGTAACAAGGGAAGCCCACTGCTCCCATGGCAGACAATGTGGATTTCCCAGCAAATGAAAAATGGGACCATGGGACAAACCACCCTGGAGGAAAAAAAGTTGGAGGGGCAATTCAGCAGAAATCTGCCCCCTCCCCTGAGTCTCCTACCATGGCCACCCTCCATGACACATGCTGAGGATTTCTTCCAAAGGGCATGTCATATTCTCTTGAGGAGAGAAAGCCATGGGATATCTTAAGGGATGATGACCTTGCTGTTCCCCTCGAACCCCCTGGTTCTTGGAAGAACAGAATTGTGCCCAGCCATCGAGTCTTTAGGTGCAGCCCAGGTCCCTTGTGCCTTCCTGTGCATCATATCCAGCCATTCACAGAGGAGCTAAGTAGATAGGAGGTGACAATAGCCATTTTTGAAATTAAATCTGGCAGAAACAAACCAATCCTGGCCTTTGGGGGCTCTTCTGGGGATGTAAGGGCAGTACCCAGGCATCTGTGAGAATTCTCCTGGGCCCCGGGAGCCAGCTGCCTGACTCCAGGGCCTGGCACACCCTGAGAAGTCAAAACAAGATGGCAGGACTGATGGAGGGACAGGGGGTGTCACATAAATGCAATCATGAGTTCCTGGGATCTGGACCAAAGTGTGCTTCCTTAGGAGATTTAACTTTAGCTCCACAGAGGCAAAGATATTCTTGCCCTTTTTATAAGAGAAACTACTTCCAAATCCTAAAATATGTGGCAGTCAAGGCTTGACACAACCTAGAGCCATGGATTCCTGGGACTGGAAAGACCTGGGGGAACATTCTAGCCAACTCCTTCATTTTACATGTGGCAGAACCGAAGCCCAGAGACGTGGTTTCCCACAGCATGAGGGAAAAGCCTAAGGACGACAGCTGGTTCTCTGACTGCCTGCCAGTGTCCCTTCTATCACTGATTCAAATAAATTCATTGTGTGAATCCACAAGGTGACTCCTTCATTGTAATTGTGTGTGTGTGAGTGTGTGTCTGTGAAATGTTTGTGTGCATGTGAGAGTGTGTGAGTGTGCATTGGGGTGGGTAAATGGCAAAGGACTTCACAGAAGCTCTAGACTTACATCCTCTCAAGACCTTCAGCTCTGCCCAGGAAGGTGGGAATCCCACCTTTCGAATGACAAGATGAACTTTAGAGAGGGTCACTGACTTGCAGAGGGTCATAGACCTGGGACAACAACCCCCAACTGACTGATTTAAAGCCCTTCATGTGTGGACCCCACCTGTCTGTAGGTAGCTCAGAAAAAATCCAACAGGTTGTCCCAAGTACCTATGTGAGAACATCCGATCTCCATGGTAATATTATTTTTGAAAAAAAAGAAAAAAGCTTTTCCCTCAAAATATCTAAAACCAAGTCACACTTTAGCCAAGTTAAGAAACTTGTCAAGGTCATAGGTGTGCTGCGGTTTTTGCCCTGAAACATTATGTTCTTTCTTTCACAGTTAAGTGAGACAATTTTGGCATCAAGGAAGCACTTGCTGTTCTCAACAGAGCAGTTTTCATGCAATGCCCTGCAGATGCTGAGCTCAGTTCCCTCTTCAGGCCTCTGCCTGTATGGTTTCTTCTGCCAGAATGCCTTCTCCAGACCCTCAACCCCAATCCAAATCCCCTCTACCCTCCAGAGATTGGCTGAGGTCCCATGTGCCCTCGGAAGATGTCTCCCCACCCCTATAGGGACCCCTAACACAATCTGGCCAGTGTGTCTTCTAATTGTTTGGGGAGTGTGCATCTTTTCCTTCTGACTAGCTCCATCAAAGAATCCCTGTTGCTTGCAATCTAAGGCCCTCCTCCATCTGCACTAAACTTCTCTTCTAGTCTTGTCCCCAGGTCTCCTCTACTTAACTGCCCTGTTCTTGCGCTGTAATATTCATGTACTTACCACTCTACTGGCCCATGTTCAGAAGGGAATTGTTTCCTTTCCACCTTGAGACCTAAACTCTATTCTTCTTGCATTCCCAGTAATACCCAAAATGGGTGCCTATGGTTCATTGATAGGAGGCCCATTTTCTCAGAGCAGGGACCCTGACTTCTCTGCTGTCCACAATAGTATAGATCCCCAGACAGTGCACATTTGAGGAGAGAAGAGGAATGAGGAACTAACTTTATTAAACACTGAAGCAGTCACCACTGGTCCCCATCACAGAGTTTTCATTACCAGTGCATCCACCCCCAACTGCTGAGGCTGTCAGTGCCAATCACTCATAACTGCATTCTTCCTCAGAGAATTGCCCCCAACCCCAGGAATGTTACCCCTCCCTCCCTGGGGGCAGCCTATAGGCAATATCTGATTGATACACCAGTACAAAATATTGACCCTCTCACTACAAGATGGGACATCTCTCTGGTGCCATTCAGACTCCAGAGTTCCCTGTGGGATCAGGCTGAGGTTAAACATCTTTGCTTGCCTTCTTTCCCTGCTCTGCCTGCTTCCCTTACCTTCTCATAGGTTTTTCTTCAGAGCAAGCAAGATAAGCAATAAATCACCTACACAGCAAATCATTTGCTCAGCTTCCATGTAACCTGATCTAAGCCAAATATCTACTAGCCAGGTCTTCTACTGGCACCTTTATTTACTTTAGTTAATGTAGACTTCTTAACAATCTTATTTTTCAGAAGAATCAGGGTTCAGAATCCTTGCCACCAGCAGTGGAGCAGTTTCAACCTAAAATTCCCTGTTGAACCAAATTATCAATCAAGCATGAGAAAAAATAAAGATATTTTAAAAGACGAATTCTCAGAAAATGTTTCTCCCATATCTCCTTTCTGAAAAAAAATATTGCTTGAAGATACATTTCAGAAAAACAAATGGTTCAATGAATAGTGATTCAAATGATCCAAAAATAATTGAACTAACCAAGGAGAACAATGAAATGAAAGCCCAGGATGACAGCTGTGCAGCAGGCATAAAAAGGCAGTCAATTCAAATTAAGCCATTCAATAAAAAGTACGATTAAAAAGCTGAATGATCTTAGAAATTTAAGTCATATGCTTTCAACAAAGAAAATAAAAGACTGGGCTTGGGTTTTAATGTCCTCACTGAGTCAGAAGAATAGACCTCAGGCTCTACAAGGCAGGAAGTTGGAACAGAGACCCCTGTTTAAAGCCAGGATATTTTAAGGAACATAACTTCAATAAAATGGGAACTAAGAAGAAAAAAATCTATCATCAGGCCCAGGAAGATGTCAACAAAGCTTTTCTCTCCTTTGTCTATGGAAGTAGGACTTGGGAGATATCAAAATCCCAGCCCTGTATCTTACAGGGGGTTAGTGTTTAAATTTATATCCCCTACATGGTACAGGAATCCTTCAGTAAATAAATAAACTTAATAATTGGTCTAGGGTCAGAAATACCTGGGAGAAGTAAACAGAAAACCCAAAATACTTAGTGGGGAGCATTCCCATAAGCCAGTTTGCACTTGAGTCCTGTGGGCATGGGGATGGAGTGGATGGAGCTCCTCTGAAGATGAAATCACAACTAAAAGTTTTTAAAATGCACAAGGAAACAACCCACCATGAGTATCTGATACTCAAATACAAGAACTTGAGATACAAAAAAAAAAAAAAATCTGAAATTAACTGTAAAATAACTATGCATAAAATGATTAAAGATTTTTTAAAGGAACATAAATCATAAGAAGGAAAAGGCAATTTGGGTTCTATTAAACATCTAGAAATTGAATTTATATCACTAATATTTAAAATTCAGTGAATGATTAAAGCAGCATATTAGACACAACTGAAGAGAGATCTGGGAAACTAGAAGATAGGACTAAGGAAATTAGCCAGAATGCAGTACAGAGAGATAATGAGAGAGAAATATAAAAGAGAAGTTGAATCATAGAAGATTTTTTTTTAAATCATCTAATTTATATCTGATAGGAATTGCAGAAAATACAATGGAGGTCATATGTGAAAAGAAAATGATGGCTGAGGGTCTTTCAGAAGTGATGAAAGCCACAAATTCTCAGACTGAAATAACACAGCAAGTTCTGACTGGGTTAGAAACTAAAAAAAAAAAAAAATACTTCTAAATAGTTCATGGGTCAAAGAAAAAAATAGAATGAAAATTAGAATATGGCCAAGTAATAAATGAAAAAGTTTTAACCTAACTAGTAATGAGGGAAATGAAAATTAAAACAGCAATAAAAGACTATATCTCATCATTCAGATTAACACACACACACACACAAATGTAATTCCAGTAATGCATATGTAGGGAAGAATGTGAGAAAATGAGGACATAAGTGCATTGGTATTAGAAGTATATTAGAAGTATTCAATATATACTTCTGGAGAACAATTGAGCAACAAACATATAGCAAAGCTGAAGATGCATATAATCTATGATGTGGTAATTCCTTCCTTAGATATCTCCCCTAAATATGTTCTCACACATGTGCACAAGAAGACATGCTAAGATGCTCAGCAGCATTGCTTGAAATAGAAACAAATGGAAACAACATCCATCAGTAAGTGAAAGGATGAATAAAGCCTGCATAACCTTTAACCAGTGTTATAGTTTCCTGACTGCTAACACAAATACCATACAATAGGTTAGCTTAATAACAAGAATTTATTGGCTCACGATTTCAGAGGCTAGAAGGTTTGCTTCCTCACAGGGTCTGTACTTTCAGCTGGCCAGCAATCTTTGGAGTTCCTTGGCTTTTCCATCACGTGGCAATGCACAAGGTGTCGTCTTCTCCCTTCTCTTCTGGGTTCTGTTGACTTCCAACTTCTGGTTTCTCCCTGTGGTTTTTCTCTGTTTGACTTTCACTCTGTTTATGAAGCTCTCCAATAATTCAGATGAAAGCCCAGACTGATTCAGTGCCTTGAAGTCACGTCTTCAAGAGATCTTATTTACAACGGGTCCACACCCACCAGAATATGGACCAAGACCAAGAACCTGTCCAAACTGTGGTACAAAGTTCAATCCACCACAACTAACAAGATGGTTAGGAATTTAGCCTAAGTAAATAACTGGGAAAGGATACAAAGAGGTATGTACTAGGATGTTCACTGCAGCATTGCTTATAATAGGGGAAAAAAAGGATAGGATAGCTGAAATTCCCAACAGTAGGTAAGTAGATATATTTGGCATAACTCAAAAATGGAATCTTATATAGCAAATAAAATTATGATGTGGAGTTATTAGCACTAATAATAAAAAATCAAAAATGTATAAAATGGCATATACAGCAATTGTATTTTTAATTAAATTACATATTTATATAAGAAATTTTTCAAAAATCTATTATAATGCTAACAGGTGCTATCTCTCTATATTAGGATTTCATGCAATTTTCCTTGTACTTATGCATATGTTGTGATTTTTTTTTTTTCTACAATGGCGAGTTACTAAACTAAGAGGAGGAAGGCAGTGTCGTTTTTAAAGTGTGGGCTCAGCAGTCAGATTCCCTAGGCTTGGGAGCCTCACTCCACCACTGCTGGCAGGGATGGAGTTAATGCTCTCTGGGCTTCAGTTTCCTTGTCTGTGTCTACAGCATGAGGCTAGGATGAGGATTATATGAGATGATTCACTTCAAACCCATAGCACAGTGTCTAGTATACAAAAGTGCTCAATAATTGTTGCCTATTTTTGTAATTAGTACTCAAAACTGGGGAGGAAAGAGTCTTTCCTTTTTGTATTAAGCACATGATTGCTAGAACAGCACCTCGGTCACACCCGGCATCCAATAAATGCACTAAAGAGGAAAGAATGAATCAATGACTGACCAAGCCCAAAGGCTGGGTGGCTCACTCCCATTGGTGTTCATGAGACAAGACCAGGCATTGCCAACCCCACACCGGACCCCACACACGAGCTTCCCCAGGGCTGGGGTCTAGGCCCCTGATGACACCTCAGCCCTAATTCCCAGGATCAGTCACAAGAGGCACCAACCTGCCTCCAGTCTGCCCTAACCCAGAGTCCCTGTGCTATTAATAGGCTCCCACCAACACCTGCTCTACCTCTTTCTCATCAATCTCCCCCACTCACTACCCAGGGAACTTCAGTGTCCCACATCAGACCTATAGGTTTCTGCCTCAGTCCCTGTTGTGAATTAACACCATTATTTATTGATCACTTGCTCCATGCCAGTCCAAGACTGGATTTTTCACACATATGATTGCAATCTAATTCTCACAGCAATCCTGCATATTGAACAAGATATTTAAATGTGAAAATTATGTGTTCCACATCAGCCCCAAACCCAGTTTCCTAAAATGTATCTAAAACAGTAATATAATTAAAATGACATGTTAGAATGGAAAATGCTGAAGATATTGCTTCCTCAGCACTAAAAAAATAATATGATTATTAACAATTGCTTTGTTTATAATCATATTTTGTAATGAGACCTCCCCATGCCAGCAAAATCCAAGATGCACATCCATTTTGCTGAGCGACAGAAATCTTCAAAAGTCTACAAGACATGCTGATTGTCTACCAGTCATATCTGGAATGCAACTCAAGATTTTTCTCACGTTGTTTTGTTTTAACTGAGGTTTAATTTATATGCAGTAAAGAGCACAAATCTTAAGAATTTCTATAAAATATTACCCATGTAACCACTGCCCACAGCAAGATATAGAAAATTCCTAGCTTCCCAGTAAGCTTCCTCGTGCCTTTCCCAGTCAATACTCCCACCCCCCAGAAGGAATCTCCATCCTGACATCTGTTAATACAAATCAGTTTGCCTGTATGGACCCTCACCACGCAAGTGGAGGAGGTAGAGGAGCCAGCGGTACCAATACTTCACCAAGCCACCTCTTTGTCTCTTCCCTGTTGGGCTGGCCCACAACCTTTGAAGATTAGGGCTTGCAGCCAAGAGAAGCTGCCAGATGGCTGCAGAAAAGGACCGTTGAGGTTGCCACACTCCCTCACCATATTACCGCAGAAGCTTCTGCCTCCCCGTTCCATCTGCTCCAACAGGAGCCGAAAGGAAAGCCTACAGATTCTTAAGGATGGACTTGCAGATTTTCTTTATTTTTAAACAGTTTCTTGCTTTCTATCTCCTGTGGCCACCCCTGTCAATGCAAGAGAGATATGTGGGAGGAGGGCAGCTATAATAAACCCTTAATTAGTTGTTAAATCAGCCCCAGATATGTGACAGGATTTATTTGGCCAGGAAACAGGATTCTAGATCTCTACACTAGAGGTTTATTATTTTTAACATGAAGTTAAAAGAGGAAAAAAGGTAAAGCTGACAAAAAACTCAAGCTCACTTTCTTTCTTCCACCTCAATTTTATAGCAGTAAAGGCTTGGTAAACTCAGGGAGAGCTACCTGAAAGGGAAATTTTAGACCATAAAGTACCTGCTAATTACTTTTATAGGGTATTTCTACTTCCTTGCATGCTGTGAAGTCAACAGAGCAAAGTCCCGTCCTACAGTGTAGGATGGACTTGAAATCAGGAAATAAGGTCTAGCCTCGGATCCTCGCCAGCTGGCTGTGTGACCTGTGTAATGTCCCTTCCCTTCTCTGAGTCTGGGTTTCCTCATCTATACTATGAGGGGAGTAGGTTTGTTCCCTTCATTCTATTAACATTCATTGAGATCCATCTGTGTCTGACCAGCAGAGGACCCAGAGAAAACTGACCAAGTGCCCTGCCCTCAAGGAGTTCCCAGGAGATGGGGGAGACTAGCAGTGACCCACAGAATGGCCAGCACTATGCAGAGCCCATGGCAGGGGCTTTGTGGGGAGTCCATGGAAGGGGGACATCCCCAGTTGGGAGATCAGGGAAGGATCCCAAGGATTGCAGGGAGTCAGTACCAGAATGCTACCGACTCCAGAAGAAAGCATGGCCTTGCCAACACCTTGATTTAGATTTCTGGCCTCTGCACCCAGGAGCCAACAAATTCCCATTGTTTAAGCCAACCCACTGCGCAGTATTTTTCATAGCAGTCCAGGCAAACTAAGGCGAGCATTTACAGAAGTGAGACCACAAGTCCTCTCTGGGGGGGGGGCTCTCTGGGCAGTCATCACTTCGTCTATCTCAGCAGAGGACAAGATCTTGGAAAACAGGAACATTCATAGAAAGACAAATTACAAAGAGCCCAAGTAAGAATGCAAGCAAGTGAGGGAGCCTGCAGCTCTGTGAAACTAGAGGTATAGTCCTCTACTGAGAGCAAAGTGGTGCTTACAGTGAAGGAAGGGAAGAAGGTTTGACCCCCCCCCCCAAAAAAAAAGCCTGCTGGGCAGGACAGAGGACTGGGCTGAGAGGTCAGAATGTGGGCTCCAGGTTTTGCACGGTGGGCTTCTGATCCCAACACTAACCAGGTGTGAAGCGGACAAGCAATTTTGTTACTCTGACAAGTAAGGAAACCATGCCTGGGCCACCACCTCCCCATCCAGCCCAGATCTGAAGGACGATTCCATGGTGCTACTCAGCAGCCCTCACCCATCCTCTGAGCCCAGCAAGGGTGGGTGAGAGGCCGGTAGGAAAGTGCACACAAGGGGATATGCAGGTTAATCCAGCTCCTAACCTCACTAAATCTGTTTCCTTATCCATAAAGTATGGGAAATAAAACCTACCTTGCAGGGTCATGTGAGATTTTAATGAAGAAAAGATACAAAGCCCCTGGCTCATACCTGGAAGTAGTAACCACCATTGTTTTCAGTGTTGTTGTAGTCATAGAAAGAGATGACGCTCTGTCTTAGTTTGCTAGGACTGCTATGACAAATACCACACACTGGGTTGACCTAAACAGGAAGAATTTATTGGTCCATGGCTTTGGAGGCTAGAGTACAAAAATCAAAGTCTTGGCAAGGCCATGCTTTCTCCCCAAAATCTGTAGCATTTTGATACTGGCTTGCCAAAATCCTAAGGTTTCCTTGGCTAGGATCTCTGCCTCCTGTCCCATGGCAATCTCTCTCTCCTTGTGTCTGCTCTTCTGGTTCCCACTGACTTCCAACTTATGGCTCTTCTCCCTGTGGCTTTCTCTCTATAAAGCCTCCAGTAAAATGGATTAAGGCACTTCCTGATTCAGCTGGGCCACACCTAAATAGGACCTTAGAATACCCTATTCACAAGTGAGCCCACACCCTGACTCTCCTTAACATATTCAAAGATACCAGTTACAAATGAGTTCACATTCACAAGAACGTGGATTAAGATTAAGAACATCTCCATTCTTGGGGTACATAATTCAGTCTACCACATTCTAGAATCTGAAAATTTGACGTTTGTGTAGACAAGGCTGTAGCCTGCTGTATTAGTCAGCTAAAGGGGTGCTGATGCAAAGTACCAGAAATCTGTTGGCTTTTATAAAGGGTACTTATTTGGGGTAAAAGTTTACAGTTACAAGGCCCTAAAGAGTCCAACTCAAGGCTGCTTTCTCACCAAAATCAGTTGCCACGTGTTGGAGCAAGATGGCAGGTGATCTCTGCCTGGCCTCTCGGGCCTTCTCAGCTACTGAGCTGCTCTGTTCTCTTTGCCTGCAAACTATCAGGCAAATGGCTCATCTCTCTTCCCAGGGCTTTAGCTATTTGAGCCTTCTCCTTTCTGTCACATGGCAGGACCGAAATGACCAAATTCTCTCCTTTCGCTGTGTCTTCTTGAGTGAGTGCCCATTTATCTCAGCCCACCAAGGGGGCGAGAACTCAACCTGAGTTATACCCTACTGATGTGGTTGAATTAACTCCCTAATCTTAACATAATTTAATCAAAGACATCTCAGCTGAATCTAATACAAAGGGTATCACACCCAGAGGAACAGACCAGTATACAAACATAATCTTTCTCTTTTTGGGGGGATTCACAAAAATAATCTCAAACTGCTATACCTGCCAAAATTTTGGCTTTCTCTTTATTTTTCTCCTCTCTCTTCCCATCTTCTTTTCCTTTTCCCTCCTTCTCCTCCCCTCTCCTAGGTCTTCTCTTCTTAATGAATCCATGCCCTCCTTTTCCTCCTTCTTTCCTGTTCCTCCTCTCTCTACCCATCCCTCCACAGGGCTTGGATCTTAAGAACGTGATAATGAGTCAGGAAAGCAACACTTAATTCTGCCATCCTTTCCCTTCAACACCCTCTCTTCCCAAGCTGTCACCATCTCCCCCACCCCTGGCCTCATACTCTTCCTGAAGGGCTGTGCTTTCTACCAGCTGCCAGCAAGTCCAGATGAATGAGTTACATTTCTGTAGGGATTCTGAAACTGAAAAGCCTGTGAGACCCAGAGAAATGGAGCAGCCATTGAGGTATCTCTGGCACAGAGAACCTTTCCAATCAAGCCTTTCTGCTGTGGGACCACACCTGAGTGTATGAGTACACAAGTGTGCATGGGTACACATAACCAGACTTGCAGCTGGTTGGATCCTCTGCGAGGCTGAGAGATTTGAATGGGTTTTCAAGATTTTGGCAAAGCTTATGTGAGCCCTCAATTCCAGTGGTCCTCAAAATGTATTTCCATATACATTACAACAGCAACTTGTTGTAAATGAAAATTCTCAGACTCCACCCCAGACTTTATGAATCAGAAACTCTGGGCTGGGACACAGAGATCTGGGTTTGTTTCACAAGCCTTCCAGGTGAGTCGATACACACTTACCATGAGAACCTCTGCCCTACACTAAGAGTCTTTGTGGAGAGGTAGGCTTCATGGTAAGCTGCAGAAAAGATCATGGTCTTTAACACCAGTTGGTCCTGGCTCTGGCATGCAGCCTCTCAGCCTCATTCCACCCATTGCACCAACTAGTGTAACCTCCCAGTGTCTCTCATCTGGACCATTTCCATGCTTTCATCCTTGGTTCCTCATCTTTAATTGGTTTCTCCTCAAATCCAGCTTCCTGAACTGCTGGGTTATTCTTCTTGGGCATTGCTCTGATCATTCACTCTGTTGCTCAAATGCCATCAGGAGCTCCCACTGCCCATAAAGCCAAGTCTAAACTCCTTGACAAATCTATCAGATGATCTCTCAGCCAAGAGACAGTGTGTGGCATCTACATTTATCTCGTTATTCTCCAACCCCAACTCCATGCTCAGCAGGGACGACAGAGTGTCTTTGTTTGAATACACACTGTTATTTCACAAGGTCCCACCAACTGGACTAGCCTTCCTACCAATCCCATCACCCCCATTTCAAATGCCACCTCTTCCATGAAACCTCTTATTATCCTCCCCAGCTTAACCTTTATTTCTGCTTCTCAGACTAAGATGGTTAAGTTCATGTGTCAACATGGTGAGCTTAGGGTGTCCAGTTTTTTGGTCAAGCAATTGTTACTGTGAGGGTATTTCATAGGTAGATTTAAAACATTAGTCAAGATTGCACCTGTGGCTGATTTCATCTAAAATCAACAAAGGAGATTCACTTCAGCAATGAGGGGAATCTCCTCATCCAATCAATTAAAAGCCAGAACTGAGGATTTCAGAAGTCATAAAAAAGAATTTCTATCTCTACTTCAGCCATTCAGCTTCTCCTGGGGAATTCAATTTCATCTTCATTAAGTTTCCAACTTGCAACCTGCCCTACAGAATCCAGACATGTCAATCCCCATGGTAGTGTGAGCCAATTCCTTTAATAAGTGTCTTAATGTTTCCATATATACATACATATCTATCCTGTGAGTCTGTTTCTCTGAAGAACCCTAAATAATACATATTCCTTCTCTGTGTAAATCATAAAAATCTCCATAGGAAGGCTAATTGAGCTTCAACTCTTAGACCCCTAAGCTCATGTCCCTTTATCATGCCTGGACAAGAGCAAATCTACAGAGACAGGAAGAATCTAAATCAAGGGACAGTAAATATGACTCAGCACCCCACATTAAGGAGTGGACCCAAGCCTATTGAGGATAAGTGATTTGGAGGGAAAATATTATCCCCCCAAAACCATAGATGATTTTATAAAAAATATTTTAGCAGTTAGTAAGCTACCCCATTATTAGAAAAATGTATGATCAGTTAATGGCCTCTACTGCCCTTGCAAATTTGCCAGTTACAAGGCCAGGACCTCCTCCTGAGTGGTGGCTGATTTAAAGTCTCCCAAGCATTTAAGCAAGTACTTCCTACCCTCCCTACCCCCATAACAGCACCAATTAGTATTATAATCTTTAGAATTTGGCTAAAGAAAGACAAAGTGTAGAGACAAAGGGCCAGTAGAGATTGGAATCTCTCACTCAAGACCCATTTGCTAGTCATAGTAGCAATGAATATGTACAGCACTTACTATGTGCCAGTCACTGTCCCTAGTTCTCAGCCCATATTAACCCATTTAATCTTTACATCGACTCTATGATTATTAGCATTAACTTGTACTGACTGATATACTAGTAATTATTTTCACTTTTCAATAAACCCATGTTGACTTTAATGGCCTGATTGGTCTCTGTATTAGTTTCCTCCTTGCTCAAGCAAATACCATACAATGGGTTGGCTTAAATAATGGGAATATATTAGCTCATGATTTCAAAGCTAGAAGTCCAAATCAAGGCCTCTTCAAGACGAGGCTTTCTTTCCTATGACTATGGCATTCTGCAGCTAGCTAATGAAGATCCTTGGTCCTTAGCTCCACTGTCACATGGCAATGCACATGGCAGCCTCTCTTGGTCTCTCCATTCTCTTCTAGGTTCCATTGCCTTTCAGCTTCTTGCCTCCTATGGCTTTCTCTCTCTCTGTGTCTGAATTTCATTGTATTTGTAAAGGACTCCAGTAATAGGATTAAGACCCATCTTGATTGGACTGGGCTACACCTTAACTGAAGTAACCCCATCAAAAGGTCCTACTTACAATGACTTCACACCCACAGGAATAGATTAGGTTAAGAACATGTTTTTCTGGGGTACAGACCTCCAAATTACCACAGGCTCCAATGAACCCAGTATTGATCTTCTGGTTTGTTCACAACTAGATTGCTACTGTGGGGTTGAGCCATCATTCATGCTTTCATTCACTCATATCTTGAGTTTAAATATATTAAGTGCCCACTATGAGACTCATTTTGAATGTACAAAATGAAAAATTCACAATATGTTTTCCCAAAACCCTTTAATGTTTTCTTTGTGGTCATATAGTTTAACTATGTTTCTAAAGCCCCTGAGAGTTAGGCTGGTGCCTAATGACTGAGTTAAGATTTTGAGAATGTGGGCAGAACCACCTCCAGGCCTTGCCCATAACAATCTTTGCTCCCCACTCTCCCACATTGGTGGCCACATTTTGAAGCTGGTCCTTGAACAACCACATGGAACAGATCATCCACCACCCAACGTATTTGACTTGAACAATTCATGCTGTTTTTTATGTTAAGCCACTGAGATTTGAGGCATGTTTGTTATAGCATCTACCACTCCTTCCTGATTAATACAATATGTCTCTGAGATTTTAGTCAACCAATGTTTAATATTTAGGTCAGCTTCCCCACTCCACTACAAGCTGTGCGTCTTGCAACACTTTATTTAACTTATCTCAACTGTGATTTACACATTTGCAAACAGGAGTTAATAATAGTTAAAACACAAGAATTGGAAAGATTTAAATGTAAAATGTCCCCACGCCCCCATCCCCCACTATCCCTGTTTGCTATGTTCCCTGCAGCTCTTCAAGCTCAACATTTTCACAAAAATAAATGATACTGGATGGAGAAAGAAGAAAATTGTATTTTCCTTGTTCCCTTGGGTTGGATGAGTCCAGAATTTTCACAGTTTGCCTCAGTTTGGCTTCACAACTCTCTGTTCGCCAAGGGATGCTTTATTTACCTGCACGTAGAATTAAATAGGTGTGAATTCCAAAGTAACAGCTCTATAGGGCTGACATTAGCATTTCAAAAAAAAAGTCCTCAAATGGCTGATGGGAAGTGTTTTCACACACTGCCTAATCTCTTTTCACTCTGTAGCAGGCTGGATGCTTTTTATCACCTGTGGAAGGAATTGAAATAGCTGTGAACATCAAAGCCAAGAGACTTACATCATATTTTAGCATTTCAAAGAGAAATCAAAGAAGCCTTGAGAAAGCACTTTCATTTTTCTTAAAGTTATACTTAAGCATTTTCAGCATTCTAGGAAATAAGTTTTTATTTAAATCCAAAAGAATTGAACTGAGATATATTGAAAAAACACAGTTTCACTATTGGAAAGGACATCAGAGTCCAGCAGGGTCACTTTTGCCCCATGCCAAGAAGGTGGTCTCTCAGCCTCTGCAACATCTCCTGAATGATGAGGATCTCATTCCTCCAGGAGCAGCTGCCCCACTGTTGGGTTTTCCTTCTCTTGAGCAAACATCTACTTCCCCAAATATCTGTCCATCCATCCTGATTACCTCCTTTACAGTAAAACAGACTGTGCTAGGCTCCCTTCCATAGGACAACCCTTTAGATACCTCAAAATCCCTTCACTGTCATTTCTCCTTACCCAGCATACCCACTTCTTTCCTCTGCCCCTCACATGACTTGATTTGGGGTCCATCCCAGATATCCTGATCACCCTCCTCCTGATGGATTTTTGTATGGCACAACTCCTCATGTTAGGAGACATCCGTAATAGCCTGCAAGATACAGTTCCCACCTCCCCCAGAGGTCTGGTCCCTAAAGTTTTTCACATGACCTCCATCAGGTCTTCTAGAACATGAAGTTGTGCCTCTGGTTTCCAGTATCCAAATGGCAGATCTTTTACTCATTACTATGGAATTTTACTCATTCCAGATCATTTGAAATCTTGATTTCATCACTTGTCACATTAACTACGTCACCCAGATTTGGGTCACTCCTGCAACAGATCTATGAACATTACATGGTGAGACTCCAGGCATTCTGCACAGATTCTGTCCACATTTATATGAATTTATTATTCCACAGTCTATCACCATAACTTTACCACGCTGGAAAACTGTTGCAAATAAATTTATTCATTCCAGGACCATCCTGAAAGACCCATCAACTCTTCAAAAGAAAGCTTCAAATGGCAATTTACACCCTTATACCCTTTGAGCACTTTGCCCCCCAAATCTTCTCCTTACACTGTGCAATGATTCTAAACTATTATATTATGATCCTTACCCAATCCTCACCAAGCCCCAACTGAAAGACCTGCCTTAAATCAGACTTCAAAATCTCAATGAATGTTCCACCTTTGTCCTTTTCCTCTGAGACTTCACCATCGACATAGCCCTTGTCCTTATCAAAATAAGCAATAAGATCATTTCTATTACAAACAGATTATTTTGGTGACATTTGGGGGAGCCATTATTCAACATGGAATGGAGAAAATAGTACCCATCTCACAGACATTGGGAAGATTAAAAGAAAGAAAAAAAGAGAATGTAAAGTGCCCAATTTGTAATATAGGCTCAATAAACATGGCCACACAATAGATGCCTATATATATAATCCATTGGCTAGAACTGATTAATAATAATTCTTTAAAACTTTCCCTTCCCTGGGCATCAGATATTAGAAGCAAAAGGAAGGATGTTGGAAGGTGGATGTGTGGGGGGGGAGAAGAAAACGAGAAAGACTGAGCTTTCACACTATTCAGCCATATGTCAATGTGTAAATGCACTAATACCACCTGAGGGCTTGTGAAGACCAGCTGCCCACCAAAGAGCCATGCTCACCCTTCTGTAGGGTAGACATCAAGAGAAGGTTGAGAAGCAATCGCCTAGCCAGAGACTGCATAACCCAGACCCCCGTGGACCTAGGTGCTGCCACCACTTGGTACCACCAATGGAATGAGAGAAGAAGTCTTTCATTAAAAAGAGTTCTTTCTTCTTCATTTTTTTCTTTCTCCTCTGCCAGCTCAATACATGGCATCCTTCATCCCAGCCCTACCCAAGGAAGCAGTGTACTCTCAGAAGTACAAAATCTTGAGGACCACGATCCTGACATGGGGAGTCTTCCAGTTCTTCAGTCCAAGCCATCCGGGGACACCTGCAGTGGGGGCACAGCCCACCCTGGGCAGGGCCCCCATCTCTCAACAGACTGAGCCTCCAGCATGTTGGTCCATTGTCAACTCTGCAGAGGTTCCCCCCATTCCCTTAGCATACTCACTCCCCAAGCCTGATGCCTAGAAGGAAGAACCACTCTCCTGATGGACCCCACCTGCACCTCCACCTGGCCCCAGCTTCTGCTACATTCCCCTAGGAACCCTTAGGCTTAGGACAACTTTGAGCTGGCTTGATGCCACCTCCCCCAAAGGGCTGGTGTCTCACTGCCTCTGACCATCAGAGAATTTCATACTTCCTTGAGGGTCCTAATAGGGCAAGTTTCTTCCCCTGTACCTCAACTTCCCCATCTATAAATAGGACTATTGCATGAAAAGGCCTGCAATACTAACTTCAGTCACTTCTGACTATATATCCAGAGCTAGTGCCAACTCCACAGATTAAGGGCACAGCCCCCACAAACTGTCCTCCTTTCATATACCAACCACAAGTCTGGTAGTTCTCAGGTCCACCTACACTTTTAACCAACTGGCTACAAATTTGGGGGTGGCCACCACCACCCCCTCAGTTTCAATAATTCACTAGAACAACTCACAAAATTTAGGAAGGCATTATTCTCAGGATTATTTTTATTTTAGCAAAAAGGATACACATCTGAACCACCAAAAGAAGGGAACACATAGAGTGAGGTCTGGAAGGATCTTACATGCAAAGTTTCAATGCCCTTTACCCATTGGATCAGAATACGTCCCCCTCCCATCACATCAAGGTGTATCACCAACCAGGGAAGCTTACCCAAGCTTCTGAGTCCAGTTTTATATGGGCTTTCATTACAAAAGAATGACCGATGGAATCAATGCCCCCGTGGTTGGACCCAATCTCGGGTCCCCTCTTCTCCCTGGAGATTGGGCTCACAGGAGGTAGCTCAAAGCCAATCCTTTAATCACATGGTTGGTCTTTCTAGCAAGGCCTGCCCCACACCTGTCATCTCATTAGCATAAGCTCTCAGGTGTGGCCTGGGGCCCACCATGAATAACAAAGACATTTCTATCCTGGGAAATTCCAAAGTGTCACCAGCTAGCCCTGTACACATTATGTGACCTGCATGCAGGCTGATCCCACCACCTAGGTCTCTTCCTCACAGTAAATCACCCAGCACTGCCAATGCCAGGCTGACTGTACAGTTCCTAAGACAGCCATTTATTCTGAAACACAAGTCCTGACCCTCCCTAAAAGTGTGCAGATACTTTAAAAACTGAGGAGGTTGGCAATTTCTTGACTCACTGGTGTCAGCTTCATGGTTACAATCAGCCTGGAAGCAAACAGCTGGGTGCCAGGGCCAGGCACCGGCCCTGTCTAAAAGCTTTGCATCCTTATCTGTCGAGTGGGGATGGCAGCCCTACTCATTTAGAGTAAACAGCTAAGGAGGCCGTGGATGTGACCTTGCCTTGTAAAGGCAAAAGACTATAGAATGGATTCAGCAATTTAGCAAGAGGACCACATCTTTGTACTGTAGAGTGCTTTGTTGTTTAGGGGGCTGGAGTTTTTTTGGTTTGCTTGTTTGGTTTGTAGTGGCAAGTGGATATTTTTTAGGATGAATAATTAGGTGGCTAAAATTAGATGTTGCCTTGTTGCAGTGAAAGTGAGAAATGGCATCATGAGATTTCAGAGACTAGGTTCTTGAAAGCACTGAGGCTTCTTCTTTGCTCTCTCACTCGGATTGCTCTTTCTAGGGGAAGTTACCTTCTAGGGGAAGTTAGATACCATGACATATGGATATTTAAGCAGCCCATGCAGGGGCCCAAGAGGCAAGAAACTGAGGTTTCCTGCCACCCGCAAGGTGAGTGAGCCATATCGGAACAGATCTTCCAGCCCAGCTCAAGCCTACAGGCCGTTGCATCCACAACCCCTGCCAACATGGTGAGCCCATCGATTGAAACACCTTGGGCCAGAAGCACCTAGCCAAGCCTCTCCTGTAAGCCTGACCCACAGAAACTGAGATGAAAAGCATTTGTTGTTTTAAGCCTCTAAGTTTCGGGGCCGTTTGTTTTTCAGCCATAGATATCTCATGCAAGTATGTTAGTGGAAAGCTCTGGGTTCTGAGCTTCTAGGTTCTTGGCTTGGGTTGCATAAAAGAATTTAAGGACATGCCATGGGATAGGCAAGGGAGTAAAGAGTTTATTAAGAAACAAGAAAATGACAAGAGTACACAGTCGAAGCCACAGACCACAGGCATGCTGCAGAGTGAGACACGCAGGTGGGGCCCCAGGTCAGGGCTTTTTAAAGTCTTTCCTCCTCCCCCTTCATAATGTGAGGGTGGGACCCCAGCTATTTGCTGTTCTGATTGGTTGCTCCACCTGTCAGTTCTCAGGGGGCCAATGGTGAGGCCTTTTGAGGGTATCCAGGGCTTTCCCTTGACCCTGAATGGGATTCTCGTTCCAAATGGGATTCTCATAGCTAGGGTCTAGCAGGATCCCTCAGGAGGTTTCCAGGCAGGGTCTTATGGCCATGTGGTCTGCCGGCCATGTTGTCTGTCAGCCATGTTGTCTCCCGCATCTTCAGCTGTGACCCCAAGTCTTCCTTTTCCCCATACTAACCTGCCCAAATATATATTTCATTTTCACTTAAGGTAACTACTGATATGATTGGCATTAATTCTACCATCTTACCATTTGTTTTCTATTTGTCCCACCTGTTCTTTGGTACTTTGTTTCTATGATCCACCATTTTTGCCTTCTTTTGATTTAATCAAGTAGTTTTATGTATTTCATTTTATCTACTCTATTGGCTTTATAACCATTACTCTTCGTAATTTTCAGTCATTTCTCCAGGGCTTACAATAGGCATCCTTTACTTATCACAGCCTGCTTTGAATTAATATTATACCATTCATATAAAATGTAAGAACTTTATAACAGCATATGTAGTCAGACTCCTTTCTACCCTTTGTTTTTTGTTGGCATGCTTTATTTCTATATATATTATTAACCTCATCATATTTTTTTTTTGCCTTAAGCAGTCCATAGTCATTTGAGAAAAATTTTAAATACTCTTTTATATTAATCTACATATTTATAATTTCCAATATTCTTTCTTGTTAATTGGAGCTTCCATCTGGAGTCACTTACATTCAGTCCAAAGACATATTTTAGCATTTCTTGTACCATAATTCTGATGCTCACAAAGTATCTCAAATTTGGTTTGCCTTAAAAAGGTCTTTTTTTCCCCCCTTCATCTTTAGAGGATATCTTCACTGGTCTTTGTTTTATTTCAGCATTTTAAAGCTATTTTTTTCCTCCTGATTCCATTGTTCCTGATGAGAAGTCAACACTCACTCTTCTTTTCATTCCCTGAACATTATTAAACATTATTAAAACATCCTCCTGATGTTTTAAAAATGTTCCCTGTATCTTTGGTTTTCGGCCATTTGGCCATTATTTGTCTATGTATTTTTCCTGCTTGATGTTTGCTGAGCTCCTTGAAACTGTAGTTGATGTATTTCATCAATTTTAGGAAAATTTTATCCATCACCTCTTCAACTATTTCTTCTCTTCCCTCTACTTCTAAGACTCTAATTTCTTGAATGTTAGACTTTAACATTATCTGATCTGTTTTGTACACTCTGTTTGGGGTTGGCTGTTTTGTTTAGTTCTGTTTTGTCTTTTACTTTTTTTATAACTCTTCAGTTTGTATAATTTCTATTGATCCATCTTTGAAATCAATGATCCTTTCTTCAACCATGCCCAATCCACAATTAAAGTCAACCTAATGAATTCTTCATTTCAAGGAGGATATTTTTCAGTTCTTGAATTTCTGCTTTTAAAGATTCTTTTTTAAAAGTTTGTATTATTTTAACTAAATTTCCCATCTGTTCCCATACTCAAACTTTCCTATAAGTACTTTAAAATATTTATAATTGTTATTTTCTACCTTAATCTACTAATTCCAGCTTCTGGGTCACCTATAGGTCTTCTTCTATTAAATTTATTCTCATTATGAGTCACATTTTCCTTCTTCTTTGCATGCTTTATTATTTTTTATTGTATATAGAACATGATAAATGATACTTTGTAGAGATTCTGGGGTGTGTCATCCACTTCTAAGTAGTGTTGTATTTTGATATGTTAAGCAGTTAAATTCCTGGCAGGGAGATTCTATTTTAGTTTTATTCTAAGTACTGAGGTATTGCCCTTACTCCTAGGAAATACTCTTTACACCTCAGATGTAGTCTTTCTAGGAGTTATACTAAATGGCCAGAGTTTTTACCAGTCTCCTTCCCTCAGTAAGAATGGCTCCCCAGCATTTTGCAATCACAGAAAATTCTGTTCCCTATTCCAATTACTATTGCTACATAACAACTGATCCCCAAAACTGTGCAGCTTAGAAATCTATTTTATTACACTCACAGATTCTGTGGGTCAGGAATTCATGCAGGGCAGAGTGAAGTTGGCTTGGCTCTGTTCTGTGATGTCTGGGGCCTCAGTTGAGAAGATTCAAATGCTGAGTCTGGCTTGGCAAATGGGGACTGGACTCACCTGACAA
This sequence comes from Tolypeutes matacus, assembly GCA_026826555.1. Taxonomy (NCBI): domain Eukaryota; kingdom Metazoa; phylum Chordata; class Mammalia; order Cingulata; family Chlamyphoridae; genus Tolypeutes; species Tolypeutes matacus. The sequence continues at coordinate 7,226,609 of JAKSZT010053840.1, forward strand.
GTCAGGCACCTGGGGTAGATGACTTGAAGTCTAGGACTGCTGGCTGGAATGCCTATACATAGCCTCTATATGTGGCTTGGCTTCTGCACAGCATTTCAGGCTTGGGGCAGCCAGAATGCTTATATAGCAGCTCACAGCTCCAAGCATAAGAACTCTAGTGAGCAAGAGGGACTCTGCATGCTTTCTTATTACCCAGCTTCATAAATCACAATATCATCATTTCCTTGTACTCTATCAGTTAAAACACCCACAAGCCCATCCAGTTTCAAGGGGAGAGAAGTAGGTTCCACCTAGTGAGGGAGGCATGCCAAAGTCATATTTTAGAATAGAAGGTGAGATAGAAGAAACTGCTGAGACTATCCTTGCAAAATATAACCTGCCACAGTCCTGCAGCTGTCCTTGGGCTTCTCAGTGTCTTGCCACATACATGAGCAGCTTGGGATTTGGTCAATTCCTGGTGCTTCCTCTCTGTGGCTCCCTCTCCTCTGGGACCCTACCCTCAAATTCTAGCCACCTTTTCAGTCCCAGATTCTGATCTCTGTTTCCTCTACCCATCAAGACAACCTAAGCTCTACTTTCCAGTGCTATGGCTTAAAAATTGCCCCCAGGCAGAAAGCAAACTGTGGAACCTGCTTCCTGTGTTTCTCTGTTCAATATCTGAAAATAATTGCTTCAAATATTTTGTTTACAGTGAGCCAGTGTGGCTGACAGACTCTAAGAAGACCCCTAATTACCCCTGCCTCTTGACGTTCACGCTCTTGTGTGGTTGCAAGCTCCCCTCACTTTGAGTGTAGACAGGACCTGTGGCTTACATTTTTGGCCGTATAGATATGGCAAGGATGACATGATATGTGTGAATTGTGTCCATGATCACATTACACAAGTTTATGGTTCCTGTCTTTCTGGGATCTCTCTCTCTCCTCCCTTGCAGGCTTTGAAGAAGCAAGCTGTCATGTTACCAGCTGCCTATGGAAAGGGAGGAGTGGGCAGCCTCTGGTCAACAGTTTGTGAGAAACTAGGGCCCTTTGTCCAATAGCCTGCAAGGAACTTAATGCTGCCAACTACCTCATGAGCCTGAGTCTCAGATGAGAGCCCAGCCACAGCTACCACCTTGCTTGCAGCTTTGCAGAGGTCTGGACTAAGATGTGCCTGAATCCTGACCCACAGCAACTCTGAGGTCAAACATGTGTGCTGATTTAAGCTACAGAGTTCATGGTAATATTGTTATGCAGCAGTGGGTAACTAATACAGATGATAGGTCTGATAATACTCACTCCCTCGTGACCAGAGTCAGAAGTCACCCCTTGTTGTGCATCACAGAGGAGGAAGCCTCGTGATGTGGAATCTGGGAAAGGGCAGGAGATGAGGTGGCTCATGCATCCTTAATTCTCAGTCAACTGGAAGAAGCCTTCCAGCCTCAAAGTGCCCTCCTATCACGGTGACTGGGAGGCCACCCTTAGAGCTTGATTCTTTGAATGAAGCATTCATTCATTCAGCAAAGTTGTAGAAATTCTCTTAAATGACAGTTCCTGTGTTTGGCATTGAAGAAACAAAGACAAGTCGCTCTCAGTCCCAGCCTTCAAGAAAGGACAATGTCCTTCACTGTCTATGTGGCATCTCATTTAATATTCACAACACTGCTATGAAGTGGATGCATCATTGTTTGCATTTTATGGATTGGGAATGAAAGCTCAGAATGGTTAAATCACCCACACTTAGACAAACAGCTAATGAAGGACAGAGACAGAATTTGAACCCAGGATTGGTTTTTACTCCAAAGTCTTTCCACTACATCAGGCTATATTACCGCCTATTGTGGGAGATAGACAAATAAAAAACCTAACTGTAATTCAGTGTAATAAACACTCTACTCGAGGTGGGGAGCACAGAGGAACTGGGGAGAAGAGAGAAAGAAGTGGTAGATTCAGGAAAGGCTTTAAAGAGGAGCAGTCAACTGGGTTGGGACTTCCTGGAAGACAAGGAGAAAAGGGATGGAGAGATGCAATCCAGGAGCAGAGAAGGCAACAGAAGGGCAGATCAGGACATTAGTCATGGGGTGGAAGTAGGGGAAGAGGGGTAGGTAAGAGCAGATCCCCATTGCCATTGCTAGCACAAAAATGTTAGGATGGGAATAGACAGTGAGGTTCTCCCCTTGTGTCAGGAGGAAGCAGAAGCAGGAAGACCCAGACCCCTGGAGGCCAAGGAGACTCTGACAACAAGGACAATCTGGTAGAGGACACATGGCATCTGGTGCTGGCTCCCCTGAAGCAGACCCTCCATGGATGTCTTCCTGTCACACCTATGCTCCATTCACAGTCCCTTCAGAAGGGGTAGCATCAGCAGCCATGACTAGACCCATTGGCCTCAGGCCTCTGGTCACTGTTGACTGGCCTAGGAGTGGACACCAGTTTTTGTTTTCCTCCCAGGTCCATGTAATTAAGACACCTTACCAAGAGACAGATTGACTAAAGGACCAAACCACATTGATCAGGGCTATGGTAGGCCAAAGTCACAGATAGCTTAGGGTATGGGAAGTGTCAAGGTTAGGGGACACAGAGGAAACTAGTCCATAGGGGAAACAGAAGAATGAAGCAGAAATCCAGGGGGAAAGCAGAGATGAGGCCCCAAGGGCCCCAAGGGAGAGAGAAGGAAAGATGGGATTTCCTCATGACTTTCCCACAAGGTCTGCTTGTACATCCTGCTCCTTAATACCAATATATTTTCCTAAGTCCTCACAATAAACCACCTTTATACATGAGTTAGTTTGAGTTTCCATTTATTACAATAAATGATCCCTCTGCTAGTTAAGACTCTTGATTGCAAGTGACAAAGACCCTGCACTAATCTGGCTAATCATAGAAGGGGTGTGCTCACTCATATAACTGAGAAGGACAGTGGGGGAAAGTGCTGGGGTAGGTGGTATCCCACACAATTGAATCCAGAGTGCAAACCACGCCCTCAGTGAGCTCTCCCACCATCTTCTAGCCCTCTTCTAGCCACCTCTCCTCCTGTAAATGGGCTTCCTCTGGAAGGGTGTGGGAGAGGAATGCTGCTGGAGCCCAGAGTCACATTCTGTGACCCCAAGGAAGAGAAAGCCTTTCCACCATCAGCAGGAGAAAAGTTCTGGGGAAGGACTTGATTGATCAGGTGGAACAAATTACTCTTCCTGAATGCATCACTGAGACCAGGGAAATTGGGGAGACTGTCCAGGCATGGTCACATGCCAACCTCTGTGATCTGGAAGCCAAGGACCAAGTATGTTAATCAAAGGAGAGGAGAGGGGAAGGCCCTGCTGGGCAGCCCAGTATAATGGTCACCACATTCCTAAGCTCAATTGGAACCGAAGGAGCAGGCAGCCCATACACCACAAACCACCTTAAGATACACAGGAAATTGACCCATACCTGGCCCCCTGCAACTCCAGCATGTGAGCAAAGGACAAGCCTCTGGGGCTCCAAAACCTTTATACATCTGCCTCCAAACACCAGGCAGAAGGAGGTTCCCCAGTTCTTGCACGATGTAGCCCAGCAGAGCAGAAGGAGTTCAGGCTTGGCATCACAGACCTGACTCATTTCTGTTGTTCAATGGTTGTAAGATTTGGGAAGGCTACATAGCCTCAATTTTTTAATCAACAGAATGGAAAAAAATATATTGTCCAGCTCACACAGTTATTGTGAGGATTACGTTATGATGAGCAAGTCTATGGTAATTAACATTAACTGGAAAAAAAAGAAAGCAAGAGACAATATTGTGTACAAGGCAGGATGCATACAACCTTGTCAAAAATACCTGTATATGGAAAATATCTGGAACAATGAAAATGTCTTTGGGCAGTAGGACTTGTGGAGAAACTGCTTCTGAATGATCACATTTCTTCCCACTATGTGTCATCTTATACCCGCGAATTTTAATTTTTGGTTTTCCAATTCTGTTGGTTCTGTCAATGGCCATACTCATGGTTTAGTTGTCCAAACAGAAGATAATTTCAGTGTAAAAGGGCATTACCAAGGATAAAACATTTCTATTATAATATCAAACTAGGCTGCTATGTCTGTATTACATATACCCCAACAGAATAAATATATCTTTCCTTTATATCTTTCTTTTCTGTCTTAAGAGTAACCCAAACCCTGTGTATTCAGTGATATCTTCTTCATCTGCAGTCCTCACTGGAAGGAAGGCAGCCAGATGTCTTTCTCCGAAGTACCAAGACTGTGGCCTCAGCCACATCCCCCACCTACACACACTTATAGGTTGGAAACTGCCAGGGCACTTGCATCTTTGAGGAAGAGCTGGCAGAAGTCCCTGGAGCTGTGGGAAATGCACACCCTCTTTAGATACAGCTGCTCTTCTCAGGCTCAGAGTCTGAGCCCCTGAGTCCTGAGTCCATCCTTTCCTGAATGAGGCCCCCCTCTTATACATTGGCTCCCCTGACCTCCACTCTGGGTCCCTAGGTCACAGAGACTTCTGACCTTCCTCTGACTCTCATAGAGGTTCCTGCTACTCACCCCTGTCCTAACATCAACACAATAATATCATCACCTGGTTAAAAACCTTCCTTCCCCAGGGTGCTCTGAGTTCCCCAAGGACAGGGGCTGTGTCTTAATCCTAAATGTAATACAGGGCCAGACACATAATAGAAACTCAGCTATTGAAAGTAGTAATGAACATATGAGTGGCTGGATGGATGGTTGGAGAGATGGATCAGTGGATAGATAGATGGATGGATAGATGGATCCATTGATTGAGCCTCTCCCCTGGTTTGTGGAAGCTTTGGTAGATACATTAAAAAATGGATAACTTTGTCTCCCGGTTCCTAGGTTTGATGCCCACTGCCCAAAAGTTCCTTCAATTTGTACCTGGTGTGCTCTCTCTGCTTCCTGAGTCCTGGTATGGCATGCTTCTTCTTCCATTGCCTGCTTATGACTCAGAGTTGCAGGGTTATTTTGAGAATTAGAGGAAATGAAAATAGAGCTTTGTACCTGGGTCAGAGTGTGCATACAATTATAGTCAGTTTCCTTCCATGGCCAAAATAATGCCTTTTTTGCCCAGCTGAACAAGAGTTGTTGCTTTAGCTACACCACCAGCCTGCTCTCTGCTGCTCAGAGTTCTCTGTGGGACTTTTTAAGGTTTTTTCACAGTCTTGTGAAGCAAGTGGTAGCTTTTGTTTTTGGTATATGGCTGCATTTGCCAGAGTGGAAATGAGGCCCAGAACCCTCAGGTGTAATGTGGATCAAAGATGGCCATAAATTCTTCTTCAGTTTCCCCACCAAGAAGTGGCATTTACTTTCTCTCTCCATGAATCTGGGCTGCCCCCTGACTGCTTAGTCAGTAGAAATCAGTGGCAGCAAGGCTGTGCCCACCTGGGTTGAGCCTTCAGGAGAACTGGAAATTTCCACCTCCTCCCTTTAGGAGCAACCAGCCCACTGCCATGTGGGTGCGCCATCTTGGACGTCCCAGCCGAGGCAGGAAACACCACATGCTCAGAAGGACCCACAGAATTGAGAGATTATAAAATAGCTGTTTCAAGCCACTGGGACTGGGGGAGGTTTGTTACTCAGCAAACCAGAACAAGTGGCATGGCAAGGGTCACACTCAGCTCAGAGACAGTGGGCAGTGGCCAGGGTGAGTGTCACCCCACAGTCACCTTCCTTCTCTGCGCCAGAAGCAGCTCTGTGGCTGTCCCCTCCCAGGCCACATTACTAAGCATGGGGCTCTGGCTCCCCCTTGCTGAGCAGAGCTGGCACTGCAGAGCGCACCCTGCCAGGTCTGCAGCCCGCACCCAACCTCCCTGCCTTGGACCGGAGCCAGACCCCGCTTCCTGCTGCAGGGCACCCTGGCTTTGAGGCCAGTCCTGCTGCCAGGGCCATATACGAGCAGCCAAGTCCTGTGCTTGCCCAGGCTGTCCACGGATTTGAGAGGCAGCAGGAGGCGTTTTCCTAACACCTCGGGACTTCTAGAAATGAGACAGAAAGCAAGGCTGGCAACGGTGGGTGGCCCTCAGTCTAAAATCCTGCCTTCAATAAGCCTGCCAAGGGGGTCTTGGCAAACAGAAGGTGGCCGTCCCCTCATGGGGACGAGACCCCACAGGGCCCCATGGGGACGTCAGGGAGGAGAAGTAAATCTCCTCTACCCGCCCTCTACCCAGTTACTGCCACCCTAACTGGAAATTCTGGATGCTTTTGAAAGTTCTCTTTTGTCCCCTTTGTTGACTAAAAGTTTAAAAACTGCACAGGCAGACCTTAGAGGTATTTCAGGCTCGGCGATAAAGCGAAGATAGCAATAAAGGAAGTCACTGGGATTTTTCAACTTCCCAGTGCATATAAAAGTTATGCTTATGCTATACTGGAGTGTATTCCCAGTGCAAAAACGTTATGTCTAAAAAAATGTACACGCCTTCGTTAAAACGTGATACAGAGACGCGAAGTGAGTACCTGCTGTTGGAAAAATGGCCCTGATAGACTTGCTCAATGCAAGGTTGCCACAAACCTTCAATTTGTGAAAAATGCAATATCTGCAAAGCGCAATAAAGCAAAGCGCACTCAAACAAGATATGCCTATAGTTATCTCTACCTGCCTACCTACTTCCACTAAGCCATCAAGCCATCCCAGTTGTGTTAAATGAGATTTCCACATCCTCACTCCAAATCCTGTTGCCCTGACCCTCCAGGTTGACAAAAATAACCAATTATAGTTTCCTCTCAATCTCTCAGTTATGCCATACCTAACTGCTAAACTATTTCCATCTCTATAATTTATTTGTATTTACATTTTGCATAAATGGAATCAAACAATATGTAGTACTTTGTGACTACTAAAGGATAGGGTTTTTTGGGGGTTTTTTGTTTGGGGGTGTTTTTTTGTATTTGTTTTTTTTTTTTTTGGAATAATAAAAATGCTCTCACATTGACTGAAGTGATGAATGTACAACTCTGTGGTTATAATAAATGCCATTGATTGTACCTTCTTTTTTTTTTTTAGTAGGTATCTGGGATTGACCCTAGGACCTTGTACATGAGAAGCAGGTGCTCAACCACTTGAGCTACATCCGCTCCCCTGATTGTACACATCGGATGGAATATGTTTCAATAAAATTGGTTATTGAAAAAATAATAACCATTTATAGAGCAGTTGAGACATGTTACTGCTTCACAAATACTTTATTTGATTCTGACAAGAACCCTGTGAAGTGGGCATTATCATCTTCCCATTTTATAAGTAAAATTACTAAGCCTCAGAGAGGGCAAGTGAGAAGCTGAAGTCCCCCAGCTATAAGGAGCAGTGGCTAGACTTGAACTCAGGGCTCTCAGATTCAAAATTCAGGCTCGAACGTCCTCATCCCAACCCCTGACATGAATGAGCTCATCCTCGGCAGCTTGTTCTTCTCCCAAACTTGAATGTTAGTGCTGTTTCTCCAAATTTTCCTTCCCTCCTAAACCAAACTTTAAGCAACTATTCCCCTCTAAAAGAGCTGTGTGGAGTCTGATTGCTGCCCCTGACCCAGCCCAGGTTTCCCTCATATCCAGGGCCCATGTCCCACAAACCCTTTCTGGGCCCCAACTCTTAACAGTGACTACCAGTGATATGATGGAGAAGGGGAAAAAAATGACCTCCCTGGACCAGTTCTCTGGCCCAGCCCCTAGCTCTCCAGAGAACAGCGGGGGCGCTCACTGTCTGAGAGGTGGGTCTGAAACAAAAGCATTGAATAGGTTGGGGTCAAGTTTGGTTGCAGGGAGCCCTGGAGGATGATTCGGTGCTCCTGGGTGTTTCCGTGAACAGTGCCATGGTCAACACTCAGCAGCCTTTTTCTACATTGCCCCAAACACCTTCAGTCCCCTGGATCTCGTGAGGTATGTTCTTCCAATGGCGCAAAGAATAAATCTAAAGCATTAAACAACAGCACTAGCCAGATAGAGTTAGGGGAAGCCCTTACTTTTGGTCCCTTTGTTTCTAGGAATCTTCGCCCTGCTTCACCAGTGCCCCATCGCTTCACCCGCTAGAAAGGGCACCATTGGGAGTAAAAGAGAAAACAGGAAAACTGGGGTCAGCAGCCCAGACATCAAGGCTATGGTTTGTTACTCCATTGATGGAGAAGCGCGGCTACATCTTCAGGAGAGCAGAAGAAAGGGTCTGGAAGGGAGTGGGAAGGGAAGAAGGAAGGGAAGGAGGGAGGGAGGCTGGAAGGGACGGAGGCCAGGAGAGGTTCAAGAGAGAGTCCAGGTCTGCCCTTGACTTATCAGAACTGACACAAGTCAGCCCTGCCTCCCCGTCTCCATCTGCAAACTGAGAAGTTACATACGGTTATTTTTAAGACCATCTATGCCTCCATACCTGATGGTTCCCAGTGTGTGAAACCAGGGTCTTCTACTCCTGGGAAGGGAAGGGGATATGGCCCTGCTTGGGATTTTAGGGAAGAAAAAAACCTAAGGTGTGATTTTTAAGACTGCACATTTTAGAGTCCCGTCACCACGGCAACCTAGATCGCCCAGATCAGATGGATGGAATCAATGATCCCAAAAAAGGTCAAGGGCAAAAAGCCAGCTCTGGCCCCTTTGAAGGCACTTCTTCCCCTCTTCATGTCCCTTCTGCCTTCATCACACAAGCAGCTTTGTCTGGCTTAAAGGGGATTATTTGCCTGGGCCCCAGCCTTGCTAGTTAAACCTCTGGGGAGAGCAGGGAGAGAGGCTCATGGGCCCCCTCTGGAGTCAAACTAAATCAGCTTTCCCACATCTGACCTTCCCTGTTTTCTTCCAATTCATCTCTTTAGACTAGAGTAGACCTGGTTAGTTGAGGTTCTGGCATTGAGAGCTATTTTAGTTTAGTTCTAGTGAGGGGTCCCTGTGAGTCAGGATCCCAATATTTGTGTAGCCCCCTCAGGACCACAGAGATGGGACGCCGGCTCCAGGCAGCCCCAGAGAGGCCAACAGGTGCGGAGAGGCAGGGACCCGGGTCAGAGAGACCCCGGCCCTGCCCACACTGTGCCACAGGCTGGCTGTCAGACTCTGGCTGAGTGGGGACGTGACCCTGCTTCACAGTGCGGGGCCAGCAGCATGCTGAAAAGACAGACACGCTGCTCATCCCGAGGGCAGCCCTGGTCCCGAGGGCAGCCCTGGCCCCCGCGGGGTTCCCCCGGGCCCCCTGGGGGCCAAGGCTGTCTCCTCAGAGGATAGGCCAATGGGAGGCAGATGAGGTTGTGCCACGAGCCACCCTGCCCACCCGCCCTCCGCACGGCCGCAAGTGCTGCATTCCACTGGAATTTAATTAGAATGTCAAGTAGGCAACAAGGGGCAAGGCTCTTAACTGGAAATTGCATTTCCAGTCCCATCTCAGCTGGCAGCCACAACACTCTCACAGATGCTATAAAAACAGCCGGCAGAGGGAACCCCAGAGGACCCTCCTTGGCTCCCCGGCCTGCGCTCCCCCCCCCCCCCCCCCCCCCCCGCCCCAGGGACTGGCTGTGTCAGAGACACTTCTCTCCAGGGGCATCAGGGACGGGGTGCACTGCCAGCTGAAACTGCCAAGTTTCCTCCCCAGCTTCCTCATCCTGGGGCTCCATCAGGGGCCAGAAGCAGGAGGAAATTCAGATGGAGAGAGCAGGCACTCTGGCCCAGCGCCACCCAAGCCCTCTGTACAAATTTCTCTCAAAGGGCCCTCTCAGAGAGTTTCATGGGTTTTTTTTAAATATGCATTTTATAGATGAGAAAACTGAGGCTCAGAAGCTAGACCCCTCATCAACCCTGGTCCCCTAGCAGCAGCAGGAAAGCTGGGATTAGAACATGAGAATAATCCACTTCAAAGCAGGGATTCTTTCCACTGCCCAGATGCAACCCACAACATACCCGATTTCTTAGGGTCAGATAGGAGGAGGGTACTGCCTGCCCTAAAACAATTCTCCCAACCATGGCAGGTTAATCCTGATACAAGCAGGGCCGAGCAAGAGTCTCTTTCTTGAATATGAATTTTGAAAAGCCCAATCCAGAGGCAGGAGTATTACTGGCAGGGCTCCCAGTTCCATCCCAGCTGCCTAAACCTGGGACCCCGCCCTTCCATTCCCTCCTTTCCTTCTGTGGATCACTCCAGTATCCTCACAGTTGATGTTGGGGTTCGGAGGAGTGGGGTTTGACTTTGCTTTAGGTCAATAAAGTATATTTCTGTTGCTTGCAATCAAGAATCATTCCCTAATATATGCCTGAAAAAGTCTGAAAAGGTGTATAAACAAAGTTTTTTATAACTTTATTTCAAATTCAAAATTAAATAAAGTAACAGAAAAAGGCAGCTCAACAAGTTATGGAAACATTATTCCTAAAAAGTTCTTTTTCAGGCACTTTTATCTTATCTAATTCCAGCCACTAACTCAATTATTCCTCTAGTGTTCAGAAACATACACAGATGAACACATATTAGTTAAATGACATAGTCATGGTCTCCTTATTAATGGAAAAAACAAAGAGGAAAAAAACACTAAATCGTATTCATATCTCACAAAACCAAACCCCATATTCTCTTTTTGACTTTTAGCATTAATATAGTACCAGCTTTGCTTTTGCTACAAAAACATTACAATGTTGTTGCTAACCATAGTCCATAAATTGCGTTAGTTATATTTTTCCCACATATCACCACATTCTTATCATCCTGTAGTAGAAGAGCATTCCTGTATTTACGTTATCAACCACAACAATGTACAACAACACATTATAATGAATGTAATAAACACTGATGCTTTATGGATGTGATTGTGGCTGCAACGAGTAGGAAGATTAATGTTAGTTGGAGGCCAGCTGGAAGATAATATTGGGAATGTATAGCAATGATCTTGGCAGTAGATGAGGACTGTGGTTAACAAAGGCTTTTGACATTCTAGCTCGATCGATTTGCTCCAAACTCATCCTTCCACATTCTTCAATGCTCGCAGGTGATGGGAGATGAGCAAGGAGAAATGGGGACCAGCCAAACTTAGATCTGCCCTCTCAGGACACTGGGAAGGGTGAGGCTCTACAGGGTCTTCCAAGGAGCCCACCTATGAGTCCCACGAACGCAGGCATCTGCTAATGTGCAGGGACAGCCAGTAGACAGTGTTAGTGCCCCTCCCACAGGAGCATAGCCAGGACCTAAAGAAGAGAGGGACAGATGGCACACCCTCCTTCATGTATGAAATTTTAAATCAGATGGGCTTGCATAACTGGAAAGCAATGCCAGAGCAATGGAAATTGTCCAAGATATTCTTCAGGGATGGGAAAGAGAGAGTCTCTGTGGCATGAACAAAGCACTGAATGGGGAAAATATAACCTCTTTCTATTAACAGCCCGCCAGTTTGAGGGTCTTCAGTAGACTGGTTGCATTAGAGAATGGTATAGATTCACTGCTTTTTTCTTGAAATGCTCAGAGTACTAACCCAATGTCAGGCCATGAACTGACAGGAATAATCCTCACAATGACCACCCTGGTGAAAATGATAACAGCTCTTGGGGTTCTCATTTAGGTATCTGGGGTCACCCAAGTTCTCTCCGCTTCTGCTGCACCCAGGGCCACTTCCCACTGTAATTAGGTATATTTTTCAGTGTATTAGTGTGCCCACTGCAATAGAGACCCAATTTTTATTTATTTATTTTTTAAAGAAGCTTTAGAGTACATAAATGCTACATCAAAAATATAGGGGAGTCCCATATACCTCACCCCTCTCCCTTCCACACTTTTCCCCATTAACATCTTTCACTAGTGTGGTACATTTATTACAACTGATGAACACATATTGAAGCATTGTTACCAACCAAAGTCTATAGTTTACATTATGGTTTACACTGTGCACCACACAATTTTACAGGGTTTGACATAATGTATAATGGCCTGTATCCATCATTGCAATGTCATGCAGGACAATACAAATATCCTAAAAATGCCTCATGTAATACCTATTCTTCCCTCTTCCTTCCCTCAGAACCTCTGGTGACCACTGCCTTTATATTAATCATACAAGATCTTTCGGGGCAGGTTAGTATAGTGAAAGAAGGAAGACAGCTGGCCCGGCACACAACATGGCCGACAGACCACATGGCCGGAAGACCACATGGTCGGGGGACCTCACCCAGAAACCTCCTGAGAAGAAAGCTATCAGAAAGACACTGAGAGATCCTGGTCATGAGAATCTCATTTGGAATGAGAGGAAAAGCCCTGGATATCCTCAAAAGGCCTCACCATTGGCCTCCTGAGAAATGACAGGTGGGGCAAGCAATCAGAACAGCAAACAAACTTTTAAAAGCCCCAACCTGGGGCCCCACCCACACAACTCACCCTGAAGTAGGCCCACGGTCCATGCCTTGGCCCGTGTACTTTTCTCGTTTTCTTGATTCTTAGTAAACTCTTTACTCCCTTGCCTACCCTATGACGTGTCCTTAAATTCTTTTATGTGACATAAGCCAAGAACCTAGAAGCCTGGAATCCAGAGCCATCCAGTAACACTTCCATTGTTAGAATAATAATGTCTACTTTAGTCCATAGTTGCAAACCCCCTTGTATTTGTTCATTCCTCAATCTTGAGGATTTTGGAACAGTGATGCCCACTCTGCTTCAGACTGAGACAGGGCTTAAATCGCATGGGACAGATGTAGAGACCAATTTAATAAAGGTTAAGCAAGAAACAAGTTTATTTCTCACCCATAAAAACATCCGGGTAAGTGCCCTAGGGTTGGAGATGCAGCTCCGTCATCAGTCATCTCTCCCCTTCCACTTAGTTGTCATGCCACCTTCAACACATGGCTTTCATCTTGGGCACAGCTCCCACCATCAGATGCACTCCAGCCAGGGTAAGAAGGTTGACATACCCTTCCCTTCAAAGATTTGATCAAGAAGTTACAGGTCATTGATCGCCAGGGTTGATTCGGCTGATCTGGCTGGCTAGGCGGGTGTCCCCTTCCTCCCTCACCGCTCCATGTGCGTCCCTCCCGAAGCTGCGTGCTTGGTCGAAGAGGACGACCTTCCCCGCTAGAGGAGGACCGTTCTTCGGTCAAGGGTATACGAGTAGCTGCGCTCCCCTGCTAGAACCTCCAAACAAGCTCTCAAGAAGTTACAGGTGCCATTTCCATTCACATTCCATTGGCCAGAACTTAGCAACATGGCCATACCCACTGCCAGGAAGGCTGGGTGTGCCCCCTTTAACCAAGCCCTATGACCAGCTAAAAATACCATTCACAAGTAAGAAGAGGAGATGCATCTTAGGGAGCAACTAGCAGTCTCCACCGGGGAATAGCTGCTAGCTATCTAGGCTAGACCTTCCCTTCCCCATTAAGTTTCTCTCTGTTGTGTCATTCTATGTATTTCTTTCAGGGGACTTATCACCATCTGTGATATCTTGCTTATTTATTAGTTTTCTTATTTATTGCTCTTCTCCCTGATGGTATATAAGCTCCATGAGGGCAGGAGCCTCATCTGGTGTGTCCACTGTGGAATAGTGCACCTACCATAAGTAGGTGTTTGTTAATAACTCTTAGGTTCTAAGACCTGCTCCTTCCTTTCCATGAGCAAATCTGCAGATCCTATGCCCCTTCATGCCTGTAAAGAATTAAATAGGTCATTTGGCCTGAGAAGACCCTTGAACCCACTTATCCAACCTGCCTTAGGTGAGGTTGTCTGGCCTACCCCAGCACTTACCATGTGAATGCACCAGCCAGCGGGAAGGAGAGAAAAATTAAGCAGGGCTCCTGCCATTAAGGCATGGAGATCTCATCTCTGGTAATTAAAAGGGGTCAGGGTGGTCCTCGGCTTGGTTCGGTCACTCGGCACGGCAGAATAGACAGACACACCAAACTAGGCTAACAAGGAAAAGAGGATAAAAGATTTATTTGCCGACGGGATTCTGGAGATGAACAATCTCAAATCAGCTTCCCCAAATAGTAGAAACTCTATTATTTTATACCATCGGGATACTGATGGATAATTGAGGCGGAGCTGGACACGGGTTCCTTCCCTAATAAACATTAAGGAGTTGATTATGGTGGTGTGGGTACCAAACCAGGGTGAGTTACAATCCTTATCAGAGATCAAGATTCTGGGATAGGAAAGTACAGAATAGAAGTCAGTCATGAGATTTTCCATATGGATATCAAACAGGAGGGTGGAGTGGTTACACACAAGGAGAGGCTAAGTTTTGTGTAACCATAAACAGGGATGAGACCTGTTTAGAATGGCCATGATAATAGCAGGTCTAGGCTAAATCCAGACAGTTCCAGCAATTTCATATTTCGCTATGTTTTAGACTATAAGGCATCTATATAATTCTTAACCCTCAGTTACAAAGGTTCAATACAAAAGCCTCAATATTTATATATACTGAGTTTTTCTAGTACTACAGTGAAACATGGTCCAATGAGTGTCTTCCCTTGGGAAGGGGGGCATGTAAGAGAATAAGGGAGATGAAGAAAGGGGTTTCTCTAAGTGAGTGATGGCAGAAGATTAGTAAGGCTGAAAGACAAAGGCTCGAGTGTAGAAGTAAAAGACTGCCTACAGCAGCAGAAAGCAATCTGCCCTGTTTGTAAGATAAATGTGCTATCTGGAGCCCCATCTTCACTCCTGCATTAGGCTTCAAGCCCATCAGAGCTGCTGCTCTGGAATCGGATCCCCTCCAAAGTCTTCTTTCTCCATTTCTGCATGATGCCTTCTCTAATCACACTCATCTTTCAGTCAGCAAACATCCACAGCAGAGTTTGGAGAGGAATCCACTGCTGGTATAGCCAGCAGGTATCTGTGAAGCAGCCAAGAATGGCTTTTTGCCTTCTTTAGATCCTTTGCCACAGAAAGGCAAACTCGGTTCCCTGAGGCAGCCTACTAGCAAGAGAGCCAATAGTTCAATAGCCAAGAAATTCCTAACATGCTGAGAGATCTTTGCTAGCAAAATCCTTAAGGATTCTAGGAGTTAGCTTCAGGGGAAAACAAAACCCCAAGCTATTTCTAGGAGTTTCCTCATAAAGGTTTATTTATAGTAAAGAAAAATTCCACCAAGTGTTGAGAACAAAAGAACAATAGAAAAGTTGATGATCAAATATTGACTATCTATTTTAAACCCATCCTTAGGCTAGATGCTACGAGCAAGAGCAAAAGTGTCCCATAAGAATACTATGCTGCAGTAAGGAAAAATGAAATTGGTACACATATGATAACATGGATGAATCTTGAAGACATTATGTTAAGTGAAGTAAGCCATACACAAAAGGACAAATATTGCATAGTCTCATTCATATGAACTAAATACGAAGAGTAAAAGCATGGAGTGAAAACCTAGAGTGAAGGTTATTAGGGAATAGGAGGAGGGCTGAGAAGGACTATTGATGCCTAGTGAATGTAGGGGTTTTAGTTAACTTGACTCTAAAAGTGTGGAAATTGATAGAGTTGATGGCAAAATTATAGTGAGTAGCAGCTGGTTTATGAATGGGATTGTGGCTGGAAAGGGGTGGTCTGGGGAAGTAAATGTCAATTGACAGAAAGCTAAAGAATAATCTAGGGACTGAATAACACAGTGAACCCAGAGGTGGATGAGAATTGTGGTTGAGGGTACAAATGCAAGAGTGTCCTTCTGTGAGCTAAAGCAGATATACATCACTACTGCAGAGTGATGGGAATGTGGTGAAGCATGGGAAAAATACAATTGGTGTGACCTATGGACTGTTGTTAACAGCAATACTGTAATGTTCTTGCATCAATGCCAAAGATGTACAGTATTGATGATGGGGGGTATGGAAAAAGTGTGCCAACTGTACATTATGGACCATGGTTGGCGATGGTAGTCTGATGATATTATCTCATAATCTGTAGCAAATGTTCTACCGCAGTGTAGCATGTTATTGAAGGGGTGTCGTGTGGGAATTCTACACATGTGCATGATTGTTTTGTAAGTTCACAACTTCTGTAATAAAAATATATTTTAAATAATAATAATAGGGTGGATTGGGGAGAAAATACACCAAATGTAAGATATGGATTATAGTTAGTATTATTTTCATGATATTCTTTCATAATTTGTAACAAATGTTTCACAACAACACAAGGAATTGGCAGTAGGATGATATATAGGACCCCTGTATGATGTTATGCCTGTTTGTTTTGTAAGTTCACAACTTTTACTATACACTTACTGCTGTTTATGTATGTTCACGTATGAATGATATACTTCAATACAATTAAAAAATAATAAAAAGTGAAAAAAATAAAGTGTTTCAGGGAGCGGATGTGGCTCAAGTTATTGAGCACCTGTTTCCCACATGGGAAGTCCTGGGTTCGGTCCCCGGTACCTCCCAAAAACAAAAACAAAAAAAAGCAAACAAATAAAAAACCCAACTCTGGAGAACCAATGTGGCTCAGTGGCTGAGCGCCAGCTTCCCACATACTGGGTCCTGGGTTCAATCCCCAGACCTGGTACCTAAAAAAAAAAAAAAAAAGTGTCCCACGGGGTGTTATCTTTAAGCCAACATCTCCACATCTCTTAACTCCTAAGAGTAAGGTAATGCAGGATGGGACAAAACCTGTGAGGATGAAGTAGAGGTAATTTTCTTTTAGAATTTGGGCTATAGAATATGAACAAATTTCTAGAAAACCACCACAGACACAAGAAGAAATAGAAAATCTGAATAATTCCAAATTATTAAAGAGAAATTAAAACTGTAAATTAAATAAAACTCTTTTCACAAAACTCTAGGCCAAGATAGCTACCCCAGAAAACTGTAACAAATGTTTTTAAAAGAAATGAAGACAATATCATACATTTTCTTCCTAGATATTAAAAGAAGAAACTCTGCCCTACTCATTTTACACAACCAGTATAATCTGATTTCCAGTACCTGACAAGGACATTAAGAGAAAAGAAAATTACTGGACAAACTCATTCATAAATAAAGAGTTGCAAAAATGCTAAACAAAACATGAGCAAAATAAATCCAGTGATATATAAAATGGGTAATATGTCAAGGAATGCAAGGTTTCTTTAATATTCAAAAATCAATTGGTGTAATTTGCCACATTAATAGAATAAAAGAGAAAAATCAGAGAATTATTTCAAGAGATTAAAAAAACAAAAAGGAAAGTGATAAAAAAAGGAATGTGATAAATTTTAAGACCTGTTTATAATGAAACTCTCAGCAAACTAAGGAAGAAAAGGGACTTCCTAAATGTGATAAAAAGAAAAACTAACATCATACTTAGTGGTGACATAATGAAGGTTTCCCCCTCAAGATCAGGATATCCATCCTCTCCACTTCTATTTAACTTTATACTGGGCACCCCAGAGAGAGCAAAAAGGCAAAGAAAAAGAAGCAAAAGGCATAAAGACTGGAAAGGAAGAGAAAAAACTCTTTATTCCCAAATGACACGAAACTACCCAATATTTTGACAATAAAAAGGAAAATAATAATTTCATTTTGCAGGCTCACAGGCTATCATGTCAGTATACAAAAATCAATTTTATTTCACAAATGGCCAAAAAGCACATGAATAAAAGGTTCAACGTCACTAGGTATTAGGGAAATACAGATCAAAACTACAATGAGATACAATTTCACACCTTATAGAATGGCCATTATTAAAAAAGAAAAAAGAAAACTACAAGTGCTGGAGAGGATGTGGAGAAATAGAAGCACTCCTCCACTGTTGATAGGAATGCAGAATGGTACAAACACTGTGGAAGACAGGTTGGCAGTGAAAGCTGGAAAATGTGCTTATTAAAAAAAAATTTTTCCCTTATGCTGCTCTGAAAAATTCAAATACCTTCCCCAAATCTAGTTGAACTGGTTTTCTATTAACCTAATCTCAGTAGTTTACTCTTTGCTCTTGGTTCCTAGAAGGACAATAACCAGACATTCCCAGTTCTGTCAGGAATAAGATAACATCTCAGCAAAGCCAGCAATGGCACCAGGAGCACCTTCTAGCCCAGGAAATCTGCAACTTCCCTGAGATAAAAGACTGTGACCCCAGGACATTAAACAGGAGTTTTGCATACAGAAGATAACACAGGAGACCCTGTCATCACCCACAGGGCAGGAATGCATCACATAGTCATCCCTCAATCCTCTAGTCCACTTCTCACTTTGAACTGGTTTGGGGAAGATTCTCCCAGTTCCTTGCTTGTGCACTTGCAATAAATCACCTTCCCCCTGATAGAAATGTTTCTCCTTTATAGCAGGGGTTGGGGGCAGGCCGTTTTTACGGTAACAGCAGTGCCTCAAGAAGCTGAACATAGAATTGCCGTATGAGCCAGCAATCTTGTTACTAGGAATATATGCAGAAGAACTGAAAACAAGGACATGAACTGACAATTGCACACTGATTTTCATAGCAGCACTATTCACAATTTCTAAAATATGGAACCAGCTCGAGTGTCCATCAACCAATGAAAGGATAAATAAAATGTGGTATATACACACAATGGAATACTATTAGCTATAAGAAGTAATGAAATCAGGTTGCATATGACAACCACACACAAAAGGACAAATATTGTATGGTCTCACTAACATGAACTAAATATGATGAGTAAACTCACGGAGTTAAATTATAGAGTATAGGTTACTAGGGGATAGAATGTGGGTTGAGAATGGAGTTGAAGCTTAATGCGTTATTAATAAGATTTATTATAAAAGTGTGGAAGTGAATAGAGTTGGTAGTACTTTACAGTGAGTATAACTAACACTTCCGATTTATAATGTGATTGTGGCTGAAAGGAGTAGTCTAGGGATGTAAATGTCAGTTGAAAGGAAGCTAGAAGATAATCTAAGGACTGTATAAAATAGTGATTTCTGTGGTGGATTAAGATTGTGGTTAATAGTATAAATATAACAATGTTCTTCTTTTACAAAGTGTAACAAATATGATATATGCAGAAAAATTGTAACAAAGTAACTTATGGATGATAGTTAAAAGTAATATTGTAATATTTTTGCAGCAATGGCAAAGAAGATATATATCACTTCCAAGGGACAGCTATGGGTAGAAGGGGGGTATGGGATTTTACCTTTTAAAGTAATGAAAATGTTCTAAAATTGACTGAGGTGATGACAGCACAACTCTGTGATGAAAATGAGAGCCACTGAGTGCACACTTTGAATGGATTGTACAAAGCATGGGGCTATATAACACAAGGAATCCAGTGGTAGAAGATGGACTGTAGTTAACAGAACAAATATGAGAACATTCTCTCATGAACTATAACAAAATTTTAATACTAATACAGGGTGTTAATAATTGGGTGGGTTGGGGGAAAATACACCAAATGTAAGCTATGGGTTATAATTAGTAGTAATATTTTGATGATGCTTTTTCAAAGTTTGTAAAAAAAGTTTCACAACAATGCAAGGTAGTCGTGGTAGGGTGATGTAGGGGAGCCCTGTATGATGATATGCATGTTTGTTTTGTAAGTTCACAACTTTTACTATACGTTTATTGATTATGTATGTTCATGTATGAATAATATATTTCAATAAAATTTTATTAAAAAATCAATTGTATTTCTACACACTAGCAATAGACAATTAGATAATGAAATTCAAGAGCTCATACTATGTATGATAGCATCAAAAATTAACCAATATCTAGAAAGTAATCCAAGTGCTATGCTGGAGCCTGCTTATACCAGCTCACGAGAGCCAACTATACACATTTATATTAGTTTTCTGTTGCAGCATAACAAATTAGCACGAACTTAGTGGCATAAAATAGCACCTATTTATTAGCTCGCAGTTCTGTATGTCGGAAGTCCAGCATATCATGGCTGGGTTCTCTATTCAGGGTATCACAAGACTGAAATCAAGGTGTGAGCTGAACTGAGTTCTCTTCTGGAGGCTATGGGGAAAAGCCTGCTTCCAACCTCATTCTTGTTGTTAACATAATTCACTTTCTTGCAAGTGTAAGGGCTGAGGTTCCTGTCTCCTTGATGGCTTTCATGTGGCCCCTTCCAGCATCTGAGAATTTCTCCCACATCGAATTTCCCTAGGGCTTCAACTCTCTGGATTCCTCTTCAGGGATTTTAAAGAGCACAAATGATTAGGTCAGGCCCACCCAGATAATCTTTCTAAGGTCAAGTGTGCCATGTAACATTACCTGATCACAAGAGTAAAACCATCATCTTCATGGTCTCATGGGATCATACAAAGCATGTAAACTGGGGTGGGGTGAGGCTGGGAATAATCTCCCATGGCTCTGGGCTCCACCATATGGGCTCTAGGCTCCACCTCTGGACTCTTGGCTCCACCCTCTGAGTTATCCTACTTTTTTCATGAAAGGCTGCATGTGTTTACATCTCAGTAATTTTATCAAAGTGCATCCTGCAGTAGAATTTTGGGAGTCTGACAGCTTCCTTTCATTGTATACTCACTCAGTCCTTTTCCATTCAAGCTGACAGTGTTTCTGCTGATATAATATTCTCAAGAACCTGTGGGTCTCACATGCATTTCACAGGGATTCACTCCATTAGACATGAGTCACATACACAGATTATTTTGAGATAATCCCTTCTCTATCTTTGAATTCTTCTGAGACAACTAAGGAACAAACCTTTTAAGCTTCCTAGAAGCCTTCTGGTTTGATTAAGACCTATGAAGAACAGCCCTAATCTCTTGGAAGAGTCTTGTGTGTGACTAAATATTCCAAAGCTTTTTATTTTTCCAAGGTTTCAGCAAAGGGTTGTCCAGGTCACACACAACCTTTTCTCTAAGACATGCTTTCAGCAATCATAACTAACTTCGCATTTTTTTTTGCCATCTGGAGATGGTGAGAATTTTCAAAATCATCCACTGCTGGTTCCTTTTTGTTTAACAGTTCTTCTCTCAATTTACCTCTCTCTTTTCTCATTTTACTGTAAGCTGCAAGAAGAAACCAGGAAACACCTTCAACATTTTGCTTTGAAATCTCCTTAGCTATAGGTGGAGGCTTTTCACTTATAAGTTCTGCTTTCCACATAACTGCAGGACACTGTTTTCTTAAGATTCATTCTACCACTTAACAAAGATATTCTGCTCTTCCCGTTTCCAATAGCATCTTCCTTACTTCTGAATCTTCACCAGAAGTTTGTTAAATTCCAGATAACTGTTAATAGTCTGTTCACAGAAATTAAGGTTTTCTTCAAAGAAATGTCGGATTTCTCTATAATATCCTTTACAGCCTCCTGAGTCTGTAGCCTCTGAAATCTCATATTTCTTCTTCTATCAGTTTGGTCAAGATGGTCAAGGTTTATTTTCAATCATGCTCCTCAAAATTCTTTCAGCCTCTGCTCACTGGGTAATTCAAAAGCCACTCCCATTTTTTTATTTAAACTTTTAATTTTGAGATCATAATACAAAGGAATCCTGTGTATGCATTACCCGGTTTCTGCCAATGACTAAATTTCACAAAACTATAGTACAATATCACGACCAGGTTATTGACATTGATGCAGTCAAGATACAGAATATGCCATCACCAAAATGATACCCCATGTTGTCCTTTTATACATACATCCAGCTCCCTCAATCCCTCCCCAAACCCAAACCCAATCCCGGATACTTGGCAATCAATAATCTGTTCGCTTTCTATAATTATGCAATTTTAAGAATAGAATCACACAGTATGTAATGTTTTAAGATAGACTTTTCTCACTCATCATAATTCCCTGGAGATTTATCCAAGTGGTTGGATGTATCAACTTTGTTTCTTTTTATTGCTGTATAGTATTTCATGGTATGGATGTACCACATTTGTTTAGCCATACACCCATTGAGGAATATCTTGATTGTTTCTAGTTTTTGCTGCCATAAATAATGCTGCTGTGAATATTTATTTACGCACAAGCTTTTATGCAAACTTAAGTTTTCATTTTTCTGGAATACATACTCAATTTCTGGGTTGTATGGTAGTTGCATTATTTACTAGTTTTAAAAACTGTCAAACTGTTTTGCAGAAGGGTTGTGCCATTTTACATTCTCACATATAATTTATGAGTAATCCAGTTTCTCTGCATCCTTTCCAGCATTTGGGGAGGTCACCATTTATTTGTTATTTTAGCTGTTCTGACAGGTATACTGTAATATCTCATTGTGGTTATAATTTGCATTTCCCTAATGGCTAATGATGATGAATATCTTTACAAAAGCTAATTTTCCATCACTTATCTGCTTGGTGAAAAGTCTTTTTGTGACTTTTGGCCATTTTATAATTGGATTGTTTTTTTACTGTTGAGTTTTGAGAGTTCTTTATATGTTCTAGATTCTAGTCCTTTGTTGGATATGGGGTTTGCTAATACTTTCTCTTTGTCTTTTCATCCTCTTAAGATCTTTTACAGAGCAAAGGTTTTTAATTTTGTTCATGGCCAATTAATCCATTTTTCCCTTTGGGTTATTTTGGTGTCAGGTTTAGAAACTCTTTGGTACCCTTAGGTCCCAAAAATTTTTTCCTGTTCTATCTTTTAAAAGTTTTATATTTTTACATATAAACCTATAATTCATTTTAAGCTAAGTTGTATAAGGTGTGAGGTTTTAGTCAAGGTTTTTTTGTTTTGTTTTGTTTTGTTTTGTTTTCTATCCAGTTGTCCCAGAACCATTTTTTGATAGGCTTTCCTTCCTCCATCGAATTACTTCTGTACTTTTCTCAAAAATCAGTTGGCCATACTTGTATGCATTTATTTCTGGGTCTTCTATGCTGTTCCATTGCTCTATGTTTCTATCCCGCTGTCAATACCACATTGTTTTGAGTATAGTAAGCTTTAATATTGGGTAGAATGATTCCTCCCAGTTTATTCTTTTTTGTCAATATTATTTTAGCTAATTTAGTTCCTTCATTTTCCATTTAAATTGTATAATATACAAAATGCCTTTGCTGGGATTTTGAATAGAAATTGCATTAAACCCATATGTCAGTATGTTTGTGTTATATTAGGCGATATGGCTCATTTGACCTTAAGATAGACCTAACCAAATCACATGAGCTCCTTAAATCAGCCAGCTTTCTCTTCTTTAATGCAGAAGAGAAATGCAGAACATTTCAAAGCATGACAAGTATTTGACATGAGGAAGGTTCTCCACTGCTAAGATGGAGAGAGCCATGTGACAAGTACCTGAGAGTGACCTCTAGGAGCTGAGATTAGTCCCATACCAACAGCTAGCAACAGAATGGGAATCTTAGACCTCCACAGGAAAATGAATTGTGCCAACACCAGTGAGCTGGGAAGATGTTCCTAAGCCCCAGGTGAGAACTGTAGCCCTGGTGAGACCCTGGCAGAGAACCTAGTCTTGCTGTGCCTGGACTTTTGACCTACAGAAACTGTGAGATAATAAATTTATGTTGTTTAAGACATTTAGTTTGTAGTAATTGGTATGTAGCAGTAAAAACTAATACAGATTTTGGTACTGAGAGTGAAGTGCTCCCATAACAAATATCAATAATCTGGGTGTGGGAGGGAACTTCCAGCTCCAGCAAAGATGAAGTAGACCTGTTCCTCTCAGATCCACAACAACCAAGCCTAGGAAGGTGCCAAAAGGTGGAAAGAAGGCTGACAGCTTAGGGATTTGGGGACATCAGGTGGGACACTGCACCAACTCCCCTGTTTCCCTCTCACCTCACACATATCCTGAATAGTTCACTAAAGAAGCCAACACAGACAATCAGGCTTCAAGAAAACTGTTCTCTCCTAGACAGTGGACTGGGAAAAGAGAGGCCAAACAGCAGTGCAAGAACTCTACTATGGAAAACTGCAAAGCACTGTCAAGGAAAAACAAAAAAGGACCTAAATAAATGGAGGGGTTATACCAGGTCCATGGATTGGAGAACATGATACTGTTAAAATATCAATTCTCCACAAATGATCTACAGATACAGTCCAATCTCCATCAAAATCCCATGGTTTTTATGGGAGGGGAGAAGAAGTTGGCATATGATTCTAAGATTGACATGAAAATGCAAACACCTAGAATAGCTGGGACAATTTTGAAGTAGAAGAACAAAATAGAAGGCTTACACTACCAGATTTCAAGGTTTAATCTAAAACCACAGTAATTATGACAATGGCATAAGGATAGACAAATAGGCTGATGGAACAGAATCTTTAATTCACAGAAGACCCACACACACAGTCGTTTTTTTTGTTTGTTTGTTTGTTTTGTTTTTTGTTTTTAACATTTTTTTAATTTTATTTTGTACATTTAAAAATTGAAAATAAAAACAATTAAAAACTAAAAAGTAAACACAGATGAATAAATATATACATTTCTCAATTAAATGTAATGGATACATATAAATTTTTTTTTTAATCAAACAATATGTTACACAATATATTTGGTTCACAGTAACGCATTCATCCAGTATTTGTCCTTTTGTGTCTGGTTTGCTTCACTCAACATAATGTCCTCCAGCTTCATCCATGTTGCCATATGCTTTATGACTTCATTTCTTCTTATGATAAAGGCACCACTGCAATTCAGTGGGAGAAAGAATGTCTTTTCAATAAATGGTGCTGGAGCAATCCTACTCATATGGGGAAAAAAATAAACCTTGACTGTCCCTACAAAAATTAATTTGTGACAAATAATAGGCCTAAATAAGAAAGTTTCTACAGGAAATTTTAGGAGACTATATGAACTTACAGTAGATAGAGATTTCTTAACTACAACACATAAAATAAATGAAAATTAGAGTTTATTAAAATTAAGAGCTTCTGTTTGCCAAAGGCATCAATAAGACAGTAAAAAGACAAGCTGCAGACTAGAAGATATTTATATTACATAAATCCAATATAGGACTTATATTCAGAATATGTAAAGAACTACAACAAATTGATTTTTCAAAAGACAGTCAACCTAATTGGTTGGGTTCAAGATATCCAAATCACTAATCTTTTTTTGCAAAGGTATTCAACATCATTACTCATCAACAACAACAAAAAAATGTCAATTAAAACCATAATGAGATACCACTACACCCCAGAAAAGCTAAAATTAAAATGACTGACAATACTAATTATTGGCAAAGATATGGTAAAGATTACTCTCATACATTGCTGGTGGTAATGTAAATTAGGATAAGCACTTTAACCTGTGACCCAGCAATGCCACTCCTGGATATGTTCACCAAAAGTCTCGTGGTTATT
Source organism: Tolypeutes matacus (assembly GCA_026826555.1). Classification (NCBI taxonomy): domain Eukaryota; kingdom Metazoa; phylum Chordata; class Mammalia; order Cingulata; family Chlamyphoridae; genus Tolypeutes; species Tolypeutes matacus. The sequence goes on from JAKSZT010053840.1 coordinate 7,251,699, forward strand.
CATAAATGGAAGGCAGCCCAATTTTCCATCAATGGAAAACTGAAGGTATAATTTATGGCATATTTATGCAATGGAATACTATATATGAATGAATAAAATGAACTACAGCCACACCCAGAAACATGGTGAATCTCTCAGATTAATGATGAGTGAAAGCAAACATGAAAGAACATATACAATATGACTCTATTCTATTTATATGAAATTGAAGAACAGGTGTACTATTCCTTCTACATATATCAAAGAGATTTGGGGGATAATTAGGGAAATGTTGACAGTATTAGAGACTTGTTCATTTTCTTAGGTGTGATGATGATATCATTATAGATAAATAAAATTGAATGGGTCCAACTTGGAAGCATCAGTGCTAAGTCTCACCTCAGCAAAAATAAAAATCTAAGTAAGTTTCTATTCCCTGTAAATGCCCAGCCCATGCAGAAAACAGAATTTAAATCAGCCAATCAGCTATTGCCACCTCCTTATTCATACGCCTGATATGTAGTCTGCATTAACCAATGAAAATTTTTCCCGATATATGCCTTTGTTCTATCTATAAGCCCATTGCTAAAAATAATAATAATAATAATAAGTCCATTGCTGTCTTTGTTTAGCAGAATTTCTCTCTACTTGGTGGCATTTGGAATTTTCCCAGTTCATGAGTTGATTCAATAAAACTCTCTTGAGATCTAACCATTTCTTAAGTTTTTATTTTAACAGTATCTTTGATCTGCAATAATTAATAATAAAGTGCCATGATATCTGCAACCTACTCTTAAATAATTCTTAGTGTGTTTGTGTTCACAGCAAGTACTAAAACTGTCGCTGGATTTTGTCCATCTTCTTATTTAAGCTGCAAGAAATGAATTTCAAGAGCAAGTCACATTGAGTAGGCCAGTAATTTGTAGGGGGGGGGGAAGAAATGGAAGAAAATAATAGATAATGGGTCCCAGGTAGAGAGGAAGGGGCTGAAGAATGATAAAGAGGGCCGGTTCACAGACTACAATTTCCCATTATAGATTATAAATGCCCAGGTTTACTTGCGTATTGATGCAGGAGGGCGGGGGCAAAGACGGCCAGAATAGGGAGTTTTTGCTCTTGCACTTACTTTTTAAACCTTTCATTATTCCGCCCCTTTGTTAATGACATGGGAGGAGTCCTTTGTTAATGACATGGGAGGAGTCCCAGCTGTTTGCTGTTTTGATTGATTACTCCACCCATCAATCCCCCAGGAATGTCCAATGATAAGGCCCCTGGAGAATATCCGGGGCTTTTGCTGGCTTCCAGAGGAAATCTCATTCCAAATGGGAGAATCTCGCAGGCTCTTCCAGCAGCCATCTTGGGGGTACTGGAGGACATGTGTTAATGGCAGCAGTTTTTCTGCCAGGTTCCAGATCCCTCTATTGATTCCCTATCTAGTCTATCTAGTCTTCAAGACCATCCATTATTTTTATCAGAAAAAGATAAAGCTATTTCCATTTTGGGAAAAGAATGGGAATAAACTACAGTTTTCTCCTTAAAATACAAGATACCTTGTTCACTTTGGAATAAATTTTTAATCAGGGTATAAAGAAGAAGATTGATGTACTTGAATATATTAAAATTAAGAATTTCAGTCATCACAAGACATCGAATGGGAGCAGATATTCGTGAGTATGTGCTCCATAATAATCCATTAAGCTGTATATTTATATCTTTTATGTACTGCTCTGTATGATTTTGTACTCCATGACATCAAATAAAAAGGTTAAAAAGGAAATTGGGCTGCAGAGGACCAGCTGGATTTCACTCAACCAATGGTGCCCTAAGGAGATATTTATCCCACTTGTTAAATGGGTCATTTAGCTGCAAGGAGGGGTTGCATTGTTGCCTGTGGTAGCCATTAACAAACAAACAAACAATAAAACTAACAAGCAATTGTCTCCAAAGTGCTGGGGATGAAGAGCCCAGAAGCTGAGAAGAGGTGGGGACAGCAGCTGTGGAACCTCTCCTGGAAAATGTGAAGCATCATGGAGCCAATTAATTTTCTCTGATTGGCATGAAAATTAATTTGCCTAGAATTACTCATGCTGGAAGGTTCTAATTATTCATTGCCATCAAGATAGAAATTGAGTTTTAGGCAGTGTGTACTAGAGGGGGGCCAGAGGAAAAATGGTGGGGTGTGGTGGGCAGGCCTGAATTGAGGGAGAAGGTGGGAACCAGGTGGTGATGAAGACAAAGGAATTCTGACACAAGCTTTGATAGTAGGATCCCCAGGGCCAGCCTGCCTTCTTCTACTTGAAGTAGTTCTTCCCTGGGGAGAGACCCTGAGGTGGAAGAGAAGCCCTGTGAAGTACCCATCCTGTACCAGCTCCATCACATTTTCCATCTGGCACTGGGAACCAAGAGATACCAAAGCTGAAAATTACCCCCAAATGCTCTCTCAGTTGGTGCTGGTGTTGAGACAGTTACATAACAAAATAATATACCCTTCCTTACCCTGATGGGTGTTTAATAAATGTTTGATGATTCACTGCTACATTATTAAACCTTTGGCAGACTACTAAAATAATTTCACCCTCTCTAGGAACAATAAAATTCATTACCTTATACAAGAAATATTTGTTATACAACTGCTCATAGCCAAGTATGTGTCAGGTGCTAGAGATGCAGAAGTGGAAGCATCACTGTTTATATCCTTAAGGAATGGAGACTCACAGAGCAACAGAGCATTGAGGAGGCTGGAGATGTTCTTTCTTTTTTTATTATTTCAAAAGAAGTTTTAGATTACATAAAAGTTACATCAAAAATATAAAGGATTCCTATATACCCCACCTCCTCCCCTTCTCACACTTTCCCCATTAATATCACTTTCATTAGTGTTACAATCGATGAACACATATTGAAGCATTGCTACTAACCATGGTCTATAGTTTACATTATGGTTTACACATTGCACTACACAATTTTACAGGTTTTGACAAAATGTTTAATAGACTGTATCCGTCATTGCAATGTCATGCAGAGCAATTCCAATGTCTCAAAAATAACCCATGTTACACCTATTCTTCCCTCTCCCTCCCCACAGAACCTATAGTGGCCACTGCCCTTATATCAATAATACAAGTTCTTCCATTGCTAGAAAAATAGTAAGTCTGTTTTGGTCCATAGTTGCATTCCCCCCTTACTTGTGTTCATTCTTCAATTTTGAGGATTTGGAGATGGTGATGCCCACTCTGTTTCGGATTGAGAGGGGGCTTAGATTCCATGGGACAGATGGATGGAAATGTCTTGCTTGCAATTGTAGATACGTTCTGGTTTTTTGGGATGGGCATTGTCCATCATTGTCTTTTGTTAGTTCTCCTGGACTAATCCAATGAACTGGAGAGTAGGTGTTGGCTACGACTTTGCTGAGATTCAGGGCTCAATTGGCATATGAACAGACAAAAGATTTGTCTTTGGGACATATATTTAATGGGTATAGTGTTAATTACAGGTTCCAATAAAAGGGGAAAAGAGCCATGTGTAGGGAAATTACAAATGAGTCTAACTCATTGGGGAACATATATTCCAAGGTAAGGCCCACTGACAGGGTGCTGAATACCTGAGATTGTCTGCCTTGCCTATGGTGTCCAGATGTCCCTGAGGAGCCCTGAGGAGCCTGGTTGTTTGAGGCACTGTTTACTGTGCCAGTCAATGAGATACTCCTGAGCATAAGCATAACCTCTGAAATGACCTCCCAAATCACTTTGAAATCTTTTAGCCATAAAAACTCATTTGTATTTAATATTTACCCCTTTTGGTCAAGGTCTTTTTCCAGATGTATCACTAGTTGATGCTTGGTAATAATCCCTGGGTGCCAGTGAGGCTCATCCCCAGGAGTCATGTCCCATGCCAGGGGAAGGGTAGTGAGTTTATATGCTGAGTTTGGCTTAAAGAGAGGCCACATTTGAGTAACAAGGAGGTTTTGAGGAGGTAACTCTTAGGCAATAGATATTACTAGGCTAAGTTTCAATTTTACAAAAATAAGGTTCACAAGTACAAGCATCAATATCAAAGGCCTGGCATATTGGTTTGTCCTCTTTCACTAAGCACTGTCCATGTACTCTAGGGATTCTTGCAGCTCTATTAGAGAATTTAGCAGGACTTCCCAGGATGGGAGTTTAATGTTTTTCTGGTTATTTTGTGTGTCTCCACCCACTGAGATAACACCCTGTGATGACATGAATATATTCATATTCCATGGAAGCAGGCCCGAGGTGCACCCCTCCCCACACATCTCCCCACCACTGACACTGGGGATGTTCTTGAAGAGGGAGACATGCCAGACGTGTGCCCCTGAAACTACAAAGTGTGGCTGGGGAAACAGGAAGAAAACCTAATTAATTGAAATGCAAAGGATTCAGAGTAAACAGCACACCCTTTTACAAAGACAAAGGTGGGTTGGCTTGCTCTGCTGACTATCACAACTTAGTATAAAACTTTGGCAAATTAAGAAAGCATGGTATTGGCACAAGGATAGACAAATAGGCCAATGGAAAATACTAGAAATCCAAGAAACAAACAAGTAAATATATGAGCCCTTGATCTATGACAAATGCACTGCTACAGAACAGTGAAGGAAGGACAAGGTTTTCATCAAATAGTGCTGGGACAACTGGGCAACTGTGTGAAAAAGAGTAAACTTGGATCTTTACTTCATACCATTCCCAAAAATCAATACTGGGTGGATCAAAAACCTACACATGAAAAGCAAAACAATAAATATTTGAGAAGACAATAGAGGAGAATATCTACCATGACTTCAAGGTAGAGAACTATTTCTTAACACAAAGTAGGCACTAGACAAAGTAGAAGGGATTAGTAAATTTAACTATTTTAAGATGAAGCAGTTTGGTTCATATAAAGACACTATTAGGAGGTGAAAAGGAAACCACTGAGTGAAAGATGATAAATGGGAAGGGGCCTGTTACCAAAATATGCAAAGACTTACCACAAATCAATAGGAAAAAGGGAACAAATAAATAAATAGAAAAGTAGAGAAAAAAATTACAAGAAAAGAAGATATCCACATGGCCAATAAATAAATATATATATGGTCTCATTCTCACTAGGAATCAGGGAAATGCAAATTAAGACTACTATGACATATCACCACATATCCACCTGATTGATAAAATTTAAAATTCTGACAATATGAATGTCAGTGTGTAAGTGAAGCAACAAGGTCTTTCATACATGGCAGAGTAGGAAAATTGGGGGGAAATTTTTACTACTCTGTGGAAAATTTTGGTAATATACAGTAAATCTGAAGATACTCATGCCAGCTGGCCCAATAATTTCAATCCTAGAAATTTTCCACAAAAACTTCTTATGTGCAGTAGGAAAGATATTATGTGCACTAGAAAAATGTCAAAATAGTCCAAAACTGGCACAACTGATATGTCCACCAACAATAGGAACTGAAGTATATTAAAGATGCAATACTATGTGGCAGTGATAATGAATAAAATACAGATATGCAGATATGAAACATAGATGAACCATCAAAACATAATGTTAAACAAAAAGAAATCAGACTTAATAATACACACTGTGTAGTTCCACGATATAAAGTTCAAAGGCAGCAAATTGATATTACACTGTTTAGGGATTATTAATCAGGAAATAATAGACTGAGCTGTAAAGCCACAAAAATGTTTATTTGGGTCTTAGAATTGCAACTAGTGGAGCAAGATTCAGGGAGCAGTCCAAACTGTGTCCTGTCTTGGGGCTTCCAAGCAAGATTTTTTGTTTGTTTGTTTGTTTACAATGGAGAAGTTGAGTTTATTTTAGTTCATTTAAACTTCCTACCTCATTTTCTGTAGAATAAATTCAATTCTGTATAGAACTAGAATACTTGCACAATTGTTATTGGAATGATTAATATTAATAAATTATAGTTAATGGATTTGCTTGACTGCACACAAATGTTCTTTTTTTAAAAAAAATTATTTAATATTGTTTTGCTTCATTAGGCTTTTTTAAATATGTATTTTTATTTTTTTAAGATACTTAGATTACATAAATGTTACATAAAAAATATAGGAATTCCCATATGACCCACTCCCCATACCTCCCACATTTCCCCACATAAACAACATCTTTCATTAGTGTGGTACATTCATTGCAATTGATAAATTAATTTTGGGACATTGCCACTGAACATGTATTATAGTTTACATTGTAGTCTACACTCTCTCCCACACAATTCTGTAGGCTATTTGAAGATATATAATGGCCTATATCTGCCATTGCAATGTCATTCGGGACGATTCCCAAGTCCCAAAAATGCCCCTGTATTATACCTGTTTTTCCCTCTTCTTGCCCTCACTGCCTCCACATCAATGTTGTAATTTCTTCCATTGCTAGAATCATAATAAGTCTATAGTAGAATACCAATAATTCCACTCTAGTCCATAGTTCATTTCCTAATCCTGAGGATTCTGGGATGGTGATGTCCACTCAACCTCTAATTGAGAGGGGGCTTCAATCCCATACAGCTGATGGATGGGACTCTCTTGCTTGCAGTTGTAGGCTCTCTTGTTTCCTTGGTATGATGGTTGTTCATCCTCACCTCCTTGTTAGTTGTTGTGGGTGAGTCCAATGAACTGGAGAGTAAGTGTTGCAACCCTACCTATGTTCAGGGCCCAGCTGGCATAGGGACAACCTAAAGATTTAAGTCTCTTGGACATTTATCTACCAACTCTAGCACCAACTATAGGTTCAAATAGAAGGGAGAGATGAGCCATGTGTAGGAAACCCATAACTGAGTCCAACTCTGTCACACTCAGGAGCACAAACTCCAAAGTAGGGTCCACTGGCAAGGCACCAAACTCTGGAGCTATCTGCCCTGACCATAGGACCTCAGTGTCTCCAGAGCCCTCAAGAGCCCCGCTATTTGGGGTAGTATCTACTTTGGCAGTCTATGTGATCCTGCTGAGACATGCATAAGCATTACCTCTAGGATGACCTCCTGACTCACTTTGAAGTCTCTTAGCCATATAAACTCATTTGCCTTTGCCTTTTCCCCCTTTTATTCTAGGTCTTTTTCCAGTTGCATTGTTAGTTGGTGCTTGGTAGTAATCCCTCGGTGCCAGGGAGGATCATCCCCGGGAGTCATGCCCCATGCTGGGGGGAAGGTAATGCATTTATATGCTGCATTTAGCTTAGAGAGAGGCCACATTTGAGCAACAAGGAGGGTCTCAGGAGGTAACTCTTAGGCACCCTACAACATTAGGCTAAGTTTCAATTTCAGGAGCAAAGGCTCAGAAGCATAGTCAGAAAAAGAAGAATACATAAATTGTTTGTAAAGAATTATAATCAGTGGGTATTTGAGGCTTTGCAAATGTCCTTCAAGTTAGACAGTTTATTGATTTTTTAATCTTGTGCTTGCTTCTATGATGGCCTTAGAAACACCGTTGCCTTTGGTTTTGTATGCCTTGGCAGTTTGTGATGTCTGGTTGATACGTGTATAAGAGTAACGTGAATGGCCTTCCTACTCCATTTGAAATATCTTAGATAGAAACTTCATTTTGTTGTATCTCTTTTCTCAGAATACATAATAAAGTAATAAAACAAACAAAAAAATCAATCAAAAGAATACCATAAAAGTGAAGGTGGAGGTTACTGCTGAGGGAAAAGTGGGGTTTTGGTTGGGAAGGGTGATGAGGAAGCTTCTGGGATGCTGGCAATACTCTTATTTCCTCACTTGGTGAAATTACACAAGTGTTTGCTTTACCACACTTAGTTAAATATGTGTTTGTGTTTTACATACTTGTCTCTATGTTAGCTATAATTATCAATACAAATATTAAACATATTTAAACTTTTACATTGTGTCATAAAACACAAATTACACAATAGGTAGTTTAAACAGTAGATTATAAGGACAGAATTGGTAAACCAGAAAAGAGAGATGGAACAATAACTCAGAACACAGCATTGAGAGATAAACAAAAAAGATGGAAAAAGTATGAAAGAGAGGGCAAGTTGAAGATTAGAGTAAAAACAGCTTATTTACATCTATTCAGGGTTCCAGAACAAGATGGTGAATATAAAGTCAGAGAGAAGATATTCAAGGAGATAATGGCTGAGAATTTTCCTTAATTGAGGAAAAATGTAAATCCTCAGATTCAGAAATCCCATAAATCTCAAACAGAATAAATAAAAAGATTAAATAAATAAAAGTGCAGGATGCTAAAGGCAGAGAAAATCTTAAGATGGAGCAAAGGAAGCAAAGAATATGAGAGCTTATACCATCACCTTTATAACGACTTCCTGAAAGGACCACAAAATGTTCTTGTACATCCCATTAGCCAGAACTTCATTTAGCTATCAAACAACAAGCAGGGAAGGGTGAAAAACATCATTTTTAACTGGATACCTGAGGTCCCAAATTAGGACCTTAGGGGCAGAATGGATGCCGCTTCTTCTCACTTTCTCTGACATGTTCTCACACCCTTACCCTTGAATACATCCAAACCGGAGAGTCAGAGGGAGCCACTGTTATTGCTCTCACTAGAGTGAGTGCTCACCCTGTCACAGAGAGCTCAAACTAAGGTGAGTGAGAAAATCGGGAGCCCACAATCCCACCTCTTCTAGTACTACCACTCCCAACAGGCTGTTTAAGGTTTAGAGACAGGGAAGCGGATGTGGCTCAAGTGATTGGGCTCCCATCTACCATATAGGAGGTCCAGGGTTCGATTCCTGGGGCCTATGGTGAAAGGGAAGCTGGCCTGCATGGCAAGCTGGCCCGTGCAGAGAGCTGGCCCACACAGAGTCCTGGCCCACGCAGAGAGCTGGTGCAGCAAGATGATGCAACAAAAAGAGACACAGAGGAGAGACAATAAGAGATGCAGCAGACCAGGGAGCTGAGGTGGCGCAAGAGATTGAGCACCTCTCTCCCACTCCAGAAAGTCCCAGGATCTGTTCCCGGAGCCACCTAAAGAGAAGACAAGCAGACACAGAAGAACACACAGAGAGCAAACAGCGAGTGCAAAAACAACAAGGGGGCAGGGGGAGAGAAATAAATAAATGTTAAAAAGGAGAAAAGGCTTAGAGACAGTTGGCCTTTCAACCTTGCAACATTCCAACTTGCAGGACACTCGGTCAACTTACATTTCAGCTGTGGCCAGAGAAACGTTCTCTACGTACAAACATAATCCCTTCCTATCTGCTCGCAGACTGCTATCTCTAGTTTGAGTTTCTTTCTCTTTTTCTCTATTATTGACAGCCATGACAAGTAACTATCACATACCAACATTCTAAGCTTGTCCTACTGTTTTAGATTCCTGGGCTGCTCGAACAAATACCATGCAATGGGTTGGCTTAAACAATGGGAATTTATTAGCTCACCATTTTGAGGCTAGTTAAAAGTCCAAATCAGGGTGTCATCAAGGCGATGCTTTCTTCCCGGAGACTGGCATTCGGGGGCTGGCTGCCAGTGATCCTTGGCCCTGGGTTCCTCTGTCATATTCTCCCTTCTCTCCAGCCTCTCCCTTCTCTTCCAGGTTCTTGCTTCCTGGGGCTTTCTCTATATATGTGTTTGAGTTTCATTCTACTAATAAAGGACTCCAGCAATAGGATTAAGTCCCATCCTGATTGAGTTGGGCCACACCTTAACTGACGTAACCTCATCAAAAGGTCCTCCTTACAACTGTTTCACATCCATAGGAGTGGATTAAGTTAAAGAACATGTTTTTCTGAGGTACATAGCTCCTAACCACCATACCTACCAGTTCACTCACTCTGCACATGGCTTGCATCCTAAGGGTCTTCAGGAAATAGCCTGCCCACACGTTCCACCACTGCTTATGACAGTGGTCATGAGTTTTTCAGCCCAACCACCCCCACTCTTATGTTCTGTTATTTGCAGCACCCCACTTTTAAATTCAGTTAAGAATACATGTGGAGGAAGCAGATGTGGCTCAAGCGATTGAGCTTCTGCCTACCACATGGGAGGTCCCAGGTTCAGTTCCTGGTGCCTCCAAAAGAAGATGAGCAAGACAGCGAGCTGACATGATGCACTGGCGTGGCAAACTGATGCAACAGATGATGAAACAAGAGACACAAGGAGGAAAACATAATAAGAGACATAACAAAGCAGGGAGCAGAGGTGGCTCAAGGGATTAGATGCCTCCTTCCCACATGTGAGGTCCCAGGTTCAGTTCCCAGTGCCTCCTAAAAAAGGAAGATGAGCGCACAACGAACAGACACAGCAAGTGCAAACAATGAGGAGGTGGGAAGAAATAAATTTAAAAAATAAATCTTAAAAAAAAAAAACATGAGAAAGGGTGTCTTATAATAATTCACTAAAAAGGTGTGACAATCCTCACTTAAGAGCCCAGACTTAGCTACATAAAGCAAAAATGGGCAGATGTACAAGGAGAAATGAGCAAAGTCAAGCAGATGAAAAAAGTTAAGGTATAGAATAATGAAATGATACAATAAACAAATTTTATCTAGTGTGTATAACCACAGAAATCCCCTTTGACTCAAAATTTAGAGAATACATATTCTTTTCAAAATCTCATAATTGTGAAGACCAGTAAGAGGTGGGTGAGGGGGTGGAATCAGACCAGAATAAGCAGCATTGGTTGAGAAAGGGAAAGGGGCATCATTGCAAACATGATAGAAATAAATTTTAAATACATGAGAGACTATGAACAAACTTTATGTCAAAAAAATTTTGAAACTTAGGTATAAAGGACAATTCCCCAGAAAAATATAAATTACTAAATCTGACTCAAGGTGAAATTTTAAAACCTGAGTGATTTTTAAACTATGAAAGACATAGAATTTGCATTTAAAATTCTATCTACAAAATAAGTAAGTCCAGACAGTTTTACTAGTGAGATCTACTACCTTCATTTTATAAGAATAGAAATCCTTGAATACAAAACTGAAAAATAGCAGTATAACAAAGGAAAATTATAACCAATGCCACCTCCAAACATGAATACAAAAGTACAAGGAACAAACATACAGATCAGGAATACATTAAGCATATCATTTTGCATCAAATTTGGGTATACACATGCACTCATGCATATGTGATAGAGGAGAAGAATAGCAAAATAATCTCAGTAACTGCAGAAAATCGTTTAATAAAATTCAGTACTCATTTATGATTTAAGAAAAAAATTTAGAAAACTAGAAATAAAAAGAAGCTTCTTACAGCGGTTAAACTCATCTATCAAAAACCTTCAGCAAATGTTCTCAATATTACAACGTTAGATGGATTCCCTTTAAAAACCAGAAGTGATACAAAGATGCTTGATCTCATAACTGGGTGCTGAATGCAATCATTACTCCAATTTAACATTGTCCTGGAACTCCCAGCTTTCAAAATATAATAAGGAAAATAAATAAGATGTGTAATGATTGAACAGGAAGGGGAAAAATCACAATTTACAGATGATGGTTGGCAGATTTCTGATGGAAATCTACAGAAAAATATTGGAACAAATATCAGGGTTCAGGAGGGTTGCTGGATCATTCCTACCCAACAACAACGATCAACAGAAAACTAAATTCTAAAAAAGGCAATTTTACAATAGCAACATCACAATAAGGTGCTTGGGAATAAATCTAGTGAAGTATGTGCAAAGGCTTTGCAGGTAAAAAATTCAAAAGTTTACTAAAAGAAAAAAATCTAAATAAATGGAAAGATAAAACACTCATGTATGAGAAAACTCAGTATCATAAAAAATAGCAATTGTTCCCCAAATTTATCAATTCACTGCAGTCCCAACCAAAATCTCAAATGATCTTAGATGTAAAGTATTATGAGCTGCCTAAGCCATTTATTTAATTACACTATTCTCCCCATTTATTTTCCATTTTAAAGTTTTGAGTTTCTGGCCCACTTTCTTTCCCTGCTAACAAAAGTAGTTCTAGTATTTAGCCTTGGAAACCACAGGCCTTTATAAAATGCTGAATAAATGAATATATAAACAAAATATGGAATATACATTTTGTTTTGGAATTTTATTCTGCCATAAAAAGGAATGAAGTCTGGATACATGAGACAACATGAATGAACCTTGGATACATCATGTTGAATGAAACAGCCAGACACAAAAGGACAAATATTGTATGACATCACTTATGTGAAATAATTAGAATATGCAAATTCATAGGTCAGAAACTAGAATACAGGTTACCAAGGCCAGGGTAGGTGGGGGTGGGAAATGGGAAATTAATTGGTATTTGAGGTGATGGAAAAGTCTTGGTCATGAATGGTGGTTGACAGTAGCACAACATTGTGAATGTAATTAACACTATTAAATTATATATTTGAAATTAGTTAAAATGGGAAATTTTAGGTTGTATATGTTACCAAATTAAAAATTTTTTTTAATTTTAAAAACTCATAGAACTGTACAACACAGAGGTAATACAAACTATGGACTAAAGTTAATAGTGTAATTATAATGATATTGTTTCATCACTTGTAAGAAAGGCACAACACTAATGCAAATTGTTAATAATAGGGAAAGCCTATAATAGTGGATGGTATATGGGAACTCTGTACTTTTTTCATGATTATTCCATACAACTACAGCTGCTCTAATAAATTTTTTTAAATGCTGGTGAAAGAACTCTCCACATAATAAGAAGGAAAGTTTTCCTCTTCTCCAAAAGGTGCAAAAAAAACATCATTGAATGCCTTTACTTTTTTTTGATTACTAGCAAAGGAGTCTTGAAAGATATAAGGAGTTAAAAAATTATCCCTATTGCCTATGAATAAAAACTTTTAATTCTAAAAATCATGTCATTTCAACCAGTTTTCTTTCTTAATAAGTTATTTGCCTCAGCAATAATACTTAAATGGACATTCTGGTTTGCTAAAAGAAATATTTGTGAGTTTTCTTTATTAAGGCAGAAGATGACAATTGCTTCTTTCCTCTTCTCCCACCTGCATGGAGTTTTAAAAAAATAAAATCTATAACTCTGTGGAACTTCTCATCTATATAATGATTTTGAAAGTCTTGCCTCATGTAAAAAAATAGAGTTAGTCACAGAATTTGGCAAATTAATCCTAAAATTCATATGGTAAAGTAAAGGACCAACCATAACCAGACCATTTTTAATTATGAAGAATGAGAATGTGGGTTTTAAAGACATTATAAACAAACCACACAAATTAAAATAACTATACTATTTGCAAAGTACAACAGGCTCGAGACAGCCCTGGCTACGTTTGTTCAAATGCTATCTTTCTGGATGATGATGTTCTTCCATTATTCTACATCTCCTTACCTGCTTTAATTTTCTTCATTGCACATCGCTGCCTTACTTACCAAATATTTATAGGTTCATATAGTTTCTCTGTCTCCCTCTTCTTGAATATAAAAGAGTATTACCAGAGATAAAAGGATATTTTATAATAATGCAAAAGAATTCTTCAAGAAAACATAACAATCTTAAAAGTATATGCACCTAATAACAGAACACCAAAATATATAAAACAAAAACTGACAGAATAAAAAGGGAGAAATAGACAAATCCACAATCCCAGTTGAAGATTTTAACACTCATCTCTCAGTAATTGATAAAATTATTAGACAAAATATCAATAAGGACATAGAAGACTAAACAATATAATTAACCAAGTTAACCCAGAGTTTCTTGACCTCTGAATTATTGACACTTTGGGCTCGATAATTGGGGGCTGTCTTGTGCACCATGGATGTTTAGCAGCAGCCCTGTCTTCTATTCACCAGATATTTCCCCAAATGTGACAAACAAACTTTCTCCATACATTGCCAAATCACCTCTGGTTGAGAATCACTGACTTTCTTCATTGATAATTATAGGAAACTACAACCAACTACTGCAAAACAAACATTCTTTTGAAGTGCACATGGAACTTTCACCAAAACAGACCAAATGTCTCAAGAGATTTCAAAAGATTGAAATTATACAAAGTATATTCTCCAACCAAAATAGAATGGAATTTAAAATATATAAAATATATACCTGGAAAACTTCTAAATCACCCATGAATCAAAGAAGAAATTGATTACAAGAGAAGTTAGAAATATTTTAAATTCAATGAAAAAAAATCAACATTTATGGAACACAAGTAAAGCTGCACTTATACTAGAAAAGGAAAATGCGTTTAAAATCAATAACCTAAGATTCTACCTTAAGCTAGAAAAAGAAGTGTAAATTAAACCCAAAATAAATAAACAAAAGAAATCATATATTAAAAAATGAAATCAATAGAAACAGAAACAACCAACCAATAGAGAAAAGCAATAAAATCAAAAGCTAGTTCTTTGAAAAGATTAAGAAAACCAACAAACTTATAGACAGAGTAATCAGAACAAAGAGAAAAGAAAAAAACACAAATGATAAACATCAGTGTTTCAGTTTCTCAGGCTGCTCAAGCAAATACTGTGAAATGGGGTGGCTTAAGCAATGGGAATTCATTAGCTCATGGTTTTGAGGCTAAAAGACAGTCCAGATCAAGACATCATTAAGGCAATACTTTCTCACTGAAGACTGTGGTGTTCTGGGGTTGGCTGCTGGTGATCCTTGGCTGTTAGTTTGTCATGTGGCAAGGCATATGGCAGCATCTCCTGGTCTCTCCCTTCTTTTATGGGTTCCATTGATTTCAGCTTCTGGCTGCTTCCTCTGTGGCTTTCTCTCTGGCTGAATTTCACTCTGCTTATTAAGGACTCCAGGAAGAGGATTAAGACCCATCCTGACTGAGGTGGTCATGCCTTTTTAACTGAAATAACTTTATCAAAGTTCCAGCTTATGAAGGGTTCATACCCACAGGAATAGATTGAATTTAAGAACATGTTTTTATGGGATACTTACAACTTCAAACCACCGCAATCAGGAATGAGAGCATGGACACAACTACAGATGCTACAAACATTAAAAAGATTATAAAGAAATACTACGAAAAAAATCATTCTAATAAACTTAACAACTTAGCTTAAATGGCAACTTCCAAAGGACACAAATCACCATAACTGACTAAGAAGAAATAGAAACTCTAAATAGCCCTATGTCTGTTTAAAAAGTGATTTGTAATTTAAAACATTCCCAAAAAGAAAACTCCAGGCCCAGATGACTTCCATGGTGAACTCTATCAAAACTTCCAAAAACTATTTCAGAAAATAGAGGGTAAGGAAACACTTCCTGTTGGGAATTGAATCATGTCCCCCACAAAAGGCATGTTCAGGTCCCAACCCCTGGTCCTGTGGGTGTGAACCCATTTGTAATCAGGACCTGTGAAGTTGTTATTATTAAGGTGTGCCCAAAATGAATGAGAATGGGCTTTAATCCAATATGGCTGAAGTCCTTATAAGCAAAGGAAATTGGATTCAGAAAGAGAAGCCAAAAGCTTGTTATCAAAAGCTATAAGTCAACTGAACCCAGAAGAGAAAGGAGAAGATGCTGCCATGTACATTGCCATGTGGTGTCAAGGAATACCAAAGATTGCCAGCCAGCCAGAAGATACCAGCAACCCTGAGAAGAAGCAAGCCTTTTGATGGCAAGACTTTCTTTCAAAAATGAGGAAAACATTAAGACATGTGCAGATAAACAAAAACTGAGGGAGTTGATCACCACTAGACCTGCCTCACAGAAAATTTGGAGCAAATCACTTAACCACTCTGAACCTCAGTTTTCTCCTCTGTTTAATGGAATGAGATCTACCTATCCTACAGGGTTGATATGAGAATTAAATGAGACAATGCATGAAAAACACCCAGCAGTGCCTTCTTAGAGCAAATGTTCAAAATGGTGGCTTTGGCTATTGTTTTTTTTATCATAGTGAGTTCCCGGTCTGGGACTGGCACAGTGGAAGGCAAGGCTAGTGAGGATGCTTCCAGGGTCAGGCCTGGCAGGTGTGGTGTTTCCAGCTCCAGTGGGACCAGGCACCCAGCAAGCACCCAAGACTAGGGGCCTCGTGGTCAGAATTGAGACTTCCCTTTCCTCTCTCCTTCCACCTTCCCTTTGTAACCTGTCTCATCTTCCCCAGTTACTTCTGCTGAAAGTGAAAAGGGGAAAAAGAAATTTTACAAAAGGAGAACAGACTTTTTAAAAAGTCTACTTAAAGTTAGATTACCAGTTTCCAGAGATGTCAGCATAGGTCACTGGGGCAAGCCGAAGGCATAAAAGAAGTTGTTTTAGTGGGAATCTGGGTTTGGGGTGCTGGGGAACCTTTCCTCACAGAAGCCCTTCTCTTCCATGTCACTCAGCTCAGGGAGTGTCCTGAGGGACACGTGGCTACAATGAGAAGTGGGGCTGGGTAAGCACAGGGACAGGAGTATAGAAGAGGTGTTCTAGTTTCCTGGGCTGCTCAAGCAATGGTTTGGCTTAAACAATGGGAATTTATTTTCTCATGGTTTTAAGGCTAAGAGAAGGTCCAAAGCAAGGCATCTAGAAATGCTGAATTCTTTGCCCCAAGCTGGAGTTCTGGCAGAGAATGGAACTAGGCATATTAGTTGGAGACACAGCTAATCCATTTAAACTAAACTAAGATCAGCCTGAGCCCCTAGCCCACCCAAGACCCCGCATTGAGTATTTTCAACCTGACCAAGGGGACAGCTCTGTTCCCTGTAAGGCTGTAGCTGTGGACTAGAAAGGAATCGCCGGTGCCCCCCACCCAAGAGATGCACACAAGCACACACACAAAATGAAGGTAGATGTCTTTGCGTTTGGACCCATGGCAGCAGTTCTCAAAGTGTGCCCCAGGACCAATAGCATTGGTTTCACCTGGGAATTTTTTTTAAATGCAAATTCTTGGGCGGCCCACCCCAGACTTTCTGGATCAGAAATCTGGGGATGAGGGCCCAGTAATCTGTTTCAATACCCTCCTAGTGCTTTGGATGCAGGGCAAAGTCTGAGAACCACTGATCCAGGAGAGTGGAAAGAGAAAAAAGGGCTTGTCACTTGGGGACAGAAACTCCCAGACACAGACAATGAGAATGGGCCAGAAGCAAACAAGCAGGAGGGGCTGTTCCTGTCCTGTGCAGTCCCACTGTGTACCCACAGGAAGTGGGCAGCATCCAAGACTGCAGGCAGAGCCCCCAGGGCCTGGAGTGGGGGCTTCACAGGGACAGATGGGGCTGCCCAACTGCATATTCCTACCAGGGGCTGGATGGGGATCATAACAGCTGTGAGTGCTCTCCCTTGGCCCCCTTCCCCAAGTAGGAAAGTGTTTGGGTTTTTTTCATTTCTTTGCTTGTTTTCAGCAGCTGTTCTGTTCTCACGCCACCATGGCACCCAGGGGGTGAATAAGTCTTCTGCTTAGGTGACTGGACCACAAGGCATTTCATCTAGATCTGGTAGATTGGCCTCCCAAGGTCCAGGGATGCAGGGCAGGGTGCAGATGCTGAGGGATAATCTTGTTTCCTGAGGACATGAGACTTTTTGAAAGCATATGGCGGGGGAGGCTGGATAGACCCAATGGACATGATGGCTGCCTCTTCAACATCCATTTTACCCTTCTTGACTGATTTTCATTCAGATAACCACCATTCCCAGCCCCATGCCTCAAGGGAGGCTGGCCTGCTCCCCAGTTCCAAGGGTGGGGCCCAACCATCGTCTTCAGTAACTGGTTCAAGAAGCAGTCCTTGAAGACACAGACACAGACACAGAGTCCACGCCACAGGGAGCAGACATATCATCCAACTCCAGGGAAGGATCAGCTAGGGATGTCTTGCTTTATCTTAAGAAAGCCACTGGAATCTTCCTTTTGCTCTCCTACATTGAAATTTCCACTCTCTCCTGGATCATTCCCATCAGCAAACAAACAAATTATTGTTTCTTGCTTCAAAAAAATGTTTCTTGATCCCTTTAACCTGCTATTTACTCCCCATCTTTCCACTCCCTTTGCAGAAAAACTCTCAGAATTGTCGGTGCTCACTGTCTCATTCTCTGTCTCTCTCTTTTTTATTATTTTAAATTTTTATTTGGTAATCTGCTGTTAGTTCTCATCCACATTGACTAACTGCAGGTCTTTTTAAATGGTGGCAGGTACATAGGTAACCAATGTACAGAGCTTGTTTGGGGAATCTTCATCCTCATTATGTTTTTTGGACACCTGTACACAGATACAGTATAGGGCATTCCTTATCCCTTTGGCCCAGACAGCCTTGTTGGCAATGCACACATCTGGTGCTCCCATCTCCTTCAAGGCAAATTTCCAGATCACCTTGAGGGCCCGAGGAGCATATTTCTTGAATCCCACTCCATGGATGCACTTGTGCATGTTGATGGTGTATTCCTTGGTCACCACCTCATCGATGGTGTATTAGTCAGCCAAAGGGGTGCTGATGCAAAATACCGGAAAATCACTTGGTCTTTATAAAGGGTATTTATTTGGGGTAGAAGTCCACAGTTACTGGGCCATAAAGCATAAGTTTCTTCCCTCACCAAAGTCCATTGCCACGTGTTGGAGCAAGACAGCTGCCAACATTTGCCAGGGTTCAGGCTTCTTGGGTTCCTCTCTTCCCAGGGCTGCGTTTCTTTCTGGGCTTAGCTTCTCCATTTCCTCCACAAGGTCAGCTGTAGACTATGAGGCTCTCTAGGCTTTGCTTTTCTCCACAAGGCCAGCTGTAGAATATCAGGCAAATGGCTTGTCTCAATCCAGGGGCCTTCTCTCCAAGCTCTCTTACTTCCTGGGGTTCCAGCTCAAGACTCCAACATCAAAACTTCTCTTTGCCATGCCTTTTATATTTTATTCCCCACCCACCAAGGGGTGGGGCTCAATGCCTTACTGACGTGGCCCAGTTAACACCCTAATCATAACTTAATCATGCCCAGATTAGCAGACCAGTTTACAAGCATAATCCAATATATATTTTTGGAATTTATAATTACATCAAATTGCCCAACGGCTACAGATGGCAAAAGGCCCTTCTTCTTGTCACCCTCCTTAGAGGAGCCATTATGTCTAGACCACATCAGAAAGGAAGAGCACAGGGGATTGTGGGAGAAGGAAAGCGCCGGCTGCATATACCCTCTTAAACACACTCCAGTTGATATTCTCTCCCCAGATGCTTTCATCAAGATCACACACCTGGTGTGGCCAAATCCAATCTCATTCCTCCTTGGGGCTGGTGACTCCCTTCACAGTCTTCCAGAACATTGGGCTCTCTGGTGGTCCGCCCATCCCATGGCTCCTCTCCTCCTTGACTCTTCCTGGTGGACATCAAGGTCTCAGTGCCCGGAGCTCTCTCCATCTGCACATCCTCCCTTAGTCTCATTTAGCCCATGGCTCCAAAGACTACCCATACGCCTACAACTCTCCAAGTAAGAGCTCCATCCCAGACTTTTTCTGCACTCCCAGCCCACCAGCTACCAGCTTCTTCCCCATCTCCCATGAGATGGCAAATCACACCTAGGACAGGCACCACTGAGCTCTCCCCATCCTCCAGGTGTCAGACCAAAACCCTGGGTCTGCCTTGACCCCCTCTTCCTTGCAGACCCCACATCTGATCCTAGAGGAAATTCTGTTGGCTCTGACTTCCAAATGAGCCCAAAATCTGACCATTTTCCACCACCTCCATTACTATTACCATGTTTTCACCTGTAATAACCTCCTATTTGGCCTCCTTGTTGCAATGGCCACCAGATGGCACTCTGCTCAAAACCCTGCCATGATATCCATTCCACTTTAGACTAAGTGCCCAAATCCCCGACCAGCAATTCCTACCATTTCCACCCATCAAACTCCACCCCAGACTCTGAGGCCTGGGCCCCTTACTGCTCTGGGAACACCCCAGACACATGCTCACCTCTGGGATTCTGCTTTGGCTGCTCCCCCTGCCTATAGCACTTTCCTCTGAAAACTTCTTATTGCGGGTTTCTCTGAGCACCCTATTTAATCCTGCATTACCACCCACCTGTGTTAGTTTTCTCAGGCTTCCATAACAAAGTACCACAGACTGGGTGGTTTAAAACAGCAGGAATTTATCGTCTCACAGTTCTGGAGGCTGGAAGTCCGAAATCAAAGTGTAGAGAAGGTCTTGTTCCTTCTGAAGTCTGTAGGGTTCTGGTGGTGGCTTTCCAGCAATCCATGGCATATTTTGGCTTTGTGGCCTAACTCAGTGTCTGCCCTTGCCACATGGCCTTCTCTCTGTGCGTGTCCATCTGTGTCCAAGTCTCCCCTTCTTTTAAAGACACCAGTCATACTGGAATAGGGCCCACCTTATTCGAGTTTGACCTCATCTTAATTAAAACATCTTCAAAGACCCTTTTTCCAAATAGGATCTCACTCATGGAACTTGGGGTTAGGACTTGAACATATCTTTTGGAGAACATAATCCAATCCATAACATATCCCTGTCACCTTCTTTTTGGATAGCACTTATTACTTGCTACATAACAGACTGACTCACTAAGGTTATCACTGAATGTCTCTCCCCTACCAGAATATGAGCTTTATGGGGAAGGCAAATCCATCTGTCCTGTTCACTTGTTCAACCCCAGCACCTAGAACAATATCTGACACATGGTAGATGCTCAAAAAATAGTTGTTGAATGGGTAGATGGATGGTTGGATGTGGATGGATTAGTAGATGAATGGATGGGTGGCTGGCTGGCTGGCTGGATGAATGGATAAATGGGTGGATGATAGATGGACTAGTAGATAGATGGATGGGTGGCTGGCTGGATGAATGGATAAATGGATGGATGATGAATGGACTAGTAGATAGATGGATGGGTGGCTGGTTGCCAGGATGAATGGATAAATGGATGGATGATGGATGGACTAGTAGATGGATGGATGGGTGGCTGGCTGGCTGGCTGGATGGATGGATAAATGGATGGATGGATAATGGATGATGGATAGATGAGTGGATAGGTGGATGGATGGATGGATGGATGAGTGGATGGATGGATGGATGGAATAGTAGATGGGTGGATAGGTGGATGGGTGTATGTATGAATGGATGGGTTGGTGAATGGATGGATAGATGTATGGATGCCTGGATGATGAATGGAAGAGCTGGGTTTCTTCCTCTGGACATTGTAAGGTACAAGCCTACAGATGGAAATGTGTTCCCAGCCTGAGGAAGGCTCCTCCACGAGGAAGGAGGTAGAGCCAAGAGAATACTACTGGATAGAGAGGGTCCTGAGGAACTGGTGCCTGAGCACATAAATTCCCCATACTGGGTAAGCCTGCTTGAGTTGGAGATTTTGCCACTGGCAGCTGAAATGCCTTCCCTGACTCGGATTTCAGCATTTGTTTATGAAGTGTTCAAGAACTCACTCTACAATAGACAGATTTAAAGCAGGGTCTGACAGCTGGTGGGGTGGGTGTCGGGGTTGGGTTAGACTTCAATTCTCCCACCACATCAATCTGTGCAGGCCCCAAAGGTTTGCTTTTCTTTCTGCTGACTCCTCCTGTTGGCCATGCTGCAAGCTGCCAAGCAGGATTTAATCCAAGATCATCCCATGGAAGCAACAGTCCTCATTAGCATTCATGCCAATTAACAAATAATGCAGGATACATGAGGCTCAGGAAGTGGCAGCCATCAGAAGAATGGCCAGGTATCTGCAAGGAGCAAGGACACAGCTCCCTAGTGAACAAGGTTGGAGGTCAGCACCCACAAAAAGCACATCCCCAGGCCTCCACCCCCAGGAGTAAGACGGAGGCTCAGGGTCTTCAGAAACGCCCTCATGGAGGCTTCTCTCCCCTTCCTCTCACATCCCCAGCTGGTGCTCCCTTCAAAATGCCCCTTCACCCTCGCAGCCTCCACTTTCCAGCACAAGCAGAGCCTCCTGAGCATTCTCTGGCCTCAGCTCTCTGCTCACCCAGCCAGCTCACTGCAACGTAGGTGGATCTTCTTGCACAGGCACAAGTTCACATCCTCAGGCTGGATCTGGGGTCAGAAAGTCGGACCTCCAGCCCTGCTCCTTTGTCTCCTCAAATGTGGCCTCAGGGAGTCCAGGTGCTCCTCTGACCCTCAGCTTCTCCACTGTAAAATGGGCATGTACTGTGCATGCAACTGTTTACTCCAGAGTCTGAGTGGCCCTAGGAATGGTTAGACCGCTTCACAGTTTCACCCTGTTCTGCAGCCTTCCATGGCCCTCCACCACAGGTACGGAGTCTAACCTCTACCCCAGCCTTTGGGCAGCCCCATGACCTGGCCCCCATCATCTGTGCTGCTCACCCCCGAGTTCCTAGGCTTTCCACACACTAACTGCTGTTACAGGGCTATGGCCCTCCCAGGATGCTTATCCCCTGCTTGCTTCCTGTCCAAATGCCAACCACCTTTCTCCTTTCAGGGTTGTTGTCATGCACCACTTCCTCCAGGAAGCCCCCTCTGATCACCAGCTCACCCTGACCTTGTCTTACATCGTCTCCTCATGTTTAAGTCACCGTGTATGATAGCTTGAACCTTCCACAGACTGTTGGCCAATCCCGTGCTTTCAGCTGACAGGGAGGCAGAGCACTGACACGAAGAGAACATGTACTACTTAACTGTGGGTCCTGGAGTAAGCCTGAGTAAACATCTCTGAGTCTCGGCTTAATAAATAAAATAATTAAAAATAATAATAATAGCATGTGCTTATAGGGTGCTGTGATGGTTTTGAGTTGTACCTCCAGAAAAACATGTTCTTAAATCCAATCTTTTCCTGTGGGTGTGGACCCATTGTAAGTAGGACATTTTGATGAGGATACTTCAGTTAAAGTGTGGCTTACCTCAGTCAGGATGGGTCTTAATCCTTTAACTGGGGTCCTTTATAAGAGGAATGACATTCATACAGAGAGAGAGAAAGCCACAGGAAGCAAGAGGCTGGAGGGCGAGACCAGGAGACACTGCCATGTGCCTTGCCATGTGACAGAGGAACCAGGAATTTCTGGCAGCCGGTCTTCCAGGAGGAAGAATAGCCTATGTCTTGATTGATCTTTCTTTTAGCCTCAACACCGTGAGCTAATACACTCTCCTTGTTTAAGCTAACCCATTTCATGGTATTTGCTCAAGCAGCCCAGAAAATGTAAGGATTAAATGAAAGGACAAATACAGAGTTCTTAGCACAGTTCCTGAAACCTAACAGGCATTTAATAAACGGTAACTAATATCAGTACAGTCACCACTCAAAGGGCTTCTTTCTCCCTGCCACACAAAACCTGCAATCCAAGTGTTTTCATTGGGCTGATTCTTTAGAGAAGTCATTAAGCGTTCCTGTGTCTATAAAAAGTCCCTCCTTATAAAAGTTCAACTATGCAAGGGTGCCAAATGGGCACCATGAACGCCACCATTGCTGCCCACCGTGACAGGCTTCTACTCAGCCTGAAGGTCCACAGGATCCTCCTTAACACAGATCTCGAAGCAGCTACTGCCGAACAGAAGGCTTTGCCCTTGCGAGTAACACTTTGATTTAATCACTCGGATGCAGTTTCCGCAGGCTTGGGGCAGGCCAGGCTGGGTGCCAGATCATGGAACTATAGCAGGGAGGAAAAGAGGGCCAGGGAAGGTCTCGGCTGCTGGCCACAGGAGCTCAGGTGCCCAAACAGCCCATGCCAGGACACTTTGAGGGTCTTTGCCATCAAATGTAGAATCATCCTTTCAAAAACAAAGCTTGGGGGTGTAGCTCAAGTAGTTGAATGCCTGCTTCCTATGTATGAGGTTCGATCACCAGTACATCCTTTAAAAAAAAAAATCCTTGTGACCATTTTGTCTGGAAGCTTCTGTAAATCTTATGTTTTAGTAAAATATGTTTGTTATTCTAATTTCTCTCTGTACAGTTTATTTTGCTGTGCTTATTTTGTTTTCCCCATGTGACAATCATATTTAAAAATTAAAATCGGATGGAACATTCTGTTTTGATCTTTACCATCTGACAAACTGAACGGCAAGAGGTGGATATTGCCAGTTTCCTTTCACTGACGCAAATTTGGGTTAAGCTATTACTTAACCTTCATACACTGGCCCTGCACAGGCATGGAGCACCAGTATCTACATTTCTTTCCTCCCAGAAATTTAAAGTAAATGTGCTTACATTGTATGATTGGTTAGAAGACCATTGGTGTCTTGCCACCATGATTGAAAATAACTTTGCAGGAGAGCCACAGAAAAGAAGCAGCTGTGACTAAGTACAATTTTCGCACGGTGGTCACACTTCGGTCAGGCATTGGGTTTTGACCTTTAGCTTAGCTCTTGGCTGCAGACTTCATGTGTGACTACTGGTGTGTGTTATAACGAAACACTGAGATAATCATCGTTTAAGGTTTGCTGAGACCTGGTAAGCAAATCCCAAGCAACCAGTTTTGCATAAGAGCCGTCAGTAAGGGATTCTTCCTTGGAGAACATCAAATCCTCAGTTAATGATTCTTGCTTTCATCTTCATGGAATTTGCCATGGGAGCTCTTTTGATTCTTTAATCTGAGAATCAGTAATTTTTTTTCTTCATTGACGGTTTCTCCCTCCATTCTTTCCCTTCCCCCTCCATGTCTGATTCTAGAGACTTGTTATTTTTAAGTCATAAAATAGAGCCATATGCAAATGTTAACCTGCATTTTGGAAACTTTGTCTCTTGCAGTTTACGATCATGGATACTGCAGCCCTTTTGAGTTTCCCCCATTCTTAGTCTCCTAACTTCTGGAGTTTTCTTCAGCATGTGGTGTATTTTACTGTGCTCCTAGGCAAGATCAATCCTTATCTATTAAAATTACATTTTTCAACATACAAAAGCAACAAAAAGGTGGGGGGCAGTTCTGAAGGATCAGGAGCTACTTCCGAGTCTTCCCACCTTCCTCCCAAGTCCTTACTACCCTGGGGCCCTCAGCTGGGGTGGGGCTAGTGGGCCAGCATTCCTGCTTCCAGTCCTCAGTGGGGGACAATGGTGGACGATTTTGGAAGCCTCCTGTGCACTCCTAGGATGCACAGATGAAAGTAACCCACTGCCCACAGTGGCTACCTCCAAACTCTACCTTCTCCTGGCTTTCTCTCCTTCCTAATCTCACTCCCCTGCTTCCCTTGGGGATCTCCTCTCAAATAAATCCCCTGCGCCCAAGCCCCTGCCTTGGGGTCTGTTTTCAGGGGAAACAAACCCTAACTGGCTGCAACGACCAGCCCTGCCTCAACAGACAGGAGCAGGGTAATGGTTTGGTATGTATCCCAGAAAAAAACATGCCTTTAAACTTCATCCATTCCTGTGGGTGTGAACCCATTTTTTATAGCCTTTTTTCAAGATGTTTCCCAGTTAAGGTGTTGTCCAAATAAATTAAGTAAGGTTTTCTGGAGTCTTGTATAAGCAGAGATAGTCAGACACAAAAGCCAGAGGGAGCAGCTGAAAGTCCACAGAACCCGGAAGAGAAGGAGGCCAGCAGAGGCTGCCATGTGCACTGCTGTGACAGAGAAGCCCAGGACCAGGGATTCCTGGCAGCCAGCCCCAGAATGCTAGACTTTGGGAAGAAAGCATCGCCTTCAAGGCGCCTTGATTTGGACTTCTCTTAGTCTCAAAACCGTGAGATAATAAATTTGCGTTGTTTACACCAACCCATTGCTTGGCAGCTGACCCTGAGGTTCTCCCTGGAGGGAGGGTTGAGAGTCAGTGGTCTGGGCTGTAACCCTCCCTGGGGCAGGGAGGCCTTGGGTCACAGGGGGGTGGGGGGTGGAGAAGGGCTCCCTGGGGCCAAAGAAGGGCTCTGAGAAGTTCCTGGAGTGAGCCGTTAATCCATGCATTGCCCACCTCCATCGCTTCTCAGCAAAGCCAAGTGAGCAGGACAAGGGGAGCATGTACAGCCTGCCCAGGAGGGGCCAAGGTTAGGAGTGGGGCTGGGGACAGTGAGCCCCTGCAGACTGGAGAGCTACAGACACTCCCCAGGTGGTATTCTAAGAGCTCCCCACAACAGGGACATTTTAGCAGCTATATGGACGACCCGTCTGCAGGGGAAGCCTCCAGCCCCATCAAGGCACTTTGGGCCCCACCCTGCCCAGCTCCAGCCCCACCTGTGGCCCTCCCCTCAGGGCACCTGCTCTAGTTCACAGAAAGGCCCTACGTGTGTCAGCACAGACTCTGACCCACTCACCCCTGGGGGAAGGGACCCCTGAGGAGGAGGCCTGTGAGAGAAAGACCACCGCAGTTGACCCTCGTTCTCAGGACCTTACAGAATCCACCGCCAGCCTCAGGAGTGAAGAAAGCTCCAAGCAGGTACTTTTATTGCCGAGGGAGGGAATGCAGGAAGACAGCTCACTATCCCTCAAAAGGGGTGTCTTGGTCTCCTGAGGCTTCTGCCCCAAAGAACCAAACACACAGGGTGGGGCTCAAAATAACAGAACTTATTGTCTCCCAGTTCTGGAGGCCGGAAGTCTGAGATCAATGTGTCAGCAAAGCCATGCTCCCTCTGAAGCCAGTAGGGGAGCACCTGTCCCACACCTTCTCCTGGCTACTGGGGGTGGCCGTGGGTAAGCTGTGCCTGCCCTGCCTCTGTCAACACATGGCCTGCTGCTCTCTACTTGTGTCCAGTTCTCCCCTTCTTGCAAGGGTATCAGTAAAATTGGATCAAGGCCCACCCTCATCCAGTTTGACTCATCTTAACTAATCACATTTCCAAATAGGGTCTCGTTCATGGGAACAAACATGTCTTCTTTGGTGACACATTCAACCCAGAACAAGGCACTGTTGAGGGAAGGGACGCCCGTCCTACCTGTCTCCCAGTGCCCAGTGCCTCCAGCCGTTCTGGGGGCAACTTCTGAGCTCTTGTGCCCTGTTCCTGTCTGGATGCTGGACCCCATAGAGGCTTCTAGAGGCTTGGCACAGAGCAGGTGCTCCTGAGCAGCCAGAGAGACTCAAGACCTTCACGGCTCTCCATGGGCAATCAGTTTTCTTGCACGGCTCTCCCACCTGGAGTATCCCCTGCCTACCCTTCTCATAGTCCATCCTTAAAGGACAGGAACTTCTCTTCCTTCCCCCTCCACCTGCCCAAGTAGCAGGACAGACATTGTTCTGGACATTGTTCTCTCTCTGCACTTTGTACCGTGCAGTGGGACGGCCCATTCTTGGGCCCGTTTTGGAAACATAACCCACAGTTATGGGGTGGCAGGCCCTGTGGGGTTTCAGCTCTAGATCCCCCTTGAGGCAGATTTAATGCAAAAAATTCCATTGTGAGCAAAATATCAAAATTGTAAATAAAAGCAGGATCAATATTACTGATTTTTTTTCTTTTCCTTCAGCCTCCAGTATGAATCAGCACTGACCTTGACTTTATGTAAAATTTTTATATTTTGCTCATGATGGAAATTTTGCATTAATTTTTAAAATATTGTGTTAAAATATTATATATCTTGATTTACTGAGGTGTTTTTGTTTGATTGTTTTTGGTGCCGTTTTACATTTTGCACCCAGGGCGAATGCTTTACTAGCCTCACCCCCGCTCCAGCCCTGACCCCAAAATGACTGCATTTGCTGTTAAGTTCCTGCCTGAGTCTCGCTGCCCAAGAAGGAATGACAAATGAACACAAACCAAAGATAATTACGAAAATTTGGGGAAAGGAGACAAGACCGGAGAGAAAGAAAATGAGAAAGAGAGACAGAGATAAAGGCAGAGGAGTGGAGAAGATGAAAAGATGAAAGAGAACCAAAGAGGGCCTGGGTCAGAGCTGTGATGGTGCGAGTTCATGCAAATGGCTCCCCACCCGCTCAGTTGGTCTTTATCCATGTTTGGAAGGTGTTAGCTTCAAAAAGCTAATATTGGTAATCTGCCAGACTAAAGTGCATAATTTAGCAGCTTCCAAAAACAAATCCACTGTTTGTCTTAGATTGTCTCAGGAGTTGAAATAATCTCTGTGGGGACCTGAGGCCCACACTTACAAACACGTTTCCCTGCCTTGCTCACCTACACTGCTATGATTACATGTGAGAGCAAAACCCAAAGTATAGCAGAAGATGGTGCTCCATACACAGGGTGACCAGGTATCCCTGTTTACTCAGGATAATCTCAGCTCACACCTGCCTCCCAGTGTAATTATGAAAAGCACACCCTGTCACACTTAAAGTAGCCCAGTTTGGAAAGTAAACTGTGTGGTCCATGCATGACAGCTGAATGAGTTCTGTGAGCCTCAAGGCAATCCTTTGGAGTCTGAAGAACAGGTAGGGTTATCACTCTTTTATAGAAGAAGAAACCAAGGGTCAGGGAGGTATGACCTTGCCAGCTGGGATTTTAAGACTGAAATGACTCCAAAACCCATGCACTTTCTACCACACGTTGCAACTACCAACCAGGTTCAAAGAACAATTTTAGAGCCAATAGACTTAAAACCAGGTCAGTACTGTCACAAATGTTAATCCATTCACCCCGGCATGGGATATGACTCCTGGGGATGAGCCTCCCTGGCACTGAGGGATTATTATCAAGTGCCATCTAGTAATACATCTGGAAAAAGACCTTGACTAAAAGGGGGAACTATTAAATATAAATGAGTTTTTATGGCTAAGAGATTTCAAAGTGAGTAAGGAGGTCATTCCAGAGGTTATGCTTATACCCATCTCAGCAGGTTCTCATTGACTGCCACAGTAAAGTGTCTCAAACAGCAAGGCTCTTGAGAGCTCTAGAGACATCTAGACACTATAGGCTGATCAGACAATCTCAGGAATTCGGCACCCTGTCAGTGGGCCTTACTTTGGAATATATGATCCCCAATGTAACAGAGTTAGACTCATTTATAATTTCCCTGCACATGGCTCTTCTACCTCTTTCATTAGAATCTATAAATAGTACTATACTTGTTAAATATATGTCCCAAAGACTTAAATCTTCAGTCTGTTTGTATGCCAGTTAAACCCCTGAATCTCTGCAGAGTTTGCAACACCTACTCTCCAGTTCATTGAACTCACTCAGGACAACTAACAAAAGGATGTTGATGGACAATGCCCATCCCAAAAACAGAGTATCTACAACTGTAAGCAGGACAGTTCCTTCCATCTGCTCCATGGGATCTAAGCCCCCACTCAATCAGAAATAGAGTGGGCATCACCATCCCCAAATTCTCAAGAATGAGGAATCAACAAATATAAGGGGGGAATGCAACTATGGACTAAAGCAGACATTATTATTCTACTAATGGAAGAATTTTTAACATTAATGTAAAGGCAGGGGTCTCCAGAGTTTCTGAGAGGAGGGAGAGGGAAGAATAGGTGTTAAGTGGGGGCATTTTGAGGACATTGGAATTGTCGTGCATAACATTGCAATGACAGACACAGGCCATTATACATTTTGTCAAAACCTATAAAATTGTGTGGTGCAAAGTGTAAACTATAATGTAAACTATAGTCCTCAGTTAGTAGCAATACCTCGATATGTGTTCATCAGTTGTAACAAATGTTCCACACTAATGAAAAAATGCTGTAAATGTAGAAAAGTGTGGGAGGGAGAGGGGGTAGGACATATGGGAATCCCTTATATTTTTGATACAACATTTATGTAATTAAAGCTTCTTTTAAAATAAAAAAATAAATGTTAATCCACAAATCTACCTAAGGCATCGACAGCTCTGGGTTTTCCAAACCAGAGAAAGAAGGCAATTGGCAGCCAAATGCACCGGTTTAGTTTGTCAAAACCTGATGTTTCCATTTATGAAGGTTCCCCTGTATTCAAAGTGATGGCTTTGTGAAAGTCAACCCAAGACAGACTCTCTGTTCTGTGTTCCCCAAGACTGGTGCTAAATAATCCTCTTCCTGACCAAATGCATTTTCCTCTGTAGAACAAGAGTCAGAGTGGAGAATGGGACAAAATGTGGTGGAAGAGGTGGGCAATGGTCAGAGCATCTAAGGCCAGAATTTGGTTTTTAATCCCAAGAGCAATGGGAAGCTGCTAAAGAACTGTGAACAAAGGTAGGAGTGATGTAAGGAGAGCCATGTTTTTGGAAGATGAAGGAGATTGAAGTGGATCAGGAGTATATTTTGATGAGTAATAAAGGCTGCCCTGAGCAGACATGGTTAAGATTGGCTCTGGGAGAGGAGAGAAGAAGGAGGAAGAGGATCTAGAATGATTACCGGATGCTGGCTAGAAAACAGTGCCTTTACCTGGAAAAGGAGCAGATTTGGAAGTCACAAGACATGCATTTTCTTTTGGATGGGTTGGCCAGATTTGAGAAGCCTTGGAGAAATCTATGGTAGTAGCCACGGAAGCAGCAAGATGTTTAAGTTTGAAGCTCAGCGGAGAGGTCTGGGCTGGAGATTGGGAAACAGGGAGTTGTCGGCACATACACGATCACTGCATTTTATAGCAGGACCCAGAGATAACAGCCTCTGCCACGGATGGGGCTAGAGTCTGGGGCCTTTCCTTAAATTCCGTTGGCCCAGGGAATTGTACTGTTGCTTGGAAGTTAAAGAAATATTTACCCACCCAAACCATCTCCTTTTTTCATGAGTATTCACCACTTCAAATGCTCTGTTCCTTTCTAGGTGCTCAGACCAATGAGTCTTCCTATATTATAAAGACCACCACTGCCCCTGCTCCCCAGCTGTGTAGTTCATCTCCTCTTGGAAAGTCTACTAACTGGGCTTTCATCTTCAAAGCACTCCAAGTGAATGTGAAGGGTGAAGCAAGCTTCCAAAGCACAACACTCTCAGCACCTCTCGAAAGGAGCTGCCCTCATTGAGGATGCTCTGGGGTTGGCATCAGCTCATTCAGTACTCATTCAACCTGGGAGATCAGCTTACCCCATTTTACAGACGAGGGATTGAGGTGCCAAGAAGTCAAGGAACCATCCCAGTGCCACAGCGTGCAATAGCAGAGCTCAGAGTGGAAGCCATTATCCCTGAATGACTCAAGGTGACTCACCCAGGGAGACGGCCCAGCACGGCCACTGGGATACCAAGTAAGAAATACACAAAGTTAGAGCTTTGTCTTTAGACACCACCTTTCCTTTTTCAAAGGTTTTTTTTTTTCCACGACTCTTGCTCTAAAGGTTGTGAACACTTCATCCAGGTATACAGGCTATCCTTCTTATCCAAAGTTTAATGGCATTGAAAACAATATCCACTAAAGTGAATCCATTTAAAACAGAAACTAAAATTCATAGTAAATGGGGGGTGGGTGGGCTAAAGCTTATATTTTGACTTTAAAATAAAGCCAAAAATTATAAAAATAACATTATTTTATCTTACATTAAATAAAATCTGATTTATAGCTGTAATGATGCCCTATTTTTTTCTTTTTTCTCATTTTACTTTTTATTATGAAAATATTTGAAATTAGAACAGCAAAGAGATTACTGGTATTCTGTTATAGACATATTGTGATTCAAGTAATGGAAGAAATTACAACATTAATGTGGAAAAAAAAATATAATGAAATTGCTCAATGCAAAGACAAAGAGGGAATCTTGAAAGTTGCAATACAAAAGCAATGTTTCATATATAAATTAGTGACAATAAGAAATAAAAAAATAAATGACATAGGAAAGAAAAAAAAAGAACAGCAAAGGAAATGGTATACAAATATCCATTACCAAGCATTTTGCCATATTTACCATTTTTGTATGGCTCAAGTATTTTAAAGTAAATTACAGGCATCAGGACATTTCAGTGTGCATCTTTTAAAATGTCGTTTACTTACATAAACACAATGCCATTATCATAAGTAAGAAAATAAGCAAAAAAAAAATTCTCTAGTACCACCTAATACCCAGTCCACATTTAAATTCTCCCAAATTATCCCAAAAATGTATTTTACACTCAGTTTGTCCAATCTAGGATCCAATCAAGAACCACTCATTGTGAACACTTCTGGTAGACCAAGATGGTGGCATAACATGCTCCAGGGTGCTGTTTCCCCACAGAAAGAGAGGACAAGCAGACACAGAGGAGCTCACAGAGAGCAGACAGCGAGCATAGAGTAATGAGGTAGGGGGTGGGGAGAAATAAATAAATCCTAAAAAAAAAAAAGACAAAGATAGGCAGAATGGATAAAAATGTATGACCCAATTATTTGCTGTCTACAAAAACTCACCTGAAATTCTAATACACAAGCAGGTTGAAAATGAAAAGATGGAAAAAATATACCTTGCAAGTAGTAAGCATAAGTGACCTGAGATAGCTGTACCATTATCAGGTAAAATAGACTTTAACTCAAAAACTGTTCCAAGAGCTCTTACAAAGACGGTCACTATTACTGAAGAAGTGGTCAATTCAACAAGAAGACATAACAATTATAAATATATATTCACCTAACCCCAAATATATGAAGCAAATATTGACAGATTTGAAGGGAGAAATAGATGGTTCTATATTAATAGTAGGTGATTTCAGCACATATCACTTTATTTATTTATTTATTTATTTTATTTTTTTTTTTACCGGGAGGTCCGGGGTATCGAACCCGGGTCCCTCCATATGGGAGACGGACGCCCAACCATTTGAGCCACATCCGTCCCCCTACACATATCACTTTAAATAATGGATAGAACATCTAGAGAGAAGATCAAAAAGGAAATAGAAGACTTGAGTGATACTAAAAACTAAATAGCCCAGACATACATATATAGAACACACCATCCAATAGCAGCAGAATATGCATTCTTCTCTAGCACACGTGTCATTTGCCAGAATGTACCATAGGTCACAAGTCTCAATTAATTTTAAAATTTGAAATCATACAATGTATCTTCTTCAACCACAATGGAATGAAACTAGAAATCAATAACAGAAGGAATATTGGAAAATTCACAAATTTGTAGAAATTAAACAATGTACTTTTTTTTTTTTTTAAAGATTTTATTTATTTATTCATTTATCCCCCCCTTGCTGCTTGTGCTCGCTGGGTCAGCTAACCACGCCATGCGGGCAGGCTTGCCTTCACCAGGAGGCCCCGGGAACTGAACCCAGGGCCTCCCATATGGTAAACGGGAGCCCTACTGATTGAGCCACAGCCGCTTCCCAACAATGTACTTTTAAACAACCAGTGGGTCAAAGAAGAAATCATAAGGGAACTTAGGAAATATCTTGACATGAATGAAAATGAAACCATAACATATCAAAATTTATGGGGGATGCAGTAAAGGCAGTGCTGAGAGGGAAAATTATAGTTTTAAGTGCTTACATTTAAAAAGTAGAAAGAGTTCAAATAGAGACCTAACCTAACAATTGAAGGGTCTTGGAAAAGAATAACAAACCCAAAGTGAGCACAAGGAAGGAAATAACAAAGATTAAAGCAGAGATAAATGAAATAGACAATTTAAAAAACAATAGAATCAACAAAAGAAAACTTTGGTTCTTTGAAAAGATCAATAAAATGGACAAAACTTTAGCTAGAATGACAAAGAAAAAAAAGAGATAAGTCACATATAAGTAAAATCAGAAATGAAAGGGCATTCATTACTACCAACCCCACAGAAATGAAAAGGACACAAAAGGACACAATGAACAACTGTACACCAATAAATTAGATAACCTAGATGAAGTGGACAAATTTCTAGAAACACACAAATTACCCACATTGACTCAAGAAGAAATAGAAGACCTCAACAGACAAATAACAGCAAAACAATTGGATCAGTAATCAAAAACTTTCCAACGAAGAGAAGCCCAGGTCTAAACAACTTCACCAGTGAATTTTACTAAATATCCCAAGATCAATTATTACCAATCTTGTTCAAACTCTTCCAAAAACATCTGTAGAGGAAGGAACACTTCCTAACTCAATCTATGATGCCAGAATCACCCTAACACCAAGCCAGATAAAAATTCCACAAGAAAGGAAAATTACAATAACTATCCTTTGTGAATAAAGATGCAAAAATCTTACACAAAATACACCAAACCAAAAGATCGAGATCAAGTGAGATTTATCCCAGGTATGCAAGAGTGGCTCAGCATAAGAAAATCAATTAATGTAATACACTACATTAATAGAACAAATATTTTAAAACCCACATGATTATCTCAATTGATGCAGAAAAGGCATTTGACAAAATCAGCACCTCTTCTTCATTAAAAAAAAAAAAAAACATAGAAAACTAGGAATAGAAGGATACTTCCTCAACATGATAGAGGGCATATATGAAAAACCCACAGCTAACATCTGAAAGACTGAAAGTTTTCCCTCTAAGATCTGGAACAAGACAAGGATGCCCACTGTCACCACTGCTGTTTAACTGAACTGGAAATTCTAGCCAGAACAATTAGGCAAGAAAAAGAAATAAAAGGCATCCAAATTGGAAAGAAAGAAGTAAAACTTTCTCTACTTGAAGATGACATGATCCTATATATATAGGAAATCCTGAAAAGTCCACAACAAAACTACTAGAACTAATAAATGAATTCAGAAAAGTAGAGATCAACACTCAAAAATCAGTAGTGTTTCTATACACTGATAATAAACAATTTGAAGAAGAAATCAAGAAAAAATTCCATTTACATTAGCAACTAAAAGAATGAAATATCTGGGAATAAATTTAAAACCAAACTTGTCAAGGACTTGTACATGGAAAGTGACAAAACATTGATAAAAATTCGAAGAAGACCTAAATAAAAGGAAAGACATTCCGTGTTCATGGATTGGAAAACTAAATATCATTAAGAGGACAATTCTATCCAAAGCAATTTATAGACTCAACACAATCCAAATCACATTTCCAACAGTGTGGCAATTTGATATTATTTATGAATTCCAAAAAGAAATATAGATTATGTTTGTAAACTGGTCTGTTCCTTTGGGCGTGATAACCCTTTGATTATATTAGATTCAGCTGAGACATCTGATTAAATTATGTTAAGATTAGGACTTTGATTCAACCACATCATTAGAGTGCAACTCAGCATTGAGTGTCCGCCCCCTTGGTGGGTTAATGAAACAGACTCTCACACGGAAGTAGACACACAGAAAAGAACACAGAGGGAGAGAGATGAGCCTTATGCCAGCCTACAGCTGAAATCAGAAGAAGCTAGGACCATGGAGCCTTAATAGTAAGAAGGAAAGCAGAATCCTCGCAGACATCACCTGCCATCTTGCTTCAACACATGGCAAATGACTTTGGGTGAGAAAGTACCGCTTATGGTACCTTGAGTTGGACTCTTTAGGGCCTTGTGACTGTAAGCTTTACCCCCAAATAAATATCTTTATAAAAGCCAACAGAGTTTTGATACTTTGCATCAGCACCCCTTTTGGCTGACTAATACAGTCTTCTTTGCAGAAATGGAAAAGCCAATCATTAAATTCAAATGAAAGAGTTGAAAGGCTCTCACTTTCTGACTTAAAAACTTATTATAAAACTACAGTAGTCAAAACAGCATAGTACTGGCACAATGACAGACATATAGACCAGTAGAATCAAATTGAGAGTTCAGAAATAAACTTTAACTAATTGATTTTTTACAAGGATGCCAAGTGCACTCAATTGGGGAAGAATAGTCTCTTCAACAAATAGTGTTGGGGAAACCAGATATCCACATGCAAAAGAAAGATGGTAAATCCCTACCTCACATCATGTACAAAAAAATTAACTCAAAATGGATAAAAGGCCTAAATATAAGAACCAAAACATAAAAGTCTAGTATAAAACACAAGGAAGCATCTTCAGGGCCTTTTGTTAGGCAATGGTTTCTTAGACTGTACCAAAAGCTTGAGCAACAAAATAAAAAAATAGATAATTGGGGTCTTATCAAAATTTAAAAAAACTTTGGTGCATCAAAGGACTGCATCATATAAGTGAAATGACAACCTAAAGAATGAAAGAAAATATTTGGAAACCATATATCTGATAAGGGTTTAATAGCCATTATATATAAAGAAGTCCTACAACTCAACTACAAAAAGACAAACACCCCAATTTAAAAATGGGCAAAAGACTTGAGTAGACTTGCTCCAAAGATGATATACAGGTGGCCAACAAGCCAATGAAAAGATGCTCAACTTCATCAGCCATTGAGGAAAATCAAATCAAAGCCACAATGAGAAACCATTATCATACCCATTAGGATGGCTACTATTTTTTAAATGAAAAATAAATGTTGGAAAGGATGTGGAGAAGGAGGAACACTCATACATTGTTGGTGGGAATGTAAAATGGTGCCGCTGCTGTGAAAAACAGCTTAGCAGTTCCTGAGTGTGGTAATTTGAGTCTTTTGTGGACCCCCCAAAAATTATCTTCTTAAATTGGTCCATTCCTGTGGGTGTGGATCCATTGTGAACCTTTGATTAAATTAGATTCAGTTAAGATTCAGTTAGGTAATTTGATTAAATTACTCTGGTAATGCGTAGCCCAGGGTGGGTCTTAATCCCCTTTCTGGAGTCCTTTATAAACTGGAATCAGTGGAGCCAATGGCACAGAGAGAAGCCTACTCACCCCCAGTATGTGAGAAAGAAGGTCCCAGAAGCCAGAAGCTGAAATCAACAGAACACAGAAGCAGAGAGAAAGCCACGAAGCAAGAAGCTGTAGGCAATGGCGCCCAGAGGAGGGAGGAGAGCCCCAGCAGATGCCTCCATGTGCCTTGCCTTGTGAGAAAGGATTCCAGGATCTCTGATAGCCAGTCTTCAAGGAGAAAAAGCATTGCCTGGCGAAGCTTTGATTTGGACATTTTGTTCGGCCTCAAAACTGTAAGATTTCAAACCAATAAATACACCTCGTAAAAGCCAACCCATTTCTGATATATTACCTTGGCAACCTTTAGCAAACTAAAACACTCAGAAAGTTAAGTATAGAACTACCATATGACCCAGCGATCCCTCTACTAGCTATATACTCAAAGGAATTGAAAGCAGGGACTCGAACAGATATTTGCACACTGATGTTCATAGTGGCATTATTCACAATTGCCAAACATGAAAGCAACCCTATTGTCCCTCAGCCAATGAATGAATTTTAAAAAATGTGGTATATACATACAATGGAATATCATTCAGTCATAAATAAGAATGAAGTTCTGATACATGCGACAACATGGATGAACCTTGAAGACATTATGTTGAGTGAAATAAGTCAGACACGAAAGGACAAATATTGCATGATCTCACTAATATGAAACAATTAGAATAAGAAAATTCATAGAATCAGAATCTTAGAATTCAGATAGCAAGGGCTGGGGTGCTGGGAGAGGGAATAGAGACTTAATGCTTAATTGGTACAGAGTTTCTTGTTCGGGATGATGTAAAAGATTTGTTAATGGATGGTGGTAATGGTAGAACAACATTGCGAATGTAATTAACGGCACTGAATTATAAGAGTAAAATCTCGTTTCTTGCAACAAGTAAGTTCCAAGACCCTTCACATAAGTTGAAAATTGGACGTAATAGTGAAATCCATTATTTATTAAGTATTTCTTATAAAAACATGCCTATCACACATTTTTATAAATAAGGCAAATAAACACTCTAGTAACAACAAGTAAACAAAATTAATCATAGAAATATTTTTTAAAATTCTAATTATCTCTCTCTCTTTGCCTTTGTTTTTTTTGATTTCCAGTCACATATACCTGAATTTGTGTGTAAAGAGTTCCTGTAAAACGAGATCCTACTATATTTGAATGTGGTTAAAAGGGGAAATTTTAGATTGTATATATGTACTAGAATTAAAAAAAAAAAATTTAAACCGTAAGATTGTACAACAAAAACACTGAACCCTCATGTAAACTATGGACCATAGTTAAGAGTATAATTATAATATTGTTTCATCAAATGTTACAAAGTTACCACATAATACAAAGTGTTAATAATAGGGAACAGTGTGTGTTGGAGGGGTTAATATGGGAACTCTGTATTTACTGCATGGTTTTCCTGTAAACTAACAACTTCTTTAATAAAAAATTAAAGT
Source organism: Tolypeutes matacus (assembly GCA_026826555.1). NCBI lineage: Eukaryota > Metazoa > Chordata > Mammalia > Cingulata > Chlamyphoridae > Tolypeutes > Tolypeutes matacus. The sequence continues at coordinate 7,289,453 of JAKSZT010053840.1, forward strand.
TAATTAAAAGAATAGGAAAAAATATTTACTAGCAGAAACAATTTAAAATGTAAAAAGAGAAAAAATTTTAAAAGAAGAACCACTCATTGCACATGGTTTTTATGATTTTTAGAGCTCTTTTAATCTTGCTATTGCCCTGTCTAATAAGGTAGCCATTTGCCACATGTGGCAATTGAAATCAATTAAAAATAAATAAATGATAAAAATGAAATCATATTAAAAATGCAGCTCCTCAGTCTTACTAGCCACACTCAATAACCACATCTACATGTTAAAACATTTCTATCTTTGCAGAAAATTTTATTGGGCAATGCTAATCTAGAACATTCCCACATTCTAGATACCCACACCCTGCTTCTTTTTTATATATATTTAACACTGACTCGTTCTGTAAAAAGCCCTACCTCTGAATTTATCTGATTGTTTTATCATGGTGTCATTTAATTTGCTCCTTTACTCCCTATACTTCCTAAAAACTCCAAGTTCAAGCTAAAGGCTTGAATAAATGTGAGTCTTAGAAGGAGTGAGGAAAGAATCAAGTGTTGAATTGGTGGTATGTATGGTTTTCCCTACAAAGAGTCTGATGACCGTATTGGGATGTGCTCAGGCACCCTTGGCTTCACAATGAACTTGTCCTGTACAAGCATATACCAGCCCTAGCCTCACAGTTTTGATATTCAAAACGTTCACCTCCAAAGTGCCTATTGTACCTCAGCCTTGCCCACTGACTCTTCTTCACCTGTTAACTTTACCAACCTGCCAGCCTGTTTTATCAATAAGATTTTGCCATCATTTTTAACTGGTGCATAAAACTTTACACCTTTGGAAAGATCAATAAGTTGGCTCTGTACTATATATCCATCATATCAGACAATCAGTGGAAGACTGTGATGGAGGCTTGAGGGTGGCTCACATAGTTCACAATGAGATTGACAGAGAACTAAGATGACACAACAAGATGATGCAACAAGGAGACACAAAGAGGAAACACAATGAGAGACACAACAAAGCAGGAAGAGGAGGTGGCTCAAGCAAATGAGCGCCTTCCTCCCACATGGGAGGTCCCAGGTTTGGTTCCCGGTGCCTCCTAAAGAGAAGACAAGCAGACACAGAGAGCACACAACGAATGGACACAGAGAGCAGACAGCAAGCGCAAACAATGAGGGGGGCAATAAATAAATAAAATAAATCTTTTTTAAAAAAGACAATTGACAAAAACAGGGAAATATTTGCTGCTTATATCACTTATATCAGAGACAAGGATCAGTAGCTCAAATACAAAAAGAACTCTTAAAATTTGAAATAAAAACAGAAAATATAACTAATTCACAGAAAAAGAAATGCTAATATCCCTTGAACATATATAAATCTGTTAAATTTTCTTCATAATTATGGAAATGCAAATCAAAACTGCATTAACATACCTTTTCTCATTTGTCAGATTGGCAAAAATTCCTAAAGTTTTTGGCACCGGTATGAGAAGAGGCACTCAAATGCGTTGCAGGTGGGAATGCAAAGTGGTACAACCCCTCTGGAGGAGAATTTGGCAATATCTGACAAAATTACACATGCATTTACCCTGTAATTCAACAACCACAACTTTAAGAATCTATTTGAATGCTGTACTGGCAAAAATACAAAAAGTCACATACACAAAGCTGTTGCATCACATTTTGTAATAGACAGTCCAAGGATTGGGGTATATAGGGGACCAACTGAATAAACTGTTACAGTCACATGATAGAGTACTGTGCAGCTGTGATAAGGAATGAGAAATGGCTCTATATACTGATATGGATGGGGAAATAAAGTACAGAAGCAAGCCAGCAGAACTATACTTATAATATGCTACCTTTTATATAAGAAAGGGGGAGATGACAGATTAGATTGCTAGGTGATAGATGATAGAGGGGGGGGGTAGAGACTTACTTATATTATCAAAAGAAACAATGGAATGATAAACCAAAAATCAAAACTTTTAGAAATGATTATTTAGTAGAAGGAAAAAGAAACAGGTTGGAGGGGACAGCAATGGAAGCAAGACTTCTGAGAGTGTAACTTCTTATTTAGTTTTTATTCTGAACTGTAAATGTGTTATGTAACTTTTTTTAAAAAATAATCATTCTCTTAAAATTGAAAGTAACCTGAAATGAATGAGCCTAAATAAAGTGTGTGGCATAACAACACAAGGGAAACAATTATTCAAAGTGGCTTTAAGACACAGGATTTTGACTATTTATCCCAAGTGGGACATATTCTGTGGATAATAAAATGAAAAAGAAATCTTTAACCACACTCAGTCATCATATTATTAGTACCAATATTGTTATTTAAAACTATTACAGGCATATAAATGATTATGTTAACATCATTAGGACCTATGGCTTTCTGCACAAAAAAAGATACAGTACAAAACCAAAGACATTGAGTAAAATTCCTGTAATTGTAAAAGTGAATTGGATTGCTTCAAGAATTGGGCTTTCCTTTGTGGTGCTGAAAATGTTCTGGAATGAAATAGTGTTGATGATTGCACAACATTTGTGAATGTATTAAAAACCACTTAATTGTACACTTTGAATTGGTTAAAATGGTGGATTTTGTTATGTGTATTTTACCATAATAAAAAAAGTAAATTGGAAATAGTAGTATGAATTCATGTTTTATTTTTCTCTTTAAAAAAGGGCATCTGGGAGCAGGTGTAGCTCAGTGGTTGAGCACCTGCTTCCCATGTACGAGGTCCCGGGTTCAATCCCTGGTACCTTCTAACAAAAGTGGGGAATGGGGCCATATTTCCTAGCTCAGGCCGCTGAAAAGGCCTAGAAGTAATAACAACCCAATAACAATGAGCACACTTAGCATCCAGAGTATGCTTTCTAATTACTGAAAGGGATCCAGGGAGAATTGGCTGACTCTAGTTCTGGAGCTAAAAACACACAAAATGAGACTGGCTCATCTTACCAGTCCAGTAACCAAGGAAGTTTCTAAAGACTAATGAAGTCATATGAAAAGGAGCCAATTGGAACGAACTCCCACAAACCTCAGATGGGACTATTTGAGCACCAAAAAGTAGAGTTGAAATGGATTAGACTTAGCCTGCAGTTGTGGGGTGCCTAAGGGTTGCCACCTGAGACCCTCCTTGTTGCTCAAATGTGGCCTCTCTCTAAGCCAAACTCAGCATATGATTGCATTACCTTCCCCCCAACGTGGGACATGACTCCCGGGGATGAGCCTCCCTGGCAACGAGGGATTAATACCAAGTGCCAACTGGCAGCTTTGTGCAGTGGCAGTATCGTAGCCAATGAGGTTTATCTGAGGCACGATTATTGCTAATTGAAAACTTTTCCCAAGTGCCAACTGGCAACACAACTGGAAAAAGACCTTGAATAAAAGGGGGAAACGGTAAAGACAAATGAATTCAAGTGGCTAAGAGACTTCAAAGAGAGTCGGGAGGTCATCCCAGAGGTAACTCTTACGCACACCTCAGTAGGAGCTCATAGAACATCTAAGTGCCTATCACCCCACTCAGTGGGGTTCCTGAGAGCTCCAGAGACACCCTGGTCTTATATAAGGGGGGATAGCCCCAGAGACTGATGCCTTATCAGTAGGTTCTATTTTGGAATCTGTGCTCCTGAGAGTGACAGAATTAGACTCAAATAAGTCCTCCCTGCACATGGTTCACCAGTCCCTTCTATTCAAACCTACATGTGATGCTGGAGTTTCTTAGGTATACTTCCAGAGACTGGAGCCTACCGCCTACCTATGTGCCAGGTGTGCAGGAAATCTAGGTGGAGCTGCAACTCCTACCCTACAGCTCAATGGACTCATCCAAGTCACCTGGTGAGGAGACAACGATGGGAAATGGCCATCCCAGGGAATGGAGAGGGCCTGCATCTGCAGGCAGGATCATCCCACCCACCATATCCATGGGATATAAGCCCTCTCTCACTTGGAGTTGGAGTGGACATCACCATCCCAGTCGCCTCTGGATTGGGGGAAGAACTATGGACTAGAGTGGACTTGATGGTTTTCTCTTGCTCACATATGGTGATTCTTGCAATGCAAGAAATTATAACAATGAGGTGGAGCCAGTGGCCACTTGACAGTTTTTGGGTAGGGAGGGGATGAGCAGTTGAAATACAGGGGCTTCTTTGGGAGTTGGAGGTTGTCCTGAGTACTGTTGTGGCAATGGATGTAGGCCATTTTAAATCAGCACACACCACTCAGAACTGAGTGGGAGAGAGTGTGGTCTACAGTGTGAACTGTGGTCTATGGTTGGTGGCAAGGCTCCAGGATGTGTAAGTTCATTGAGGTTGGTGGGCCACACTGTGGGAGATGTTTGTGTGGGATGTGGTGGGAGGTGTGGGAGGTGGGCAACATGGGAATCCCAGTGGGTTCCGTGTAATATTTTAGGTAATCTAAGCACCTCTTAAAATATATGTATATATATATATATAAATAACATTTTTGTAAGCAAATACACATATATGCATATATATTTATATATCATTTTACAAATGTTTGTATGTACTGTGAGAATTTTGATTTTTACCCATAATAAAAAAAAATAAAAAAATAAAAAAATAAATAAAACTGTGCTACTTAACACTAAAAAAATTTAAAAAAAAAAAGAAATGGATTGAGATATATAAAAATCCGTGTGCGGATAATACTTATATTTTTCAACTATTTGGTCATCATTCAAATTTGCCATGACATTACCTCATGAATCTGAAAATTAATAAATAAAGGGATAGAAACAAACATCATCCTCTTTATGTTACAAACTTTCATCCTGTTTTTCCATTTTTCAGAGCAACCGAAGAGTTGATGAGGTAACATTTTGAAGGAGCACTTAATAATGGGAGAACAGGCTGACACCACCTGAACCTACTAATTAATCAATCTCGTCATCATTAAAAGTAAGAAAAAAAAGACAATGAGTCTCCCAATGGGTTGCAATAGGAAGCCACAGCGTCCCTGGATGTGTTCTTGCCTTAAAGAGTGAACCTGGTGAGGATTATGGTTAAGTATATAAATACATGTTCTCCTACTTCAAGGCGTTGGGATTTACAGTGATATATGGAAAAAACACAATGAATGTAATCTATAGGCTACTGCTAACACTAATATAGTAACATTATTGTAGCAAAGACAGAGAAGGTACTATATCAATGCTAAAGGTCAGAAAAAGAATATGGGGTTTAATTTTATAAGATGTGAATATGATCAAGCATTTTTATTTTCTTCATTTTCTTCATTAACAAGGAGACCTTGGCCATGTCCTCTAAGCACTCTGTGCTCATTTATATATCTTTCTGAACACTAGAGAAACAATTGAGTTCCTTTTTAGGATTAAAAGATCTAAATGTGCCTGGGGAAAAAAAAAAGTGAACTTGAACTTCAATCTAACCGAGCCTCTAAATCTAACTAACAAGAAACATGGGGAACAGAGGGACAATTTAAACAAAGCCTCTTGGAAGCAATCAGCCAAATCCAGGGTACGAGACATCCTATCAGTTCAACAATCATGTTTCTCCAACCAATCAATAGCGTTTCCAAAATAAAATGCAATAAAGATAAAGGATAAACGCATTGTGTGGGTCTTGTTTCAGACAAATCCACTATAAGATACATTTTCAGAGATTTGATCATGAACTGTGCATTAGATGACATTAAGGAATTGCTTGGCGGTCAGCAAAGGGTCTTCGATTTCATTGCCTGTGCCATTGCAGTTGTTAAAATCACTTTTGTAATAAGGACAAGGAATTTTTGTTCTATAATCATCATTATTGTGTTCAATTCTGTGCAGACCTCCCTCCCCCAACACATGCCAGACATGATTTTGTGAACATTCTACGCAACTTTCCAGATAAACTGGGGGCATAGAGGGGCAAGGGGGCATCCCTGCAGGGAGGCAGTAAGCCCATGTTCTCCATTGATGTCTCTGCTCCACTCACATCCCCCTCCCTGACCCCATTCTCACCAGGAAGGAAGACGTCAACTCAGAGAAGCCAGAGTATGAGTCAACTTTAGATAACCCTCTGCAGCCACAGCTCTTTCCTGCCTGAAAAAAAAAAATTGTTAAACAGCTGGTCTCCTCAATCACTGGATTTAATAACAATCGTTGCCATTTATCTGGACTCTGCTCTGTGACAGATGCACTTCCTGCATCCTTTTGTCCGGAAAACTGTGAAAGATTTTGAAATGGGAAAAAAAAAAAAAAGATTACAGAGTATCCTTTCAACAGAACTCTGGCTGTTGTCTAGCGAACCGTCCAGGAATTGCATGGTTCTATGGGAATGTGAGTCTTTGATTGTCTTTAGTTGGGCTACTTGGCAACTCTGTAGAAGCAGAAGTTTACCTGCGAAGGGCTGATGGTGAGGCAAAGATACTTCCTGTCCACAGTAATGCAACAGGTGTCCATGGCAATTCACGTGGAATTTGTCTGATAAAGAATATAAATCTCTGTAAATCCAATTAGCACTTGAACTGGTTCCCTTCTTAATTGATAGTTAAGTAAATTCCTGGCATGTGTTCATTCTATATTTATGAGTCATGAGTTTATGAAAAATGATCCCTTAGCAGTTTTAGAGGTGCCCCTGGATTCACCTGGCAGAGCCAGGTAAATGGCATGGCTGGAGGAAGGTCCCTCATGGGCTGCTGTACCTAAGGCTTTTTCTTGGCTCCCAGAATTAATTCCAAGTGATAACAGGACTTTAAATTTGCTCATTTTCTGGTTCTCTAGGTTTGGTTTCCTCCTCTTTACTGATTTTGTGTCTATGTTTTTGTTTCTGGTTCATGCATGACTATATTTTACTCCCCATTGGCACAACAGTGATTGGGAATTTGGTTTTACCATTTGGAGGTATTTTTAGATGGATAATAGAGTTCAATCTCCTTGGGATAGGGGACAACAGAAAATCCAGTTTGTTCATCTATTTTTTGTTGTTGTTTGCTTGTTTGTATATTTGTCTACTTTGAGCTCAAATCAATAAAGAATTTTCTGCCCACTGGGAATAATAACAGCTCTGTGAGATCTGGGTTTCTGTGTTTATTTTGACCTGTGGTTGAGAGAAAAGTAAGTATGAATATAAATCTAATATTCCTACCTTCTAATACTTTAAATGTGCTAGACTTTGAAAAAAAAATCCTTCATACAGAAACTGCTAGCTTAGATATTTTTTATGAATTTAAGTCCACATAAGTAAGGTAAATCTTTGGTGAATCAAACTAATTGAATAAATTTCATTTTAGAAACCAGCTATGTTTTTTTTCTGATTTATCAGTGTTAAGTATAATCTAAGTGTATATTTTATTTGGTTTGCTTTCTCAAGAAGAAAGTAGTTCATCTGAACTTCCTAACAGATTTACTGATGAAAAAACTAACATTACTCTTATATGTCACAATTATGAAAAGAGTAAATTGATGTTCACCTAACTTGAATCATTATGCAAATACAATATTAACCTGTGATTTGTATTATATCACATTAAGTAAATTTCCAAGATCTTCAGATAATTTAAAGCCTTGAACTGATATTGAATGGATAATCATTAGATAAGTAAGTAATTTCTTTGATATAATTTCTAAGACTAAACCACTGCTTACTAAGCATAATTTTAAGTTTATATACTTTTTTTTTTCAGGAGGTACTGAGGATTGAACCCAGGACCTTATACATGCGACGCAGGTGCTCAACCACTTGAGCTACATCTGCTCCCAAGTTTATATACTTTTGCTTCTTTTTTTTTCATATGCTGCAGAGAGGCTACAACTTTGGGTCATTGTGGTAGTTTGAGTTATGTACCCCAACAAAGACATGTTATTCAGCTTAACACACAGTCCTGTGGGTGTGAACCCATTTTAACTAGGATTTTGTGAAGATGTTATTTTTAGTTAAGGCATGGCCAACTGAATCAGGGTGGGTCTTAGTCCATGTTACTGGAGACCTTATAAAGAGAAGAAACCAGAAGGCAGAGGAACACAAGGGGAGCCAGAAACAGAAAACCAGCAGATGAAAGGAGAGGACGTCACCACATAAAGGAAGGCAGAGATGCAAGCCAAGAACCCCGAGGGATGGGGCCAAGCTGCTCCCAGAAAGCTGCTTCAGAGAGAAAGCATGGCCTTGACAATGCCTTGAGTTTGGACTTCTGGCCTCCAAAACCTTGAGCCAATAAACGTTTGTTGCGTAAGCCAACCCATTGTGTGGTATTTGTCACAGCAGCCTGGCGAACTGAGACAGTCGTGTTAATGAACAAGCTCATGTTTGTCACTGCAAGGAGTAGAAGGGATGTGTGTGGCTTGAGCTGTGTGTGCATGGGCATTCATGAGTTTTGCTAGTCTTCTAAACTGCTTGTGTGTGACAGTTTTCAATTTTCTACTCACATCCCAGTTTTTCCTGTGAAATACAAGTTGGTTACTTTGGATAAAAGTTATGATTAATATGGGTGCTCGATTCTCTACATGAAGCAATAGTAAGAAATAAATACAAGCATGTGTGTGCTTTTGTTTTGCAAAGCATTTGAGAGTAAATAGTTTTGTTCCAGAATATGAAGTACACAGTAAAGGACAAAACTGGGAATGTGAATTTTATTTGTCTTCAGTTATGATACCTGAGTCAGAAAAGAAGCCATGAAATCTGTTAAAACTTTGGCAAAGTGCATTTGGTTTTAATGGACTTGTTTCCTTGGCTGAATGATTAGTTCCTTTTCCTATAATATGAAAGGTTAGTCTTTACTTTCCATGCAAGCTGATAGATAGCAGGTATTCTGTGTCTTACCAGAATAATCTTCTGTGCTTTATGTTGCCTTTATTATGTCCTTAATTATTAAAAAAAAAAAAAAAAAAAAAAAAAAAAAGCACTAAAAACCCAGAGCAAAGTTCCTCATCTGTGAAAGAGATAAATTTCTTTAAAATCATGTCACCATCTATGTTTATTTTGCTTTAGTATTCTTTTTTTTTTTTTTAGATTTATTTATTTATTTACTTTTATCCATTTTTACCCCCACCCCTGTTATTGCTGTTTTTATGTCCATTCACTGGGCAATTCTCTGTGTCTGTTTCCTGCCTTCTCTTCTCATCCTTCTCCTCCTGTCTTCACCAGGACTTGATCCTCGGAAACTCCAATGTGGGAGAAAGGCGTTCTACTACCTGTGCCACCTTAGTTTCTGGTTTTTCTGCGCGTCTCAACTTAGCTGTCCCTTGTGTCCCTCTCCTGCTACATCATCATCTTGCTGCGTGGCTCAGCGGGGCCTGGCGGTGCACCTGCTCACAGCCTGGGGACTCACCCACTCACAGGGCCTGGGGGACTCACCAGGAGGTCCCAGGGATCGAATCCAGGTCCCTCCATATGGAGACAGATGCCCAACCTTTTGAGCCACATCTGCTCCCCCGCCCCACCCCTCCTCCCCGGCTATATCTCTTAAGATTGACTAAAGATACCTAGAGTTACAGTCATTTCCCCTACAGGATGGTCATATAATAGATCAGGTTTGGTTTGTCACCAACATTCTAAAAACCAGACCTAGGGAGAAAAAGTAGGTCTGGGGACACATGCATGATTTCTGATATAGCGAATGTTTAGCCTACCCTGATTATTACAAAATTTATTATTCTTATTTATTATTTTATTATAGTAAAAAGATGAGCAAGGACTTGTCAAGCACCCATAGTACTCTCTTAATCAACTCTCTTCTCTGACAACTCTTGATTTTCCTTCCCAAGATCAGATCCTAAATATATAAAAACAGAAAATGAAAACCTTAACTAAAACACTATGCAATTTCCTAGGAGGCCCCTGGAAGCTCACAGAGGGTTGTTTTTTCACCTTATTAAAGCAAGAGAGAGAAAGAGATGCTAGAAGTAATTATGTTTGTTTGAAGCATTCAATATTCCTTAACCAGATCCTCTATCGTAATTGTGGCCGGGGAAGAGTTGTGAAATCAGCAGGGACACTCGGCCTTCTCTAGGTTAAGGCTGTATTGGTAAAATGTCATTAATATAAATACTTTAGATATTGCACGTTTTATGGGAAGGCCCTGAAGGTTTGTCAACAGCCCTTGCTGTCCACAATTTGCTTTTTACCCTCAGGGAAACACTACTCAAAACTTTTATGGCACAGTTATTCCCCAGGAGAGAATTTTTCTCTCCTCCATTTTTGTTATTGGTTATTAAAATAGATTAACCACAGTTTCTGGCCATGACAAATAGTTTTGATTTTACTCTGTTGACCAAAAGCTCTCTTATCAGCTTCAGGCCAGAGTCTGTGTCTTCAACAAAGAAGGACAGCTAGAGAGTCTGATCGAAAGGGCTAAAGAAGTCCCTGGAGATATTGACCTGGGGGACAGCCTGCCAGGCTGACATGGCTCAGACCACTCTCAGGCTGAATGAACAGGCTGAGACACTATCCCTAGGACCATAAAGTTCAGAGCAGAAACTTCTGGAAAGCTGACTGCTGACCCTAGATCCATGAACAAGAGTTAATCACATAAGATTAAATGAGGGCAACTTTACTGTGGTTATTTTGTTTGAAATATTGTGTATGTGTTTTTTAATCAATACACTTGAGGTTTGTTGCAGCATTATTTATATCAAACAAAAAAGCATAACTCTAAATGTAATGGTTAAATAAAGATGCATCTTTAAAATTGAAATTAAAGAACGTTGATGTGGTTGGAGTGTTCTTTAATTTATGGATATATGAGGAAGCCCGTTCTCTTCCTACTTAACCTACAATTTAATAGACTCTGCTTTTGAAAACTGGAAGGAAACCTTTTCAAATGTGTGAGTCGTGCTTTGGTTGGTGACCCCGACACCTGTATGGAGTGGGCGGGTCTCCCAGGACTGCTTTTCCAGGTGGCAGGCACCAGAATGTTCTTTGCCATCCTCCACGAGGTGAGGCCCCTCCTCTGGAGGTGGGAATAGGTGTCTCTCTCTGACTGACAGAAACCGTCCTCCTTTTTACCAGGGTATAATTGGATGAAGCAACAAGGGTCATATCTGGGGTACCTATTAGGAAATGATTCTCATTTAATCAGGGACAGCAAGCCACTGTATAAACAGAATCACTAACTACAAAGCCCTCCCAGGAAAACCTGGCCCCTGGCTTACAGGGGCCCACTTCCCAAGTGGTAAGGAAGGCAGCTTCCTGCAGGCCAGGACCCTTACCCAGTGTGGGGAAACTGAGAAAAGAGGAAATCATCCAAATTTAGAGGCACACAGGTGAAATCTGATGGAGAGAGTTCCTTGGGCTTCGGTTTCCCAGCCAATAATAGAGGCTTTAAAAAATCCAGTCTGAGATTCCTTATGGAAACTGCCAGACAGAAGTGAATTCTAGGGTCTTCGTAAATTGCTCGATCTGGCACGGTTCTTTCGATTTGAAAACAAACTCAAGTTTGTGAGCCTTCTTGCTGAACCGACACAAATAATCAGGCCCAACCTAATGAGACCAGTCTTTTGTGTGATCAAGAATAATTTTTGCATGGGAGGAGGAGACTGTTAAAAAAAATTGTGAAAGATTCTAAATGGGCAAAAAATGTCACGGAGCCTCCCTGCAGCTGATTGATCAAGCCTTCGCTCGGGGATTCCCTGATTCTGTGGGGTTGCGCCTTTGACTGGCTCTGAGCTGTTCGGCATCTCGGCAGAAGCAGCATTAACTGTGGAGGGCTGGTGGCCATGCGGATATGCTTCCCCACCTGGATGACGCTGTCATTCTTGCTCAAGGCGATGGACATGAATTTCATCTGGAAGAGAATAGAAATCTCTGCAAATAGTTCTCACTGGAGTTGGATGTAGCGTCTTCCTCATTCCTCATTAACTGGTTAAATAAAAGGTGTGCGCTTTATATTGGTATGAAAGTCATGACTTTACCTTTTTGGAAATTAAGCTTTAACACTCTGTCATGCCCGTGGTGACCCTGTGAGCTACAGTCCTCTGCTGTTTGTAGGGAAAGAAATTGAGGCACAGAGTAACGTCGCTCCCCAGCCCAGCTCCTAACTCCCGGGCACCTGAACATAGCATCTGCCAGGTCAGTGGTCTTCTCCCCGTACCTTCTGGAATCGTCTCCAAGAAAAGCAGCTCGATTTCCCTCCTACAAAATAAGAACACTTCGGTCCCTGCCCCATTATCCCCAAGGGTCTTTTCAGAGCAAGGGCTGGAGGGTAGGGGGATTGCAGTTTTCACAGGCCGCTCTCTCTGTGTCCTGGATCCTAGTAAATCCTAAATCTGCCCCTCTTCTCCTGCCCTGTGTCCGCTCCAACATGGAACTCAGACCCTCTCCTCTATTTCGTCAAATAAAAACAACATCAACACACCAAAGGCTTGGGGCTAAAGGGGGGACTTTCAGCCCAGCACAGAATCAGAAACAGCTTTAAATGGACGATTAGTCTTCGTGGCCTCCAAAGACGTGGGGTGTTTGCTGGCGGGGTGCAGCTTGGTCCCTGCCCAGCTAGCGCTTTCTCCCATCTCTTCACACATCCCGTCTCCCTCCAGACTCACCTCATTCTCTCTCCACCCCTCCCCTTTTGGGGTTTCCCCTGCCCATCTCTGATGTCCCCCAAAGGCAGAAGTAGATTTAGCATTTCTTTATCATGCAGAGTAATGTCTCTGGCTTCTCCCATCCGGGCCATGCTGAGGGGCAAAGGTACCCCTCTTCCAGAACCAAACATGCTTTTTAAGGTTTTGTTTTGTTTTGTTTCCAACAAATGACCCTTTGAGTCCCTTAGAGGAAATGTTTGCTTCCTCCTAGTCCAATGGATTCCAACTTCAACTATAGGCAACTTCAACTTTTCAAACAGAAAAGGCTGAGAATCAGTTTAGGCAAGGAAGCCTGGAAAAATGAGTGACTTTAGCGGGGTTTGTTGCTATCCCTAACAAAATCAGAGATTAGTTAGGAAGGAGGAGGAGGTGGCTATTGGGTAGATGCCTAGCAGTGCCTGCCACAGAAGAGAGGGAAGGAAGGGCCCAGGGGATGCCCCGGATTTGACAAGTCCAGCTTACAGGACACAAAGTTTGAGTTGTCCATGGGCAGGGGGGGAAGCTGTCCAATGGCCACTTTATTTTATTTTTTTTTAGGAGGTACCAGGAATCAAACCCGGGACCTCGTACATGGAAAGCAAGTGCTCACACACTTGAGCTATACCTGCTCCCCTCCAATAGGCATTTAGACACACCTGCCTGAACACGAACCTGAAGATACAGACTCGGGGGTCGCCGGTCTGTAATGAAGGCTGACCTTTCAGAATTTCCACTCCTGTGCTGTGACTCTGCTATGTAGAAACTACAACCCCTCTAGACCAACCAAAACAAGAACAGGGAGAGTGTATCAGGCTTCCTGAAGAAAGAAACCCCTTGCCTTAGCTCTGGAATAACTCCTCATATAAACCTCAGCCCCCTATGGGCTTTCACCTCTTTCACAGAAGAGCTGGCCTCTTTGCTGGTTGCCAGGGTATGGGAATTGACTGGCTGGGGGCCTCCAGGGCCTTGGAAACCACTGCCAACCCTAGGATTCAAAACCCTGTCTTGAGCAAGACTCCATATGTGTCTTTGCCACCATGCATTGACCTTGGCTATTGGGGGAAGGGGAGGGGGATGTCTCTTGTCCTTTCCCTCCAGTGGCCTGGATCCTGATCTGTAATCAGCAGCTGTCAGGGAGGCAGCTTCCTTCAGCACTCTTAATTATCTTTTTTAATTATCCGGGAGAAGAGCCTCTCCTCCATGATCTGCTCCTCTGCATAATCAGAGCGCCTGTGTTCTCTGACAGGCCCCGGTGGGCCCCCTCCTGTGGAGCCCAGGGGATGCAAGAGCATCTTTAATGTCTTGGGGAGGGAACTGTTCTTTGAAGCAGGCATGTAGCAGCTCCTGGGCAAGCCACCTCCTCCCTCCTCTCCACGCTGGGGGTCACCGGCCACCATCTTGGCCCTACTCCACCAGCTCTTCCCTGGCCTCCTCCAGCCCCCACCCTCAATGCCCACAAGGCCCGACCCCTCTCCAGTGAGAGCCTGTGCCCCCCACAGGCCTCTCCAATCCAGTCAACCTCTTCCCGCAGGTTGCGGACCCCTCGGCTTGCCTCTCTCTGCCTGAGTGGGCCTCCCACGCACAGCCCCTCAGGAACGCCAGCGAGCTCTACAAGGCTCAACTGAGCAAGCGCAGGCTGCATGGAGCCAGGGTGGTAGTTCCTCCTTTAGGTCTCCAGAACCTGGGTCACACCCGCTGGGGAATAACTGTTCTTGAATGCTTTCCCAGAGCTCCTCTGGGACAGGAGCCCCATGTTAGCCTTTCACCTCAGTGCCTGCTGGGACAAGGTGAATGAATGAATGAGTGAACAAAGGAATGAGCAAATGGATGACTGTTCAGAGGCCTGGGTCAACACAGACACATGAGGAATCCCAGCCACATGTATGCCAACAGCTGAGGAAGGTCACTTGCTGTCTGGACGGTCTACAGCTGTGGGACAAGGAGGTGTGGGGGCATGTTGGGGATTGAATCGTGTTTCCCACGAAGTTCAAGTCCTCCCCCCAGTCCTGTGGGTGTGAGCCCATGTTAAATAGGACCTTTGAAGATGCTATTATTAGCTAAGGTATGCAGCACTCATTTGTCAATAGGGTCTCTGAAGATCCTATTAAGATGAGGCCAAATTGAATCTGGGTGGGCCCTAACCCATATGCCTAGAAGCCTTATAAGCAGAGGAAATTTGGACTCAGTCACAGAAAGCCACAAGAAGAGAACACGGAGACAGTCTGCCATGTGATGGATGCAGAGATGCAAACCAAGAAACACAGAGGAATTGTGACAAGCCAGCGCCGGGATGCTGCAGACTCAAGGAAGAAGCACAGCCTATCGAGACCTCGATCTTGGACTCTGGCCTCCAAAACAGTGCGACAAAAAAATTCCTGCTGGTTAAGCCAATCCGTTGTGTGCTATTTGTCACAGTAGCACTGGCAAACTAAGACAGGGATTGCAATGAGACCTGGTTGGTTCCCCGGCCGCACACGGACCTTCTTGAGGCCAACCCTAAGTCAACTGGAGGAGTGAATAAGGTAAAGCTCTCCCAAGCATCACACACAGGCCTCAGGTAAGGGCAAAGTCATAGTGAAAAATAAAAAAGTTAATTCTCCCTAATGAAAACAGGAAAGAGGCTTTCCACCCTTCCCCTTTCCTTAGAGTGTATTCTTTAGAAAACTTTCCTTGTGAATTCTTTCTGGGCCCCTTTGAGATGGATGTAAATGTTTTTAAAAGGTAAATAAGCCTCTTGCCTGCTTTCCAAGCCAGGTTTGTCTTTCTCAAGGACCTGGAAGTCATCGCTCTGAAATGTAAAGGTCAAGAAGAGAACACCCTCCTTTCTCCCCATTTGCATGGGAGTTTAACTTAGGCACCTGGTTCCCAATTGTAACTATCTACCTGCCTAGAGAGGTGAGAAGTTTTATGATTCCTGTTGATAAAGGCAATCTGCAAGCGCAAAGGGCCACTCTATAACCAGGTGAATTTAGGATACGCCGTGTGTGACAAGTGTAGCCCTCTTACTGGAGGACGAGTCATGGTTACCGTTTATCTCAAGAACATGTATGGAGTAGGTTACGAAGGTCAGAAGGAGAGGCGCCTAAAGAGATGTCAGCCCATTCCTATCTAGGTGTGGGGTTCAAGAGCAAAAGTATGACTCACACAGGCCCTGACGGGAAAACATAGAGAAGAGACAGAGCAAGGTCAACTTCACTCATGGGCATCGGTTCCCATGGCCGGCGGGTCTCATCCATGGCCAAGACAGAGAGAACTTCTAGGCACAGCACCCCTCTTCTCTTATTATTATTTTTTTTTTTTTTAATTTTTTTTTTTTTGAGGTACCAGGGCTGGGGATTGAACCCAGGACCTCATATGTGGGAAGCCGGTGCTCAAGCACATCAGCTCACCCAAGTAGGTTTTTTCGTTTGTTTGCTTATTGTTTGTTTTTCTTTATAGGAGGCACCAGGGAACCCAACCTGGAACCTCCCATGTGGGAAGCAGGCGCTCAACCTGCTTGAGCTACATCCGCTCCCAAGCACCCTGCTCTTGAGTGTGTGTGCCGTAGTGGAGAAACCCCACTTCCTACCCACCAGGGACAGATCTACCCCAGGGTGGAGCTGGATGACATAAAACATGCCCAGTGGAGCCAGTTTCCGGTGGACAATAGGGAAGGAAGGTCTCAGCAGTTCCCTTATCTACTAGGGGGTTGTGTTTTATCTCACCAGGACCACACATCTGGTCCTGAGGCCCAGATGCACTTGTGGGGCCCAGGGAAAGGCAGTGGGCCCCCTCAGGATGGCCCCTTACCACAGGTTATAGCTGCTTGGTTCTATAAACCAGTGAGATTTATCTCTTTACAATCTCCATAGCAGATTGCCTGGGATGCATCACTTTCTGGTTTAATATTTATTCAATAATAAAATTGTTTTCTTTTCTCTTCTACCTTTGTGGAGAGATTTTCTGGATTGGGAGCAGATTTTGTTTTTAACTATTTTTCCCCAACACACACACACACTTACATACATTTTCACATGTGCATACATACTCAAATACACACAGAGACACACAAACACACACACTCACCCACCTACTGGCAGTCTCCATCTAGTCAAGTGTCCTAAACCCAAGGCCCTTTCTGGAAGTCACCATTGACATTCACTGGTTTAAGTTTCCAGAATCTACCCCACCCTTCTCCTTGGGAACCACACCCCAGTTTTCATGGAGGTGGCTGCCCCTTCCCACCCACCCAGCCCAGTCCCACCTCTAGTTCCAGGCCCTGCTCCTCTCGTGCCTGTCGGCAGGTCCCACCTCTGCCACAGGGTTAAGTTCAGGATTGGAGGCCTGACCCAATTCAGCCAATGGGCCAAAGGAGATTTGCTGGGGTCTGTCCCTGTCCGTCTGTGGAAGCCTCACCTGCACAGTGCAGTGTGCACACATAAAACCTGGAACCGTTGGGGATCTGGCCCAAAGCCAACACCCAGAAAGAGAATGGGGACCCAGGGCATCACAGAGGAACTGAGCTGTGAATGCTCACCCTCTTGGGACATCGAGGGGTGCCCAGCGAAGGCAGGTTGGGGGCAGGAATCCCACGCGTGTGCACCCTCACGCTGCCTCCACATAGAGCCCTGGGCCGGGGGGTGGGGAGGGCAAGGGTGTGGGTACCACAATGCCCAGAGGCAGGATGGAGGCTCTCCAGGCCAGCAGAACCCAGAGAGGCAATGCCAAGGTGGTTAGCAAACGCAAGTGAGGACGAGGAGCTGAGTGGTCAAGCTGGCAGGTGGGGCCGTCCAGCCGCGGTGTGAGGTCTGGGGAGCAAGCAAGACAGAGGGGAGAACAGTGGTTGCCTGAGCTAGGCCCAGACCTCTGACACACTCTGGCAGAGACCGTGGCCTGAGGTAAGGGGCAACAGGGGGCAGTAAGCACTGCGCTATTCCGCAACCTGAAATCCCATTTCCTGCCAGCAAATTGGATCATTGCTTTTGAGGAAGTAATAAGTCATATTTTGTCCTTTTCCCCGGGGGTTCCAAAAGAGGCCCACACCTTCCAGGAAGGCAAGTCTAAAGCCAGCCAGGTGGAGGCCTCTGCTCAAGCCCGCCCTCCCTTGGACGCCTGGAGATATTGCGCCCTCCAGCCCCTCCATAGCTCAAGTAATTGGCCATTCCTAGGCTTTGCTTTCCCAGTCCTGGCTTCTAGAGGCTGGAAAGGACCCAAGAAAGGAAGGCTGCCTGGAGCAGGCGTCTCCCCAAGGCAACAGTGGGAGTCCAGTTCTCCCAGAGCCCACTGCCCCAGCCTACCTGTGGGGAGAGCTACAGCCCCTGGGGAGTCTGTACGAGGGAGTCCCTGCCCAGAGGATTGGACTTCCTTGGCCACACACCAGCCCAAACCGAGCCAGGGTTTGCCAAACCCTCCCAGGCATTGCATTGCCAGCTGCCAGGTGTGGAAAACCACCCCCACCTTTCAACCTGCCTCTTGCCCACTTCGATTGGGGCCCCGCCTCAGCTCTGGTTCTCTGGTCTGGTCCTTCTGGTTCCCAGGCACAGCTGCTCGGGTGGCCCGGCTCTGAGTTCCCCTGGGACAAACACCCTGCACCCTGGGAGCCACCCCAGAGCCTGCTCTGAGCCGCCAGCTCCCCTAGGCCTGGCTCCTGGCCCTGCCTTTCCCTTGGCACACTATAGGCCTCAGGTGGGCCTCAGAGAATGCAGTGGACACCTGTGGTGCTTTCCCACCAAATGACTAGGATACCTTTGAGGATCAAGGGCAAAGCTCAGTACTGTCTGCTATGTCCTGAGTCTCTACTTGCAATAAAAGGTAATGCATCTGCTTTCTCCTTGATTCTGTTTTCAGTGAAAATGTTTCCAGGTTGTCATCACAGCATGAACATGAAAGCACCCCATGCTGGCACACACCCCCTTGCCCATGCCTATGTCCCCCAGGGCCCAGTTCAGAAATGCATGGGGACTGGCCAGGTCTGGGCTTCTCTTGGCTGACAATTCACTGGGTAGCCTTGGCCAAAAGGCTCAACCTCAGTCAGAGTGGGAGGAATGAGGGAACGGCCAGGTGGAAAGCTAAAGCCTTCAGACCCGGGGTAACTAGAAATGAGCATTCTTTGCCCCACTGTGTAACTTCCATTTGTCACAGCAATCAGAGTTGGCACAAGGACAAGGCAGGACCACAACCACAGTCCTTATAAAGCAAAGCCCAGGAGATTTACCTCAAAGTAAAGTTAAGGGTTTTTTCACCCACCCCATTCACTTACCTTTACTGCCTTCCAGAGTCATGTCTAATAAATTCCTTCCACCTGGAACGACCAGACTGGCTTCTTAGACCCGAGTCCTTGTCCCTAAGCACAACTCCCATAGCTTCTGGAACCATCCACAGCTGCTGCCTGGACCTGTAGCTGCTCAGGGCAGCACAAGTCTGATGACAGAGGCTTGGAGAACCCAGCTCAGGTGCAAATCCCAGCTCCACCAGCAAGCCCCTGAGCCTCCATGGGCCTCGGTTTCCTCATCTATGAAATGGGGCCCCAGGACCCAGCAGGCGCTGTGTCAGAGCTGGCTCTTCAAGGCACGCATCCTCCCTTGCCATTACCAACTCCCACCCACCGCCTGCACAAATGCCAGGGGACAGGGGAGAAAGCCCGGGCCTAGAGAGGTGAGCTCAGAGGGCAAAATCTGGCTGCTAGAACTGCTAAGAAGCTTCCTGCCCACCAGCACCTGCCCCGGGGCAGATCTCCAGCCACCCAGGCCGATAGCTCCACCTCCCTCCTCGCCTCAATTTACCCTCTGTCTTCCATTTCCGGCTGCCTGTCCCTCAGCCAGGGCTTGCCAGAAGCCAGCTTCAAGCACTGCGGTTCCTGGCAGGAGGATGCACACGCCCCAGCTCAATCTGCCACACATTTTCCCTCAGTTGTTTTGGTACAGAAGCCATAAATAATCACAGCCCCATTTGCACTGGCAGACATGCGGCGAAACGAAGAAAATAAGCAAACACGCATTTTCTGAGTGTTTCTGTCAGTTTTGTTTGTTTGTTTCATTTTCTCTTGAACACTAAGATTTATTTTTTTCCAAACAGCACACAGACGGTCTGCAGGGCAGGGCCTGCCGGGGCTGGTGCTGGCCACGTGGGCACTGGGAAGATGGGATCCTACCCAGGGGCGCAGCCAAAGCTTCCGGCAAGCGTGGTGGCTCAGCGCCCAGACCGGCGCGCCGGCCAGGGTCCCCCAGCCCTCTCCGAGCATTCATCCGCCGCAGGCACCTGGCAGGCGGCAGGCGGGGGGATTCCGGGAACTCAACTACAGGGACACAGCAGCTTCAGCAACACTGAGGAGTTCCGCCAGCCGCGCGGAACCAGGCTCTGGGGACAACCTAATCTTTGGGAGAGCATTTCTCCCTTAGGCCTCTCCTCTCGATTTCCCTTTGCTTTTTCAAAAGTCTAAAAACAACGGGAAAGTAAAAGAAAAAAAAAGAAGAGAAAACACACATTTTTCGGGAAAAGGTGGATCTTCACACACCCGGAGATCTGGCCTGGCCGCACTCACTGCAGGCGCTCCGTGAAGTTCTCGGGGAAGACACCCCGGCACTTCTCCAGCTCTTTGTGCTGGTTCCAGTCGTTCTCCTTCACGCCCATCAGCCAGCCTTCATCCTATAAGGGAAGCAGAGAACCCGGGTCTAGCCTGGGAACTGCTGGGAGGCTGCTCCTGTCGCCCAGCTTGCTGAGCCCAGCTCAGGATGCCTCCTCAAGGGAGTCTCCCCTGATCCTCTCCCCAGACCCCAGCATCTGCCCCAGGAACCTTCCTGCCCTTGGTGTGAGCATGTCTAACCCCCCTCAGCCCTATGCACAGGAGTTTCCCACCATCTAAAGCCCATGGAGGACACAATCAGCTCAGACTTTCTTCCAACCATACCAGAAGGTTCTATGAGCTTTGGCCAGTGAAAAGCTTCCAAAGTGGCCCAAGGCTGCCCCACAAACCCTCCAACACCTGGGCCCAGGGGAGGATCTTCTGACCAAGCCCCGACCCCTGGGATGGTGTGCTCTAAGTTCCTGCCCCTCCTGGCTCTCTAGTCTTTTAACTCTGTGCCATGGCCTGCCTTGCCACAGACCCTCTATGTGTCCTACCCGAGCCCTGATCCTTGATGTCCCACCCAGCACAGGGCTGGCCCTCTGGGGGGCGGGGGGTGGCTAGTGGAGACCTGTGGGTTTAGTATACTTGGCTCAGGAAATACTTCTAAACCTAAATACCTGGCACCCTCAAGTCCCCACCCAGGACACCCCACCCAGGGTGGCCTCATCCCAAGCCTACCAGACCCTTCTCCCCACCAGATGTGTCGACAACCGAACAGATTTTCTGGAAATAGGAAGAGGCATATTCTTCAACCATCCACCCAGGGCCCTGTGCCCCCTGGGGAGGTTCACTTGATACCAACATGGCCACCTCCACCCACCCCCAGCCACCACAGGTTCGCTTTCCACGACAGTCAGCTTCTCTGGAGGGTCTGCAGCCGGTGAACAAAGCAGCAGTCCCAACCCAGGAGAGGCAGAACACGCTCAGGACCAGCCCATGCTCACGGGAGATTAGCCCACAAGGAGAGGCCACAGCAAGAGAAGGATCTAGAAGGTGTCTAGGGTGAGAATCAGGGGGGACATCGCTGGGGGCTGTTTAGGGGCCTTGGGGGCCACAGGGGCTGTCCCTGGGGGGAGGAGCCCCGGATCCCATGTGGACAGAGGGAGGACCTGGAGAAGGTGGCAGGGACTGTCCAGGGAGCCTGTCCTGAGAGGAAGTCATCTGCTAGGGGTAGGGAGGAGAAGGGGAGAATAACTCAGCCACCAAAGGCGAGAGGGGGGCAGAGCCTGAGGACAGGGGAAAACGGAATGAAGAAAAGCAGAGGGAGGGCAGAGAAAGAAAGAAAGAAATGAAGTAAGGAAACGGAGAGACTGAGGCTGAGTGGGGACACAGGGAGACAAAGGGTAGCAGAGAAGGAAATGGAGGGCAGGGGACGGGAGGAATGAGGAGAAAGGAAAGGAACTGAGGAAAGGAAAATGAAGAGGAAAAGAAGGAGAGCACAAAGAACAAAGCAGAAAGGGATGGAAGGACAGGTCAGGCGGCCAGCAGCTGGTCAGGCCTGACCCCCGTCCCTCCCGCGACCGACGGGCCTCTGCTGCCTCCTGCTGGCCAAGCACCGCCACTGCGGCCAAGGCCTCCAGCCCGCCCCTCGCTGCCGCTGCCTCTGCACCCGCCCCCCTCCAGGTGTTCCCCATCCTCTCCCGGCTGATCCCTCCGCCCGGACCTGTTCCTCTGGGTTCTGGAAGGGAATCACCAGCACCACGTCGCCTGCCTTGAGCTGCAGCTCGTCAGTGTCCGTGGCCGTGTAGTCATGCTGGGCCTGCACCTGCAGAGGTGGGGAAGGGGGTTGCAGCAGCGGGCTCCGCAGACTTGCACAGGGGGCCCTGGGGCTGGCGCGGGCGCTCACCTTGAACATGAATCCGGGGGGCAGGTCCGCGCGGGTCGCCCCGCTGCCGTCCTCCACCGTGCCGTTCACCGTCGCCGAGAAGGTCTCCACCACGACGGCGGGAAGAGAGCTCTGGGGGCGGGGAGCACAGGGTCAGGGGATAGGGGGCGCAGGGGGGGCGGGCCAGGACTGTGCCTCATAGAGACTGGCCTGCCTCCAGGCCCCGGGGCAGGAACGCTGCCTGGAGCAGCACAGGACAAGGAGGGCGGACCCGGGGCGGGAGCTCGGGTGGGCGCACAGACAGACAGCAGGGAAGATAAGGCAGGGCCTGGGCCCTGTCGTCTTACGGAGGCTGCTTCACTCGGTGCCGTCCCCCCGGGCTCCTGGGCTTCAGCCGCAGGCTCTGTGACCCCGGCCACCTCCGAGGTCTCTCCTGGCTGCAACACAAATGCCGGCCTGTCGTCAGGCACAGGACAGGACAGGCGGCCAGAACAGAACACAGGAGACGGGCTGCAGGGACAGCACGGCAGCAGGCAGGCATGGGGTCCACAAAGCCTTGCCCTGGGCAAGGGAAGCAGCTGAGGAGAAGGTACTGGAAGCCCACAGTGCTGGGTGCCTTTTCACTGAGACACCCCTGCGGGCCCCAGGATGCTGCCTAGCCCCACCCTCAGCAGGACCCATGCTGGGGGACATCAGTGTGCATCAGTCCCAGCTCTGGGCACTGCACCCCACCACCACCTATGAGGGCACAGCATAGCTGTCATTGAGCCAACTTGGGCTGACACTTAGGCTTGGCACTCCCAAGCTCTGGAACCCTCCTAGCCTCGTTTCCTCATCTGTAAAGGGGCACATGGCCAGTGTTCAAGGTCATGGTGCAGACTGGGTGAGAAAATGCTGGTACCCGCATTCAGGGAAGATGGGCAGAGGGTGATGGGGGGGACTGAGAAAGGCCAGGATCAGCCACCCCAGCACTTGAGGTCACCAGGGCCCCCCAAAAAACAAGCCCTCCTGGAGCCTCCAGGCTCAGGCCATCCATGCCCTCCAAAGCCCCACAGCAGCCTGTCCATCCTCTGCCCCCTCCTCTGGGCACTTCTCCTTGCTATGCTCCCAGAGATCAGGGACACACGGGGCGCACTGGGGACACTTACTTGGGTAGGCCCTGGCTCAGCCGTCAGGCTGGGCCAGGCCACAGCAAAGGCGCCCTCGGCTGCACTGGGCTCCTTGGAAGGAGGCAGGCTGCCCGCCGCACTCTCTATGGGCTAGTGACGGCCACCGGGAGAGAAGTGAGGAGACAGGGGAGGTGAGGGGACAAGGTGTGGGCAGGGCATGAGATAAGAGAAGAGTTGTGAGCTGCTGTGCTGGTGGAGGGGGAGTGGGTGCCACTCAGGAGGGGTTCTGCCTAAGGCTGCCTGCAGGAGACCGGCCGAAAGATGGGCAAAGACCCCAGAAGGGATGCCATTCCCTGCCGCCTCATTTCTGCCACTGCCGAGGGGACAGCAAGGCAGGGCTGTGCTGCGTGCCGTCAGCACCCACCGAAATCCAGCTGGCAAATCGCACCTCAGGCTTTCCCTGGCCCCCTCTCTCTCCAGAGCTTTCCAAGCTCCCAGCAGGTTTGTGGCCTGCCGAGCCCCCTGCCCTCTGGCCCTCCTGCTGGGGCCCAGCTCGCAGAGCCTCTGGGTCTTGTCCTTTCAGCTCCTGCAGGCTACCAGACCACATGGTTTCTGGGTGGGGGGAGCCGGCACCCCTGAGCACCCGCAGTCAGGCCTGGGACCTTGGAACCCAGAGGCACGGCTGCAGGACTCCCCGCCCCAGGGGCTGGGGAGGGCATTTTCCAGAAGTGTGGGCCTGGGGTGACAACAGCCACCTGCCCACCTGCCCGGACTGCAGGCGGGAGCCCATGGCTTCAGAGCTCAGGAAATCTGGATCTGGTCTCCGGCTCTACCATTGCTACGTGTGGGCCAGACCAGGACTTCCCTGGGCCTCCACCTCTTTTAAGGCAGAAGATGCCAAGGTCTGCTCTGCCTGAGCAGGCCCTGTCCCCTCTGGCCAAGCCCTGCTCACAAAGGCCTTTCCTGCTTCTCCCATGTCGCCCCGCCCTTCCTCCTCGGCCCCATAGAACTCCCCAGATGCCACCTCCTGGTGGTCCCAGTGGACAGAAAGCTCCTTGACAAGAACTGTCTTCTTCCCTCCACCCTAAGCCTTCCCTGCCTCCCAGGGCCCTGACCACCAATAGCATATGTGGTCCGTCCCAGATGACCAGCTGAAGACGATCTATGGCCAAACGTCACAGGCCCTCGCAACTGCGCCAGCATCACAGCCACCACGGAGCCCCTTCCCCATGGCCTTGGCTGAGACACGGTGTCTCCACCAAGGGAGAAGCAGCAGAACAGCTAGAACGCAGGCAGCCAGGGAGCCTTCGTGGACACGTGAGCACACACCTGAGCACATAGGTGTGCAGGCAAGTGTATGTTTTGTGGGTATGGCTGTGATGCGTGCTGACGTGTGTGCTGCTGTGAGTGCACAGGCATGTGTGTGTTTATGTGTGTGGCTGTGAATGTGTGCAGCCGTGTGTGTGCTCCATGCATGTGTGTGGCTATGAGGGTGCACGGGCATGTGTGTACTTTGTGTATGGCCATGGGTATGCACAGGCACATGTGTGTGCTTTCTGTGCAACAATAAGCATGTGCAGGCACATGTGTGTATTGATGTGTGTGCAGCCGTAAGTGTGCACAGGTACATGTATGGGGCCATAAGTGTGCACAGACATGTGTGTACTGATGTATGTGCAGCTGTGAGCATGCACAGGCACGTGTGTGTACTGATGTGTGTATGTGTGTATACTTATGTGGGTAGGGCCTAGAGTGTGCAGACACGTGTGTGTACGTGTGTGTACTGGAATGTATGTGGTTCTGAGCGTGTGCAGGCCCCAGGAGTGGACCAGGTTAAGAGGACGCTGGGGCATCTTTGATGTTTTCTCCTGGATATCTCCTCAAACCCTCCAACTCAACATATCTGAAGTTCAACTTGTCAGTTTTTTGGGGTTTTGTTACAATTATTGTTAAAAAGGAGGCCGGGTGGCCTGGACACACGCAGAAGAGCCGCTCCCGTGTGGCCGGGGTGGCAGAGAGAACACAGGCTTACCTCCCAGAGGTCCCACAGGATTGGCTGAGCGCAGCAGTGAGGGGCGAGAAGGACACAGTTAGCACAGAGGTTAGAGGCAGGCAAGCAGGGCCCAGGGCCACCACCACCCGGCCCTCAGTCCCAGCCAGCAGGGCGGCCCAGAGTCGGACGGGGCTACCATCTCCAGACAGGGTCCCAGACCCCTCCTCAGGACTGCAAGGCCCAGGATGAGCGCACCCAAACCCACTGTCGCTGGCAGGGGAGGTCAGGGCGCTGAGAGGCCCGATGGAACAGACCCTTCTTCTCCTCAGGGGTCCCTGGGCCAGTCTGTCTCTGCCCTCTTCTTGGGTCCACAGCCAGGATGGAAGGAGGACTGAGGCTGGAAGCCCCGGCATCAGGGGAAGTGACAGTGAGCAGGCAGGGAGAAGCGTATGGTGGCCCTCGAAGCCCAACTGGCCAGGTGGGCCATGGGCACAGACCAACCTGGCCGGAGGGTGTGGGCGCCTTTGCAGGGTTCGCCACGGGCGGGAGGGGGTCAAAGTCGAGGTCCAGCAGGCTGGCCTGCTCCGAGAAAGGCCCTGGGGCCTCAAACTTGGCGGTGGCAGTGGCAGAGAAGGAAGGCAGTTAGTGGCACAGCAGGGCACCCCACAATAGGCAGGCAAGCACTCATACAGCTAGACATATGGACACGCAGGCATGCACACACTCCCTTTGGGGCTACTGCCATGGCCACCCGCAGGCCTGGCGCCGTCCCACCGTGACAGCCCCAGGGGAACCACAGACATCGCCCCCACTCCTGCAGCCACCTGCCCCATCCTGCAGGGCAAGATCAGTCACCCAGCACATAAGTCTGCAACCCCCCAGGACCCTTACTGACCTCCCCTCCACCACATCTCACTGACCTCTCCCTCTCCCACGACCCTCACTGACCTCCCCTCCCCCACAAGCATCACTGACTCCCTCCCCCACGTTTCAATGACCCCCCATTTCCCTATGACCCTCACTGAGCTCCCCTCCCCCACAACCCTCACTGGCCTCCCCTTCTCCCACAAGCCTCACTGACTTTACCCCCAAACCCCATCCAAGAAGCAGCTCCTGGCCACAGCCCAGGCTGGACTAGTCTTCCTCTAGGTCCTCCGACTGGATAGGCCTCAAGGACAGGGGCTGCACACCAGCCTCCCCAGCCTCCTCACACAGCCAGCTCCCCCTTAGAGATGCCCACCTGCCAGCTGGCTCCAGGGCCAGGCCTGGGAGGCCGATCTTCAAGCAGAATCCTAAACCTTAGTGGGCTTCAGGCCCACTTGGGGCAGGGTCCCCCACAAGCCTAGAGACTCCCATTTGAGACACAGCCAGGACATGCGTGGAGCAGACCCTGCCCAGCAGACCAACACGGAGGCCCCGCTATGAGAAACCCCCGTATGATGAACCGGAGCATGGGAGGGGAGGGTCTTTCCCAGAACTCCCCCCAGGGGGACCAACACAGGGTGGGAGGAAAGGCTCTGAGGAGCCAGGCTGAGGCCCAGGCGGGCTGACTTGGCTGTGGCCTCCATCTTGGGCAGGGGGCATTCCCTTTGGGGCCAGTGTGGACTCCACCCAGCTGCCCCTGAGGTCCCCTTCCCTGCCCACCCTCGTGCTGCACCGGGGGGGGGCACATGGGGAAGGAGCAGGACCCTGAAAAGGCACCTCAGCCCCCAGCCCCACCCACCCTAGGCCAGCCCAGCACCCTGTCTCCTCTGGCCCCTGAGGGATCCGGCACTGGCAGGGAGCCCCCTGAGGGACCGTGTGTCCATCCCACAGCCCGGCAGCAAGAGGGGGCTAGGGGCTGGGGGCCAGGAGCTGGGCTGCGGGCCTGCCAGGCGAGACCAGAGACTTCACTCCTCAGGGCGCCCTGTCATCCCCCAGCTCGGGGACAAGGCGTCAGGCCTTCCGAGCTGAGCCAAGCCCCAGGGTTCAGGAGCTCAGGTCACAGGGGACCCAGCTCCAAGACTCTGCCCCAGCCACAGTCCCAACAACTGACTTTCCTTTGGGGGTCGTACCCTGCAGTGGCCCGGTCACCTCAGGGAACACGTGCTTAGGGCCTCCCACCACAGGGATCCCCACCACTCTGCCCTTCTACCCCTCCCTCCCTTGGCAGAACTCAGCCCAGCCCCCATCAGGCTCCATGGGGACAGGGATCAGCAATTCCAAAGAGCAGGCCCAGAGCAGTCTCCTCCACACCCTGCCTGCAGGCAGAGGGGCCTGCTGGCACCCAGGTGAGGGCAGCCCTCCGCGAATGCAGCAGCACCCAGTCTATGCCCCCAGGCAGAGCAGAGCGAAGAA
The DNA here is from genome assembly GCA_026826555.1 of Tolypeutes matacus. NCBI lineage: Eukaryota > Metazoa > Chordata > Mammalia > Cingulata > Chlamyphoridae > Tolypeutes > Tolypeutes matacus. The sequence goes on from JAKSZT010053840.1 coordinate 7,316,834, forward strand.
GGTGTGCGCTGAGCACGGGCCCTCCCCTGCTAAATGGGGACAGTGACCCTCCCAGGGGGTGGCTACCAACCAGGCACACTCACTCAGGTAAGTGGCCTGTGAGCCTTTGAGCTCAGGCAAAAGGGGCCTGCCCATGGCGGAGCTCAGAGGGTCCCAAAGGAGAGGCAGGGTCCTCCCGGCCCACCACGCACAGGCCTGGTATCCACCCGAGGACAGGAATTAGGCAGACTCCCCAAAGGCAGAGCATTGCTTAGGGAGGGCCTGATTGGCACCGGGAAGAAGTTCCTGAGGTCTAGGAACCAGGCACTGGCAGTCACGGCCCTGAGGGACGCTGGGCAAGGCACCTCTCTGAGCTGACCAGGGCTACAGAAATCGATGCCCCTACAAATGACTCTTGCTCTCCATCTGCCTGAGAAGCGGGCACTCAGGGCGCCCAGCAGCTCTGCTCTGTCGCCTGCCTCCACCTCCAAGTGCCATCAGCAGCCCTGGGAGCAGAGCCCAGGTGCCTTGGCCAGGAGCTGCCCCTCCTCTCACTGCCCCTACCAGCGCCACCCTGAACTACCAGGCACCCCTGACCCCCGCCTCCTACTGCTCCAGGGCTCTCTGCAAGCTGTCCTCTCCGCCTAAAGCACCCTCTCTGCTCTTAGCAACCTGGCAAATGTCACCTGCTCCAGGCAACCCTCCCACCTCACCCCCAGTTCTGCCATGCTCCCACAGCCTCCCATTCACCCCCTCCCCACTCCTGTCACACTGTGAGGCCATCACTATCACTGGTCTGACCATTCATTGGGGAGGGCAGACAGGTACCTTCACCTGTCTACCGTCCATGCTCAGAATTGGATGGAAGGAGGATGGAGGGGATGGATGGATGGATGGATGGATGGATGGATGGATGGATGGAAGGAAAGGAGGATGGATAGAGGAATGGAGGGATGAAGGGATAGAGGGATGGAAGGATGGATGAAAGGATGGATGGGTAGATGAAGAGATGACAGAGAGGCAGGCTCAGGGCAGATCTCTCCTGCCAGACCCCTGGCTCTCAAGACAGAAGCTCCAGGCATGAGGTGGGGGAGGCAGCCATGCCAGGGGAGAGCAGCAGAACGGTGGGTGCTGGGCCGCGTGGCCGCGGCTGACCTGGGAGGGGGTGGTCACGCTGATCTCAGGGACAAAGGTGCCATCAAACAGGCTGAGGATCTGCTCCTGCTTGATCTCCTTGGATGGGGTGTGTTTGGGAGGCGGAGGGACGGGTGGACCTTTCCGGAGCTGTGGGCCGGCAGCGGGCAGGGGCCACAGGGGGAAGCCAGCAGCATGAGGGGTCGGGGGAGACAGACAGACAGAGACAAAGCCACGGTTAGTCACTCCCAGTCAGGCCACCAAGGAAGACGAGACCAACTCAGAGTCGCTGCTCCCAGACAGACCAGGAGCACAGGGCAGCCCCTGAGGCAGAGCTGAATCCAGGCAGAAGGTCTGGAAACATGAGAGAGCAGGGAGGCAGGAGGGGAGAAGGGAAGAAAAGAGAAAAGAGAAGGGGAGGAGAGGGGAGGAGAGGAGCAGGCGTGGCCTGGCCAGTGGCGTGGGGGACCCAGCTCCCACTGCCTGGAGTGAGAAGGCCAGGGAAAGAAACAGGGGCTGAGACAGCCCCCTTGGGGAGAGCCCACCACTGCCCATTCCTGCTGGGCAGCCTGGGCCTCCTCCTGGTGGCCGGTCTCCAGGGCTCAGCAGATGCCCCGGGATGCCTGGCCGGGCTTGGCTAGGAGGGGATGGTCCAGAGCCCAGGGCCCCCCTGCCACCTTGCAGACCCCTCACTGAGCCCTTGGCTCTTCTTGGCCCTTTAAAGGTCCCTCGCAGCCCCCTGGTTTGGGCTCCCCCCTCAGCCCCTGCAAGAGAAAGAAGGTGAGAAAGAGGGAAAGGCAGCTGCCTCCGGGGCTCTGGACGCTTGGGGAAGGAGAGGAAGAGGGAGAAAGAGTCGAGTAGCTGAAAGTTCAGGGACAGCGGGGAGGGAAGGTACTGCAGTGGGGTGGGGTGCAGACAGAGAGACCCCCAGAGAGGGCCAGGGCCACTGAGGTGAGCTGGCGGGACCCACAGGAGGTCGAGGTCCAGGCCTGGGGAGGAGACAGAGGCCTGAAGGGGGAGGAGGGGGAGGAAGAGGAGGAGGAGGCGGCGGCAAGGAGGGGCCAGGCTACCGGCCGAGACATCGTGCCCACCTGCGACGGGGACTTGGGGAGGGTGGCCCCGGGCGTGTCCGCGCTGGCCGGCTCTGGCTCGTGGTTGACTCTGATCTCAGGCGTGGCAGCAGGGGAGCCGTCTGGTGGAGGCGAGGGGCTCTTGTTCCCCTTGGCAGGGGCGTTGTCACTGTGCAGCAAAACAAGAGAGAAGCCCGATGCAGGGAGGCCATGGTACGAGAGCAGGCGTGCGTGCAGATACATAAGTACGCACGCGAGGGCGTGTGCACCTGGGGACCACAGAGACGTGTGCTCCCAAGGACCCCTGGGGGACGATGTGTACATGCATACCTCCGAGTCATGTGTGACCGTGTGTGTACATGGACGTGGATCCAGGCATGATGCACGCCTACATGTAACTATGTACGAGGTCATGTGCACATGTCTGTGTGTGTCTAAGCATGAAGGCATGCATCTGTGTGAAGTTATGCATGTGTGTGTCCATGTGTGAAACTGTGTATGTGTCCCCCTGTATATGTGTGTGAAATTGTGTCTGTGTGTGGCCCTAAATATCCAAGTGTGAAATTGTGCACGAGTGTTGTCTGTGCATATCTATATGTGAAACTGGGGCCGTGGGTGTGAGACCACACATATTCCCAGCGTGGGCCTGCCTTGGAGATGGCACAGAATGGAACATGGATGGGGGGGTGAGGGGTGCTGAGGTTTGAGGGGAGCAGGGCCACCCAGCCACCCCACCGGGTTCCACAGGACCTTTCACCACCCCCTGCTGCCAGGGACAGAGATGGCACTAGAAAGCCCCAGGGGCAAAGTGAGTTTACCCCACACATCCCACAGCGGTCCCTCTGCTCCAGGCAGACCCCAACCTCAGCCTGACCCCAAGGGCCCCTCGCCGGCTTCCCTGTCTTGCACGCAGAATGCCACTTCCCCCCTACACACGCACACTGATCCTGGCCTCTGCTCCTTGGCACCAAAGGCCAGCAGAGGGCCTGGTCAAACGAAAGCTGGTGTCCTCCCCACCTGAAAGAGCAAGAGGGAAGCCCCCCGGGGCTGGTGGCTCCGTACCCAAAGTCAAGGGTCAAGCGGCGGGCACAGTGGGCCACTTTGGCATAGAGAGGGCAAAGAATAAACATCCATCTTGTCTCCTGCCTAAAGAAACTCTAGAACAGCATCTTCCCAGACAGTAAACATGAGCCACAGGTGGCTACTCAAGTTTCCATTAATTTAGGTTAAATACAATTCAATATTCGGCTCCTCAGCCCCACCAGCCGCCTTTCAGGTGCTCAACAGCACAGGCCGAAAAGGAGACAAAAGAAGCTAGGAACAGAGGTGTCTGCTGGAGCACACGTGTGATGTCTTTGAACTTGGGTTCCATGTAAGTGTACTTGTCTATTTAAATATATATACATAAATGTACATATAGGACACACATGCAATTAAAAACACCACCACTGCAGTGCCCCTGCCCCTGGCCCCTTTCCAGGCCTCCTTTCTTGCTCCATTCCACACCTAGTAAATGTCACTCTGGGACTCAGCCCAGGGTTGGACGCACCGGGGCTGCGTTGGGGTATTTACAAAATTAAGCAGTCGCTGGGACGGCTGGCCCCCCACCACGTCCCTGCCTGGGCCCCGCCCACCCCCTGCACATGCACACACAACCCGGTCCACCCCCTGCACACACACACAACCCGGTCCACCCCCTGCACACACACACAGCCCAGCCCGGTCCCTGCACACACACACAGCCTGGCCTGTCCCCTGCACACACACACAGGACAGCCCCCAGCCCCGGCGCAGGCAGCTGCACCACACACAGAGGCCAGTAGGGTTAGTGGCGCCCCGAGCCAGGCGTAAGGCGCATGCACAGGGCTGGCCTGGGCCAGGGCTGGCCCTGGAGCCCACGGTGCAGCACTCACTGCCGGTACCTGTTCTTCTTTCTGCGCAGCCTGGAGAAGAGTTTAGTTTTCTTTCTGTGGGGACGGACGGGAGGCCTCCATCATGAGGACATGTCAGAGGCGAGGTCGGCCTGCCCCGTCCTCACAAGCCACCTTAGCTCAGAGGAGGGCAAAGGGGTAAATAGCCTCCCCCCACCTTCCAGAGGCCAGGAGGGGGATCTTGAGCCCCACCGGGCACAGACTGGCCCTGCCCTCAACCCCATGTCCAGTCACGGGCACCCTGACTGGCTTTGGTGTGCTCTCTCAGGCCTTGGGGTGGTGCTAACGAAATCAGCAGGACACAGAGGGCACTGCCCAAGGAAGCCTCCGGGCCATTGCCGTCCTGTGGTTGCCATCGGCAGAGCTCCAGGCAGGTCCAGCATATGGTGGTCTGGGGCCAGGCAAAGGAGGTGGTGACCAGGCAAGGGCAGGCTCCAGGCCAGCCCCGGGCCCGAGCTGGGCCCACCAGCCTCCGCTTCCCTCCCCTTTCCCTCAGACCCTTGCCTAAGAGGAGCCTAGATCCAAGAAGCTGCTGGGCAGACAGGGGCAAGCCTGCCTGGTCTGGCCTTGGCAACCACCCAGCCACCCCTCCTGGACGTGCCTTCCAGTACCTGAGGCCAGGCAGGTACATCTAAAGGGGAGGGCATTCCCCCCCCCCCCAGCAGGCCACAGAACACCCTGTGGGACCCTCTGTCAATGGGCTGTGTCGTGAGGGGAGGAGGAGGGACAGTGACATTCACTGATGTCCTCTCAGTCCTAGGCCAGAGCCTGACACCCCAAGAAGCAGAGACAACCAACCCATTCTACAGATGAGGAGAGCCAAGTTCGGGCGGCGCTCTCCACACCCAGCTGTGACATGCGCACGCACACTCACATCCTCTCACTCCCACTCATATCCACTCTCACGTGCACAGTCACACATGCTCACACTCAGGCAAAATCTCTCACACTCCCAGTGTCACACACACTGACATTCAGACACACACACTCCCCCCGTGTCACACGCTCACATGTACATGGCCAGAAAGGAAGGGAAATCCCAGGCCCCACGACTGTTTCCCATGACCCACAGCCAGAGGAGCGAAACCTTTCCCCTCAGGAAGTAGAGAGCTCCTCCACAACAGGGCCGCCCTGAGGGCCAAGGCTAGGCGATGGCCACCAGGACACCTTCACAGGGAGAGCCTGGAGTGGGGAAGGTGGTACTTCTCACATTCCAGAAGGCTCCACCCCACGAGTCATTGAGCAGTTCCTCCCTTTAGCTGCTAAGGCTACACAAATGAGGAAATTAGGCCCCCAGCCTCGGAAGGTCTGTAACTGCTCTCCAGGGATGGACACCACCCCACAAGTGGGGACACTGCCCTCTCCTGCCTCCCTGAGCACAGAGAGGCCAGACTGGAAGTTCCCCGGGCCCCCGGGTCCCCAGGCCCAAAGCCCCAGGGGACCAAGGAAGACCCAGACCTGGGCACAAGAACAAGGCCCGTGCCCACCTTGCCGCCAGCCAGTGTGCGCAGGGGCCCCAGCCCATGAGCGTGGTGCCCCTACGTCCCACCCCAGCCCTGGGCGCCACTCACCTGGGCTGGGCCTTGACTGTGAAGGTGTTGCTCCCATGCTGCTTCTCCAGGTTGACCAGTACGTCGTTGAGGTTCTGGTTGAGCTGCAGGGAGGCAAGGCAAGCGGTCAGGGGCCTGTCGGGACCACCAAACGACCTCACCTCCCCAGTGATAACCAGATACTCTCCCCAAAGCACCCATGTCCCCCACTAGGAACAAGCTCCTCTTTCTCCCTCAGAGCTGGGAAGCAGCACACCAAACCAAGGAAACCCAAGGGGAAAAAACAGGGGACATGGGCTACGTAACTGATCATTACTGTTTCTGAGGACCATCTTTCCTCTTTTTCCTAGTTGTTTCCTAAAATGCCACTGAGACTTGTACTGCTAATTTTTATTGATTCTGGTCGCAAAGATGCTTGCAGGCCACATCATGACTCCCAGAGATTTTATCTAAGGTACAGGCAAGAGAGGAGGTTTATCCCATGTACATAGTGATATTCTCTCATTACTGAGAATATTTCCCTCTTTGCTTTGGCCACCAGGAAGCTCAGAGATGAATTTTCTTTCTACTTATAAACAATTGTTCCATGGATTAACTTTACATAAAGGTTTCTTTCCCCATAATGCCTTTCTCTGTTTGTTTTTTAACTTTTTATTTGTTGCCTCAATTCTCTGATGGGAAGATAGAACAGTAAGAAAGAAAAGGGAGGCCTAAAACCACCCTCAGGGTGGGGAGTCAGGAGACCCCCAAGCTGGGAGCCTCCTCCTGCCCCAGGCCTGGATTCCCACCATCATCACTTCATTCCTCTGGGCCCAATAGTCAGAGACAGACCCACCTACTGCATGGAGCCAGGGAGCTGCCAACACTGGGCTTCTCCCACTCAGCCTCACAGTTTAACTTTCGGATAAATTAAAATAAGACAATATGGGAATTTAAGCTAAACAGAACCCTTCTTACAGCAGATTCCAGCAGAGAAAGTGGGCCTTTCTCAACATCTTAAAAAACATAGGAGGAAAATGGAAAACTGAGAAAATTCTAATAATTTCCTGATTATTTTCCTATAGATTGGGAAACCACTGTTCTCTGACATGGCATGCCCTGGCCCAAGGTTCCCTGAGAACATGGTTATACAGCTGGAGAGTGGCTGGCTCCTGCCTTTGCAGGGCTGTCTGGCCAGGCAAGGAGAGCAGGACAAGACCAGGAAATCTGAGCTGCAACCTCCCCAGCCCACTCATTCCTCTCTGGGCCTGGGCACAACTTGAGTGTGAGCTCCTTGAGGGCAGGGGCGAGCCTGCTCCTCCCTGGGAACCAGAGGGGATGCCAGGGTCCCCAGCATGTGCAAAAGTCCAGCATGGAGAAGGGGGTTGCCCGAGGGCCGGCACTGGCCTGCCTCTCCGGCAACTTCCACTGCCAGGACCCTGGCCAGGGTGGAGCTTGGCTCCGCGGCCCGAGGCCCAGAGGAAGTGGTGAGGACCCACCTTGCTCATCTCCTTGTGGAAGTTCTCCTCCAGGCCTGCAATGCTCTGAAACGTGTTAACGTAGAAACCCACACGGCTGCAGGGGAAGGGAGAGGAAGGGGAAAACACAGGTCAGACAGGCAGGCTGGGCCCTGCAGAGCCCACCTATATCCCGTGGGACCACACACTCACACACTCCACCCTCACCAGGGACTCACGGACACCAAGGGTGAGACGCACAGGGCACCGCAGACAGACAGGCGGATGGGCAGCCCTGAGCGGGGCCACCTCCTGGGCCTCACCTGTTCCACAGGGACGGTAGCTCCTCCTGCAGGTCCACGTTCATCTCCTCAAACACCTTCTGGGCCTTGATGAGCTCCTCCTCGGCCTGGGGGGGGGGGGCAGGAAGGCTCATTGCCATCCCCTGGGCCTCGGCTCCCTCCCCCCAGCCCAAGGTACTGGGTGGCTGAAATGACGGGGATGCCCAGGCTGGCCTCCTACCCATTCCAGCCCTTGGGCAGTACGTCCTGCGGGGCTACCCCCTAAAAGAGGGCACAGCAACCACTGAAAAGAGAGGAACCGCCCGCTCCCTAGAGGCCCCGGGAAGCGGGCAGACCCTGGCCCCAGCCAAGAGGCAGCCACTCCACCTTACACTTGAACCTCTCTCAGGCTAAGCATCTCCAGCCCTCAGGGCCGTTATTCTTAATCTCCCCTTCCGGAGTGTTCCGACCCCCTTGCCTCAGCAACTAGCCCACACATTGCCTCCTTGGGAGGGTCTTTCCTACAACCCTACCCCGTCTGCACTCCCCCCAGGACCCCAATCTCCTGTGGCCTCGTCCCCTCCAGTCACAGGCCATAGATGGCAACTAGGACACCTCCAGGAAAGCAGCACTAAGATAGGGACCAGGCCTAGGACGGAAGCCCTGGGCAGCCAGTGGGTGCCAGAGCCCATTCCCAAAGCCTTTCCCCCCAGGGTGTGAGCACGGCCCAGCCCTGAGTCCTCCATTCCTCCCGCCCAGCTGAGCCACCATCACAGGACCCCAGAGTGATGGAGAAGGGGACGGAGGGCCAAAGGGAGGCGGGGTGAGTCACAGACCCTGGGCCCAGGGAAAGGGGCTCCGCTCACTACTGGAGGGTGCGGCTGGAAACAGTGACTCAGGGTGACTTGTTTTTGGGGCCTGAGTCACAGCCCAGGAACGTGCCAGGCCCCGCCTGGAGAAGACTCCTTGCCAGCGGCCTCCCATCCTCGGGCTGCAAAGGCAGCAGCTGGCCTGGAGGCTGTTCTTCCGAAGCACGTGGTTTCCCCCAGCCCACCCAGCTGTCCCACCCAGCACCAGGCACCAGGGCCAGCCCCAGTCAGCCCTACGACCCCGGGCTCCCAGCCAAAGCCACGTGACCAGGGGGCCTGAGCTGGAGATGGCCACCATAGTTCTGCCTACAATGACCCCTGGGCTGGTGGAACTAGAGGGAGCATGAGCTCCTTGCCTGGCTTTTCCAGCCTGGTAAATGTAGACTAGGAACGAGCATGCTCCAAGGCCTGCCTGGACCACGCGGCTCTGGCACCCACACTCCAGGAGGGCCCAATGGGCTGCTGGGAGCAGCCAGCACCCACGGACCCCACCCTAACTCCCCAGACGGACATTCATGAGGCAAAGGGAGAGGCAGGCCCAGCAGCTCATCCATCCACGGAGCGCCTCTGCACAGCAGCCCTGTAGAAAGGGGGGCCTCCGTTGTGGAGTTCCTGGAAGCCAGGGCCTGTGACTTTTACTCGCTCAGTCACACGCTTTACTTCCACTCCTTCCAGAAGGCCTCGGGCTGGCAGGGCAGGAAGGGAGAGCTGCTGGGGAGGTATCAGATGCCCTGGGGCTCTGCTCCATGTGAGGGGCAGGGAGAGCAGACAGGAACTCGAAATTGGCTGCCCTCCCTGCCAGCAAGGCTGCAGATCCTGCCAGCAGGCTTCAGGGGGCTGCTACAAGTGGGGGGGAGGCAGCTATAACAGCCCCCCGGGAACCCCTGGTGGGCGCAGCCGCGTGAGGATGGGCAGTCTCCCCAAAGCCGCGTCAGCCCACCACCCCCAGTTAACTACAGAGGCTCTCCTAGCTCAGTAGGCACGAGATGGGGGTGGGGGAGTAGGGAGGACACGATCACATACGAACTCAATCTGAGCAGGAAGGCCAAGCTGGCTGGACGGCGGGACATCTCCACCATCCCAACGTGTGCGTGCTGCCTGGCCAGGCCGGGCCAGGGGCTCCTGGCAGGAACACCAACCACACCCATCCCACCCCACGCCGCGGTGGACCACCCAGTGGCTTCTCCTACCCCACAGAAATGGGGACCTGGCTTGCCAAACCTGTTTTGGGGAAAAGTAGGCAAAAAAAAAAAAAAAATGCTGGCTCTGAGGCAGGAATCCCATCGTCTCCTCTAGCTAGAAGTTCTGAGGACATATCGGGAGATACACCTGCCCCAAGCCCTGCCCCTAAGGCCTCGGCCATCCCCAGCCTCCACCACCAGCCTTCACCACAGTGCCCAAGAGAAATCAGGTGGCCAGGCAGGTGAGAAGCTGGGCGGCGAGCCTAGGCCTGGCCCAGAGCTCTCTGCCTCTCAGGCACTCGATACATGTAGGTTGAAGATGATGAAATCCGGAAGCGGCCCAGAGGAAAAATGGGGCTGCTGCCCAGAAAGAAAGCCAACCTCCTCGGCCTGTAGCCCTTCCCCACCTGGGACGAGGTGGGGGTGCTCCTGGCACACCCATCCATGCCCTCCTGACCCCTTGAGTCGGTTTAATGGGAGAGAAACACGAGCCCTACCCCACCCCCAGGAACCCGAGCTCGCCCAGGGCCTGGCCCGTTCAAGGGCAGGAGACAGAGGAAAGTTAAGTAGAGCCAGGCGGTACCACTGCCCCGGAGTTTGGTTCAGAGAGCCGCCTCCTCTAGGAAGCCCTCCTGAACCACTGCAGGACAGAGCCCGGCCCACGTCTCTCCAGGGCTCAGCATCCCATCCACACTGCTGGACCTTCCCGTCAGCCCCTCCAAGGGCACCCTGGGGGCCCTGTGAGTCTGAGGACTGCGGCAAGGGGCCAGGGATCTAGGACAATGACCCAGGGGCAGACAAGCCCCAACTCTGCCACTGCCCTCCCTGGACCACTTTGTCTCCTTGGGGAGAGCAGAATAACCCGGAGCTCATACGAGGCTAGAAGGGCCATCATGTCATCATGCTCCTGCCCTCAGGAGCCCTCACAGGGGATGCAAGACTCCAAGGTGTTCCTGGCTCCCCAGAATGTCAGATTTCAGAGGAGTCTCAGCACTGGGTGGACAGACACTGGCTCCCACCTGCATCCACCCAGCCCTCGGCTTCTGTCTGCATTCTGCGTTTGACTTGAGTTTCACCGGAAGCTGGAGGGGTCCCCAGCTCAGGCATTTGACACCAGCCGGGCTGCAGCTGCGAGCCCAAAGGCCAGGCTCAGGCTCAGCCCTACCTGCCACCCCTCCAGGCCAGGGGCTGCCCCCACCCCCAGGGCAAGGCGTCTGGCCCCAAGCACAGGACAGGACAACAGACCAGAAGGCGCCAGCATGTGCAAGGTTAGAAGCCGGTGTCACCTGATTTCGGAGCAGGTTAGTTTGCGCTACGAGATGAGCCTGCAGTTTGCCTTGGCACCACTGGGGGGCAGCTTTCTCAAGCAGCGAGACAGGCTGGGGTGGGGGGGCATGATGGCGGGAAGGTCAAGGCAAAGGAGAGAGGAGAGACGTGAGGGAGACGGGAGAGAAAGACAGACACAGAGATTAAACATGAAATCCAAATGCCCCAGACGCTCATGGACGAGTTTAGCCCCCTCCCTGCGAGGGAGTCCCCGAGGCTGAAGGACTAAGGGGAACCCAAGGACCAGGTACCTGGGAATTCCAACTGCAAGGCAAACTGTGAGTCGTTAGCAGGGCAGAGGGGCTCAGCAAGCACGGCCCTGCCCTGGGGTGGCGGGTATGACCAGGCCCCAGCCCTATGCCCCACCACCACCACTGTTGTCTGCAGAGAGAGGGTCCTCACTCCCGCTCCCCCGCAAAGATTCCACTGGGATCAGGCCTGGCAGGCGGTTCCATTCCAGTGAAACCTGAGCTCAGGACTATTCTCATTCTGGAAACTGGCAGCAGGGCAGAGGGCAAGGGGTAGGGGGACTGGAAGGGGCCCAGAAGGCAGGGCAGGCGCCACAGGAGGGGCAGCACCGAGTCCCCTGCCCACCTTCACCCCTGGCACCCACAGGGCCTTACACTCACCCACCCTGGGCTGCAGCACCCCCCACCCCCACATTCCTATCCACACTGCTACCCACTCCCAGCTCTGTGACCTTGGCCCAGTCACCTCAAGTCTGTAAATGTCATGTCTGTAAATCCCTGCAGGGCCCTGGCCAGGGGCAGTGGGAGCAGGTGGGGGTGGGACAAAGGGAAGGGCTCCTCCTGAGGTGGGGGACACCTGCCCTCTCCCTTCTTCCCAATCCATGCAGGTGGGAGGGAGAGGAAGAGGCAGACGCTGCGTCACTCTGCCTCCACCTCCCCCCACCCCCGCCTGCCCTCCAGCCCTTACCTTGGCAATTTTGGCTTCATCCTTCTTTTTGGCTGTCTGGAGGGACTCAAAGTGGTGCCGGGCACTATCATAGTCCACTAGCTTCCGCCCCCGCTTGGCAATGCGTGACTAAGAGACAGGCGAGGAGAAAGGGGTTGAGCAGGGCCTACGCCTTTGTTGAGGCACTGAGCCTGGACTGGTCCGGCCCTGGGCAAGGGGGGCCCAGAGCACTGGGCCCTGGCTGATGCCCACTGGAGGCCCTGTGGCACCCCCTCCCAGGCAGCCGTCCCCTACGTGGTGCTTACTTATGTCGCGGCCAACCCACACCTTACACTGTGAACCCGTTTTCCTGAGTCCTCAGCTACTTAAAGATGCCTCGTGAGCCCTCTTGGGCTCCTCTCACCCCCATCCCCATCCATCTGCCTTTCTTCCACACCTCCATTGGATATCCTCAGGCCCTCTCCCCCAAATGGCTTCGTTGGTTGGGAACCCAGGCCAGCACAGAGCCTGACTATCCCCAGGGGGGACCTGGCCAGCAGGACCTGCAGGACAGTAACCTCCTGGCCCCAGACACCTCTGCTTCCAGGGGGTCCCCTTCACCTCCCACTGATAGTTCCTGGCAAGCACCAGAGCCCCAAACTGAGCAGAGGAAGCTGGCTTCCTGTACACACACAGATCCACCCAGAGATGAGCAGATCCACAGAGGACGTAGCGCCACAAAGGCACATGCATGCCTTTCCACACATACACATGCCCTTCCATACACACACACACATGCCCTTCCACACACACACCCTTCCGTGCACACACCCTTCCACACACACACCCATTCATGCACACACGTGCCCTTCCACGCACACACATGCCCTTCTACACACACACCTTTCCACACACACACCCATGCCTGAGACACCCTTACACATTTCACATAATCAAGCACCCGTCCCCACAGCCCTGAGACCCAGGAAGACCCTGACTGGGAGGCCAGGGGCCCAACAGGCTGGATACACTGGGGGCAGGAAAGACCACCCCAGGGAGATGCCTGCCTTCAAGGCAGAGCTCCCCAGCCCCTGACCCAGCCTGGCCCTACCCAGAGTCTCTCACTCCTTCCCAGTTCTCTGGGCCCAGGCAGCTGGGTGGGGGCAGGGCGGGCCTTCAGAGAAGGTCTCACCTTGATGTCAGGGAACTGGCCGAGGTAGGTGTCCATGGTCAGCAGGGCCTGGTCCACCAGCTTCTGGTGATAATCCATCCACAGCAAATCGTTGTTCTGGAGGAGGCCAGAGCCCAGCAGTGGGATCGACTGTCGGCTCTCAGCCCACGCCTCCCGGACACAGGGGAGTTGCAGGCCTTCCCTTCCCATCCCAGCCTCAGGGCTACTCCTGGCCGCAGTTTCCACATCTATATACACTAAGGGTGATAACTCCTGCACCGGTAGCCCCTCACGGATAAGAACCCTCACGGGTCTAGAGGGGAAGGGACAGGGTTTTATGAGTCCAGAGGCCTCAGCACACAAGTGAGGGATGTCAGAAGGTCTCCTCTCATCTAATACCTGAGGGTGAGTGAGGGGGGCTACTCAGCGGGGAAGGCCTGTCACCAAGTCCACAGCCCACTCACCTCAGCAATCTTGCCGGCCTCGTCCCTGCCAGGCCAGTCAGGCTCATACACCTCCTGCAGGCACTCGTTCAGCTTCTTGGAGGCCTCGTGCATGGCTGGAGGCAGAGGCCACACTGAGGTCACCCTGGAGGGAGGGCAGGGATGGGGCCACCCTCCCCACTCCGCCTTCGGGGCGAGGTGCCCTGTCACCCTCCGAGGTCCAGGTCTGTGGGGTCACCTCTGCTAGCAACCTGGCCAGGGTCACTCACCCCAACCCCAAGCTCCAGGCCCGTCAGCTCCACCCTGCGGAAGCCCTCACGGTGGCCCAGGCAGGTGTGCTGCAGTGTCCCACCTGCCTCTCACCTTTGACAGAGGCCAGGTATGTCCGGAGATCCTTCTGCAGCCGGGTGCCCTCAGTCTGCAAAGACAAGACGAGGCAGGTTCAGGGCCTAGGATGCAGCCCTCCCAGGCCCTCTCCCTACTGCCGTGCTCCTGACAGCCACCACGGGCCAGCCGTCCCCCCATTTCTCCTCTGAAAAGTGGAGGGTACAAACCACACACCACGCAGGGTACAGGGAGCACTGGAAAGACGGGGTGTGTCTAAGCACTGACAGGGGCCTGGGACCTGGAGCCAAGCACATCACCATCTTCTCTCTGTCCATACCTCTGTCCACACTCCTGACTGCCTACTGCACCCTTGGCACAGGGAGGAAGGAGAGAGGTGGGCGCCAGCCCCCCTCCCCACCCAACTCATAGGGTTCATTCATTCTCACAGCCTTTGCCAGCACCTCCTCTCTTCTGGCACTGCTCTCGCCCGCCTGGCCCCTGAGGCAGGCAGGAAAGACCACCACTGCCCCGGAAATGACATCACTCAATGACACACACACAGACAAATGCACACAGACACAAAGATGCATGCACATGACATACACACCCAGATGCACACACACAACACACACGCACATGCATGCAAAAAGGCACACACAAAAATACGCACATGCACACACAACATAGACACACACAGGCACATACAATGCACACACAAAGACAGACACACATGCACACAGAACATAGACACACACAGGTACACATATACACACAATGCACAAAGATACACACAGACACACACATGCACACAAACAACACATATACCCAGATGTGCACACACATGCACATGCAACACACAACGATGCACACACAACACACAAAAATGCACACAGGCACACACCACACAAAGCACATGCACAGACCTGCATACACAGAGATACATAGGCATGCACACACCCACGCACAACACAAACATACATCACAGCACACACTCGACAGAACCAGGCACATGTAGCCTGCCCCCAACCCCTGCTGTGGACCAAACAGCCTGCGAGTGCTTGAGTGAGGCCCTGGCAGACTCCTGAACTGCCAGGCACCTGGTTCGGGAAGGAGCACCTGGGGTGAGCCTTTGCGAGATCAGGAGAGGCGACCTCTGCTACGGGTGGCAGTACAGGGGTGCCGAGAACAGTGTGGGGATAGAGTCCAGGACTCGAGAGACGCTGGAGCAGAGCAAGGGTGAGTGTGGGACATAGGAGGAGAAAGCTAGAGACGGGGTACAGTGGGCAGTGAAGCCCCCTGAGCTGAGAGAGTGGCCCCTGGTACTTCCTGAGAGGATGGGACAGCAGAGACGGACCTAGGGTCAGGCCTCACGTGCCCCCTGGGCTGCCGAAAGTGAGAAGGCAGGAGCCAGGGTGGCCAAGCTCCAGGCATGAGGAGCAGCAAACAGCAAGATGTTGACATTTCCAGAAGCCATGTGTAAAGGGGAGGTACACACACACAGGCTTTGAGGCCGTGAACACCTCGGAGCCTGTCCACTTCTAGGCACACAGTCCTAAGCAAGGTCCTGAGCCTCTCGGAGCCCCAGTTTCCTCGTCTGTCCCCTGGGATGAAGGCTCCCTGCCCACAGATGTGCATGGGGGGGTAGGCGCACCATGCCCACCACACCCAGGGGCTCAGCTGGGCCCCGGGGCCAGGAGAAGACCCCGATGCGAGTCCAAAAAGGGTCCCAGGAAATGGGTACTGGCCCTGTGCCACCGGAGGCTGCCTTCCATGGGGTAAGGGCATCCCCTGACAGCTCCCCTGCCCTGGAGCTCCCTCTTGTTCTGGACTCCCTCAGCCCAGCGCAGGGGCTAGACAGGACCCAGTTGCTCGGCATCAGGCCAGAAGAGGCAGTCCCACAGCACCCCATCGAGCGTCCTCGTGACAGCCGTCAGGCTCCATAGGGTAGGGAGGGCAATGTCACCCCTGCAGGTCGGTTCTCTAGCTGAGGGTAAAGGTGGCGGGGGGGGGGGCAGTCACCCTTAAACCTCTCCTATACTGCCCACCCCAAACAGTACTTCTGCCTCATAACCGAGGCCTGCTCTCCCCCCACATACACACCCAGGCATCCTCTGGTGGAGCTGCCCCTGGGGTCGATGACATTTTCCCTCCCAGCCAGACAAACAAGGAAGCTGAGCGCTTGGGCAACTTGCCCAGGGTTCCACAGACAGAAACTGGGGGAACCAGGAGGAGAACGTGGGCTCTCCAGTCTCCAAGGCTCTAGCACTGCAGGGCTCCGGGTGCTGAGTGAGAAAATTGCAGCAATACAGCCCCCAAGGAAAACCCCTCTCTGCCTGTTTACATGACTATTTCCACATACGGCAGGGACATAGTGAAGGGTCGGCACTATATGAAGATGACTTAAGACCAAAAAATAAAATTAAATTAAAATAGGCAGGAGAAAGTGAAGAAAAAAAAAAAAAACATCCCCTCTAAAATTCCTTCAATCCCCCAAAGAGTATAGTATACAACCATGGATATACATAATTTCTCTGAACGTCAAAGTTTGAGGCCTAGATCCACAGATTAAAGGAAGAAGCAACAGGACAACCCACAAGCATTCCAACCTCTCTGGATTCTCTCCTGGGAATCTGAACCCCAGGGGAATGGGGACCCAGGAGGGGTTTATCCAGCTCCCTCCCGAGTCCCCCCTCATCTTAGCAATTCCATGGATGGGATGCTGTTCTAGTCATCTGATGTCACAGAATCTTCCAGATGCAGCTGCTCTTTGCCAGTCCTCCATCTTCCCAGCAGCAGCAAGCATTCTCCCACCTCCTCCCCCTGCCAACCCCTCTCCCCAGGGCCTCCCCAAGCTGCGCCCCAAGGAAAGGAGCCCCCAGCGGAGCGGGTGGCCACACTTGCCCAGGCTCTAGGCCGTACCAGGGCCCTCTTGCACTGCCCACACAAGGCTGCGCTGTGGGCGGGGGCCAGCCCTGCCACCACACGCCAGCCGCAGCTCGATCTCTCAACCATGCTCCCTCCCCAGTCAGTCCCCAGAGTTGGATCTGGCCCTCTCCGATCTGGAGCCCCCCATCCAGCTGGCTGGGTCATATGCATTCACTTGGCCCGCTGGCCTTCCCAAAATAGGACTTTGAAGCCAGAGAAGCGGTTCTCTGGGGTGGCTGGGGTCTGAGTCATGCTACTTGCTCAGCCCAGCTGGAGGAGAATAAAGCTGGAACCACAGGCCACCACCAGGGCTCCGGAGACCATAAGGCACTACCAGCCCAGGACCAACAGCTGGGACAGCCGTGGGGAGTTAGCATCACCAAGACCCAGCCATGCCACCCTCCTCCATCCCTCTCAGCCCAGGGACCCCTCTTGCATGGACCTCCTTCTCACCCCTGTGCCATCAATGCCAGGAGATTCTCATGCAACAGCACTGAGGCCCACTTTTGGCCAGGACCCTTCTGGGTGGGCCCTGGGGGGCAAAAAGAGAATCAGACCCACTCCACCCTCCAATAAACAAACACCGGTGGTGAGCCTGGGGACCTGGTGAGCCCCTCGGAGGAAGATCTCACCTGGGAAGCACCAGGAAGGGTGGCAGTGTGGCCTGGGTTAGGGTTTGAGTTCCCCTAGGACTGGGGTTGGGTGGCAGTCAAGTGGGGCCCTTGGGGTTTCTAGGCCCAGGGCAGAGGTCAAAGGTGCTACCTATGAGGGGTGTTGAGTGGGCCATGGGGAGCACTGGGCCACTTGGGTACCTGTGAGAGCTGAGGACACACAGGGTGACCCACTCCCCCACCCTCCCTTAGGGCCCAGCCTCATTGGAAGAGCCTGGAAGATTGGCTTTCTTAGAGACCAAATTCCCAGTCATCCTTGTCTGGGTCCACCATGTTTGGTGTTGACAGGGAAAGAAAGAGGAGAAAGCTGAGCTTCCAGAGCCTTTTCCAGGGTCACCCAAGGCCCTGCCCCCTCACCTCCCTGAATTCACCCTTGGGGATAGCAGACCCCACACCTTTCCCAAACCAGGCCCTGGTCATCCCTACACACCAAACCAATCTGAATGGCCCAGCTGCCTGAACCTCAAGGGAAGGGTTACCCCAGTGCCCCAAAGCAGACCTCAAACCTGCCCACCCTCACGCCACCCTGAGCCCCTGATAATCAGGCCAGCTCTCAGCCTGAAGGCAGACCACACCCCAGCTGAGGTGACCACTCCCTGGCTCCGCAGCCAAGCAGGGCCGGCGTGGGCTATCTTTAGTGCCAGCCCCTCTGCCCAAGTATCAGTGAGTGACTCCTTGCCCAGAGCCAGGCAGAACAGGAGCCAGGGACCCAGGAACCCAGAGGGGGGTGACTGAGAGACAAGCAGGGAGCACTACGCTCTGGTCTCAGCACTGGGCCAGGCAGCAGGGAACATCAACGCCCAGCCCTCCACTTTCCTCACCCTCAGACAAAGCAGTCTGCTCTGGGGAAGCCCTCGCACCCCCATCCAAGGGCCAGAGCCTAGGGATCACCCACTTCCCGGCAGCCTGGGATGGGCTACTACCCTCGCGACCCTCCCCAGCCCAGCCAGCCGCCCCTGGGACTGGGGAGTCAGCTCCAGAGAGGGAACTCGAGGGTAGACAGGTCTGGATTCAAATCCCCAAACTCCTACTCCAGCTGTGTGGCCCTGGAAGAATTGCTTGACCTCTCTGAGTCTCACGGGCCAATGAAGATAATAGCAGTAGCACCTATTCCAAGGACTGCATGCCTTTACAACATGCAGCAGCACCTGGCCTGCAGTCAGTACTCAGGAACGTCTCTCCCCACAGGCTGTCATAGCACCCATAGCCTGGGAAAGCCAGCTGAGCCAGGGTGCACCGGGGCTTCCAGGAGACAGAATCAAAAGCTGAGACGTCAGCTTTCTCTTTTAAGCTTATGCTTTTACAGATGAGGAAACTGAAACCCGAGTGACAGGGGCTCGCCCGGGGCTACCAAGGCAGCAGAAGTCTCCATGGCACCTACCTGGGCCTTGAAAAAAGAACTGGCAGCCATGGTGGCCCCCACCCCTGCCCTGGGGAGCTCCTCTGGCTGAGTCTCTATGGCAGCCCAGGTGGATTTGGCCCTGAGACTGTTCCCAGAATGCTCCCAGCCCTCTCCCAGCATGCTCCCTGGCCTTTGCCCAGCATGCTCCTTCACACTTACCCAGAACACTCCCCTGCCCTCTCCCAGCTGTTCCCTGGCCTTTCCCAGCATGCCCCCACACTTTCCCAGCATGCTCTTCACTCTTTTCGCAGCACGCCCCACCCTTTCTGAGCATGCTCATCAGTCATTTCCCAGCATGCCCTGCTCTTTCCCAGCATGATGGTCAGTCTTTTCCCAGCATGCCCTGCCCTTTCCCAGCATGCTTTTCAGCCCCATCCCAGCATGGATCCCAACCCCTGGCCAGTGGGTTTTGAGGGTTTACCACAGGAGGCCCCTTTCCCCAGGTTCCAGGCCAACTACAGAGGCTTTGGTATGCGGGCTCACCCGTGCCCTTTCCCTGCAGCACCTAGAATCTGCCCGCACTGCCAGCCCCCTTCTTTGTGGCCTCCTTCTCTGGCCTCCCTTCCCACCAGTCTCTCCCTGGGCAGGCCTGCAGACAGTGGCCCAGCTCTCCCTCCTTCCCCTCTACCTCAGCCTTTCCCAGGGAGGGGGAATCCCAGAGCCGGCTCACCCTTCCTTCTACCATCCTCAGTTACACAAACAGCCTATTCTTAATGAGGTAGATTGGATCAGGTCCCCACAAAGACACACTCAAGTCTTGTCCACCAGTTCCTGTCGGTGTGGACTCATGTGTAAACAGGTTCTTATTTAGGTGAGGCCAAACTGAATCAGGGTGGGCCTTAATCCAATACCACTGCAGTCCTCATAAGCAAAGGAAATTTGGACATGGTCGTAGAAACCACAGGAGGAGAAAGAATGAGACAGACGGCCATGTGACAGAGGCAGAGACTGACTGCCTAGAAGCCAATACTTCCAGACGCTACAGACTGTGGAGAAGGCACGGCCTGCCGATACCTTGATTTTGAACTTCTAGCCTCCAAAACCCCAAGCCAAGAAATTCCTGTCGTTTAAGCCAATATGTGATATTTTGTTATAACAGCCCTGGTAAACTAAGACACTAGACTTGGCAGATCACTGTGGAGAAAGGTTTCAGGGGAAGCCCGGTAAGGGTATTCGGAGCCCTTTGGTCAGGAAGTCCTCCACATATCTAACCACTGCCTCCAGGCTGCCAAAATGATGGTGCCCTTTCTATTGCTAGCCTTGTGCTTTGGTAAGGAGGCCCTGAAAGCCCTCTCTAGGCTCTGGAACCAGACAAGGAGGATCTAAATCTACTTCCACAGCCCCCCTTGCCTTAGTGTCCAAGGCTTTGCAGAGCAGGCCACAATCTATTTATTGCCTGTTCCCACCCTCCCCTCCCCTCTACCACCCTTCCTATGTCTTACCAAGGACCTAAAGAGTCCCCTTACCTCACCACCCCCTCTCTTCCATGATACATGCCCCGCCCCAGGACCCTTTCCTCCAGGAAGGCTTCTGAGACCTCGCCTGCCCACGCTGACCCCCACCCTTCCAAGCTTCTCTCCGTCCATGAGACCAGCTCTGGACATGTTCCACCCAGCAGCCACCGCTCCTTGCTCACAAGCTCCCCCAAGGCCAAGGGCTGCTCACACTCACCAGCTGCTTGTTGAAATTCTGGACACACTGTTCAAACTGCTCATCCTTTGTCTCATCTGCCTTCCCTAGTTTCTGGAGGACCTGTGAGGCAGAGCGGGGAGGGCAGACTGTTACCTGGAGTGGGGGAATGGCAAAACCCAAAGGGTCCAGTCACCAATAACACAGAAAAGCCCCTTCCCCACCCCTAACCCAGGGCCTGGGAGGCCCATGGCAAAATCACCCCGCCTAGGGTGCCACAAACTTCGGGAAATCCCCGGCTGCCATAATCCCCAAGGGCAGGACTGAGTGTTATCAGGTCTCAAGATCTCCCTCACCCCCACCCTCTATCCAGGGTTTGGCCAAGAGTAGGAGCTTGGGATAAGCTTGCTGAAGGGATGAGGGAACAGAAACCAGGAGGTGGGAGGCTTTGAAGACAGCATCCTCGCTGATGTCACACTGCACCCCTGGGTGCCCACCCCCACCCTGGCTGTTGAAAGCAAGCTGAGCCAGAGAGGAGGCCAGGCAGGGGCAGCCCACCTCCCCTCATGACTCCAATCCCTGGACCACCTAGGCCCAAAAACACCAGAGGGAAGAGTAGAGAGGGCCCTAGCTGGGGAAATGACACCCCAAAGCAAGGGGCAGCAAAGGCCAGCCTCTTCATGTCACATCGTAGACTCCCAACCCAGCTGTTCGATTTTCAGACGCAACCTGCTCTCACCACCCTTCTCCCTCCTTCCACAGCCCAGCAGCCCATGCGGGGGCCTCTCCCACGCCAGGCACACTGGGCCACACACTGGTACGCATGCATAGTCACACACACTCAGGCAGACAGAGGCACACACACCTGGACTAGAGCCATGCACCCTTCCTCTCAACTGGAAATCTCAGGGGGGGCTCTCCCTTCTGATGAGTCACCAGCCATCCTCAGCAGAGCCAGAGGCGAAGAGGTGGGGGAGATGGGTAGGTAAAGGCAGAGAGGAAACTCAAGGACAAGAGGGGAAGAAGGATCCAGGAAAACCGGGGAGGCGGAACAGGAGCCTGAGAAGAAGCACTACCCAGAAGGGCCAAGCCCACCAGGCTCTCCCAGGTGTCCCTCTCGGTCTGCTTTCCTCTAACACTTCTGGGGAAGGGAAAGCAAGGCGGGGGTGGGGGGTGGAGGGCAAAATAATGAACCAAGTAGTGGAGAAGGAGATGGGGAGAACAGAGAAGAGAAAGCCAGAGGGATGGGAAGTGGGGGACAGAGGCAGAGATGGAGGAGGGGTGTGCAAAGAGGGAGAGAGGCAGAAACCAGGACCCAGGACACACCCATCTCTAAAGGGGAAGCAGAAAGTACAGCTTTGACATTTTCACCAGGTCTTTCGAGAGGAAGTGGCCAAAACCCAACTAGAGTGAGAAGGAAACAAGTGGTGGTGAGTGGGGTAGAAGGTGGAGGAGTAAAATAGGTGGGCCCAGATACATCCTCGCTTCTAAGACCCTGCAGCAGGCCTCATTGCCTCCAACGCCAGCTTTGCCCACCCGGGACCCAGTTCAAGGTCCTGGACTGAGAGATGCCCTATATTGGCTTGGACCTGGGCCCCTCACATCTACAACTCGCCATTGGAGGGCCTGTGCCACCCCGCTATGCCCTGCCGAGTGTGGACACAGTGTGGCTCAGCCCTTCTTTCTCATGGCTTAGTGCATTCACCATCCCTCATCAAGTGCCGGCTCTGTGCTCAGCCCTGGCCATCTCTGCTGGGGAAGCCAAGATGGAGCAGATACAGGTCCCAGTCCTGAGACAGAGAGAAGCCCGTGGGGCTGTGGGAGGCCCAGGTGGAGTCCTCCCCAGCCTGGGCAGTCAGGGAAGACTTCCTGGGGGAGGTGGCAGCCCAGACAGAGGGGAGAGAGAGTTTACAGCCAAGGCAAGGGCACCAGAGGGACAGGGCACATCACTGGGACATTTCCAGTTGCCCAGGGCGACTACAGGTCAGGAACGGTGGTTAGGGAGGTGAGTAAGGCAGCAGGGGAGGGGTGGGCACCGGGGAGGCAGCCCTACCAACAACTCTGTGTGACAACAGTCACGACATGGGACACCCAGGCCAGGGCAGCTCCTGTACACCAGGGCTGATGCGAGCGAGAGGAGAAAACTAAACTGTCATGAACAAGAACAACAGTGCTTCCCATGATCCCAAATGGCAGGTCAGGGTATGGCAGGAAGAAAGGGATAAAGAGTGCCTCCCTGACTGTCCAACCTGAGGAGATGGGCTCCCTCAGCCAAGGGACTCCTGTCTGCACCTGTCACTGGGCTCCTGAGGGTGCCAACATCCCAGCTGTCACGCAGGCACACACACAGCCTCGGCCCCCAGTCCCCAGCATTGCTGTGTACCCTTCTGGCACAGCTGAAGCCTTGGGGCCATCTCAAAGCCTTGGGGCCATCTCTGAGCCTTGAGAGAGAGAGAGGCCAGCTCGGGGGAGGGGGGGGGAGCCTAGAACTGGGAGGACAAGAATCCGCCCAGTGGTGGGAAGACCCTGGAGGAAAGGGTCTGTCTGCAAATGACAATACTCACAGCCCCCACTTCATGGTTGTCAAGACCCCACCCACACAGATGGCCTGAGGTCAGGGACAGTGTCCCAGGCACCCCTGTACCCCCCACTCCCATCCAGAGCAGATACACAAAAACTTCTAAGTGGACGGTCTGTTTGGCTGAGCCAGGGGTCAGAGGGCAGAGATCTGACCTTGAGTGAAGCAGCCTTAGGCTCCTCCTCTGCAGCATGAGAGATGGCGTAGGTACAGAACTGAGCCCTGACACCAGCAGGCACCCCAGATGCAGGAGCCATTCGAATCAGAATCCACATTCATATCAGCTTCAGGTCTGGGTTCAGCCCCAGCCGCAGCTCTGCAGGTGAAGGCGAAGGGACTTGGCTGAGTGGCCTCAGGCTAACTGCTTAACTTCCTGCTGCACGGGGGTGGCCCCAGGCTCAGGGAAAGCCCAGTTAATTGGCCTCATTTAAGCCTCACTGCACACCCACCTCCATCTTAGAGACCAGGGACCCCATTCTCAAGGAGCTCCCTGGGTGGCTACCGGAGGGAAAATCCAGCATGGCAGAGGGCAGCAGGTGCTGGGGGCCTCTCAGGAAGGCCTTGCCCTGCCTCCTGGCTCGCCGCTGGCTGCCTATGGGCCACACTCCACATGCATAAGAGCGATGCCAACACGCCCCGGATGCCAGGTTCCCCAGGCACAGCCACACCTAAATGCTGCCAGCTCAGCCATGCCTGAGGGACAGACCACCCCCCAGCCTAGGAGGCCACGGGCTCCCTCAGCCCCATCTTGCCTGCTCAGAGGCCAAGCTCACCTAGGAGCCACACACACACACTCACAGATATGAACACACACTGCGAAGAAAGCCATGGGCCTTGGGGACCCAGGTCGTGAATCCATTAGATGCAGGGTTAGCGGGGCCTGCTCCATGCTGAGCTCTGGCAAGGGATCAGCTCGGAGACCACTGAGGAAAGAGGGACTCCAGGTGTTGGGGTGGGGTGAGAATTTTGGGGATGGCGGGACAATAGTGTTGGGGTTCAAAGGTTGAGCAGGAGTTGGGGGAGGGGGAAAGGCTGGTGGCGCAGGGACAGGTCTTGCACCTTCTGCCCGGGAGAGGAAGGCGCAAATACCCCTGCACCACTCGTACTTGCCACTCTGTGATAAATAAAAGGGAGCCTTCTAATAATGTGGACGGAGGACGGGAGCACGCATTCCTCTGCAGCTCTGGGTTAGCACAGGAGACACGGCCCCCCTGGGCAGGCAGCCACCCACGGAGCCAGAGCCAGCGGACCAGGGAGCCTTATCGCGCCACTCCACAGGGCCTCCTATCAGAGCTTCCTCTCACCACCTCCTCAGCTGGAGGCCACATGAGTGGAGCTGAAGTGGCTCCAGAGGGGACACTTCCAGGGCCGTGGCAGGGGCAACACAACACTGCCCACTGCTCTCCAGGCTCCAGAACCTCCTGCAGAAAAAAGCCTTATAGGTCAGCCTCACTGCATCCAACAGCACCTCCATGGCTGACCTGAATGCCTGTTAGTGCCAGTCCAGGCCCCCGGGGCCCAGCAGGCACCACCTGTGGCCAGACTGCTGCCATGCCCTCTCCTCCCCCTGCCAGCTGATAGCCACGGGGACCCCCAGCTCACAGGGGGCAGAACTGCTGCCATGATGCCTGAGCTCCCACATGGCTGCAGGCCACACAAGGGGAAGGTCACTTAGAGGGGCTAGGCCAGGGCACTCCAGACTCCACAGGGTCCCCATCCCCAGGGGAAGGGGCTTACTTACTTCATGATGGGTGGCAGGTGAGCGCGGATACATCAGGGTCAGGGTAAGAGACCCTAAAGCTCCAATGCTGGGGTGAGTGGCCGGGTAGAACTCCACCCTCTGCCCCCTCCCAGCCCTCCAGCCCCTCCCCCACTCCAGCCCCTGGTGCCCACAATTCTCGGTGTGCTCAAATGCCCTATAGGGACCAGCTGACCCCTACTGGGGGAGCTGTGGTCCCCTCCCTCTGCTCCCGAAAGGGGCTGGGCAGCTGAACGGCCTAGCATTAGGCAGGTATAAGCACCTTCTAGAACCCAGAAGCCGGGCCCAGTTGGAGGGCCCTGAGGAACAGAAGGAGGTGGCCCCACCCCCACTCGGAGCAGTTCCCAGCACCCCAAACTTCCACCCACCCACCCGCCCACAGACGCACATCCTAGCCCGAATCTGGGGACCCTTATCCCCTCACAGGCAACCACAGGCTGCTGAGACCTCAGAAGATGTATCTGACCTTGGCCTTCCTCAGCATCTCCTCCTGCCCCTGCTTGCCAGCCACCTCGGGGAGGGTCAGGATGCGGAATGAGCTGGGCGGCTCTCCCTCACCTCTTCCTTTCCCTGCAGGGCCTGCGGTCGGGTGACCGGCAACAGGAAGCACACCCTTGCGCTTCACACAGATGCTCCCCAGGCACGTGGGGGCGACAGAAAGACAGGCGAGCAGCAGGCCACCGTGGAACCCAGGAGCTCATGGTGATCAGGTAGCACCCATCTGGGCCCTGCTCTGAGGGAGACAACCCAGGGGAACCCTCTGGGCTCCTGGCTGGGGCTCCCTGACAGACCGGGCTCTCCTCTGAGTTTCCCACAGCCTCCCTCTCCGCCCGCTCTCCCACATGCAGCCTTGCCAGCAGGGCCGTGGCTGACAGCAGAGATGGGGCCTCCCACGTTTAGAGGTGCGAGTGGCCCCTGGGCCGCCTCAGGCCTACCTGACTCTACCTCAGGCAGGAAGGGAAGAGGCAGCCACAGGCCTCGCCCCACCATGGGGCCTAGAGACCCACGTACCTCAGTGGAGGTCGGGAAATGAGTGCGGGCCTCCAGGATGTTGGCAGTCTGGGTGAAGCCTGCACCCCCCACAGATCTAGGCTTCCAACTGTACTGAGGCCAGGGCCCATGAGATACACAGTGGGGGGACACACAGGCAGGGCCAGGGGAGAGGTTGCCCGCCCCCCTCTCCTGCCCAGTGAGGCCTCCCACTGCCCGGTGCACAGACTGGGGACAGCAGGGTGACGGCGGCACCAGAGGCTAAGTGCGCATGGGGACCTGAATCCCCAGGGACAGATGGTGACCCCACCCGACCCCTGGTGCACACCCCAATTTCCCCCACCATCACCAGCCCCCCAGCCTCTCTCTCCAGGGCTGCTGCTGTACCTCCCTACCTGGGGGACAAGTGACTGCTGCTCTGCAATGTCATCACACTGCAGTGGTCTCGGCCTGTCGTGCACAGAGTCTGGGCGGCCTCTGATAACACAGGGACCCCTGCGGCTAGGGCCACAGCCCCGACAAGAGGCAAGAGGGAGGGGAGCCAGCACCAGCTCTGTGTCTCATTTCATAGGCCCCCTCCCAACTTGTTATTTTGAAAATAAGAATCTTGAATAAGATTTGGAAGAAGAGTTGAATGAATGGCCAGGCACCCTTCACCCAGACTTGCCCACTGTTCTTCTCGGGTCTTGGCATCTTGGGGAGTTCGCTCTGCTGGGTGATGGACTTCCTTGGGACCCGTGCCCTGTTTTACTAACAACTTCTCCCTTCTGGAATGGAAATGTCCATCCAGTGCCTGTCCCTCCATTGTACTGAGGGAGCAGATAACTTGTTTTTGAGGTTTCACAGGTCAACAGAGGGAGAAGAATTTGTGCCTGGGATGGCCCAGGCCTGGAATCTGACCCATCACTGATTTAGAAGAGATTTGGGACTTCAAGTTGAGGCTGGAATGTGTAAGATTTTGGGGGATGCTGGGATAGGGTGATTGTATTTTTGCATGTGGGAAGGCCATGAATTTTGGGGGACCAGAGGGTGGACTGTTATAGGTTGAATTATGTGTCATTTCCACCCCCACCCCCAAAAAAAAGACACCTTCAAGTCCTGACCCCTGGGACCCCAGAATGTGACCTTATTCGGAAACAGGGTCATTGCAAATGTAGTTAGATGAGGTCCTAGTGGGGTAGGGCAGGCCCCTATTCCAACATGACTGGTGTCCTTATAGGAAGGGGAGAGAGACAGACACATGGGACATAGCCATGTGACGGACAAAGGGATGGAGTGCTGCGTCTACTAGCCAAGGACTGCCAAGGACAGCCAACAACCGTCAGCAGCTGGAGGAGGCACAGAAAGATGATCCCCTACAGGTTTCAGAGGGAGCGTGCTCCTACCGACACCTTGATTTTGGCCTCCAGAACAAGCAAGACAATTGATTTCTGTTGTTTGAAGCCACCCCATGTGTGGTAATTTGTGATGGTCACTCTATTTCCCAAGAACAAGAACCTTCTCTTAAATGTCCATAACACAATCAGCACACCCAATGAGTTTCATATTTATTAACAACATTACCTGATATACAGTCCATATTCAAATATTTCTAGTTGTCCCCAAAATGTCTCATATTTCTGGGTTGACTACTTGTGTTTTGTTTTGTTTTTGTTGTTTTTGTTTTTCTAGGAGGCTCTGGGGATTGAACCCATGACCTTGTACATGGGAAGCAAGCACTTAACCACTAAGCTACACCCACTCCTTGACTGGTTGTTTTTTAATCACACTTCACATGCTGGTTTTTTTGTTTTGTTTTGTTTTAAAGATTTATTTATTCCACACCCCCACCCCCACCCCCCGTTGTTTGAGCTCACTGTCTGCTCTCTGTTCATCTTTTTCGGAGACATTGGGAACTGAACTCAATACCTCCCATGTGGGAGGGAGGCACCCAATCACTTGAGCCACCTCTGCTCCTTGCTTGTTGTATCTCTCCTTGTGTTTCCTCGTTCTGTCTCTTTGTTGTGTCATCTTCTTGCATCATCTTGTTGCGTAAGTTTGCCATGTCAGCCCATCACATCAGCTCGCTGTCTTGCTTGTCTTCTTTAGGAGGCACTGGAAACCGAACCCAGGACCTCCCATGTGGGTGGGAGGCGCCCAACTGCTTGACACATCCGCTTCCCTTACACACTGCTTATGTTCATCATGTCTCTTGTCTCCTTCAATCCAGAATATTCCCACACACACACACACCTATTTATTTACTGACAGTTATTTGGAGAATGCCCCCCATTCTGGATTCATCTATCTCTTTGTGATTAAATTCAGGCTGAGGGAGTAGATGTGGCTCAAGCGGTTGAACTCCTGCCTCCCACATAAGAGGTCCCAGGTTTGGTTCCTGGTGCCTCCTAAAACAAAAACAAACAACAAGCAAAACACACAACAAAACCAATTCAGGGAAGCCAATGTGGCTCAGTGGTTGAGTGCTAGCTTCCCATACACAAGGTCCCAGGCTCAATCCCTGGCCCCCAGTACCTAAAAAAAAAAATTCAGGCTGAACATCCTTTTGGCAAGAACGCTACATGAGGATTGTTGCATCCTTCCCACCACCTCACATCAGGAGGTATTGGAAGCCATTTCGTCCTGTTATTTGTGCAGAACTTGTTTGTAATTACCCTGCCAGACGCTGGGTTATGCATTGTCACTGTGTGGCCGTCCGAGTCCAACAACCTCTCACAGGTGCTCTCAGCATCCATTCACACTTTGATACTCAAAAGTGTGGTCCACTGCCCAGCAGCTTCCCAGTCACCCAGGAGCCAGGGAGAAATAAAGAATTTCAGGCAGGCAATTGACTCAGGCTTTGCACTTTCACAAGTTGCCCTGGTGCCTTAGATGCACATAATCGCAGGAGAAGGGCTGACCAGCTGTTCTCCAGGCTCATGAGAAGGTGAGCATGTCCTCCACATCATCACCCACATGTGGGGGAGGGAGGGTCACTTCGGACTCCTGGCTTTGTTTTGGGTTCTGTGTGCCATCATCTATTTCTGTTACCATCATTCTTCTTTTTGGTACTCCAATTGTCCCACGTTTGGCCAGCCAGACCCTTTGGATGTCCCCGTCCTTCTCTGAGCATGACAAGATGCTCCGGTCTCTTCCGGTGCTCTCCCTGCCTGGGCCCCAGAATCCGCCGTTTCTCCAATGGGCCCTTTCAGTGGGGAGGGCTGCCCCTGGCTCCTGGGTGTCTCGGCTCCCGGGCACCATGGCTCATCTCCACATCAGGCCTTGAGCTCCATATTCTCACCCCCACTTTAGAGATAAGAAAAGGAATGCTGCCACATGAAGGAATTTGGCTGCGCTGGCTAAGAAGGAGCAGAGCTAGGCTTCACGCCCACATCTGTGGCCACGGGACGTGAGGTTGACTGCCTGCTCCAAGCCACCCACTCCATGCCCTGCATCCACCACTGCCTTCCTGCCAGGCTGCACCATCCGGGGAGCCTGGGGGTGGGGGGCACCAAGGCATGCTCGCTCTAGCAAGACAGCTGCAACAGGCAACCGGGGCTCGGAGCCTCCCCACCAGCCCGACCCCACCCTTCTTGGAGATCCCTCCTGCCCAATCTGCCTTCCTTCCCCCATTACTTGCAAAGTGGGGCTACAGCACCCCCATATGATGAGTGAGCAAGCCAGGACTCAGAGTGCCAAGGTGACTGGGGAAGGGGCCAGCTGGGACGTGGCTCTTGCCCCATGGTTGGCCCAGGCAAAAATGCTGCTTTGCCCTCCTTCTTGAACCGAAGGCTGGCGATCCTAATGGTGGCCGTTTAAGCTCAGTCAGCAGACCCTGAGCTGTGGCTATCTCCTTGGGTTGAGGGGTGGGGGAGAGCCCAGGCAGGGGCTAGAATGAGGAGCTTGGCCCCTCCTGGGCAAGCTTCAGGCCACTGAGCCACATGGCCCTGCGCCAGCCCCAGCTGTGGCCAACAGGAGGGAGAAGGTTCAAGTTTACGCTGGGAGTAGAGCCCAAGGTCCCTAGGATCTCAGTCCCAGAAAGCAAGTACAGCAGAGCATCCCAGCGTGATAAAAACCCATAACCCTCCACAGGGTCAGGCTGGCCCCACCACAGGCTTTGCCTTACACTCTCCCAGGGGCACCAGGACTTGTTAAGAAAAATGTCGAAAAGCTGGCCATGAGCGCTGAGAGCAGCATTCCATCCCCAGGGGGCCAGGATGTGCAGAGCCAGCTCAGGCCAAGGCTCACGCTCATGCTCGCTGAGCCCATGGCATGCACACGCGGAGGCTACCCAGGGGTTGCATGTTCATGCATGGTGCACACATACTCTCACACACACCCTCCCAGGAGCCAAGAAGAGACAGCACGGCAGCCGGGAGGGACCTATGGCAGCAGGTTCCAGAACAAAGAAGGGGGATTGGAGAGACCACCAGAGAAAGAGAAACTGAGGACCCGAGGAAGGGGAACTAAGAGTAAAGCCCAGGCTCCAGCCTCAGTTTCCCCAGGCTAGCTGTAAGGTGGAGGCAGGAGGGGTGGGGCTCTGGGGAAGAGGCTCAGCTGGCACTCCCAGGAGGACACCTGACCCCTGACTCCATCCTTCAGTGACATACCTACCCAACCCAGATGTCAGCTGGGGGTGCTGTATTGGCTCCTCCCCCTAAGTGCCACAAAGGTCACCCTGCCAGGCCTCTGGTCCAAGGACCCCACTCACAGTTGGGCTCAGATCGCTAGGACACCCCGAGACGGCCACGGTAGGCCCCATTTTCCTGCTGACGAGAGGCCTGGCCGGACCCAAACCTGATCTATTCCAAAGCCCAACTGCAACCTGTGATTCTCAAACTGGGGTACCCAAATGCCCAGAAGGAAGGCACAGTGGGCCTGCGGTTTCCTGCAGAACATTCACGCTGCACCTCGCTGTGTTCCAAAGATTTAACTGGTCAGAGAAAACATTTTTGTAACACAACCACCGTAGAGTGTGGATGAGGATGCAAACTTTGCAAGGATTATTGCAACGAAATATAAACCTAGAAAAGCCTTTCCAGGTTCCCACCAGACAAGTGAGTGAGGCTGGTCTGCCCACATCCCCGGGCAACTCCTGGTCAATGCAGGGAGGCCTAAGAGCTGTCTTTTAACAAGCCTTCATGTTCCAGAAGCCCCTGTCCCCTGAACCAGTCCACAAAGACCTCATCCTGCGTTTCCACGGGGCCTGGTAGGAATGGCTGGGCGAGGAGGCTGCCGGGCCTCCCTTGGGAAAGATTGGCACTCAAAAGTAATCACTTCCTTACCCTTTTCATGATTTCTTTTACAATATACTAGTGAGAGCAAAGCAGAGAGTTTTGGTTTTCTTTCTCATGTCTTGAATTGGCTAAATAAAAAATTGCCCACCTACATCAAACCCAAAACCATGCCTTGAAAGGTCCATCAGTCAAAAACCGGGGCGCAAAGAGAGCGGCCACCCCTCCCCCACCCAACTCCCCCCCCACCCCACTTCCAAGGGCTGACATTCCAGCCTGAGGTCAGTGGCCAGGGTGGGGACCCAGCCCCAGAGGAAGCAGCAGGTGGACTGGGTGGCCCCCTACAGAGCACAGCAGGAGCAGAGGCCACTGGTCTAAGTCAGGGTGGGGAATGGGGAATACAGGCAAGCTAAGAAGGGGTGGCAGGGCTGGGTGGGGAGACACTGCTGCCACCCAAGGGTCTGACCATGAGTCTTAAAGCATCCTCCAAATCCTGAGTAGAGTGAGGCATCTCCCAGATGCAGAAACGGAGGTTCACACCCGAGATCTCACAGCTAAGGATGTAGGAACCAGATTTGAACATGGCTTATCTGCTCCCAGACCTGAAGCTCCTAACAGCCACCCCCGCCCCCGGCCTTCCATGTGGGCCTGGCCTGGAACAGATCAAGAGGCTGCGCAGGCTAAAAGAAGAGAGCTGAGAGCCCCTGGGGGTGGAGAGGGGCCCAGGCTGGGCAGTGACTGGCTCTCACCCCCCTTCCTGACCCCCAAGGGCTCAGAGGCCACCCTCAGGATAGAACCCATTCTTGTTCATTGGCAAAGCAGATATCCAGGCTTCTAGAAGGACTGGGACCACCCAGCCCATTCCCCAATCACACACCCACCCAACAGCCCAGACAACCCTGAGGAACTCATCACAACGTCTTGCAGTGGGCCCAAGCTGCACCCCAACCACCACCCCCCAAAGGTTGGACCTGGCCCCTGGGGCTCTGAGGCCAAGGGGCTGAGGTTCAGACTCATTCTTGACACCCACCCCCCAGGTCTGGCCCGTTGCAGGTTAGGTGACCTGATGCATGAACTCTTCAATTCTCAGGTGTCAGGGGGACAGAGCCACAAGTCCAAATGATGCCAGAGACCAGGGGCAAAGCCCGAGGTGGCCCAGCCCCCTTGGCCTCCCCTGTGGACTCTTCCGGCCCTGGACTGACCCCCAACCCCGGCCTCATGAGGGATATGTGTTGACTCAGTAAAAGCCCTGGGTGTCAGTCCCTGGTCTTGGGGGCAACGCAGTGCCCATGTCCTGGAGAAGACAAAGCCTTGGGGGTGGGGAGGAGGCATATGCAGGGGTAATGGGAATCTCTGAACAAAATACAGCATGGCCTGGGGTGGGGGAAGTGCTACTCTTAGGGAGGGTCTCAGGGAAGTGAGTGGGAGGGGAACTTCTGGAAGCAAAGCCTTCCAGGCAGAGGGCAAGGCAAGTGCAAAGGCCCTGAGGTGGGGACGGGCTGGGAGTCCAAAGTAGCTGGAGAGTGGGCGAGATGGAGGGTGGTGTAAGAGGACACTGTGAAATGCCAGGGACGGGCTCCACACCATGCCGTCTGTAACCTCACGCAGGAAATACAATCATCATCCCCACTGATGAAGAAACTCCCCAGGGTCCCACGGGTGGCAGGCTCAGAGACTGAGCGCTCTATTAGGCCACAGCCAGGGCCAGGCACAGGGCCTCAGAGGCCCCAGAAGGCTCTGCTTTGAAAACCCAGCATGGACAGACGGACAGCGCTGGAGAGCTCTGAGACTTTCCAGCATGGGCACAGACGGTGGGAGCAGGGGTGGAGAAGTTGCTCAGAAGGCGACTGGGGCAACCCAGGGGAGGCCCGGACTGTGGGCAAGGGCAGCAGCAGAGGAAATGGTGACAAGTGGGCAAATGTGGGGTGTCAGGGAGGGGAGTGAAGGGAATTTAGCAATGAGTGGGAAGGAGCCGCCGCCACCTGAAATATATGTGTGTATGTGTTCTATGTACAGAGAAGATGTTAACAAGTGGGTGAAGACACAACTGGCCCAGAAATCTCAGGGGCTAGATGGACCTCGTCATCAGCTCCTGCAGCTCCCAGCCCCCTCCTCATGACCAGCTCTGGGCTGTGATCAGCTCAAGGTGACCAGCTCAGGAAGGCAACCAGCTCAGTGCAGTAACCAGCTCAGTGTCTTGTCTGGCCAGCTGGCTAAGAGAAGAGGAGAGAGGGAGGCATGCTTCCTGCTAGAGTCCTTTCTGGTGGGGCAGGAGGTGCAGGGAGCAGGCCCAGGCTGTACAACCTGGGGCAGGCAACTCAACCTCTCTGGGCCCCTGGATCCTCATCAGTAAAATCAAGGCAAGATGCGTCCCTCAAGGGTGGCTATAGGGATGACATGTGATGGTAGAGGGTCCCGTGCAAAAGTGGTGACTCCTCTCCTTCCTCAGCCCTGAACCCCGTCTCTCCCTGGGGTTCCTCCCACCTCCCCATCCCCTGTCCTTCTCTCCCCCATTCCAGCCCATACATGCATCTCCTGCCCCTGGCGCCTGCTCCCATGCTGCATCCCAGTACACACAGCACTCTATTTGGAGAGCCTCACCTGGCTTCTTCTGCTCCTTCCAGCAACCCCCCTGGGGCCCTGCAGGCCCCCCACCCAATCCATTACCCTGGTGGCTTTAGAAAGAGGATATAAGGGTAAAAGTCCTCACAGAAATGAGCAGCAGAAAGCACATTCTGACACGAGGAGCCCCACATGGCCTTCACAGACAATGTCCCAGCCTGGGAGTACGCCGCGAGCCCATCCCAAAGACAGCTTCAGAGAGGATCCCAGAGGACTCTGTCACACATGTCTCCACCCGCCACACCCCAGCTCAGAGATGTCAGCACCACCTGCCCCCAATGCACACGTGTGGCTGCTATTCTGAGCCGCGGGCTTCGGACACTGGCCATGGACAGGGTGGAGCCTGCCGCCCACCAGCCCCGCCACCTGCTCCCTGAGTCCGAGGGTTGGAACAGCACGGTGCCCACGGCACGCCCCTCATGCCACCGCCTCCCCCAGGCAGCTCTCCTGCCCGGACCCCCATGTGCCTCTGGACGCCCCTCAGCCCTCGGCCCAGGTTTGCTCCTTTCAAACACGCTCAAGCAGCCCAGTGACAGACTCATTTTCCCAGCTGGAGCCCTCCATCGCCAAGCCTGTAGAACCAAGACTACAAAATAGGACCTCAGGGAGGCCAGGCGTGGGTTTTATTAAAGTACGCTCCGGTTACTATTCTGGGTTATTTTTGTTACTATGACTCTTATTAGAGGAGAGAATGACCACAGAACCAGCTTGAAATAGCTCCCACCTGGCCACGACCACTGGCGCAGCCGTGCTAACGGCTTTCCCACCAAGCCACTAGTACCCAGGGCCCACGAGGATGCAACAGGGACCCTCCACTTCACAGGTGGGGACCCAGCGCTGGCCACTGACCTCACGGCAGAGCAGGGTGGGTACCCACTCCCGATGCCCCACCCACCCCGGAAGTCAAGGCTGAAGAAAGCTGGGCAGGGGAGGGGGTGCTCGCCCAAAGTAATCAGATCAAGGTGACAGCCAGGGAAGGTCACCTGGCCTGCGGGATGAGGGTCCCAGGAGCCAAGGGGCCTCTCTGGCTGCATTACCTCTCCCTGCTAATCCTACCCCCTGTGATTCTCAAACTGACAAAGGGCCAGGGGGCTGTGAGGAAAAGGGGGGTGTGGGGGAGCTGAAGGATTGGGAGAAGGCAGGAGGTCAGTGCACAGCAGGCAGAGAAGAGCAGGGCAGAGGCCTCCCAGAAGCCCCTTGGGGGTCTCTGTCAGAGAGTCCAGCCCCGCCCTGCCCCCAGGCTGTGTGACCTGGGCAGGTGCCGACCCAGAGAGGGTCGTATCTGCTCCTGCAGACCTCAGAGGGGGGTAATGGGAGCCAAAGGGCTGGGGGAGGCCTTGGGCTTGCACCTCCTGGCGCCACCAGACTCAGCCGTCCAGGCCTTGGGTTCAGAGGCAGCCTCTCTCCCTGACCCATGGCCCTTGG
The DNA here is from genome assembly GCA_026826555.1 of Tolypeutes matacus. Classification (NCBI taxonomy): domain Eukaryota; kingdom Metazoa; phylum Chordata; class Mammalia; order Cingulata; family Chlamyphoridae; genus Tolypeutes; species Tolypeutes matacus. The sequence goes on from JAKSZT010053840.1 coordinate 7,351,640, forward strand.
CAGGCACAGCCCTCCATCTGCCCCCACAGTGGGAGGGAGGTGAAGGCCAGGTGGCCACGAGGAGCCCTGGGGCTCTGGCTCTTCAGGGCTCGTGGGGGTCGCTGTCCTTGGGCTCCCCACTCTCTCTCTAAAGAAAGTCCCCCGGGGTCTGTGCTCAACACATCCCGGCTTCCTCCAGAGGCTCCAGCTGAGACAGTGACGAGAAGGGAAGGGCGGCCGAGGTGCAGGGGGGCACACGTGGGGAGAGGGAAGAAGTCTCAGAAATCACAGGCTCTGCAGCTCGCCTATTAGGGGGGTGGACTGCTTCTCTCCAGGGCCCACGCCCAACTTTCCCCCTCACACCCCTCCAGGCCTCACTTCCCCAGGAGAAACACAGCTCAACAGAGGAAGCTGAGCAGCCAGACAGAAAGAGAAAGACAGGCAGACAGATGAACAAGAAGACAGACAAAAACGCAAGATGCAAAAGGATGTAAAGGGGTGGAGGAGGGGAAAAAATGGAGTCATGGCAGGAGCGTGCCCAAGGAGGACAGCAGACAGAGCAGTGTGGGAGCGAAGCTGGGCAGGGACGCCTCCCCTCCCAGCCCCCAGATGCCGGGGGACAGCCCTGGCTTCCCCCTCAGGGGACCTGAACACATGTGGGTCACAGTAAAGCCAAAAGAGATCCCTGCCGCCTCCAGGGAAGGGGCTGGAGTGGTGAGGGGCCGATGGGGTGGGGGGGATGGGGGACACACAGCATTAGCTGGCTCCCAGCCCCCACAAGGCCCTCTCTGGGCAACCTCTCCCTTTGCTTCCTCCCTGAAGCCTCAGAGACCCCCTCCCTGCCTGCACTCCAATTTGGGCCCGGATGGCTCCACCACGGGTGCCAAGACTGGAGTGGGACAGGACAGGTGCTTCAGGACACTGGGAGGGCCCGAGCAGCATCAGCAGCCCACACACCCCCAAGGCGCCACCGCCGCTGCCTTCCCCCACCCGGGCGCAGGCTGGAGTCCACAAGCTGGGCCCCCACTGTCAGTCTCCTCAGTGGTGAAACGGAGATCCCCATTCTGTCCTTTAATCACCCCACATAGGAACGTGCCCCCCCTTTTGCACATCTCAGAGTGCCAAAGGGCTTCAGAGGAGCAGAACTGGGATTTGAACTTGGGCCTACACAAGGAACTAGAAACAGACGCAGCAGGCCCTGCTTCCACCCCGCAGGCAGGATGGGGACCTCCAGGCGATGGAGGGGGACACTGAAGAGAGAAGGTCGAGCTATGGCCTGGATGGAGGGGGCCAAAGAGCAGGAATAGGTATCCCAGGGGCCAAGAGGGTGCCCAGGTGCCTGCAGACCAGGGAGCTCCAGAAGGCACAACTCCAAGCTCAGGTGGAGGGGGCAGCCTCTGGCCTCAGCCCACGGCAGGCAGGGTGACCCGCTGGAACCGGCGTCAGGTTCTGTCCTCGCTGCTGACCGCAGCTTTCCCCGGGTGCTGACTTGGCTTTCCCCGGCAGGCCGTGCGGCCCGCACCCACCTCTTGGGGCAGCTACCATCGTCTGCGCCAGGCTGCAGTGGCCTGGACGGGCCTGGGGCCGGGACTACCTCCAACTCGGAGGTCCTGTCCCCACAAGCCCCGGCCCAGAGGGGTGGGCGAGGCTGATCAACTGGGAGAATGACCCGCTGCCAGGACACACAGCCTCCCTGAGTCCTGGGGGTCTGGGACACAGATATATTCAAGCAAAAGAAAAAAAGAAAAAAAAAAGCCTGGCTTAGTTTATATTTCAGGAAAACAATTTTTGGGCCCCGTCCCAGGTTCAGAAAATGCATCCAATTAATAGCGGATTCTGTATCTCGGCTGAAAGCACGTCTCAGCTCAGGCTCCCTGCCATCCTTACCTTGCCCTTGAGTCTCCCCTCAACATCCCTGCCACCCCCAGGAAAACCAACCACGAGGTGTCTCTCTCCGAGAGAGGCGGGAGGTGGGAGATGTGGCACCTCTGCCCAACTCTCCCACCACCTCAAGGCTCCCTGGGGAGCTTCCTTCAGCTCTGACCCCTGACCCTCTCAGGATCCCTTGGCTCTCCTTCCACAAGGGGGTCTCCAAGGATCCCATTTGGGGGTCCAGGATCCTGGGGAAAGCCTCTCCAGCCCTGCAGGTCCCTTCTCTTCTCTGACGTCCCTGCCTCCTGGGGCAGCCAAGGGCTCCCTCTCTGCACCCCCCTCCAGGCAGCCCCTACACACTGAGGGACTTCAGTAGTCACTCCCTAGCACCCCCTCAGCACCAGCTGGTTCTGAGAGGCCCCCAGGACTCAAGTTCCACATCCAAAGGAACAACTTTGAGGACCAGAAGAGGTGAAATTCCCGGGCTTTCCTGGGCCTCAGTGTTCACATCTATGGAATGGGCCTGTATCTGGGTCCTGCATACCTCACAGGTCAGGGAGAGAAACATGGGAAATGGGGGAGGGGGATTGATGGTTCTCGGTTAAACAATAAAATGCATCAGGGCTGCTGAGGTTGTCCCCCCTCCTAAGCTATCCAGCCCCAATCCGGGCTCCTGGCAGGAACTAGCTCGCCACCTTCGTCATCGCCACACGTCCCCTGGCAGGGGTCTCAGGCAACCCAGCTCCCACAGGGGCAGTTCCACCGAGGTCTGTGGGTGAGCTGGCATGACCCAGGTCTCCCCAGCCTCAGGTTCCTACTTAAACGAATGAATGATGGAAGACCCCTCCTCTCTGCCCCACACTGCTGGGGAGCCTTCTGCACCAGCCCCCAAACCCAATTCCATCAGGCTCTGACTACCCTCATACCACCCCCTCCCAATTTAGCTTTTTTAGCTTACACAGGAAAAAAAAAAAAAAGATGGGCAGTGTCGTTCAGCTACAAGGACCCTGTCCTAAGCAAGGACAGACAGCTCAAAAGACAAAAGCCAGAAGTATCAACGCCAGCCAGTGGGTTCTCGGGCTGGGAACGAGGTGAGGACAGGGCCTATCTACAGAGAAGGAAACTGGGGATCCCAGAATGCCCAGAGTAGGGTGCCGTGCTGGGGCCCTGCTGACCCCTGAGGACTGGTGCCCCATTCGGGTCAGTCTCCCCTTCCCCACATCCCTAGGTTCATCTCTTCCCCTCTCTGCATTCAATCTCCTCTCTCTCCATGCTGGAGGTCCCAGATTAGACAGGAGCTCCCAGGCCCCCCAAGGGCTTTGGGCTGGAGAACGGGTTCTTAGAGTTGGCGCCACTCAACCCAGAGAACTAGGAATCCATAGGTGGCCATGAGGACAGGGGGTCCTCCAGGGGTCTACCCTGGGCCAGGTCCCTTCCAGGGCTCCACAGTGGGCCCAGGCTGGCTCAGGGCTCAGGCATCTTGGCCACAGCCCCAGGGACAGGCTGAGCTGAGCAAAGGGTCCAAAGAAAGTAGCCGCAGCTGTTGGGAAAGGGGGCAGGGGAGGGGCGGGCAGGGGGCTGGCAAAGGCCTCTCTGTCACCGCAGCACCCTTCTGGCCTGCGGCCTCTGCAAAGCTCCTCCTGCCATGGCTGCAGCCCATACAATGGGGACTGTCACCGTGCCTCATGCTCCGTCCACGCCCCCCACCCACCCAGGGATCCACAACGGGTGCCAGGGCTTCCCACCGGCTGCCACAGGCTGCCGGGACACCCTCCCCCCACCCAGCCAAGGCACAACAGGCCCAGCCCGGCCAGACAGAGCAGGCTGCAGAGCCTTGAGGACCAGAGCCGATGGCTGCCACCTGCCCCCCACCCAGGCAGGCTACAGAGAAATCTGCTTAAGCTCTCAGGCTGAGCAGGGGACCCCACTCAGAAGCAGGCAGGGAGTGTGTGTATCCATGATGGGGGATGTGCCAGCTGATGCACAGCGCCCCTCCAGGAAGGCTGGGGCAGAGGCCACTGGAAAAACGTAGGTTTCTGGAAGGGTGGCCCCAAGCCCTGCCCCAGACCCCTGGGCCTCCCTGAGCACGGCTGGGTTCTCACATGGCCTCGGTCCCTCCCTCTGGGGACGCTGAGTTCGCTCCCTCATGCCAGGCCTCAGCCATTCAGACACTGGGTCCTCTGCCCAGACTGGGAGGCAGAAGGATGGTTCAAGCAACATCTGAGGAAAAGGCAGACTGGCCCAGGGCACAGAGGCCTGCCCATCCCACCCCTACGCCACTGCCCCCCAACACACACACACTCCAGCCACCCCAATGAGCCTTTGCAAATGCTGCTTCCACTGCCAGAAAACTTCCTCCCCACCCATGACTGCCTCCTCCACCCTTCAAACACAACTTGGCCACCACCTCCTCCAGGGAGTCTTCCCTGACTACCCAGGCCAGGTAGAAATCTCTACAGGTTCCCCAGTGCCCTTGTGCCCCCCAACCCCTAGCATAAGGGTTCCCTTGTTCTGCAATGAGCAATGTGACCAAGGCTGAAGCCCCTGGGGGGCAGAGACAGGTTGTCCTCATCTGGGTCCCCTCAGTCTCTGAGCAGCCTGACCCAGGAGGGACACGCCATCAATGAATGAATGACCAGCGCCGGGAAACAAAAGGTCCTCCCGGCCTCTCCCTTGAAGGAGCCACAGTCTCCTCGGCACACCTAATGGATAAAAACAAGGTGTACATTGCGGGAGCCAGCAGGGGTACTCCCTCTGGACACGGGCCATCGGCGTTTTGAGCATGGGGGCACCTGCAGTGGTCAGGAAGGCCTGGAAGCCACCGCCCAGCCCCTGGCAGGGACAATTCCTCTCCAGCCCCAGTCTGTGGCAGCAGCTGCCCACCAGCCGCCCACTCACTGCCGCCCCCTGGGCTCTGGGCCCGCGACGCCACGGCCCACGCACACTGCAGAGGAGAGGTATCTGCGGCACGGCTGTCCTTCCAGAGGGCGGAGGCAGGCAGATGGGGGGGCTGTCGCCCCAGGCTCAGGAACAGCATGGAGGGTGCCAATGCCCAGGCCAACCCGCTTTGAGTATGCCTGAAGCCGCGGCTCTGGGGCCCCTCTTCTGCCTCCTGCTGTGTCCCCAATCCCACTCCATCTGCTGTCACTCTTGGGATCTGGGTCAGAGGCGGCCATGGGGCCTTCCAGGAAGGTCAAACGCAGACAGTCCACGGTAGTGCAAATGCCTTCCGCTGCCCTGACCCTGGCAGTGACATGGTCCGGACAATTCCACTGGCCTCCCCAATACCTCCGTCACCTGAAAGTGCTCTCAGTCTAAAGGGGATGCTTGGGAGACGCCCCACTGCAGAGGCAGAGGTGAGCTAAGCTGCGCCCTGCTCATAGGGGACCTCCCACCAGGTTTCTGGGTGCCTAGTGCCAGCCACCAACTCAGGGTGGGCCTCACACAGCCCTCAAGCTATCTTCTTGTCGCAACCATTATACTGGGGTATCTCAGGGTAGCCAGTGGAGTGGTGGGATTTGCACCCCAAGTCAGATTCCAAGACTGGGGCTCTCTGAGAGTCTGAAATCCTACGTTCCCAACTCCACTGCCCCCCAACCCCAGCATCTACGGTGAGCCCCCCCGGCCTCTGCCAGCCACCGGACCACTTCCCCATAAGACCCTCAGTTTCCCCATCTGGAGAGAGACCTCCAAGAACCCTACCCACCAGCTGGGCGCCCCACCCTCCCATGCCCTGCTGAGATGGGGGCCTGGGCTCTGGGGAGGCCACAGCACATGGAATCCAAGCCCTATGCAACAAGAGTGTACCAGCACCTACTGTGTTCAGGATCCCCCCCTTCCCGAAGCGGACACTCTAGGGGGCTCGCCCCAGGGCCGCCATGGTCCTGCCTCGAGCCTGGACCCAGGAGCCGGAATAAAAAACCCTCCTTTACATCGAAAAAATTGGTGCACACTCATTTTTTTTTAAAACACACACTTCCTTGTTTGGAAGGCACAATCCCCCGCCCCCCAACCCCATTCCCTGGTCTCTGGGCTGGCATCTGAAAACCACAGACTTTGTCCTCACCCCAAGCCCACCACCCAGGCCAGAAACGGAAAGGCCCCGTGACAAAGAGGAAGCCTAGACCCCTGGGGTAGGAGTCCTGGGAGAAGACAGAGGACCCTAATCTAGCTTCATGGGGGAGGGAGAAGAGTCTCAGGGGCCTCAGTATATCAAAAATGATGCCCCTAACAGAGCAAGTGTCACCTGTCAGGATTTCCCAGGGGGCACATCCCCGTACTGTACATTTGCATCTCATTTGCATTTCTCCAAGACCTCATGGAGCACAGTACAGGTGGAAACCCAGACCATGGGCCTAACAGTCCAAGTTAGGAGAGTGTGGCCATGGGCGAGCCACGTTGCCGCTCTGTGCCTCAGTTTCCCCATTTGCTAAGTGGGAATCAGGATGCCCTCACAGGGCTGCGGTGAGGATGAGAATCTGTACAAGTGACTGGGCACCCGCAAGTAGGCAATAAACCATGACTATTACTGTTAATATTTGACAAAGGCTTCCCTTGGACAGGAAAAGCCTGCTTTTCTTTTCTCACTTCCCCAGCCCTGACCCCTATGTCCGCCCTAGGCACTGAGCCAGCTCTGCTGCCCAGTCCAAGATGCTGTGGCCTCTTTGGGGGGTGACAGCCTCTCTGGGGAGGCCCCAGAAGCCCGGGTGCCAGCCAGCTCCTTGTAGGAGCCACAAGGCAGGCGCCTCTCACAGCACAAGAATAGTGACAAGATAAATCCTGCTCCTGGCAGTAGAAACTTAAGCTTTGCCCAGAGCTCGGAGCCCTCCTGCACGACAGCCCATGGGGCAGGTAGCATCACCCTATATTTCAGAAGAGGAAACTGAGGCTCAGAGAGGTCCAGGCGACTGGCCAAGGGCACGCTCCTGCTAGTAATGAGTGGGAAAGGATTCAAACCCAGCTCTCTGAAACCCGAGTGGTTTCCACTACACAGAGTTGCTGCCTGGCATGAAAATCTTTCAGGTAGCCTTCCTGGGTCTGTGCCAGCTTCGGAGCTTCCCTCCTCCTCTTTCAGCACCCCTCCCGCCTCCCCCACCCTAAGTTCTGGGGCCAAATGGACAACAGTGAACCAGGCGAGAGTCCCTGCCCACACTCCTACGGCAGCTGTCCCACTGCCCGGGACTGCCCTCAGCTGCTGCCCTGCTTGCTGAGTTATTTTAGGGTTGGTGTTCTTTTCTATGCACTTTTAATCCCAAAAGGAGATTTGCCAAGGAGGCGGCCTTGGACTAACGTGGCATAGCAAGGTGGTGTCCATCAGGAAGGCCTCCTCCCCACAGCACCCTCACCTGGAGACGGGGAGCTTCCGAAGGGCCTTTCCCCTGTATCCAGGAGCCTCCGCTGTGCCAGCACCCACATGTACCTGGTCAGCACCAGCATGGGCCCTACATCCCAGAGATGCCCAGTAAACGATGACCCTGCCAATCAACCAACCAGTCTCCACGGAGGGAGCACGAGGCCACCTCCTGCCTCTCTGTTCGTCTACATCCCAGCTCACCATTCCGCACCCTCGTGTCCACCTCCCTAGTCCAATGCCCAGCTGGGGATGTGCTGCCTCAACAAACGAATGAATGAAAAACGCCACGTGACCGATGGTCCAGAGCGGTGGAAACACTTACCCAGAGTCATTGAGGCAGCATGGAGGAGGGTCAAGAGGCCCCCACCGGCAGAACTGTCTTTTACTGAGCACTTACTAACTGGCGCCACCTGTTGGGGCTTTACTCTTCCCAGAAAACACGTGATGGGGGAGCCTCCATCGCATTTTAGACAAGGGCTAAGGACAGGGCCCCAGGAAGGTCCTGCAACTTGCCGAGGATGCAAGATCCTCCATCCGCCTGCCAAACCTACACTCTCCCAGCTGCCCCTCCTGTCAGAAGGGACCCTTGTTACCCTCTTCCGGGTGGCAGGTCTCAGGGATTTTAGAGCCACCCAAGGCCAGCCTCAGGTTAAGGCAGGAGGGAGGAAGAGAAGCATTCTCCTTGCCTTGTCCATGGCACACAGCTGGTGAGGGATGCATAGAGCCAAGGCCTCGGGCCCTGCCTCCTGGTACAGGGGTAAGGGTACAGTCAGATGCCCAGAGAGGGAAGGGGAGATGGGAAAAAGGGTTATCTGGGAAGAGGCGGAGGATTCGGTCCCAGCCTTGGCTTCTCTGAACATCCATGAAAGACGGATTTCCCTGGCACCCAAGACCTTTCAGACCTTGCCCAGCTCTACCTCCTTTCCTGTATTTCACTTAGCTGATCCTCACTGCCCCTCCACACCCGGGTGCTCCATGGGACACCCCTTTCTCCAAGGCCCATGCAGTCCTGTGAGTTGCCCCCCCGCCACCCTGGCCCTCTGGGCATAAGAGCCTCTGCCTCGCTTTGGCCCTGCCACGAGCCAGCAGGCTCCACTGACCTGGGACACAACTCGTCCCCAGGGCCCCAGACCCCACTGGGGCTCAGGGAAGTCTGAAGGTTTCCAATCTCTCTATACCAATTATCCATGGAGCACCCCCAAACACCATACCCAGAGCTCTTGCCTGACCCAGGGAATCTTCTGTCCATCTACATAAATAACTCGGGTTTAGGGAGAAGCTGCGCAAGCTCTGAGGACAGAGAGACAGAGGCAGACAGACAGCCAGAGACACAGAGAGCTGGAGGAAAAGACGATGCGGGAGCGGACAAGAGCGAGGAATAGGAAAAGGATGCAGACACTTGGAGACAGAGGGACGGAGAGCAGATGGAGGGAGATGGGGGGGATGCATGGAGGGGAGCAGCTTTGAGTCTGGCCTGGGAGGGGGTGGGTGTGCAGATACCAATGGGCAGGGGAGCCCAGGGGCTGAGGCTAGGGTGAGGTTCCCTGCTCCATCACCCAGGTGCAGTGTGGCCTAGGTGTGGCGTAGGTGAAGGGCCCCAGGTGGAGGATAACTGGTTCATCAGAGGTCTGGCTCCTCCAGGGCCTTCTTGGCCTCCCCAGCTCACATGGCTATTGCAGGAGAAGACCTTGATGCCCCAGTCAAAAATGGAGGCTTCAGGGCCATGTGCCAGGGCTCTAGAAATACCCCCCACTGCACGTCCCCATCAGCAAGCATCTAGCCCGCTGTGGTCCCTGCCCCTGTGGGTGGCCGCTCCTCCCAGCATGCCCCAGGGCTGCTGTCCACAGCGCCTCCCCCTGTGCTCACGGTCTCCCGGCCCTGCCAGGAGCACTTCTGGGCGGTGGACCTTCCCAGACAAGCAGACCAGGTTCCGCCCCCGCCCTCCCCTCCCAGCTGTCCCTTCTCGCCTGCCACCCCAACCTCCCCAAGGACTCCGCTGGCCAACCTCTAATCCCTTGTCATCTGACCCAGGCTCCACCCTGAGCGTGCTCTGTTCGGCTACGCTTCTGAGGCCCAAAAATGGACACAGTCATTTATAGAGGGTCCAACGAGCCAGGCGCAATGGGGAGGTGACATTATGGCACCCGTGGGTGCGAACCCGAGGCAGGTGCCATGCAGCTTGGCGCTCCGGGGACAGGGGTACCTCCCCATTTGTCCTCAGGCCCTCCTCACACCAGGGCCAGGGCTCCACGACTGTCCAACCATAAGTCCACGTGGGCCAGACCATGGTCACCTTGCTCACACCTAAGGCTCCGTGCAAGACAAGGGGCATGGCACGTGGACAAGCAACACTCCTTGAACAAGGAGACACAGAAAATGCTCACGGCACAAGCCAGCCTGGCTGCAAGGCCTGTTCCCACACCAAGCCCCCAAATGCCCTTGCCTGATCATAAAACCCATGCCAAGCAACAGCTGGGGGCTAGGTCAGTGGGGAGGCAGGCCAGTAGGGAGAGACAAAGTAGTGTGCCCCGAGGTCCACGGAGGGATGCACCTGAGCTGGGGACACAGAGGAGGGCAGCCTTGGGGATACCCTTTCCCCCCAGGGCCCACAGCACCAAAGAGCAGGCTGCCCTTGACCACACTGCCTACCCCGTGTCTTGGTGGACATTTGCATGGAAAGGGGAAGGAGAGAAGGCCAGAGACAGGGCTCTTCTCCCTGTGCGGACCCTTTTGGGAACTCCACACATACACACCAAAAACTTCCACTTGTCCCTGCTCAGTAAAGGCTCCCCATATGGCAACAGGGAACTGGAACAACACCCACTCCTCATTCATCTGACCAGGGCAGGCCTGTGCAGGGGAGGGGAAGGCTGTCAGGCCTAGAAGATTTTGGTCCCACTGACAAGGGAAGCCTCACGTGGTTGTAAAGGCAGGTGAGTGGCACTGGGGTTGTGACACAGACCCAGAGGCCCTGGAGGGCACAGAGGAGAGGCCGAGGTGGGCTGAAGCTTCAAGCTTCCTGGGAGGGAGTCCCTCAGCGGAGCCCAGAAGGGAAGGGGTAGAAGGCAGGGCAGTGTCCAGGGAATAGCCTTCTGGCTCCTGGGGGTGGGGGGTGGGGTCCCCTGAGCAGTGCCCCTGGGGCAGAGCAGCTCTAGAGCTCAGCAATGCCTGTCCCAGGAAGTCAGGCTCCCGCAGGGCCCAGCCCTCAGCCAAAGCCACCAGCATCCAGGGCTCGCCAGCTGTCAGCCAACAGCCTGGGTCGCAGCGCAGGGGCTGAAGAGCGAGGGAGGGTGGCTCAGTGGGGTCAGCAATGACACATGGCCGCTTATGTGGAGGGGGACCCAGCCCAAGCCTGCTGCCCCCAGAATGACATCAAAGACACTGTGGCAGGGTAAAGGAGACACAGCAAGAGCACTTGGGAGCCAGGAAGGTTTAGGGCTTCAGTGGTGGGGACAGGGATCTTGTTCCCAGAACCCTGAGCTTCCCACTGGGCCCCTTGGGTTCAGGTCCCGGGGGCTTCCAGCTCCAGACACTTACAGGGATTACCCAGTAATGGGAGGTGGGGGACAGTGCGCAGGCAGGGCACAGGCACCTATTTAGCCCCAGTGAATCTAAGCCTTCCCAGCCTCCAATCTGCTATCAGGGAACTCTAATTCCACTCCCCTGGGGAGAGAAGCAGGGCCCAGGCTGGCCAAATCTGGAGCTTGGCCGAAGGTCCTACCCTCTGGGCACCCCCACCCACCTCCTAGCGGGGAAACACAAGGATGAGCAGCAGGACTCCGAGGGCCGAGGGAGGGGTAGGGGAAGCTCTCTCCCTGCAACCCCCCCCCATCACGTGGTTGCATCCTTAGGGAGCCCGCAGGCTCCAGCTGCAAAAGTCATTGTTGATAAATAGGCATAAGGCCTGGCCGGGGAAGGCCGGCCCGTCCCCGGGTGTCCATCGGGCTGCGCGACGGGAGGGGAGAGGGTCAGGCCCCGCCGCGGGGCACCAGAGGGCCACCCAGGCCGGGAGAGGAGATTCTGCAATCTCAGATTTCAGATCGGAGTCGGCAGGGGAAGTGGCGTCAGCGGCTGGCGTAATCCAATTCAATCAGCCTGAGGTGGCCGGGGATGGAAAGCGGACCCCCGCGCGGAGCCCCGCGCCCCTCCCCTCGCTGCATTTCCTGCATGGTCAGGGTGCCCCAGGCAGCCCGGCTTCATCCCTCCTCCGCCGGGAGTCGCTCTGAGCGCCCAGCTTACGGGTTTCCCGAGCGCCGCGGGGAGGGTCGAGCACCCGCGGGCGGCGACTCGGAGACAGGGGCCTACGGCGCCCTCTGCGCCCCTCGACCCCCTTCCTAGGAAGAGGGCTCCCAAGCCAGAGCCGCCGCCCCGTGCCCGATCGCCCGAACCTTGGAGCCCCTGGTGGCGCGCAGGCACCTCTCCGAGGGCGCTCTGCCCCTCAGGGCCGGTCAGAGCGTCCAGGCCGCGGGCACCTCTCGGGAAAGGAAACCCGACCCGTCCTTCCACCGCCGAGAGAGAAGGCGGGTGGCCAGGAGGGATTTGCAGGAGCGCCCCGGGGCGGCGACCCGCAGGCGGGGAAGCAACCTCGGGATTCGCGATTCCCGTAGCTGGGGGACGGGGGGCGCAGGGCTCCCTCCTTTCCCCAGTCCCGGCCCCGCCCGGCTTCCGCGAGTTGGCCTGGATGGCTGGGGGTCGTCCCCTCGCTTCCCCGCCTCGCGGCCCTCTGCCTCCAGGGGAGGTGAGCCTAGCCCTCGCGCCCCCGCCTAGAGCCGGAGCCGGGTCTCCCTTCTCGGCGACAGGCCGCGAAGATACCTAGCGGGCGGGAGAAGGGGAGGCGGGGGGCGTGTGGGTCGGCGACAGCTGCGCCCTTTCCTACCCCCACTGGGAGTGGTGAGACAGGACGCGGCCCCGGGGGGGCGGGGGGGGTGCCCAGCACGCAAGGGGCGCCGCCTGGGACCCCGAAGGCAAGTCAGCAGCCGTTGTCGGGAGTGACAGCGGCCCGAGCCCGGGCGACCAGCCGCCCCGGGGGCGGGGGAGGGGACAGGTGGCCGAGACGGCTGGGGCTCGCTCACCTTCTCCTGCGCGCGGGTGAGCTTCTTCTGCACGTTGCTAGCGATCTTCCCTGCCGTCACCCCTTTGCTGCCCAGCTCGGCCATCGCGGCTCGGGCCTCGCGGGTGGCAGAGGCGATCTGGCGCTGAGGCCGTGCGCGCCGGCTCCCAGCCCCAGACCCAGCTGCGCGTCCGGCCCCGGCTCCCACTCCACGCCGCGCGCTGCGCGGCCGTGCCGACTGACGGAGGAGGAGCGTGCGCCGGGCGAGCGAGCGAGCGACGCGGGGACCAAGGGAGGGACAAACGGAGGGAGGGGCTGGGCCTCGGGCGACGGTCAGCGCCTCCCCACCCCCGTCCGCCCCCACCGGGCAAGACTCTGCCTTTTAAAGGAGCCACCCCCGGCGCCGGAACCGCCCGGCAGGCGAGGACCGAGTGGCGCGAGCGGGCGCACGGGCTGCGGCAAGCGGGACTCCCCGGACGCTCCGGTGACACAGCCCCGGGGCGGGGACTAATACGACAGCCCGGGGTGTAGCGCCGCCGCGGGCCTGGAGCCTTAGTCCTGCTCCCGTGCAGTCACTTCCCGCCGCTCAGCACGAGAGGCCGGCTTTGAGGGAGTTGGGGGGTAACGCTTTCAAAGCGGTCAAGGACAGCGGTCAGCGCGCACCCTGGGGATCGGGGAGTTCCCTCTCCTTCCCTTTGGGCTCTCCTTCCCCTCCGGCTCTCCTCTGGCTCGCGCCCGACGCCCCGCCTCCTCCGGGTCTGTGTGCTTGCCCTGCTCCACCTGGGTGCGCCTGGCGCCTCTCATCTCTCTCCCTGGCGCCTAGTCCCCTGACGATCCAGCGCTCAGACTCCCAGTTTGCTAATAATTTGTATAAAAAATAACATCACGGAGCACTTGCTGTGTGCCGAGCGGAGGATCGACAGGCTAGTTCATTCTCCGCATCAACTCTAAGGTGAGATCTTTATGATCCCGTTTACAGATTAGGCCCGGAAAGGCCTGGAATAAATCTCTGCCTCCACCTCCCAGACTACTAACCACTGAGCCCTGAACTGTCTCCTGGTGGGTGCAAGAAAGAAAGTGATCAATGGTCATTATTCACAGGCAAGATAAGGCTATCGCTAACCGGCTTTGCCACTGGGGAGGAGTCTAAATTAATGAATATGTATGGCTCCTGTTGACCCCTCCAAACCTGCCAGGGACTCAGGCAAGGTGGGCTGGGTTGAATTATGGGTGGTTGTGAGGGTAGTGAGGGGAGGGGAACAAAGCCCTCCATGGGCCGGGGTTTTCCCAGGAGGCTTCCTGGAGGAGGCCTTCAACGCCAAAATGCCAAAAGCGGAAGGGCTGTTGCAGACAGACACCAGGCCCCTCATACAAATGGGGAAACTGAGGCCCTGGCAAAAGGGTTCCTCCTGGGTTCCTGCAGCCAAGTCTCTCTTCCCTGCTGAGCTCCTGGCTACCCCTGCTGGTTCTTCCCTGATCCACTGAACACCCCAGGGCCTTGATCTTGTCCCTTCCCACTCCTAGTCTGTTATTATCCCTATTCTTCAGACAGACTGAGGCTCAGTATTGTTAGGTCACTGCTGAAGGTCACACAGATAGCAAAGGGCAGGATCCAGACCCAGGCCTTCCTGCTGCCATTACAGGGGATTCCCTCCCAGAAAAGCACCAGAGACTGCAAGGATGGAAGGCATTTATTTTTATTTTATTTTATTTTATTTCAAATTCAAAAAATAATAATAATAACAGAAAAAGGCAGCTCAACCAGTTATGGAAGCATTACTCCTCAAAAGTTCTGTCCAGGCAATTTTTATCTGATCTAATTCCAACAACTAACTCAATTGTTCCTCTAGTGTTCAGAAAGATACACAGATGAATGCAGATTAATTAAATGACATTTCTAATGGTTATTATTATAAGCTCATGAGTTACAAAAACTGACCCTAAACAGCAGCAGTGTGAGTTCCAGCAGCAACTTTCTTCCTAAAAGCCCAACATGCTTTCAAAACCCTCACGGTCTCTTTTCTCCTTTTTGTACATAGTCGTTTTTCTGAGCATTCTGCAGGATCAGTTTCTCCCAACATTCCACGGAGGGAAGAAGGAAATGAGCCATCAGACACCCGGGAACAGTGGGAGATTCTGCTGCGCTGGACTTTTGGTGTTTCAAAACACCAAGTGTTCGGTGTTTGGTGTTTCAGACACTGTTTTCACTTGGAGAAAAAAGCGGAAGCCGCTTAAACGTTGGTCGAGCAGAATAGGGTCAGCCATGTCACAGCGCAGGGACTGGAGGGACCATTGGGGAGCCAAAAAAAAAAAAAAAAAAAACCACCATTAAAAAGATTACGCAGCAATATGGACATAGTGCTTATATTATTATTCTTAGTGAAAAGGAAAAGGTAGGGAATTATGCATGTGCTATACTTGCAATCACATAAAAATTAAAATCAGTGCTCATGCTCAAAGACTGGAAGGAACCAAGCATTTAAAAACTAGATTTGTTAAAGAAAAGGTTAGAGCTGATTTTTTTCCCCCTTAATTTCCTAAATATACTGCAATATATTGTGTTGGCTTCATAATGAAAAAGAAAAGCACAGCTATTTCTAAAGAAAGCAAATCTTTATTCTATCTCTAGATAGGAAAGACTTTTCTAAGTCTGAAAGCATTGGAGGTTATATTGAAATAAAAAATGCTAGTTCTGGGGTACCTGAAAATTAAATTTTTTATTTTCATTAATTAAAAGTAAAAATACCACACAGAAGTTTGGAAGGAAATGCTCCAAAAATGTTAATACAAGTTAAATCCAGGCAGTAGGAATATGGGCAATCCTTTAATTTCTTTTTTTAAATTTTCTATAGTACCTATTGTTGTTTTTTTAACCCAGATGATCCATTATTTTTATTAGAAAAATTACAGCTATTTCCATTTTGAAAAGAAATCTTTTTAACAACTATTTCAAATTCACAAAACTTAAAGAACAGAAAAAGGCAGTTCAACAAGTTATAGAAATATTATTCCTTAAAAGTTCTTTTTCAGGCACTTTTATTTCATCTAATTCCAACTGCTAACTCAGTTGTTCCTCTTGTGTTCAAAAAGATACACCAATGAACACAGATTAGTTAAATGACATAGTCAAGGTCTCCTTTATGGGAAAAAATGAGAAAAAAATGCTTGAATCGTATTTGCATCTCACGAAACCAAACCCTATGACCACATGGCCAATAAAAAGTTTTAAAAGTACAATCTTAACAGAAATAAATGTTCATTAAATCAATGAATTACTATTTTTGCCCCTATATATCAAATCAGCAAATCATTTTTTAAGTTATGAAACTAGAGAGACAAGTATTCTCACATACTGTTCCAGGGAGTGTAAATATATTCAAAATTTCTGGAAAGCAATCTTGTAATATGTATTTAGAATCAGTGAAATATTCATATCCTTCTATCCTTTAATCCCAAGTCTAGGAAATAATTCAAAACCTCAACAAATCTTTATCCACACCAATGTTCTTCACATTATGTATAATAGTGCAAAACAGAAAGCACCTAAAAATTACCACCTGAATGATTAATTATTGCACAGCCATACATGAAATGTCCCCCAAAATAATAAAGTTCATGGAGGGTTTTATGTTGGGGAAATGCCAGTGACAGGATGTTGATAGAAAAATGTGAGATTTTAAATTGCATTTTATACCATTTATACCATGGGTCCAAATCCAAAATGTGGTTGATATCCCTGGGTTGAACAATTGGGGTAATTTTTTTTCCCTGCTTCTTCTTTTTTCATTTTCCAATTTTGTACATGTACTATTTTGGTAATCAGAAAGAAATGCTATGAAGAGTACTAATTGAAATCGGGAAATTGTCTCCTGGGACAACAGTTTGGAAAACCACAATGAGGGAGAGTAGAAAGAGACGATACAGAGAGAGGGAGAGGGAGATGTACCAGCTGTGCCCGCCGACCAGCCACATCTAAACTGTGAAGTCTTTAAACCATGAAGAACACAGATGAGCAAAGGGCAGTCCTCTTTTCCCTTGGAGAATTGAGTAAGAAGCCCCAAGCAGCTGCCACCTCCTTCTCCTTCTCCTCCTCCTCCTCATCATCATCATCATAAGATTTTGATTTTGCTCTTTGGCTGTCAGAATAATCCTGTGTTCAATAGAAGCAGGACTTTTTGCCATCCTTTTATAGCTGGAGAAAGTGAGACTCGGACAGGCTGGGTTTACCCAAAGGCACACAGCTGGTAGGTCCTGAGCTGAGGTCAGGTAGCACTGGCCCTGACAGGCATCTGGAACAGACCAGCATCATACCTCCTTCTGGCCACAGCATGCATCCTCTCTTACAGGGACAGGCAGGGGCTGTCTTGCTCAGCATCCAGAAGAATCTACAGGCAGAACCAGGAGGGGATTTGCCTTTCCAGGAGCATTATTTCAGGGCTCTCACAAGGCTCTGGCATATTAGAGGTGACTCTGTAAATGGTGGCTCTGTCTAGTGGATGGCAGATGCTACACATTTGGTTATGCTGGTTTCCTGGTGTGGTTTGTTGAGTCCCTCACCGGGGATGCCTTGTCCCTTGCCACATAGGGTGCACTTATCCTGGGCCAGAACAGTCAGCTCAGGGATGAACCCATGACCAAAGCAGAGCCAGCACAAGTCTTCCCTGGACTGATTCATGCTTGTAAGAGACAAGAGTTCCTCCTTCTGCTAGGGCTGCTAAGTTGGGACCGTGTCAGTCTAGAGTCACCAGAGGCCAGCTTGCTGACCACTTGGAAAGATCCTGCCTAGAAGACGGGGTCAACAAGAGTCAAGAGAGGAAGAGAAGGGGACAGAGACAGAAAGAATTAACAATATTGTTTGAGAACTTCCTTCCAGCCATGCCTGAATCCCACCCCCTACACACACACACACAAACACACACACTCACCCATGCAATTATTCAGCTACTTGAGCCAATACCTCTTCTTGCTGAAGTCAATTTGAGGTCAGTTGCAACCAAAAGAGTCATGATCAATATACTGTTATCATAATAATGTCCTTTGGGGACAACCCTAATGAATCCCTAATGCTACAGCATCTTCAAGTTGGAGTCTCTATTGAGAATTTTTACCTGTTCACTGGGATTAAGAGAGAGTGCCCAAACCCATAGGCACAAACCAGGAATGGATAAGGTTAAACGGTAGCAGTTAGAATAAAGTTAGAAAAGCAGCTAGAGACAAAATGAATGCATTTCACTATCTGTGCTCATTCTGGGGCTGAGCACTGATGTCTAGCAACCTTTTCTCTGGCCTGTCCAGATGGCCTCTCGGTGACCCTTGCAGAGAGAGGAAGGTGATCTTCCAGAAGATCTTCTGAAAGGCTATCTCTCTCTATCTTCCCCTCCTGACCTATAAAACCTACTGACCCAGATATTCAGCTCTGGTCTTGATCCAGGATCCAGGTCTTGGAGGAGGGGCCTGTGGAGTATGCCTCCAACTAGTCTAACTCCAACTAGTCCAACCCCAGCTAGCCCAATTCCAATTGGGCCTCCAACAAGCCCAACTCCAAGTAGCCCAACTCCAACTGGGCCAACTCAAACTGGGTCTCTAACCAACCCACCCCCAACTGGGCCTCCAACTAGCCCAACTCCAACTAGCCCAACTATACCAGGGCCTCCAACTGGGCTGACACTAACTGGGCCTCCAACTAACCTAACTCCAACAGGGCCTCCAACTAGCCCAACCTCAACTAGCCCAACTCCAGCTGGGCCTCTAACTGTTCCCAGGGTATTACCAAAGCTTCCAGCAATAGGTTAACCAGTCACTTGTGCCTCCAGTAAAAGGAGGATTTTGTCTCCAAGAGCACATTTTTAAGATAACCATCTTGTTTGTGTTTTTCCTCCAGGTCTTTAAATCTGTGCTGATCTCTGTGCCTTCTATTGTGTGGCTACAAGGCAGGAGACAGAGTAAACAGCAGTAGCAGCAACACAGGCTTTAGAGCCTGGCTCTGTCATTATTAATTGTGTAACCTTGGCCCAGTCACTGCCCCTTATCTTTTAAATGGAGCAACAGTACTTACCAGGCCTTATGGTTAAGGATAAGAGGTGACATGGGGCACTCCCTGGCCCTGGGCTCAGCATGTGGTGGCTCAGTACATGGGAGTGATTATTATGACATCCAGTGTCTCAGAGTTAATCTGGTGTGTGCCCCTGATTGTCGGTTGAGACCCAGTAGGTAAGAGTGTAGAGTCTGTGGCAGCCAGGTTTACAGATTGGTAAATAGAGGTGCAGAAGAGCAAATAGCCCTTTGCCCAACACTCCTTCTTCAATAGATCACTGCTTAGTCCCCACAGAAGTTAGATTCCATTCTTTGGAATTGGTCCCTGGGAACTTACAGTAATCTTTTTTATATGATCTATGAAAAAAGAGTTGGCTAAACAAAGAGTGGCAACAAGGTTGTGCAGGTACATTTTTAAGCATTTCTAAAGGCTCATTTATATGCAAACAAACTAACAGGCTATGGAAACCACTAAGAGGACCAGCTGGTTCCCTGAAACTCGGCTTCATTGGTAAGTTATTGTACCCACTTGCTGACAGCTGTGAAAAGTTGGAAAGAGCCTTACCATCCAAGCACAGGTTGGATAAGCAAGTGAACTTCTGAATTTTGATCTATTTGTCACAGATTACACTACCACTAACAGTTGATAAGTGGGATTTCTTTAAAATTTAAAAAGCCTGCTCTTCCAAAGACACCATCATGAAAACAAAGTAGCAATCCACTCAGATAAAACATACTCACAACACATACATTGAACAAAGGGCTCATAGCCACAATATATAAAGAACCATTACAACTCAATAACAAAAAGACAAACAATCGAGTTAAAAGTAATAACGAAACAAGCAAGCAATCTGAAGAGAACCTTCACCAGAGAGGCCATATGAATGGTCAATAAGCACATGGGAAGATACTCAACTTCATTAGTCTTCGGGGAAATGTAAATTAAAACCCCAGTGAACTAGCAGTACACGCTCACAGGAGTGGCTAAAATTAGAAAGACTGACAACATCAAATGTTGTGAGAATGTGGAGCAACTGGAACTTACCCAGAGCACCCGATTCCTCCTTCTTTCCTTATGATCAATTCTTTCTCAGAAGCCTCTTGCAGTTCTCTTTCTTTTTATCTTTTTTTCCTCTCACCTCTTCTTCCACCCTAAGTTCATTTTATATGTGTGTGTGTGTGTGTGTATAAATTATTTATTTATGCAAATAAATACCTGGGTGGAAAGAGCTGCCCAACCCTAGAGCAGACACGTCTACATCTCAGCCCTGCCCAGATAGGCCCAGACATATCCTAGGGCCTTGACTATGTGATCTCTAAAGACATGTGCACACATATTGGACATATCTAAGTCTCCTCTCCATCCCCTGGCTGCTAGGCAACTCCTCCTCACCCTTAAAGACCCAGCTAAGATGTCACTTCCTCACAAGAGTCTTCTTTGACCCATCCACTCAGGCCAGGTTATGGGGCCTTCTTAGGTACCCCCCAAAGCCCTGTGCTTACCTTTCTCACACATCCAGACTCCATCAGCAACCTTCCCCCCACCCCGCCCCCAAAAAAGGCATTCTTTCAGAGTGGGGAGAAGGGCCCTCTGTGAACCACTTTTTAACTCTGACAGTTAGTGAGGGGGCATCCAGTTCAGAAATCTGTGTTCCTTGCCTTGAGGTGATCAGAGTTGGGAAAGGAAGTTCTCTCATTGGGGGGGGGGGCAGTTCCTATTAAGAAATGCTAAGTCCCTGTGGAGGGAGCGAATGGGCTGCTCCCTTTGAGAACCAGAGCCTTCAACTGGGGCCCCCTGAGGAGTAAGGACTGGGTCTGCTTAGCTCTGACCCCAAACACCCTCCAGGAGGCCGGCTCACACCAGATGCTCAACAAATTGCGTTCTGCATGTTGACCCTGAAACTGGCTTCGGGTGGGTCGTCCCAGAATGGGGGAAGGTGCTCAGCACGGAGAGTGTGGGGACGGAACTAGCCTTGCTGTCTCCTCTGTGGGTCACTGCATTCATCCATGGTCTCCTGCCTTTTGGTCTGCTCACACATGCCCTAGCCTTGTCCCCTCCTCCCTCTTTCCCACTGACATTTGCTGCATCAGGTAGGGGTCTGGCCTTCTAGTTGGCTTTCTGCTAACCTGGATTGCTTCTAAGGCCAGCTTCTACCACCCCCAGCCTAGTTCCTGCACCTGGGAGCTGGGGGAAGCACCATCCATGGCTGCACCCCGACCGGCTGGCTCTCAGGCCTCGGGTGCGTGGCTCAGACAGGGACGCACATTCACAAGAGCGCAGGTGGCCAGCGTCACTCTTGCGATGAAATCATGTTTCTTGCATTTTGCATTTTTACAGAGTAGGACACAGAACATAATAGGTTTTGTTCATTCTAAGTAAACAGCTGACAATGCCCGATTCAATGGGTTCTGCCCACAAAACACAACAATACTTCCTTAAAAAAAGAAAAAGAAATGGCTGGAAAATAAGTGCCTTCATAGGTAGTAGGAACAAATCTCGATCCACAACTCTGGTGTGCAAAGAATACTTGACCTCCTTCACTTTTCGCATTCAAGCTCTTACTTTGCAAGTAGAGTCCCTCCTGGCCTCCTTCTATTTCTCCAGACATACATAGCATGTGGTACTGGGTAAGCAGAAGGGGATCTGGTTCTGGGCACTGTCTTTTAGTCACTTCCATACACCGTGGCCTGCTCCTTCCCTGTTTTCTGCAGTCGGATCCATCGCAGGTGACAGCTGTGTCACCCGCACAGCTGTGTCTCAGGTCTGGTCCAGGACAAAGGAGACACATCCTATGTTCCTCGTGATTTGGGCTTTGGGACACTTGGCTGTGGCATCTTCTTGGGTGAGTGGACAGACAGAAGGAACAGTTTTGCTCCTTCCTCCATGTTGGAGCCAAGGGCAACTCTCTGGGGCTCCCTGAAGCCCACTGCTCTGACTGACGCGCCCTATTCTTGCCTCTCCACGAGGAGTGGGGGATGCTTCCAAGCCTAGCTGAGATTCCTATCAGCCTCTTCCTTCCCCCAGGGTTTGCTCCAGGGCAGCAGAGCCAGGATCTCTCTCAGGAACCTAGAAGCATCTCTGTCCTCTTCACTTCACCTCTGATTCTCCTCAATCCAACCCTAAGAACCTCTTTGAAGTCCGGCGAGGCGAAGCCCTGCTCCAGTCTAACTCATCAGGTAGGTGCTGCCCCTAATTGACTGGCTGACAAACAGGTCCAAGCTTTTAAAACTCAAAAGCCAAACCTTGGCTCCGTGCCCTGAGGGAGTGAAAACAGAGTGCCCCTCTACTAGACCAGGAAAGGGTAGGGCGCACGGGAAATGGGGAGGGAAGAGGCATGGAGTAGCATCCCCAATACAATCCTGTGCTGTGGATGCGGACTATGGATAGGTATGTCATGGTTTCAGCAAACCCCGCATGTGAACATGCAGGGAGCCCATGTGCCTGCAAGGAGATACAGGATCCCCTGCGAACTACCGGTGATCAGTAACATCATAAAATTCTGCCCATGGCCATAACTTCCACTAGTGGGAGAGAAACCTTAAGAAGCAGAATAATTCTGAAGACACTTTTGGAAGAAGCATCTGCCCCATGTGGGGCCCATATCTGGGGCCTCCTTAACTGCAGCTGCAGCTGCCTGGGGGGATGGAGGAAGAGGTTCCTGGCACGAAAACCTTGACCTGCCCATTCTCAAAGCCCGGCCACCAGGTCCTCTGCAGGACTAAAACGTTTCCCAGCAGTGAGCAAGCTCTTGGCCCAGCAGCTCAGAGCAAGCTGGAAAGATGAGCTGGACTGGGCCCACCCTCCCCCAGGGTCCAGGCGGGAACACTTTGGCAGCCAGGAGGATGCTGTGTTCCAGGGATGCTCAGAGGAGGTCTGGCCGAGCTCCAAGCTCCCATAGTGCTCTGCAACAAGTGAACCATGCAGCTGCACTCTGTCTACACCAACCCCAGCCAACACCACTAACCAGCCCTCGTGGGTGCACCCAACACCCACACCCTTTATCTTAAGGCCCTGGTGAACCCTGCTTCCCAACACGCCCTTCCTTGGAGGCCTCATCTCCACCCATGGTCTCATCTGCATCAACTTCTCCTTTGACCAAGACCTTGCCCCTCCAACCTTACCTCCACACTGTCCAGGAGAGATTTTCTAAACTGTTCACCTGACCATGGCACTCACTTGCCCTGCACTGCTTTTCCTGGAGATTTTAGAATAAATTCCAAATATCTTAGATTAGTCCATGAGCCCCCATGGCCGAGCCCCCTGTCAGCCTCTGCAGCTTTCTCTCCTCTCTCCCAGGCTCAACCTTCTTTCTGAGCTAACACAGTCCCCTTTCTGCCTCACGGGCTCCAGCTCATCTTTCCAGACCCGGTTGGAGACTCCAGCATCCAGGAAGCCTTCCCCAAGCCCACCCGCTGGGCCAGTGCCCTTGCTCCAACATGGCACAGCACTTACCATGCATATTGGGATCTGCCTCTCCCAAAGAGGAGGTGCAACAGCATCTGGCATGTAATGAGCTGAAATGTTTGGGGGAAGAAGAGAAGGAGAGTGGGAAGGAGAGAGGAAGGAGTTTCTGTTACTTGTATGGTCTATGAATAGAGGAAGCCCTCCTCTAGGGCAAGTGCTGCTGGTGTCATTAGTGTCCCCTCATAGCAACCAGACAGATCTGCCCAGAATAGGACTCAGTCCCACCCCCCACATATGTGATTCCCAAATTGGGGTTGTGCAAAAACCAGGTGTGTTTCTCTATGTAAGTAATGAACAATCTGAAAATGAAATTGAGAAAACAATTCCATTTACAGTAGCATCTAAAAGAATAAAATACCTAGGAATGAATTTAACCAAGGAGGTTGTTTTAGTTTCCTAGGCTGCTCAAAGCAGACACCAGTGAAATGGTTCAACATAAGCAATAGGAACTTATTTGCTTATGGTTGAGGCCAAGAAAATGTCCAAATCAAGGCATTAGCAAGGCAATGTTTTTTCCTGAAGACCTGCTGCTGGCAATCCTTGCCTCCTCTGCCACACGGGAAGGTACATGGCAGCATCTTCTGTTCTCTCCCTTCTCTTCTAGGTTTTGTTGCTTTCAGCTTCCAGCTTCTGTGGATCTCTCTCTCTCTCTCTCTCTCTCTGGAATGTATGTATATATACATTCATTCCACTTATAAAGGACTCCAATAAGAGGATTAAGACCCATCCTGAATGAGGTGGGTCATACCTAACTAAAGTAGCCTCATCAAAAGTCCTATGTACAATGGGTCTACATCCACAGGGATGGATTAGATTTAAGAACATGTTTTTCTGGGTACATACAGCTTCAAACCACCACAGTGATGAAAGACTTGTACACTGAAAACTAGGAAACATTGCTGAAAGCAATTAAAGGACACCTACATAAATGGAAAGATATCTCATGTTCATGGATTGGAAGACATAATATTAATATTAGTGATTAATCTCCAGTTTCAATTCAATCACTATCAAATGTCCAACAGCCTTTTTTGCAGAAAAGGAAGAGATGATCCTCAAATTCATCTGGAATTGCAAGGGGCCCCAAATAATCAAAACGATCTTTAAAAATAAAGACTCACACTTCCCATTTTTAAATTTACTACAAAACTGCAGTAATTAAAACAGCATTGTACTGGCATAAGGATAGATATATAGACCAATGGAGTAGAATTGAGAGTCCAGAAACAAACCCATATGTCTATGGCCAATTTACTTTTGACAAGAGAGTCAAATCCATTCAATGGGGAAAGAATAATCTCTTCAACAAATGGTGCTGGGACACTGGAAATCCACATGTAAAAGAATGAAGGTTGACCCTTTCCTCTCATCATACACAAAACTTAACTCAAAAGGAATCAAAGACCTAAATATAAGAGCTAAAACTATAAAACTCTTAGAAGAAAACCTAGGGGAAAGTCTTCAGGACCTTGTATTGGGCAATGGACTTTACACCAAAAGTATGAGAAACAAAAGAAAAACTAAATAAAATAGATTTCATCAAAAGTGAACACTTTGGTAAATCAAAGGACATTATTAAAGAAATGAAAAGACAACCTTACAGAATGGGAGAAAATAGTTGCAAATCATATATCTGATAAGAGTTTAATAAACAGAATATTTAAAGAACTCCTACAACTCAAGAATAAAAAGACAAACCACCCAAATGAATAATGTGCAAAGGACTTGTATAGACATTTCTCCAAAGAAAATAGGCAGATGGCCAGTAAACACATGAAAAGTTGCTCAACATCATTAGCCATTAGGGAAATGAAAATCAAAACCACTGTGAGATACCATTTCACATCCATTAGAATGGTTTCTATTGAAAAACGGAAAATAACAAGTGTTGGAGAGGATATGGAGAAATAGGAACACTCATTCATATCCTCTCCAGTGCCCTTCCCCCACCCTCAACAGACAGCTTTGAATTCTCTGGCCTCGAGTTGGTGACTATGGAAAGAGGGGGCCACAGGGGGCCACCTCCCCAGGAAATGGGAGAGAGAGGAACATAGCCCAGGGATAGCTCAGCTTTTAACCCACAAATTTGGTCTGCTGTGTCCCAGGAGCCCTACGATGTCAGGTAGAGCTGTGCCATTATTTGCCTTGGGAGCAGGCATGGGACTAAAGATAGCTGACCCTCTCAATCACCCTCCCTACTGACCAGGACTGGTTCTTCAGGACACAGAGGGGAGTGGAAATGTTTCCTACAGGGAAAAGAGAGGGTGCTGCTGGCAAAGGTTGGAGAACAGCCTCTGAGAAAGTTTGATTTGTGAGGCTCTGAATAACCTCTAGGCAGGATCCTCTGTCACATGGTTGCTATCCGTGTTACAGCAAACACATTCCAACTAGGCTTTGAACTGAGAGGGCTGCCAAAGAGTGCCATCTGCTAGTGGACCAAGGAGGGCGTGTAAGGAAATTTTAAAAGTAAATAAGTAAGAAAGGCTTTTCCCAGCCTTTACAGCCTCCCCTGGGAAGTGGGTCTGCAATACATTACTGGGTCCAGGGCCTGGATTTGAGCAACCAACTGGGACAATCCTAAAGACCTAGAACAGGTTGAACCAAGAATCAAGGAACAGCAATAACACATAGCCTCTGTATTAGTCATCCAAAGGGGTGCTAATGTGAAATACCAAAAATGGGTTGGTCTTTATAAAGGGTATTTATTTGGGGTAGAAGTCCACAGATACCAGGCCATAAAGCATTAAGTTTCTTCTCTCACCAAAGTCCATTGCCATGTGTTGGAGCACAACAGCTGCCGGCGTTTGCCAGGGTTCAGGCTTCTTGGATTCCTCTCTTCCCGGGGCTGCATTTCTCTCCGGGCTTAGCTCCTGTTTCCTCCACAAGGTCAGCTGTAGATGATTAGGCAAATGGCTCGCTTCTCTTCTCCTGGGGCCTTCTTTCCAACATCAAAACTGCTTCTCAAAAGACTGCTTCAACTCTGTTCTTTGCCTTGCCTTTTATATTCGATTCCCCACCCACCAAGGGGTGGGGCTCAATACCCTACTGATGTGGCCCAGTCAACGCCATAATCATAACTTAATCATGCCCAGATTAACAGATCAGTTTACAAGCATGATCCAATTATATTTTTGGAATTCATAATTACATCAAACTGCCCAACTGTAACAGCTTCCTACCACTAAATCCTTATGTAAGAGAGAGAAAATGAGCGTCAGAATAAACTCGCCATCATAATTAAATGCCTAGACATCAGCAAAAAATTCCAAGCCATAGTAAGAAATGGAAGAAATGGACCAAGAGAGGAATATACCAAAGCCCCAGAAGAGGCACAGGGTTTGAGACAACTAATCAACGAGTTTCATACAAATCTCCCAAATCAAGTCAATGAGTTGAATGACAACATGGCTAAAGACATAACGGACATCAAGAAGACACTGAGCACAAAGAAGAATTTGAAAACCTGAATAGAAAAGTAACAGAGCTCACAGGAATGAAAGACACAATAGGTGAGATAAAAAACACAGTAAAGGCATACAAGAGCAGACTCGAAATGATAGAAGAAAGAATAAGTGTTACCAAAGACAGACCTGCTGAAATTGAAGAGAGAAAAGAATGGGAAAAAAATGAGCAGGGGCTCAGGGGGATGAATGATAACATGAAACGCAACTACATACTTGTCATGGGAGTTCCAGAAGGAGAAGAGAAAGAAAAGGGAACAGAAAGAGTATTTGAAGAAATAATAGCTGAAAAATTCCCAACTCTCATGAAAGAAATGAACTTACATGTCCAAGAAGAGTACCCCAATCAGAATAAATCCAAATAGACCTACTTTAAGATACATTCTACTCAGAATGTCAAATGTCAAAGTAAGAGACAATTCTGAGAGCAGCAAGGGAGAAGCAAACCATCACATACAAGGGATGCCCAGTAAGACTTAGTGCAGATTTCTCATCAGAAGCCATGGAGGCAAGAGGACAGTGGCATGATAAAATTAGGATATGGAAAGAGAAAAACTGCCAGCTGAGAATTCTTTATCCAGCAAAATTGTCCTTCAAATATGAAGGTTAGTTTAAAATATTCACAAATAAACAGAAACTAAGATAGTTTGTAAAAAAGAATCCACCCTTGCAGGAAATATTAAAGGAAGACTTAGAGCCTGAAAGAAAAAGACAGGAGAGAGAGACTTGGAGAAGAGTATAGAAGAAAGAATAACTAAAAGAGCAAAAAGACAGAAAAAAATAAGATATGACATATGAAAATCAAAGAATAAAATGGGGGAAGTAAATGCATTTAGAGTAATATCATTGAATGTGAATGGATTAAACTACCCAATCAAAAGATATAAGCTAGGAAGGGATGTGGCTCAAGCAATTAGGCACCCACCTCCCAACCACTGCAATGAGCAGATGCCACAACCAGCAGACACTGCAACCAGCAGATGCCACAATTATTTCAACAAGCAGATGCTGCAACCAGCAGATGCCACAACCAGCAGACAATGCAGCCAGCAGATGACACAATCCATGGGGAGCAGATGTGGCTCAGGCAGTTGGGCACTTGCCTCCCATGTGGAAGGTCCCAGGTTCAGTTCCCAGTGTCTTCTAGAGAGAAGATGAACAGACACAGTCAGCAGACATAGTAAGCAGACAATGAGCAGACAGACAAGGGAGCCATCTCGGGGGTAGGGGGATTAAAAATAAAAAAGAAAGGAAGGGGGACAATGAAAGAGTAAAACAATGAATTTAATTAAAAAAAAAAAGATATGGGCTGACAGAATGGATTAAAAAACATGAGTCATCCATATGCTGGTTGGAAAAAGATACTACGTGCAAACAGTAACCAAAAAAGAGCAGGGGTAGCTATACTAATATCAGACAAAACAGACTTTAAAAACAAAAACGTTATAAGAGATACAGAAGGCCATTATATATTAATAAAAGAGACAATCCACCAGGAAGAAATAACAGTCATAAATATCTATGTACCTATCCAGGGTGCCCCAAAATACAAGAGGCAAACTCTGGCAAAACTGAAGGGAGAAATAGACATCTCTACAATAATAGTTGGAGACTTCAACACACCACTCACATCATTAGACAGAACAACTAGACAGAAGATCAACAAGGAAACAGAGAACTTGAACAATATGATAAATGAGTTAGACCTAATAGACATGTACAGAATGTTGCACATAAACTCAGCAGGTTATGCAATCTTCTCAAGTGCTCCTGGATCTTTCTCCAGGATAGACCACATATTAGGTCACAATGCAAGTTTCAGTAAATATAAAAAGATTGAAATTATCCAAAGCACCTTCTCAGATCATACTGGAATGAAACTGGAAATCAATAATGGACAGGAAAGAGGTAAATTCACAAATGTGTGGAGGCTATACAACACATTCCTAAATAATCAGTGGGTCAAAGAAGAAATTGTAAGTGAAATTAGTAAATACATTTAGACGAATGAAAATGAGAACACAACTTACCAAGACTTTTGGGATACAGTGAAGGAAGTTCTGAGAGGGAAATTTATAGCCCTAAATGCCTATATTAAAAAAGAAGAAAGAGCTAAAATCAAAGATATAACTGAAGTGGAGAAACTAGAAAAAGAACAGCTAACTACTCCCAAAGCAAGGAGAAGGAAAGAAATAATAAAGATCAGAACAGAAATAAATGAAATGTGAAAAAGAACAAAAAAGAGAGAGAGAAAAAAAAATCAACAAAACCAAAAGTTGGTTTTGAGAAGAGCAGTAAAATTGACAAACCCCTAGCTGGACTAACAAAGCAAAAGAGAGAGGAGATGCAAATAAATAAAATCAGAAATGAGAGGTGGGAGTTATGACTGACCCCACAGAAATAAAAAGGATCATAAGAGGATATTATGAGAAACTGTTATGCCAACAAACTAGGCAACCTAGATGGAATGGACAAATTCCTAGAAACACACAAACAGCCTACAGAGTCTGTACAAAAAATACAAGAACTCAACAAACCAATCATATTTAAAGAGATTGAAACAGTCATCAAAAATCTCTCAACAAAGAAAAGTTCAGGTGAATTTCACAGGTGAATTCTACCAAACATTTCAAGAAGAATTAACAGCAATCCTGTTCAAACTCTTCCAAAAAATCAAGGGGGAGGGAAAATCACCCAACACATTTTATGAAGCCAACATCACCCTAATACCAAAGCCAGATAAAGATACTACAAGAAAAGAAAATTACAGACCAATCTTTCTAATGAACATAGCTGCAAAAAATTTCAACAAAATACCTGCAAATAGAATTGAACCACATATCAAAAGAATTATACACCATAACCAAGTAGGATTTATTCTGGGTATGCAAGGATGGTTCAACATTTAAAAATCAACTAATGTAGTATACCACATTAACAAATTGAAAGAAAAAGACACATGATTATCTCTATCAATGCAGAAAAAGTATTCAATAAAATCCAGCATCCTTTTTTGATAAAAACACTTCAAAGGACAGGAATAGGAGGAAAATTCCTCAATATAATAATGAGCATATATGAAAAACCCACAGCCGACATCATATTCAAAGGGGAAAGTTTGAAAGCTTTCCCTCTAAGATCAGGAACAAGACAAGGATGCCCAATGTCACCACTGTTATTCAGTACTGTGCTAGAAGTTCTAGCTAGAGCAATTAGACAAGAAAAAACATAAAAGTCATCCAAATAGGAAAAGAGGAAGTAAAACACTCACTATTTGCAGATGGCATGATCCTATACTTAGAATATTCTGAAATGTATATGACAAAGCCACTTGAGCTAATAAACAAGTTCAGCAAAGTGGCAGCATATAAGATCAATATGCAAAAATCCATAATATTTCTGTACATTAGTATTGAACAATCTGAGGAGGAAAGCAGGGGAAAAATCCATTTTCAATAGCAACAAAAAAGACTCAAATACCTAGGAATCAAATTAACCAAAGGAACACAGGACCTATAGGGAGAAAACTACACAAAACAATGCTAAAAGAAATCAAAGAAGAGCTAAACAAATGGAAATATACTCCGTGTTCGTGGATTGAAAGAATAAATATCGTGATGATGTCAATCCTACCCAAACTGATTTAAGGTTCAATGCAATATCAATCAAAAGTCCAACAGCCTACTTTACAGAAATAGAAAAGGCAATTACCAAATTTATTTGGAAGGGAAAGTGCACCCAAATAGCCAAAAGCATCCTAAAAAAAGAATGATATGGGAGGACTTTCACTGCCTGATCTTGAAACATATTGCAAAGCTTCAGTGGTCAAAAAAGCATGGTATTGGCATAAAGATAGACACATTGATCAGTGGAATAGAATTAAGAGTCCAGAAACAAACTATCACCTTCATGGTTAACTGGGTATGACAAACCTACGTAGTACACACTATCAAGACAAAACAGTCTATTTAACAAATAGTGCTGGGAGAACTGGATATCCATAATGGATAGGATCCGTATCTCACTCCTTATACAAGAATCAACTCAAAACGGATCCAAGACCTAAATATAAAAGCCAGGACCATAAATCTACTGGAAGAAAATGTAGGGAAACATCTTCAATATCTTGTGGTAGGTGGTGGTTTCTTGGATCTTACCCCCAAAGTACACTTTGGATGGATTGTATGATTTATTAATAAGTATCAATAAAATTGATTTGTTTAAAACAAAAGACAAGAAAAAAAAAAGAAGGGGAGCAAGTGTAGCTCAGTGGTTGAGTGCCTGCTTTGCATGTACAAGGTCCCAGGTTCAATCCCCAGTACCTCCTTAAAGAAAAAACAAACAAACAAAAAAAGATATCTGCGCACCAGATATCTTTATTTATAGCAGCTTTATTAACAATAGCCGAATGACGGAAGCAACCCAAGTGTCCATCAACCAATGAATGTATCACAAAATGTGGTATATACACACAAGGAATATTATTCAGCCATAAAAAGGAATAATGCTCTGATACATGTGACAACATGAATGAACCTCGCAGACATCATTTTGAGTCAAATAAGCCAGACACAAAAAAGACAAATATTATATGATCTCACCGATATGAAATAATAATAGAGGGTGGGGGTAAGGAATGGGAAGTTAATGCTTAACTGGTACAGAGTTTCTGTTTGGGGTGATGCAAAAGTCTTGGTACTGGATGGTGGTGATGGTAGCACAATGCTGTGAATGTAATTAACACCAGTGAATTATATATTTGAATGTGGATAAAAGGGGAAATTTCAGGTTGCATATATGTTACTAGCATAAAAATTAAAACAAAACACCAACTGTGAACCCTAAACTATGGATTATGGATAGCCTTTGCACATTACATTTATTGTTGGGTCATTTCAGCCAATTTTGAACAATACCCCACCACTACCACCATTTGTAAGGGATGGAGGTATGATATTGCTGTTTAAGAAACCAAGCCATTTGTCTTACATGAACTCCCATATCCTGACCTTTGTTTCCAAACCCTGAACTTTCGGGGTTTGGCTTAACTTGTTCTTTTATCCCCTGGATTTGCTATAAACTGGGCTTTATGTCTAAACACGTTTCCATAGTCATCACTTCAATGGTGATGCTGTGTACCTCATCCAGCAACACCTCAGGAGGTACCGCTTGTCTGCTTGTCCCATTATTAGTGATACTCAGTTCATTGACTTAGGTGGTGATAGCCAGCTCTCTTCGTTGTAAAGGGATGCTTTTATCTAGCAATGAGCAGGGAAACTGTGGGGTGGTAGCCCCTCACAGGAGACCTTTCACCTAATGGTTTTAGCATTCATTGAGGATCCAATTCCCAATCAATTATTTCGCTGGGGACTGAAAAATGGTGGCTTTCTAATTCTAACATTCCTTCTATTGTTCCTGCTAAAAAAAAGAGTGATGGTTTGAAACTCTATGTACACCCCCCAAAGAACATGTTCTTTTTTTTTTTTAAGATTTATTTATTTCTCCCCACCCCACCCCCTTCATTGTTTTGAGCTCACTGTCTGCTGTGTGTTCTTCTGTGTCTGCTTGTCTTCTCTTTAGGTGGCACTGGGAACCCGATCCTGGGACCTTCCAGAGTGGGAGAGAGGAGCTGAATCTTTTGCACCACCTCAGCTCTCTGGTCCGCTGCATCTCTTATTGTCTCTCATCTGTGTCCATTTCTGTTGTGTCATCTTGCTGGGCCAGCTCTCCACACGGGCCAGCACTCATGCACGGGTCAGCACTCCGCATGGGCCAGCACTCCGCTCAGGCCAGCTTGCTGCACGGGCCAGCATTTCACCAGGAAGCCCCAGGAATCGAACCCTGGACCTCCTATATGGTAGACGGGAGCCCAATCCCTTTAGCCACATCCATTTCCCAAGAACATGTTCTTAAATCTAATCTATCTCTGTGGGTGTGAACCCATTGTAAGTAGGACCTTTGGAGAGGCTACTTCAGTTACGGTATAGCCCAACTCATTCAGGATGGGTCTTAATCCTCTTACTGGAGTCCTTTATAAGAGATACAAAGAAAAAAGCCACAAATAAGCAGCCGGAAGCTGAACATGCCGCCATGTGCCTTGCCATGTGACAAACTAAGGACCAAGGATCACTGGCAGCCAGCCCCAGAAGCCACTGTCTTCAAGGAGAATGCATTGCTTTGATTTGGACTTTCTTTTAGCCTCAAAACCATAAGTGAATAAATTCCCATTGTTTAAGCTGACCCATTTCATGGTATTGCCTTGAGCAGCCTAAGAAACCAAAACAGACAGGATAAATGCTTAATTATTTTTATTTCTAGAATAAGGAATTGGTGTTTTAGTCATTGGTGGTGGCAAAATTGTCATCGATGGTTTCCCCTGCTTTCTCTTTCTCTCTTTCTTTTTAAGCACTCATGGATTCTTATTTATTCAATGCTTTCAATCTATTAGTCTTTATTCTTATTGATGTTTAAATTGTCCCAAATTTGGCCAGCAGGAGCCCCTTCAAGCTGGCTTCTGGCCTTTTAGGCTTTATTCCTTTAAGACTTCCTTGCTTTCTGACATAAGATATTCCAAACTCACCTGGAAATTTCCCTCTTCATCCCTGGAATCAGCCATTTCTCCAAGGACTTTTAATTTCTTTCAGGTAAATTATATTTGGAAACCAATACTGGGTGCTAGATGTGTTCATTACTACTGAGATATCACTGCTCCTGGGCCCTTTCAGTGGACAGAGCTGGAAAATTCACATGTTAAAAATCCATACGTTCTTATTGAAATTCCCAACTCAAATTTAATATGACAGGAGTTAGTTTTTCTTTACTTCTTTGGTTTTATTTTTGCATCTTTCCCCCCTCAAACTGCAAATCTTGGCTTCAATTAACGTATCTACTTAACTTAGTTTATCCTCCAACATGCATCAAATAGTTTCAACATTACAACACTAATATTACTTGGAGCACTAAAACTATTAGGTGAAGTTTAAGATCTCTTTTCAATTCTTTTGTTCCAGGAAGTACTGGCACACTGAACTTAAACAAAAACAAAACACAAAAATAAAATCTATGCCTCCCAGTCATTTGGTAAGTTGTAATTTATTTTCAGCAAAACATTATCATCTCTCATACAAATGCTATTATTTTAAATTTTATTGGTTTTGTAGCATTAATTATATATGATTTCTAATTTTTTTTTGGTTCTATAGTAGTTCAAAAGCAATCAGCAAAAGAAATTTATGCTTAATTTCTTTTTATTTGTAAATACTTAAGAAATATTATCATCAAAACCATTAGACTATAGTTACAGGTGAGGATCTCAAATGAAGTCAGCTATAGATGACTCTTCCTTGAACAGCAAGAACATGTAAAAAGTAACTTAAAAAAACAGCAAAAATTCACAAATTCCATTTTTGTATTTTTCTACAATGATTGAATTCTTTATAACAAGCCTGTATCATTCTCACAAATTAAAAAATAATAATAAAACCAAGCTATTATGCAGATACAATTTAAGCCCACACTTGGGATAAATGAGAATATTTCCTCTTTAAGATGAGAAACACTGCTGTAGGCATGGACTTGGCTTTCCTGGGCTCAACTGGAGAGTCAGTGAGACATTTGTAAATGCGTGATAATGTTGCAGTTCAGTTTCTGCTGTTTTTCCATTTCTGAGGAATTTTAGAAAAATCAAAAAATACAGACCAGCTCCATCAAGAGGAGATAGTTTGATTACGAGGAGAGTTGATAATAAATAGGTTACCCCAAAGAAAGAAAAGGCAGGGGAAGGAAGTCCCAGATGCCCTGACTCATTCTTTCGTGTCAGAAACTGCCTCTCTCCCACATACCCTGGTCCAACCAGGGCAGCTAGGAACATTACTGGGTCCCACGGAGGCGGCCCCATGTGCCCACATGCCGAGCAGGCCCGCCATGGTTGGCATGGCTGCACATAATATCCCCATAGCTTTCTCACTTCCCTCTGGAAGGCCATACTTCACTCCAACGTTTCACTTCCTGTTTCCTCTAAATATCTCTATCTATCTCCACACATACCTACACATCCTGACATTCATAAACATCTTTTTTTTTTTTTTTTTAACTCTTAGCCTTCCCCCCTGTTCTTTCTTCCTCTACAGCCTTTACCCAGTGACTTCATGTAGCTAGACCATAACGGCTGGGAGGGCCCTCAGAGACCATGGTCTCCAACCACCTCATCAAGAGCCTGGAAGCCAAGGCCCAGAGAGATGAACAGACTAGCTGACAGCCACACATCTAAGTAAGATAGACCTCAGTTCTCAGCTCTGAATTCTGTACTTGACTTTCCTCTTTTCATGTATTCTAGGCACAATGTGGTAAGTTCACAAAATGCCTGAATCCCACTATTCTATTAAAAGGAGGTGGGCAGGAGACACGTGAAGGAGCATGCTGTGCTTGACTAACACAACCAAGATTTCTCTTCCCTTGTCCCTTGCAGCCTCCACTTAAGATCCTGGGAAAGTTAAATACTTATTTTCACCACCATCCTCTGCAACTAAGAGTGGACATTTGATAAAGTTGTGGGCAATGGGACTTAAGTGAAAATCTTCTGGGGGTTAGAGAGTATTTTTGCTTTCTTTGTCTAAAGGGAAATGTGCAGCTGGCAACTTCTTTTACTCCTTCTTGCTGTCTTGAATGCAAATAAAATGCCTGGAGCTGCAGCAGCTTTTTTGTGATCATGAAGCAACAATCAAGATAGAATACACAAGAGACTTGCAGATAAACCTGCCCTCTCATCACGAGCTGCTGAATCAATGCACAGTTACCCAATTTTGGATGTCTTATTACATAACAAGACCTCTATCAGTAAGATTTTCTATTTCTTGCAGCAGAAAACATTCCTTATTGCTATATACATACATACACCACTCACAAACATGTTAATCCAACATATATTTACCAAGCTATTATGGAGAATCTGAGGCTAGGATCCAGACATGGAAGACATGGCCCCTGACCTCCAGGAATTAATAGCAGTGAGACTATATATTTTTTCTTGATCAGTGCTGTAAGATAAATATTGTCTCCATTTAGCAGACAGACTAAACTGTGACTCACAGAGGTGAAGGGATTTGTTTAAGGTTATACAGTACTTGGGGGCCAACACCGGAGTCATATAGAGAAATTAGCCCATAAGCAAGCTAGCAACCAATGTCATGATTTCCAGTGACAACCACCAGAAACTTTCTCAGAGCACCACCTTCACTCCTACCCACCCCCAGTTTCTTCTTTCTTTGAACTGGTGTTTTAGTTTCCTTGCTCCTAAAACAAATAATATACAATGGGTTGGCTTAAACAATGGGAATTTATTGGCTCACAGTTTTTTGGTTTTTTTTTTAAGATTTTATTTATTTATTCATTTACCCCCCCCCCCCTTGCTGCTTGTGCTCACTGGGTCAGCCAACCACGCCGTGCAGGCAGGCCTGCCTTCACCAGGAGGCCCCGGGAACCGAACCTGGGGCCTCCCATATGGTAAACGGGAGCCCTACTGATTGAGCCACAGCCGCTTCCCTGGCTCACAGTTTTGAGTCCAGGAGAAATCCAAAATCAAGGCACCAGCAAGGCAATGCTGTCTTCCTGAATACTGTGGCATTCTGGGGCTGGCTGCCAGTGATCCTTGGTTCTTGGTTTTTCTGTTGCATGGCAATGCAGATGTGGCATCTTCTCCTTTCTCTTTCGGTCCCATTGACTTCCAGCTTCTGGCTGTTCCCCATGGCTTCCTCTAAATTTCCTTCTGCTTTTAAAGGACCCCAGTAATCCAGATTAAAGGCCAACCTGATTCATTTGGGGCACACCTTAATTGGAGCAACATTTTTTACAATGGGTCCACATCCACAGGACCAAGGGTTGGGACCTGTACATGCATTTTGGGGGGACATGATTCAATCCTGAATAATTAAAAAATCAGCTGATTGGCAAGGGATGCTGAAGCCAAAAGTCATGAGGCAGGAGAACACAAGTTCCACAAGATTGAGAGAGCACACACCCATAGCAGCACCACAGAAGTAAGAAAAGAGAACCAGAGGAGCCCAGACCAAGAGCGGAGCCCAAAGTGTGGGGACCCACAGTGAACCCCTCCTTGGTCTGTAAGAACAAGGGTCAGTCACTGCTCCCTGAAACTGAAATGCCTCCATCTTGGAAGCGAGTAACAGAAACTAACTCAAGCCATCTTAAGCAACAAGGCAAATACATGATATGGATCCTGATGGAAATCTAGGAGGCCCCTTTTAGTGGTTTGGAGCTGTATGTAACCCAGAAAAACATTCTTAAACTTAATCTATTCCAGTGGGTATGAACCCACTGTAAGTAAAACCTTTTGATAATGTGACTTCAGTTAAGGTGTGATCCAAATGAATCAGGATGGGTCTTAATTCTATTACTGGAGTCCTTTATAAGTGGAATGAAATTCAGATAGGGAGAAAGCCACAGAGGGTGCAGACAGAAACTTTACATCACCAGAACCCAGAAGAGAATGGAAAGACCAAGAGACACCACCATGTACATTGTCATGTGACAAGAGAAGCCCAGGACCAAGGATTGCTGGTAGCCAGTCCCAGAATACTAGTCTTTGGGAAGAAAGCATTGCCTTGAAGATACCTTGATTTGGACATTCTCTTAGCCTTAAAACCATGAGCAAATAAATTCCCATTGTTTAAGCCAAACCATTGTTTGAGCAACCCAGGAAACTAGAACCTTATACTCCTGTCCCTGTGTTAACCTAGCTCCACTCCTCATTGTAACCACTTGTCCCTCAGGACACTCCCTGAGCTGAGTGACACAGAAGAGAAGGGCTTCTGAGGGGAAAGGTTCCCCAGCACCCCATACCCAGATCCCCACTAAAACAACTTCTTTTATGCCTTCCACTTGCTCCAGTGACCTATGCTGACATCTCTGGAAACTGGGACTTTAAATAAACTTTTTTTTTCAAAGACTCTGTTCCTCCTTTTTAAAAATGTCTTTTTCCCCTTTTTACTTTCAGCAGAACTAACTGGGGAAGACAGGTTACAAAGGGAAGGTGGAAGGAGAGAGGAAGGGGAAGTCTCAGTTCTGTTAGGCCCCTAGTCCTGGGTGCTTGCTAGGTGCCTGGCCCCCACTGGAGCCGGAAACACCACACCTGCCAGGCCTGACACTGGAAGCATCCTCACTAGCCTTGCCTTCCACTGTGCCAGTCCCAGACCAGGCACTCACTATGATAAAAAAAACAATAGCCAAAGCCACCATTTTGAACATTTGCTCTAAGAAGGCACTGCTCAGTGCTTTTCATGCATTATCTCATTTAACCCATATATCAAACCTGTGGGGTAGGTAGATCTCATCCCACTGAACAGAGGATAAAACCGAGGTTCAGAGTGGTTAAGTGACTTGCTCTAAATCTTTCAGAGAGTACATGGCAGAGCCCAGTTCTAAGTTTGACTCCAAAGCCTTGTGTTTTGGGGCATATGATTCCAAACTCTACACGTTTTGCTTGAATCACACTATGGGTTGCCCTGTGTTTTAAATCTGATTAGTTGTTAAGATAAATAACCAGGAGAGTTGACAGAAAAACTCATATTTCTGGAGTCTCTTGAAAAAATCAGGGTGTCAGTCCCCACTACCCACATTTCTTGGTGGCAATAACTTGCTAAAGCAAGGTAGAAACTGACTCCTTTCCATTAGACCCTGGCTCTCTAGTTTGTTATAGTGTCCACCACTCCCAACAAGCCCCTTTCACAGGCCAATGATCATCCTATTCCTGGTCTGTCACTCATTTATGATGCCCACATGGCCCCTGTGGCCAACTGGTTGTGTGTCCCTGCACTATGCAACCAGCTTCATGATGAATGGATGGACAGGTAGTCAAACAGATGGATGGACAGATGGAAGGATGGCAAGGGCTTGGTGGGTCTCAGCTGCCTGCCCAGGAGGTATCTATGGGTACTGTCCTAATTCACCAAACCTTAACTATACTCCAGGATGTCTGGCCTAACAAGTCAGCCTGGCTTCCCTGGCAAACCCAGGCACCAAGAGTCCCCCATGCCACAAAAACATTTAACCTCGCTCAACAGTCCCAGTTGGAGCAGCCACTCTGTGCTAAAGCCTGAGGATGGAGAGGCCTTAGAGAAGGCCTCATCTATAAGAAAGCTCAGACTTTCATTCATTCACTGGGGAGCTGGGCTGGACATACAAACTGCACCTATCTTATAGATTTGTTGTGAGGATGAAAGGAAATGAGGAAGATAAGCACCTGGCCCATGGCAAGGGCCCAATATAAGTAGCCTAGTAGTGGGTAGGGAAGTTAGGGAATTGTGAGATTAGGTGTTAGATGGGCTGTGGAAGTTGATGCTGCCTTGACCCCAGATGCTGGCAAGAGGTCAAATGATAGGGGCCAAGGCATCAGTGAGCAGAGGACCAGGTAAGTAGAAGGGGGCTAGATGGAAAGAGGATGGGCTCTTGGGGTGGGGTAGGCTGTGACGATGGAGAGGCATGGGGAATAACGAGGAAGGAAGAATACAAGCCCAAATGTGGCCACAAGGGATGCTGGGAGTCCACGGACCCAAAATGGAACCAGACAGGGGAAGAAGACTCAAGGACTCGAGAGAAGAAATACCATCTGGTGTCCATTTCCATCCATTAAGAGACAGAAGGGAAGGGGAATCCACACAAAGGTTAATGATGTATATGCATCTTGGTGATAGAACAGGGACTCTAGGAGTGCCAGAGGGTGAAGGCTGGGTGGAACATTATCCTCAACCTGGAGGGAGAAAGAACAAAGAAAGGGGTGTAGGGCAGATGAATGCTGTGACAGTTAGAAGCTTTTTGTGGATCCCCAAAAAGATCATGTCCTTAGAGCTAATCCATTCCTGTGGATTACCATAGATGGGACCCTTTGATTAGATCACTTCAGTAGGGCATGAGCCACAGTGGGTCTTAATCCTTTTGCTGGAGTCCTTTATAAAAGGAGGAACAAAAGCCTCAGACACAAGGGGGAAATAAAACGTGGCAGAGACAGAGAAACCCCGAGGGTGAGAGAGAAGTCTCCAAGGCTGGAGGCTGGAATCAGTGGAGCACAGAGTCATGGAAAGAGGCTCCTGAGGCTGAAAGAGACAAGGCCTGGAGGAAAGGGGAAAGATGAGCCATATGCCCGATCACCCTGGTTGAGCTGGGTGAGAAAGTACTCCTGGAGGAGAAGGCAGAGACTCAAACTGGTAGACACTGCTATGATGCCTTGCCATGTGGCAGGAGCCCAGGATCACCAGCAGCCAACCTTCAATGAGATTGCATCTCTGATGATGCCTTCATTTGGACATTTTCACAGCCTCAGAACTGGAGCCTTTAACCTAACAAATTTCCACTATAAAAGCTAACCCATTTCTGGTATTTTGCACTGGCAGTCTTCAGCAAACTAAAGCAGATGCCCTACAGAGTTTGGGCCTTGCTCAGTCATTATGGGGAGATATGGGAGGCAGAAAGTTGAGCAGGGATGTGGCATCTGAGACTGAGCTCCCCCTAGAGGGGTTCCCATGGCTGACTCCCAGGATGAACCTGGGGCAGCAAGGAAGCACTCCTGGTCTGAAAGCCAGGACAATGTTGACAGTGACTGAAAGCCAGGTTATAATATCATCAAGCTAACAAAAGTCTTTCCTGTGAGATGCTTTCACTGCATCTCCCTAAGTTGATAGGTCACCAACGAGGCCTCATTCGGGGTGGAAAGTGGTCATGAGGCTCACGGCAATTTTCCTTTCAGCCTTAGAAGTCGATGGTGCCCTAAAAATCTTTCTGTGGAATTCGGCTGAAGCTGCTCTCCTTGCAGAAAGACAGGAGGTAGTTTGGGGAGTTTTCTTGCCCCTCTATTCAAGGCTCAACATGCCCTTCTCTTTCAGAGCCCCTGGAAGACTGAGACCCGAGACCACAGTGATGCTGTCCCAGGAGGGCTGGAAGAGGCGCCGTGGTCCCTGGGGAACTAGAAGACCACTGATGCAATGGCCTGATGCAATGGCCTTACCCTGAGGCATGAATTGATATTCAGTTGCCATTGGCCTGGGGCCTCCTGTCTGCAGCTGGTATCCTTTCCCTTTGGGGCATTGCTATGGGAAGCCAAATGACCACTCAGAAGTTCCAGAAAGGGAAACAGTTGACCAAATGTGATGGTCCCTGTCCTAGAGCTCTATCTCCTGATGCCCCATCTTAGGCTGACCCTGCCATAAGGACCAGGAAGGAGACTCCATTGCTGGAGTCTCCCTGATAAACCTCACCGGCCAACCCTCTTTGCCAACTTCCCATTTGGCACCACAGTTTTCCTTCAGCATTGTCAAAAAATGACAGTCTCTGAGGCACAGGGTCTGGCACCAAGAGTCTGTGGGGTCATTTTACATCAGCTTTCTGGGCAGCAATCATTTCCAGGCCCTTCTCCCTGAGGTCACACTCAGCCTGCACGGGTGGGTTTGATCAGCTTCACTCTCGGAGGATGTTGGCTCTCCCACATTCCTGGGCAGAGGGTATGTCAGTGTCCAACAGACCAGCATCAGGGTTCACTGCCACATCACCCATCAGGTAGGCTGAGCCCAATTGGGCAGCAGCACCAACAAACAAGGAGGTAAACCTTTTAAAGCATTTGATGTCTAACTCTGACCCAAACAGCCTTAAACCAGATGGTCATTTATCACCAAGCCTAACGGGGCTCCTGGAGGGAGGAGATATTCCAGGGTGCAAAAGCAGCGCTCAGCCTTTCATCTCTGACCCAGTGTGCCCTGTCTTTCTGCTCTGCAGTCCTCACGGTGGGCTTCTCCCTCAGGCCTCTGGTGAGATGGCATAGCTCTCCCACAGCCGACAACCTTCAAAACAAGCAAGAGTATGGTCTTTTCAGGTGTCTCTCTAGGGAATGGAAGTATTTTTCGGAAGCTCCACCCCAAAGGCAACACCTCATGTCTCATTAGGCTGAACTGGGTCAGGTGCCCACTCGGAACCAGCCAATCACTGGCAAGGCAGACGGTGTCACCCTCCTGTGGTGCTCTGCCCTGCGCCTTGGCTCACTTGACCTGCATCCCCAGGCTCCACCCCTAGAGGTTTGGATTTCCTTGGTCAGGGGTGCTGGTGTGGGCACAGGGATTTTTAAAAATTGGTTGTTGCCACCAGTAACCCCGGAGATGATGAGAATATGATGGAAGAGATGAATGAGTCATAACCCTGGGGAAGCGGGAAGTAGACCGTGGGCCCGCAAGAGAGAGGAGAATGATGTCACATGGAGAACAGGAGTGTCCAACTCCAAGCAGCTGAGCCCTGCTTGCCGGCGTGGCCCCTGAGAGCCCTTTCTCGAGGCTCATTGGTCAGGAAGAAGCCCCAGATCCCAGCCAGCCTCACATCACACGAGTTTGGGGTCACAGCTGTCCAGCTTTGTTGCCCAGGGGAACCCCAGGGAGCTCCTTTAGTATAAGGGTGTGCAGGAAATGCAGGCCAGGCACCTGCACTTTTGGTGCACTCTCCCAACGGTCCTGGGGTGGGGGGTGGGGGTGTACCAAAGGTTAAGAACCACGGCTTTGGCATTAACCTTCCTGGGACTTTGCCCAGCGCCCAGCCACCGGAGTCCACATGTCCTCTCGCTCTGAAAAAAGCTGAGGCTCAGGCAGGAAGGCAGGAGCTACCACCCCATCCCCACCCCCAGCCCCATGGCACTACTTAAAACATGGGGCGGAGGGCCAGGTTCAATGACCAGGTGACAGGGGGCACTGCTGTAGATTTAAATCATTAGATTTAATCTAATGATTAAATCTAATCTAATGATTAAATTAGATTTAATGCTGTAGATTTAAATCTCTTTCTTTTGGGGGCCTCCCAGCCCTCTCACTGCTGGCCAGTTGCTCCTCTGTGCTGCTAGCTTTGGGACCTGCCTGAAATGGCAACTCTCCAGGAGTAGAAGAAATTCAAGAAGAACTGTGGTCACCTTCCTTAGCCCTACCTCCTCTCTTCCCATCCATTCTCTCTGATGCCCACACTGTGCTGAGCGCTCCTCAGCTGCTCCCTCCACGCCACAGAATAGACATTCAACTGGGATGTTAAGCGATTAAAACCTACTTTTTTTGGACAGTTTAATTTTCAAAGGGCAGCCTGGTGAAGAAAATAAACTGCTAATGGTGGATTGTTGTGACATTTTCGACTTGCTTATTGTTGGAACACAATGAAGACCTCTTTAACTTGACGATATTATAACCTGGCCAGCCTACTGAGTTCTCTTTTCAATTGTAATCATTTATCAAATAATGTTCTTGGATTGTCTAAGTAGAAAGTTACACTGTGTGCTAATTTAAAAAGTCTGTTGCTTCTGTTCCAGTACTTGTAATTAATTTATTTTTATTTTTCCCTTGTCTTTTATTTCTTTCTTGGTCTAAGGAATTTATTTTAAGAGGTGTCTAAGGATTTACAGTGGAAGGACAGTCTCTTCTTCCCATCCCCCAATCCCCCAGTTCAGTTCCCTTCTCTGGGATTCTCCAGGTAAATAGAACCGACAGGATATATATGTAAACATATGATATACATATATGTAAATATGTGAATATTGTCAGATTTATTATAGGAATTGGCTCACATGACCATGGGTATTGGCGAATCTGAATTTTGTAGGGCAAGCCACAAGCTGGAGACTCTGATGGAGGTTTTGATGAATTCCCCAGGAGAAGCTGGCTGGCTGAAGTAGTGATAGAAATTCTTCTGTCTGCTGAAATCATCAGTTCTCCCTCT
This sequence comes from Tolypeutes matacus, assembly GCA_026826555.1. Classification (NCBI taxonomy): domain Eukaryota; kingdom Metazoa; phylum Chordata; class Mammalia; order Cingulata; family Chlamyphoridae; genus Tolypeutes; species Tolypeutes matacus. The sequence continues at coordinate 7,394,596 of JAKSZT010053840.1, forward strand.
AAGACCTTCAGCTAATTGGATGAGACTTCTCTCATCCTTGAAGGCCATCTCCTTTTTTGATTGTAGAGGCAATCAACCATAGATGCAATCAACCATAGATGCAATCAACCAACTAATGATTTAAATCTACAAATCATCCTCAGTAATAACCAGGCCAGTACTTGCTTGACCATACAACTGGACACCATAACCTTGCAAGCTGATACGTGATATTAGCCATGAAGCCACAGTGACCAGTTTCTTTTGAGCCCTTCCAGAGACAGTCACGCACGTACAAACACCTACATGTATATATTCTACTCCCCTCTCCACACACACACACAAAGTAGTCTTCCAGTTACCTATTTCTGGGTAACAATATACCCCATATTGAGTGGCATAAATCAATGACCATTTTATTATGTCACAGAGTCTGGTTTGAGGAATTTTTCAGGGCTCTACAGGGATAGATTATCTCTCTTCCAACCATGTCTGGGATCTCAACTGGAAAGACTCAAATGTCTGGGGGTTGGAATCATTGAGACTTCTTCACTCATATGTGTGGTCCTTGTGCTCAGTTGACCCAAAGTCAGGACAATTGACCAGAGTTTCCATATGGTCTTGCCAGGTGACTTGGGCTTCTTCACAGCATGGAGACTCAGGTCTCCAAGAGCAAGTGTTACACTGAGCAAGACAGAGGTGGCATGGCCTTTGTTGGGGATTGAATTATGAACCCCAGTTTAAACATGTTCTTGGTTTTGGTCCGCCTTCTGGTGGGTGTGGACCCATTGTGAATAAGATCTCTTCAAGATGTCACTTCAGTTAAGATGTGGTCCAGCTGAGTCATATTGGACTTTAATCTGGACTACTAGATCCTTTATTAGCAGAGTGAAAGTCAGGCAGATGGAAACCATGGGGATAAGCCAGAAGCCGGAAGTCAACAGAACCCAGAGGAGAAAGTCAAATACAACACCATGTGCATTGCCATGGAACCCCATGAAAAAGCCAAGGAACCTCAAAGATTGCCATCCAGTCAGAAGATACTGACCCCAGAGGAAGCAAGCCTTCGAGCCTCTGAAACTGAGCCCATAAATTTTTATTCTTTAAGCCAACCCATTGTATGGTATTTGTTTTAGCAGTGGGAAACTAAAACAGCCTTTTAAGATCTAGCTTCAAATGTCATCTAACATGGAACAGGTGTAGCTCAGTGATTGAGTGCCTGCTTTGCATATACAAGGTCCTGGGTTCAATCCCTGGTACCTCCTTGGAAAAAAAAAAAAAAAAAAAAAACATCTAGTATTACTATAGTGGAGATGGTCACAAAGCCCCTGCTCAGCTTCAAATGGTGGGACAACTCAAGGGGAGGAACTACAAAGAATTTGTGGTTATGAATTCAAATTCCCAGAGGTAGCATACTATCACACTATTCTGTACATTGTTTTGTTTTGTTTTTCACTTAACAATATATCTTGGCAATATATATATGAAGTACATATAGGGCTTCCTTATTCTTTTTTTACAGCTGCACAGTAGTCCATTATAAGAATGCATCAGACTTTATTTAATCAGTCCCTGTTGATAGACTTTGTATTGCTTGCATTGTTTTCTATCTTTTGCTATTACAACTATGCTACAGTGCATGCCCTTAACCACACATCATTTCCCATGCCTACAATATATTTGGAGGATAATTAAGTTTGATAGTGACAAACTGCTCTCCACCAGAACTGCACCAAATTTATATTTCCACCAGCAACGTATGAGAGTGACTACTTCCCCCCATTCTTTCCAATATAGTGTGTTGCTGAAATTTTTTATCCTTACCAATATGGTAGGTGGAAAAGTACTTGGCTGTAATTTTCATTTGTTTTTCCCTAATTGTGAGTGAGGTTGGGCATCTTTTCAAATGTTTGAGCATCCTTCATGTTTTTTTCTGTGTGAATTACTCATTTCACTATTGGTCTGTTTGCCTTTTCCTTATTGAAGGCTAAGAGCTCTCCAGAGACCGAGGAAATTGGGCCTTTTGTCTGTGATACATGTGACAACACAGTGTGTTTGTGGTCTTTTGACCCTGATCATGGAGGTTTTTGGCCACAAGTGGCAAGTTGCACTTATTCCCTTCCCATCCCATGCCTCCATCTAGAGGTGGGGTCTTTTGGTCCTTCTTCTAGAACTTGGCTGGGCCTTTTCCTTCTGCCTCAACAATTAGAACGCAGCAGAAGGGATGCGACATGACTTTCAAATCTAGGTCCTAAACAGCAATCTGGTTTACCCCGGGCTATTTCTCTCTCTGAGGAACCCTGCTTTTGGAACCCAGCTACATAATATAAGGAAGCCCAGGTCACATGGAAAGGCCAGAAGTGGGTGCTCTGGCCAGCAGCCAGCTGGGCCCCCACCCAACAGCCAGCATTGCCTGGTACCCATCCATGGAGTGTGCTTTCAGGTGATTCCAGCCCCACCCTCCAGTATTCTACCCAAGGCCCCCGGCATTGGGAAGCAGGGACAGGTCAAGCTTGCTAGGCCTAGTTTGAATTCCTGGCCTGCAGAATCCACGTGAGATAATAATTTATTATTGTTTTAAGCCACAACGGTTTTGAGGTGATTTTTTTTTTTTTTAACACAGCAATAGATAACCAAAATAGTCTTTGTTTTTATTTTTATAACGTTTTCTTTTACAGCTTCTAGTTTTGTGGCACATTGAAAAGGTCTTTCTCCCTGGAAGGTTATAAAATATTCTCTCATACTTTCTTCATGGTTTTATTTTTCAAGTTTAAATGTTGGATCCATTTAGAATTTACTTTAATATAAGCTATGAAGTAGAGATCCAACTTCACTTTTCCCCAAAGGCTACTCCGTTATAAAAAATAAATGTATTGCCCACATTTATTCACTGGTGTGAAATGCCACTTTTATGACATACTCAATTTCCATGTGTAAGTTAGTTCTATTTCTGCACTTTCTATTTAGTTCCTTTGAATTAGTCATGTCGTGATGTTGCACTGTTTTAACTACTGTAGCTTTGTAATACATGTTTTAATAACTGGTAGGACTAGTTCTCCATCATTATTCTTCTTTTGCAAAAATTTTCTATCTATCCTTGTCTAATTTTCCTTACAAACTTTAAAATTATCTTGTCCAATTTTCAAAAATATTCTGGTGGCTTTTTTTTTTCTTGGTCAGCTTTTTTTTTTTTTTTTCCATTTTATTATTTATTTAGATGTTTAAGGTCTTGCCTAGGCTTTTCTTTCTTATTTTACTTTATTTTATTTATTTTAACACTAGGTTTTTACAAGCTGGTGAACACTGACAAATTATTTCTCCCATAGAACTATAACCACACATTCCCACACAGTATAAATATATGGTTGAACTCACATTATTACACATCACCATTTTATCAATTACATAATAAAACAAATTATCAAGTATCTAAATGTTAAGTTACACAGCTCAAAAGGTATATAAAATATTAGCTGTCTACTAAAATCATTAGCAGAAACCATCTTTTTTTGTAAGAAGTTGGGAAGAGAAGGAAGAAAATCACACTTCAAAAAAAAAAATAATAACTGATAAACAACCTCCAATAGACATGGGAAAAAATTACAAGAATCTCAGAAACTGAATGATTAAGATGATTTCAAGAAAGTTCAATTGTTACAAATGATAAGCCCATTTTAAATGCGACCAGCAAGAATCTCTTGCTAAGTGTCCAAATAGGTTGATTGTAACCCATAGAGCTTGCAGTTCTGTCAGGCTTGTAGCATAGTAAAACTGCTTTTCACTACTCCTACGGAAGTTTCATTAGACTTATTCACCAACACGTTGGCTAATATGTTTAACAAATTAGGTCCTCTCTCAAGTTCCATTTCCAAAGCAACAGCATCAGGCACCCCAATTTTATTGAATGCAGCAATTGTTTCTGTGACCACTGGAGTCTTTGAGGCGCAGCTACATCTTAGGACGATACTTCTCCAAATACAAAAGTTGCTTGCTGTTAAAAGCTCCACACCACGTTTGTCTTAGGAACTGTCCTGCATCTTCTTATTTCATTGCACCTTTGATCAATGCTGGAGCAACAAGCACTGGAGCTCTCCCAAGATCTGCAGCATAGTGAACAGCAATGAAGCAACCAGGCTCTTCAGAAACTTTGCTTTTATAAGACTCAACCTATCATTAACAATCTGGTTGGATGGCGGTGTACCATCATCAAATGGCCAATCAAGAACAAGGATGCCTTCTTTCTCCACAAGAGCTGTGTCATAAATTGCTTCACATACTCTTACTATTGTGGTAGCGCCATACTCCTAAGTTCCTCTAGAAATATGCCTCAGATTGCATTGGTTGGATCGTGTGTGGTAAGAAATCTCATGTTCTAGTATGTGACTTCCACAGGAGCTGGGTGGTTAATTGAAGCCATATTAATTTAGTTAAGAAATACTAAATAGAGTTATGAAAGAATTTTAAAAATTGAATACAGAAATGATGTAAAGAAACTGAAGTCTACTTCAATATACTACACTTGAAATTCTCAGTGCTTTGAACATGAAGCTGGGAGTAACGGGAAATGAAGTGAACCTCCTCACAAGAAGCAGTGAGTCTTCAATCCAGTAATACTGAGGCAATATAAAAAGGGGCACTGAGGTTTACCCCCATCCAGGTCAGAACTCTTGTAAAGTGCTCTGTGGATTTCAACTCAACACTTTTGTGTCCAGGTTAACCATTTTTATGGAGGTTTCCTGGTGGAGCGGTAACGAGTTTCTACAGTTCACTTGTCTGCATACAGGTCGTGCTGTGCCTGGCAGTAATCTCCACTGCCCTTCAGAAACTCCATAAATGTGCGACCAAGTACACCACAGAAAGGACTATGTTTACTCATTGAAGATTGTGGCCTAATCGTTCGGCCGGTCCCAAGGCGGCGGCGAAACAGGTGGTGGCAGCGGTGGCACCAGGCTCTCCCGTGCAGTGAACCGCTCCCAGGAGAGCAAGTAGCCCAGTCGGCCCGCAGCCCAGGGAGCCAGGAACTGCGCCGAGGCCAGCCATTTTTTATTTACAGTTTGTGTTCAATGCAGATCAATTCCATAATATGAGAAGTTCCTGTGAATCAAAACACAAATACATAAACACAACACACAATTCAAAACAGATGTACTGCTTTCAGATCTGAAGCAAAAGGGAGTGTTCATTCACACACACAGTCACTTGAGAGCTGTTGGCTCTGGTTGTTCCCGTGTAGATTTCTAAAGATGGGAAAAAATGACAGTCTATCAAGACTACAGTGGCCATATTAGATACCGGAACATCTAAGCATCAGTGTGTGACCATACAAACAAAAAATTTCACAGGGTGTCTATTTTTAAAAAGGTTTCTGTGCCTTGAGGCAGTTGTAAAAAATTTATTTTCCAGAATCAGGCTGACTTTAGGCTTAGGACCAAGTTCTATCTAAAAATATTAACTGATACAGGGAGTGTTCCAAATGTGACTATTCTGATCCATAAAGTTAAAAAAAAAAAAAAAGTATTTACAGAAACAGTATAAAATTTTTTATGAATTTAATGCAGGATAGGTTCTAGTCTTTACTTCCCAAATCCTGGATTTACATTATTTTTGGCTCCTTCACATTTGCTTTTTAATTTCAAGACCTGTCAATCTTACTTTCAAAATAGATCACTTATTAAATTGTGAAAAGTATTCAACATAAGCAGAAACAAAAAAAGCAGAATTTTGCAATCGGTTGAAGCCCATGAATTTCTACTCTTTGGAACCAGTTTAGCTAAATGAATCTGGTGCAATGTTGGATGAGAATATGATGGGAAATGCCTACCATTTGATTTAATAAGTGTATAAGCAAGATTTATTCATTACGCTTGCATGGGGGGGCGTAGATTCCAATACATCATTGCACTGACATGCATCAATTATTACATAAAAAGTCAAATACAATGTCAAATCCAAAGCCTCAGAAATGAGAGTTCAATTCCCAAGAGCACAATGCTAGCTTAACCATGTAAAACTTTTATCTAGATCAGGGGTTCTTAACAAGGGGTCTGTGAGCTTGAATTGAAATTCCAAAAAAAAACATTATTCTTGTGGGGACGTGTTGGTGCAAGTGTGATATATTTATTAAATAATGCACAGTATAGTGTGGACTCAGTAAGGGGTCCGTGGTTTTCACCTGAATGGCAAAGGGGTCCATGGAACAAAAAAGGTTAAGAACCCCTGATCTAGAGTTTATCAGCATTAAATTAGTTTTGGTGAAACAATATATAGAGAATTTACAGTAACACTTGGAAGTTTCTTCTAATTTATATATAAATAGAATCATGAAAGCTTTTATATTACCTAATCATTTCATGGATCTATATATTTAATGTATGAAAACAGAAACTCCATTCCACACCCCACTGTCTCTCAAGATAAGATAAAATCTAGAGGAGCAAATGTGGCTCAAGTGGTTGAGATCCCAGGTTCAGTTCCCGGTGCCTCCTAAAAAAAAAAAAAAACAGGCAAAACAAACAAAAAGACCAACTCAGGGAAACCAACGTGGCTCAGCTTCCTACATACGAGGTAGGTCCCGGGTTCAATCCCTAGCCCCTGGTACAAAAAAAAAAAAAACTTATTTGATTTTCAAGGTAGAGCTTTAAGTGTCCCTATTTCTTAAGCCACATTTAAGGAAATCATCTGTTCCTTTTGGATGTTTTCTTCCTCTTCTACATGAACTCCAGCAAACTCCTTCACACGGCCTTCAAATCAGTCAACTTTGGGATTCTCAACATCTTCTGCATTAATAAGGTGTAGAACCAGGAGTTTGATGAAGACCTGTTTTCTCCTTGCCAAACTGGACTTCAGATGCCATTCAGATTGGGGTCAGAAGATGGGGAAACATACATGTTTCTTGGCCTGAGTCTCTTTAACAGTAGAGATGTAAAAAGGAGAACGAGACCACGAGGAGGCTGGCTGCAGACTGCAGGGCACCACCACCTCCTGGCGTGGCGGCATTGGCTGGATGTGGGGCAGCAGAGGTATTCGGAGAGGTGTTACTTGAAAGAGTTATGACAGTTGTTTGATTTGAATAAATCTGTGAGGGTAAGGGCAGCACCAGAAGCAGTAGCTCGAACCCTACCCCAGCCACCATGGCTCTGTCCTCTCCGTCGGCACACTGAGCATCTTGCTGGATGCTGGGTGCACGGAGAGCCACTGGCGCGGGGAGGGTGCTGGCCAGGTCTCTGGTGGTATTTTTTTTTAAGATTTATTTTATTTATTTCTCCCCACCCCCTCATTGTTTGCATTTGCTGTGTCTGTTTGTTGTGTACTGGTCTTCTTTTCAGGAGGCAATGGGAACCGAACCCAGGACCTCTGATGTGGGAGGGAGGCACCTAATCATCTGAGCCACCTCCGCTCCCTGCTTTGTTGTGTCTCTCATTATGTTTTCCTCGTGTCTCTTGTTGCATAATCTTGTTGCATCAGCTCGCTGTCTTGCTTGTCTTCTTTAGGAGGCACCGGGCACTGAATCTGGGACCTCCCGTGTGGTAGGCGGGAGCTCAATCACTTGAGCCACATTCTCTACCCTCTGGTGGCATTTTGATTTGAGTTTTGCATGAGTCAGGGATTGAGTTTAGCTGCATATAACTGATACCTAACAAATCAGGGAGTTAGCGTACCTCTGGTAAGCCAGCCAGAGGAGGTCCTCAACAAGCTGGGCTATTTCTGGTCTTCTGCTCTGCCATCCTCAGCAGGTGAGTTCATCTCCATGGTGTTGAGAGGATACTCTACCCGCAGGCCTCGAGCCTTCACTCCAGGCAGGAGCAAAGGGAAATGCAAAAAGCAAAAGACAGATTTGCACCCATAAAAGAAAATCTCCAAGAAGTTCTGCCGGCCATTCCAAAACTGAGACACACAGCCATCCCTAGCTGCAAGGGAGTCTAAGAGGGTGTGTTTTACACAACACATTGTCACCCTGAACAGAGCTGAGTCCTGTCAGTTGAGGAAGAAGGGAAGAATGGATAATGGGGCAGCGACTAGTGGCATCAGCCCCAAGACTGCACTAAAACTGCACATTACTCTCTATCACAATTATATCAAGTTTGTTAACAGTGTATTCACATGTTCCAGGTGTTTCTGAATTTTTTTTTTTTTTTTTTTTGGAGGAAGAAGTAGACATTTCTTGAATAAGAGAGAGGGGAGTTAAACTAGCCTATTATTATGGATTCATCTAATAAAAAGGTTTAAATAAAAGAAAAACAACAACAACAACAACAAAAAAGCCCTGCAGATTAATTGAGGAGTGTGGACATCTTATTTAAGACCATGAGGTACCTTTCCATCTGTTCATCTTTTTGTGTGTCCCTCATTAGCATTTTAAAGTATTTCTCCTACATATTGCTAATTTCTAAAGTTTAGACCTTATCATTTCATCTCTTTCATTACTATTGTAAATGGGATCATTTTTTCTGGTATATCTTCTGATTGTTATTTGAATATATGTGGGTTTTAATTTCTATATATTAATCTTGTATATAGTCAACTTACTGAATTCTCTCATCATTTGTATAGTTTTCCAATAGATTACCTTGAGTTTTCTCAGTAATCAGCCAAAATATATACAAATAATATTACCTCTTTCTTTCCAATTTTTAGAGCTCGTATTTCCTTCTCCAGTTCAATTGTGTTGGCTGTATATCCAGAGCAATGTCAAATACTATTGCCACTAAGAGACAACCTTCTCTTCTCCCTGACCATGACAGAAGCGTTTCTAGTGTTTAGCTTTTTTGGTTTCAGTATATATATCTTTTATCATTTTAAGTAAGTGTACATTTACTTCTATTTTATTAAATTATTTTATCAATAAGCGGCATTGAATTTTTTAAAAAGCCTTTTCAGCATCTACAGGAAAGCTGTTATAATTTTTTTAACTTTTTACCTATTAACAAATCCTGCCTCTATTAAATAAATCCCTTTTAATTACGACTTGTGTTTTTTTAGTATGTGCTTTCATTTTTACATTTTGGTGCAATTTTAAGTGAATAAAAGTTCATAATTGTTACATCACTATAAAATATTTTTCTTTATCCTTTTTACTGTTTGTTTTGCCTTGAATTCCATTTTTCTGACATCAACATCATTATAATTTCTTGCTTTTTTAGCATATACTCAATATATATTATTTCCATTCCTTCATTTTCAACTTTTCTGTGTCATTTTGTTTCAGCTCTCTCTTATAAACAACATATAGCTACCTATTCTTTCGAGATTTCTTTTCCTCCCATTTTGCTGTTTTTTAATAGACAATTTAACCTATTCACATTTATTGTGATTACTGATTCCTTAGGACTCATTACTGCCATCCTATTATGTGCTTTATATTTGCCATGTTTTTTATTTTTTTTCTCTCACTTTTCCTCTCTTTATCAGTTGATTCTGTCTCCTTGGTGACATTTCTGATGTTCAAAAGCTTGCCTTTAAATTTGTAACTCCAATATTTGAATTTTACTTTTTTTCTTTCACAGCCTATTCTTAGACAGTGTCTCTCATCATCATCCACTGAGCAAAGCACAAACCTTGGTCCCCTTATGCATCCTTCCACTCTTTCTCCTCCCCAGCTGCAATGTTAATACCACTTGGGATTTCAGCTCCAGATGGGATTTTCTTTTCAGTGAAGACTTATTTAGACTGATCAACAAATTCTACTGATTTCCTTGCTTACCACTGCTTCTTGAACCTGTTATCTTTCTCTTGACTTTATTTCCATTGTGTTGGAGCACATCATCTTGCAGATATGATTGAAAGCGATATATTTTCTCACCCTTGGATATCTAAAATTGTTTCTATATATTTTGCCTTCACACTTGAATGATAGTTTGGTTGTTTGGAGTCATTTTCCCTCAGCTCTCTGAAGGTATTGCACCTACGGACCTCCAGCATATTGCACTGTGGTTCCAGGTTACTAACAGTCCCTTATTTTACAGATGAAGATGGCAAAACCCAGAAGGGAAAAGGACTTGCCCAAGATCACACATTCAAGGTCAAAACTGGCATTAGATACAGAATCTCCTTATTCTCAGTTCAGCATACCTCTCTCTCTCTCTCTTTTTTTTTTTTTTTACTTTATTTTGTACATTTAATAATTGAAAATATAAACAAAGACTAAAAAGTAAACACAGATGAATAAATATATACATTTCTCAATTAAATGTAATAGATACATACAATTTTTTTTTAATCAAACAATATGTTACACAATGTATTTGGTTCATAGTAACACATTCATACAGTATTTGTCCTTTTGTGTCTGGCTTGCTTCACTCAACATAATGTCCTCCAGGCTCATCCATGTGGTCATATGCTTTATGACTCCATTTCTTCTTACAGCTGCATAATATTCCATCGTGTGAATAGACCACAGTTTATCTATTCGTCTGTTGATGGACACCTGGGTTGTTTCCAATTTTTGGCAATGGTGAATAATGTTGCTATGAACATTGGTGTGCAGATATCTGTTCGTGTCACTGCTCTCAGTTCTTCTGGGTATATACCCAGTAGTGGTATAGCAGGGTCACATGGCAAGTCTATATTCAACTTCTTTAGGAACTGCCAAACAGTCCTCCATAGTGGCTATACCATTCTGCATTCCCACCAACAGTGAAGAAGTGATCCTATCTCTCTACATCCTCTCCAACACTTGTAGTTCTCTGTCTTTTTAATAGTGGCCATTCTGATAGGTGTGAAATGATATCTCATTGTAGTTTTTATTTGCATTTCCCTAATCATGAGTGATGTTGAGCATTTCTTCATGTGTTTGTTTGTTGTTTTGTTTTGTTTTGTTTTGTTTTGTTGCCATATTTATTTCTTCTTTGGAGAAATGTCTATTCAAGTCTTTCACCCATTTTTTAATTGGGTCGTGTGTCTTTTTATTGTTGAGTTGTAATATCTCTTTTTATATCCTGGATATTAAACCCTTATCAGATATGTGATTTCCAAATATTTTTTCCCACTGAGTTGGCTGCCTTTTCACCCTTCTGACAAAGTCCTGTGAGGTGCAAAAGTGTTGAATTTTGAGGAGGTCCCATTTATCTATTTTTTCTTTTGTTGCACGTGCTTTGGTGTAAGGTCCAAGAAACCACCACCTACTACAAGGTCTTAAAGATGTTTCCCTACATTTTCTTCTAGTAGTTTTATGGTCCTGGCTTTTATATTTAGATCTTTGATCCATTTTGAGTTGATTCTTGTATAAGGGGTGAGATAGGGGTCCTCTTTCATTCTTTTGGTTATAGATATCCAGTTCTCCCAACACCATTTATTGAAGAGACTGTTTTTTCCCATTAGCGTGGGCTTGGTTTGTTTGTCAAAAACCAGTTGACTGTATAGGTGAGGGTATATTTCTGGGTTCTCAATTCTATTCCACTGTCTATCTTTATGCCAATACCATGCTGTTTTGACCACTGTAGCTTTGTTTCAAGGTCAGGCAGTGAAATTCCTCCCACGTTGTTCTTCTTTTTTAGAATACTTTTGGCTATTCAGGTGCACTTACCCTTCCAGATGAATTTGGTAATTGCCTTCTCTAATTCTATAAAGTAAGCTGTTGGGATTTTGATTGGTATTGCATTGAATCTATAAATCAGTTTGGGCAAGATTGGCATCTTCACGATATTTATTTTTCCAATCCATAAATACGGAATGTCTTTCCATTTGTTTAGGTCTTTTTTTAAAATTTCTTTTAGCATTGTTTTGTAGTTTTCTGCATATAGGTCCTGTACTTCTTTGGTTAAATTAACTCCTAGGTATTTGAGTCTTTTTGTTGCTATTGAAAATGGAATTTTCCCCCTGATTTCCTCCTCAGGTTGTTCAGCACTAGTGTACAAAAACATTACTGATTTTTGCGTGTTGATCTTATATCCTGCCACTTTGCTGAACTCATTTATTAGTTCAAGTAGCTTTGTTGTGGATACTTCTGGATTTTCTAAGTACAGGATCATGTCACCTGCAAACAGTGAGAGTTTTACTTCCTCTTTTCCTGTTTGGACGCCTTTAATTTTTTTTTTTTTCTTGTCTAATTGCCCTAGCTAGAACTTCTAGTACAATGTTGAATAACAATGGTGACAGTGGGCATCTTTGTCTTGTTCCTGATCTTAGAGGGAAAGCTTTCAACCTTTCCCCATTAAGTATGATGTTGGCTGTGGGTTTTTCATATATGCCTTTTATCATATTGAGGAATTTTCCTTTTATTCCTATCTTTTGAAGTATTTTTATCAAAAAAAGATGCTGGATTTTATCGAATGCCTTTTCTGCATCTATTGAGATGGTCATGTGTATACCTCTCTTTTTTAAATAAGTAATACATGAATGTCTTTGAAAAATTAGAAAATAAAGGTGAGCATCAAGAAGGGAGTAAAAATTATCCATAACCCCACTTTGCAAAGGTCCAGGATTAACATTTTGACATTAATCTTTCTAGACATTTTCCTATGCACACATGTAAATTTTTTCCTAGCATTGTTTGTAAGTTCTTACATTTTTTAAAATATAAAGATGGAGTCACACTATATATGCTTCTCCTTAAGAATATATTTTGCAAATATTCCCATGTCAATAAACACTACAACAGCATCCTTTTTTTTTTTTTTTTTTTTTTTGAGGTACCAGGGCAGGAGATTGAACCCAGGCCCTTGAATGTGGGATGCTGGTACTCAACCACTGAGTCACATAGGCTCCCCTGAGTTGGCTTTTTTGTTTGTTTGCTGGTTGTTTGTTTTTAGGAGGCACCGGGAACTGAACCCGGGACCTCCCATGTGGGAAGCAGGAGCTCAACCACTTGAGCCACATCCACTCCCAATAGCATCATTCTTGATTGTTGTTCACTGTTACAAATCAACCCTTCAATTAATAGTCTCCTAACTCTTCATACAAAAATTCAAGTCAGATAGACAATGGTTTAATATTAGCTTTTCCACCTGCGTGGCCTTGGACAAATTCTAACTTCTCTGACAAATTCTAACTTCTCTGACTCATTTGTAGAATGAGATAAACACCATATATTGCCTACGTTTTTCACCATTATTAAAATAAGTAAGGGCCATGAAAAACTTGGCATGGTGTCTGGTGTATTATAGCTGCTAAATTAACAGCTGCTATTATGATAGTGATGATCATGACTTGCCACTTTATCTCCTAAGAACCCTGCCTGGTAAGAAAAGAGACAAATAATGGGAACCCTGCTCCCCTTCAAACATCCCCCAAAGGAATGCTGATTTGAGCTTACTGTCCAGGGGCTGTTATGAAATAGAGCCAGCTCCAGACTAAAATGAATTATCTGTCACCCGGTCCCTCAGCACCAACCCACCGCCCTTCAGAAGTTCTTCCACCACCATGGAACGATTGGGGGCTGGCTGGTGGGTTCCCCAGGAGTGAGCAGACCAGGGTATGCAGAGGGCACAGCCGGTACCCACTGCTCCAAAGAAAGTAAAGCTGGCCAGGGCCAGGATTTGACAGGAACCAGTTCCCTTTTTTTTTTTTTTTTTTTAAGCCTGCTGTCCAGGAAATTCTGTACAGGACACCAGGAAGGTCTGTGGGCCGCAGATCAGGACAGATTCCCAGGGAACCAAGCGTAGACAACGTCCCTGATTTAAAGGGAAAGGCGCTTTGCGTTTTCTGCTTTTATTGCTTTCACTTCCCGTTCCTCTTTGTGTGGAAAGAAGGAGGGGCAGGAGCGAAAGTAAAGAGGAGAGATCTAGGCGGCAAGCGGAAGAGCAGGGAGAATATCAAGGTTTCTCACAGTGGAGCGAGGAGTGAGGAGTGAGCTGTGGAGAAGCGCCCGCTGCGAGCCGGGAACCTTCCGGTGCTTTATGAGCATGGGCTCCACCGCTCACATGGGTTGGAGGCTACTCCCTCCAATGTAGATATGAGAAAGTCACTCTAAGAGGCTGACCACTAATATTCATAGCTACCATCACTGTGAAAGTAGATATTATCACCCCGGCTCTGGAGCACGTTTAACCAAGGCTTAGAGAGGGAGAATCTGAAACTGGATCTGCGGCCCCCTGCACCCAGGCTTTGAAAGCAGAGTCTTATTTCCTGGGTCTAACTTTCCTGAAGAAACTGCCTGCTCAGGTCACCTCCCTCACTGTCACCTGACACCCCCTGGGACTTTCTGCACACACCCCACCCCCACCCCACCCCAGTCCTCTGGCAGCCGGATCACAGAAACCTTTCTGAAGCTCTGGATTCAATAACAGTTCTCCTTTCCTCTAAGGGCTTGGAAGGAAAATCGGAACGGTGGCGGGTCCTAAAAATTCATTCGTTCATCCATTTGTTCATTCATTCATTGATTCAGCACAGACCTAGTGAGACCTAGTTGGGAGCTGGCAATACGGAGATGAGCAAGACACAGAACTTGGACGGATAGTCTGGCTCAGCCCAGTATTCCAGGCTGGAAATTATTTTCCTTCAGAATTTGGAAGGTATTGTTCCATTGCCTTGTAGCTGCCAAGGTTGCTATGGGGAAGTCTGACAGGATATAAGCATGAAAAAATATATATTTCTTTCAATTTATGGGTATTGGTCTTTCAAACAGCTACTAAATTCGTAGGACAAAAATACTGGTTAAGTGGTTTGAACCTAACTACTTAATGAATGGAAATATTGGGTGTTTCTTTTGGCCCAGGGGGCTGTGTAAAAATTTCCGAGACACTGGGTGCCAAGAACTGAGAAAGTTTGGGAACCTCTGCTCTAGGATAAATCCTTAAAATTGCATTTGCTGAGTCAAAGGGTAAACAAGCCTGACTTTTTACATAGAAATGCAAATTGCCTTCCAGAGGTTTTAATTTATAATCTCACAGACTATGAGCATGAAAGACAGTTTAAAAAGCAACATTGATATAGGGATTCCAAATAGCTGATTTCTTCCTGCTGGACAACTGTCTTGTCACAAGGAATCCAAGGACATTTTTGTTGTCCCATTAACACTTATTTCCACATATGCAAATTAATCATTTCATTGGGAAAAAAAATCTGAGGTTTGTTGAAAAGCATTAGGAGAAAATATACCAAAATGTCAACAGTGTTTCTTTCTGAATGGCGGGATTTCCAGTCATTTTTTCTTTAGAATCTTCTACATTGTCTGGATTTTTTACAATGATCATATTCAAACTAATAATCAAAATTGTTTTTTAAAAAGCATCTTAAATAAACCTACATATGCTATAATTAAAAAATAATAATATTGAAATTAAAAAAAAAAACTTTAATAAAAGCCCTGAACATTTTGGATTAAATTTGTACCCAAATTCCACTAATAAGACCTAAGAACACGGTACCAAAATATCTACCTCCTGTCATCCTCCTTTTGAGAAATGAAACCCCTGGTCATAAAAATAGCCTTTGCTTACAGATAAAAGGGAGAGAACTTGAAAAAAGAAAAAGGAAAAGCAGAAGGGAAACTGTCTGTGAGCAAGTTTAAATTCAGACAAGTGTCTGAGGGGTTGAAAAATGGAAAGAGGCTCCCTAAGTCACAGCCTTCCTTGGTGGTCCAAGGAGGTGCCGATGATTTTCTAAGAGGCGCCGATTTTACATGTGGCTGCTGATTAATTTTAGAAGGCCCTGGCATTCTAACTGAGTCATCCCAAGGTGGCCTGATTGGAACTAATCAGGCGAGCCTGTTTCAGGCTGGCTGTCTTCTCAAGTGTCCCAGGCATCTGGGGTTCTGCAAGCTCCTGGATGTGGGAGGCCTGTTACCGGCAGCAAGAACCACTTCACCAACAGGGGGACCTGGTCACCAGCTGAAAGGTGTCAAGAACCACCTCCAAGCATGCAAAGGTGTTTCTGTCACTTGCAACCAAAGAGTTCTGACTAATATTCAGGCTGCACATCGGTTTATCCAAATAAAGGAGAAATAGGGAACTCAGAGTCATGGGGCGACGTAAAGACCTCACAATGTGATCACACCAAGAAAGCAGACCACAGCCTTAGGAAGTACCTACTGTATACAAACATGGTGGAGCAATGATTCCCAAACTCAACCAATTGTATCCCCTAGGAGCTGATTAAAAATAAATGCCCAGTGACCAGCCCAGCCAGCTGATTCAGCTGATCTAATGTTTGCCACTCAGCCCTGTATTTGGGGGACACAGTGACACACAGCCCTGTCCTCAGTAGGCTTCCAGTATATGAGGAACTTCCTGTGACCAGAGGGAATGGACAGTGCTGACAACTGGTCTGGGCCACCCCTGGGGCCTGGGGCTGGGGTAGGTCCTCTCCAAAACCCAGGGGAAGAACAGCAGTGGAGAGTTCCCAAAGGAAATGTGGTCCTACTGCTATGGCCAAGGGGAATGGATGCTGGGCAGGCAAAAATCAGCAAATCACCCTCAGTCTGATGTCCCAAGAGCTTATCATCTCCAGAAGCTTCAGCCTCCAAGAATCCACAGGATATACACCCTGAAATGGACATCAATTGTTTGGCTCCCCATTTCTCTCAAAAAGGCCCCTCCTTCTTTTGAGGATTTGCCCCCTCCCTCTCCCAGCCATGCACTCTGACCCACCTTCCCAGCCTCAGGTCCTGAAGTTGCAGACTTTCGTTTATTGCCATACGTACAAAATCATTCTCTTTATGGAAAAGGGCAAGGGGACTAAAAATAAACAAGAAATTTCTAACAGTTTTCAACACAGTTAGATCCAGCACATCTGAATGTATGTCATTCAAATCTACTAGTTCAGTAATTGAGCTCAGGAATTAGCTCACGGGAGAGCGTGGGCCCAGGTTGGGGCAATCCGGGATTTTCTGAAAGATAGCAACTATATGCGGAAGTGAACCTGGAAGCTGCCTCACCTGTGGCGTGAAGGCCACATCCAAAAAGAAGCAGGCAGTGAAGGAGAGGACCTGGAAGCACTGGGTCCCCTTTTCCATCACCCCAGCTACTAATATACCCTTCCCAGCAAAATAAATCAACAAAATCTCTCTGCATACAGAAGTTAGGGTTGGGTTTCAGTCACTTGCAACCAAAGATTTATAACTAGTGTTCATGCTATACATCAAATTATCCAAATAGAGATGACCTCACTGCATAACAGACCTCCTTCTTAAACACCACTGATCTGCTCATCAGCCAAATTCAGATTTAGTCATTGGAGAAATCCAACCAGAATGGTTTTGGTTAAATCAAGATATGCTTCCCAGAGGAGTTAAATATGAGGCTGGCTTTTGAAGGGAAAACAGTTCTGCAGACTGAGGATCTCTTTGTTCCAGGAAAGGCTGTAAATAATGATGACTCCACGGGAAGATCTTCAGAGGCACAAATACTGTACTCTTGCTATTCTTAGCTGCATGGCGAAGTTGAGGAAGAGCTCAGGATCCCCGTGGCTACATGTCCCTGGGGAAAGATGAGCTGGACCTTCAGCTGTGCTGCCCTGCTTAGCTCTGAGCCTTCTGGTCCCTGACTCACATTGCAGCCAGGGATCAAAGCCGAGGGGCTCCGGGAGGCCTCTCTTGAGAGTGCCCCAGTTGGAAGTGTGTCCAGGTGACCTGGCTCTTAGATCTGCAGGGGCCAGCTTGCTGCATTCTGACAGCTCGAGGGCCCCCTGCCCTTCGGCTGCACAATACTAGCAACTTAACCCTCATCATGGTCCTTGCCTGGCCTGAGCCGCCAGCACCTGGCACCAGTTACAGGACCCTGCAGAAATTCTCAGAGGTCTCTGCTGAGAAGTCTGAGTAATATAGGTCAATGGGTCTTCCCCAACAGCAGGGTTTCCTGGAATCTCCTAAAATTTTTCATAAGTATTTTTGACAGTGTTATTGAGATATAGTTTCCATACCACACAATTCACCCATTTAAAGTGTGCAATCCAATGGTTTTTTAGTATACGCACAGAGTTGTGCGATCCATTTTAGAACATTTTCAACATGCCCAAAAGAAACTCCTTATCCTGGAAGCTATCAGCCCCCAATTGCCCCTTCCACTGCAGCCCTAGGTAACATTGATATATTTCCTGTCCCTATGGTTTGGACTCTTTTGGAATCTCATGAAAATTGAATCATGTAATCACATAATATGTGACTGGCTTCTTTCACTTAGCATAATGTTTTCAAGGTTCATTCATGTCGTAGCATGGATCAGTACATTTTTATGGCTTAATAACATTCTGTTGTATGGATACACCACATTTTATTTATCCATTCATCAGTTGATGGACATTTGGATGGTTTCCACTTTTAGGCTATTATGAATAATGCTGCACTAAATATTCATGTACAAGTTTTTGTGTGGACATACGTTTTAAATTCTCTTGGGTATATGTCTAGGTGTGAAATTTCTGGATAAAATGATAACGTTATGGTTAACTTATTGTGGTACTGGCAGACTGTTTTCCAGTGTTCAATAGAAATGTCAAGAGCAGACATCCTTGTCTTGGTCCTGATCTTAGGGGGATGCTTTAAGTATGATGTTTGCTGTGGGTTGGTTGGTTTGTTTTTTAATAGAAGCCCTTTATTGGGTTGAGGAAGTTCCCTTCTATTCCTAGTTTGTTGAGGGTTTTTATCATGTAAGGGTTTTGGATTTTGTCAAAATGTTTTCACTATGTCTATTGAGATGATCATGTGCTTTTCATTTTTAACCTGTTGACATGGTGTATGTCGGGCATTGAATCACGTTCCCCATGTTCAAGTCTTAATTTGTGTTCCAGTAGGTGTGAACCCATTTGTAAAAGGACCTTTAAAGATGTTAGTATTAGTTAAGGTATAGACTCATTTGTGAACAGGAACTTTGAATGTCTTATTTAGATGAAGCCAAATTGGATTAGGGTGGGCCTTAATCCCTTTGACTGGAGTCCTTATATGGTAGGGGAAATTCGGAAGTAGAAATTAGTAGAAGCCAGAAGTCCATGAAAATCAGAGGAGCCAACACAAAGAGAGAGCTTGCTGGAAGGCTACATACTCAGGAGAAAGCAAGCCCTGCCAGTACCTTGACCAGCTCCAAAATGGTGGGACAGTAAATTCCTGTTGCTTAAGCCAGCCAGAGTGTGGAATGTGTCATAGCAGCCCTGGAAAGCTAAGACAGTTATAGCATTAGTTGATTCTTGTTTGTTAAAACCAATCTTGCCTTCTGGTGATAAATCCCACTTGGGGTGATTTACACATTGCTGGATTTTCTTTGCTAGTATTTTGTTTTAAGATTTTTGTGTCTATATTAATAAGAGATATTGTCAGTAGTTTTATTTTTGTGACATCCTTGTCTGGTTTGGTACTAAGGGAATACTGGCCTCATCGAATGCGTTGAAAACTGTCTCCTCCTTTTATATTTTTTGAAGAGTTTCTGAAGAATTAGTATTAACTCTTCTTTAAATGTTTGGTAGTATTTATCAGTAAAGCCATCTGGGTCTAGGCTTTCCTTTGAGGATAATTTCTTAGTTTTTTTTATTACTAATTCAATCTCTTTACTTATTATAGGTAAGTTTATTCAGGTTTTCTTTGTGTGTGTGTGTGTGTGTGTGTCTGTGTCAATGGTTTGCGTCTGTCTAGAAATTTGACAATTTCATCTGTTATCTAGTTTATTGGTATATGATTGTTTGTGGTATTCCTTTATAATCCTTTTTATTTCTGTAGGGTCAGTAGTTATATCGTGTCTTTTTTGTAGTTTTGGTTATTTGAGTCTTCTTTCTTTTTTCTTGGTCAAACAACTAAAGCTTTGACACTTTTGTTGATCTTTTCAAATAACTAACTTTTGCTTTCATTGATTTTCTCTATTGTACTTTCATTCTGTTTCATTTATTTTTATTCTAATTTTTGTTATTTCTTTCCTTCTGTTTATTTTACATTTAGTTTGCTTTACTTTTTCTAGTGTCATAAGGTAGGAGGCTAGATTATCAATTTTAAATCTTTCATTTTTTAACTTAAGCATCTACAACTATAGCTTATAATCATAAGCACTGCTTTAGCTGCATCCCATAAGTTTTGTTATATTTTATCTTTTTTTTTTTTTTTTTTTTTGGTGAGGTACCGGGGCCAGGGATTGAACCCGGAACCTCAGAAGTGGAAAGCCAGCGCTCAACCACTGAGCCACATTGGCTTCCCTGGGTTGGTTTTTTCTTTTGTTTGTTTGTTGTTTTTGATTTTAGGAGGCACCAGGGACCGAACCCAGAACCTCACATGTGGGAAGCAGGCGCTCAACCTCTAGAGCCACATCCTCTCCCTATCTTCATTTTTATTCATCAAAAATATATTATTCTACAGGTGTCCATCAACTGATGAATGTATTTAAAAATTGTGGTGTATACATGTGAGGGACTATTTTGTAGCGGTAAGAAGAAATAAAGTCGTGACGCATATGACAACATGGATGAAACTGGAGGACATTATGTTGAGTGAAGCAAGCCAGACACAAAAGGACAAATACTGTATGATTGTGCTATTATGAACTAAATATATTGTGTAAACTCATAAAGTTAATAGTTAGAATATAGGTCATCAGAAAATAGAATGAAGGTAGAGAATGGAAAGCTGAGGGTTAATCTGTGCAGAATTGGTGGGGAAGAAACTTGTTTGTAAATCTTTGGAAATGAATAGAAATGGCGAAAGCATATCATGGTGTTTGTAACTAGCAGGGCTATTATATGGGTACAACAGTGGTTGAAAGGATAAGTCCAAGGTCATGTATATTACTAGAAGGAAAGCTAGAGAATGCAACATGGGACTGTATAACAGTGAAATCTCATGTAAAATATGAATATGGGTGATATTGCATATATAAGACTGTTTTTACAAAATATAAATACAAATAAACTAGAGGCAGATATAGAATAGCAGCTATGTACAACAGGGGAAGCATAGAGAGATTGAGAGGTGATGAGTTTTGTTTGTTTGTTTCCTGGTTTTTTATTATTGGAATAATGAAAATGCTCTAAAAATGATTATAGTGATGAATGCACAACTATGTGATTATACCAAATACCATTGACTGTACACTTTGGATGAACTTATGCATTATTAATATGTATCAATAAAATTGATTTGTTAAAAAAAGTATATTCTAATTTGCTTTGTGATTTATTCTGTGATTCATTGGTTATTTAGTAATACATTGTTAATTTCCACACATTTGTGATGAGTTTCTCAAATTTTCTTCTGATATTGATTTCTAATATTATACCATTGCAGGCAGAGAATATACTTTATATTATTTCAATCTTTTTAAATTTATTGAGGTTTTTTTAATGACCTAGGAGATGATTTACCCTGGAGAATGTTCCATGTACATTTGAGAAGAATGTATATAGGCATACCTCAGAAATATTGAGGGGTCAGTTCCAGACCACTACAATAAAGCCAATATCACAATAAAATGAGTTGCACAAAGTTCTTCGTTTATATAAAAATTATGTTTACACTATACTGTAGTCTAGTAAGTGTGCAATAGCATTATGTCTATAAAAACAATGTGCATACCTTAATTAAAAAATACTTTATTGGGAAGCAAATGTGGCTCAACCAGTTGGGCACCTGCCTACCACATGGAAGGTCCCAGGTTCAGTCCCGGTGCCTCCTAAAGAAGACAAGGAGATGCCACACCCACCGCAACGAGCTAGACACCTAAACGAGCAGAAGCCACAAGGCAGCGGACGCCACGGCCCGTGGGAAGAGGATGTGGCTCAGGCCATTGGGCACTTACCTCCCACGTGGGAGATCCCAGGTTGATTCCTGGTGCCTCCTGGAGAAGGCGAGCAAACAATGAGCAGATATATGAGAGAACCATCTGGGGGGGGGAGGGTCAGGGGTGGATAAAAATAAATAATAAATAAATAAATATTTTTAAAAATATTTTATTGCTAAAAAATGCTAATCATCATCTGAGCCTTCAGAGAGTCATAATTTCTTTGCTGGTGGAGGGTCTTGGTTGATGTTGATGGTTACTGACTGATTAAGAGTGGTGGGTTTCTGAAAGTTGGGGAGGCTGCTGCCATTTCTTAAAATAAGACAATGCAGTTTGCCACATAGATTGACTCTCCCTTTCATGAAAGATTTCTCTGTAGTATGTGATGCTGTTTGGTAGCATTTTACCCACAGCAGAACTTCTTTCAAAACTGGAGACAATCCTCTCAAACTCTGCTGCTGCTTTATCAACTAAGTCTATGAAATATTCTAAGTCCTTTCTTGTCATTTCACAGCATCTTCACCAAGAGTAGATTCCATCTCAACAAATTACTTTCCTTGCTTACCCATAAGAAGCAGCTCCTCCTTCCATTAAACTTTTATCATGAGATTGCAGGAATTTAGCCACATCGTCGGTCTCCACTTCTAATTCTAGTTCCTTGCTCCACTGAAGTCTTGAACCCCTCAAAGTCATCCATGAGAGTTGGAATCAACTTCTTCCAAACTCCTGTTATTGTTGTTATTTTGACCACCTTCTATGAATCAGGAATATTCTTAATGACATCCAGAGTGGTAAATCCTTTCCAGAAGGTTTTCAATTTACTTTGCCTGGTTCCATCAGAAGAATCATTAGTGATCTATGGCAACTATAGCCTTACAAAATGTATTTCTTAAATCATAGGACTTGACAGTCAAAATAACTCCTTGATCATGAGCTACAGAATGGATGTTGTGTTAACAGGCACGAAAACAACATTAATTGTGTTGTACGTCTCCATCAGAGCTCTTGGGAGACCAGGTGCATAGTCAATGAGCAGTAATATTTTGAAAGGAATCTTTTTCTCTGAGCAGTAGGTCTCCACACTGGTCTTCAAACATTCAGTTAATCATCTTGTAAACAGATGTGCTGTCATCCAGGCTGCATTTTTCCATTTATAGATCACAGGTAGAGTAGATTTAGCATAATTCTTAAGGGCTCTAAGATTTTCAAAATAATAAATGAACACTGGCTTCAACTTAAAGACACAAGCTGCATTAGCCCCAAACAGCAGAGTCAGCCTGTCTGAAGCCAGGTATTGACTTCTATTTAGCTATGAAAGTCTTAGATGGCATCTTCTTCCAATAGAAGGCTGTTTCATCTACACTGAGAATCTGCTGTTTGGTGTAGCCACCTTCATCAATGGTCTTAGCTAGATCTTCTGAATCACTTGCTGCAGCTTCTCCATCAGCACTTGCTGCAGCTTCTCCATCAGCACTTGCTGCTTCATCTTGCACTTTTCTGTTATGGAGACAGCTTCTTTCCTGAAACCTCATGAACTGATAGCTTAAGACTTTTCTTCTGCAGCTTCCTCACCTCTCTCAGACATCACAGAATTGATGTGAGTTAGGGTCTTGCTCTGGATTAGGCTTTGGATTCCAGGAATGTTGTGGCTGGTTTGAGCTTCTATCCAGACCACTAAAACTTTCTCCATATCAGCATAAGGCTGTTTTGCTTTTTTTTTCATTCATGTGTTTACTGGAGTAACACTTTTCATTTCCTTCAAGAACTTTTCCTTTGCATTCCCTACTTGGCTAACTGGTGCAACCGGGGCTGGAGACTGCACCTGGGACCTCATTGTGTGTGGGAAGCCACGGCTCAATGACTCAGCTACACCAGCTCCCTCGAGTTGGTTTTTTCATTTGTTTGTTTGTTTTTGTTTTTAGGAGGTACTGGTGATTGAATCCGGGACTTTGTATGTGGAAAGCAGGCGCTCAACTACTTGAGCTACGTCCGCTCCTTTTTCGGTCTAGATTTTAACCTAAATCAGCTTTCAACACGCCTTCCTTACTAAGCTTAATCATTTCTAGCTTTTGATTTAAGGGGAGAGACGTGTGACTCTTCCTTTCACTTGAACACTTAGAGGCCATTGTAGGGTAATTACTTGGCCTAATTTCAATATTTGTGTGTCTCAGAGAATAGGAAAGCCTGAGGAAAGGGAGAAAGATGGGGAAACAGCGAGTCAGTGAAGTAGTCAGAACACACACAACATTTATTGATTAAGTTCACCGTCTTATATGGGTGTAGTTCATGGCACCCCAAAACAAATTACAATAATAACATCAAAGATCACTGATCACAGGTCACCATAACAGATATATTAATAATGAAAACTTTTGAAATATTGTGAAAATTACCAAAGTGTGACACAGAGACCCAAAGTGATCACATGCTGTTTGAAAAAATGGCACCAATAGACTTGTTCAATGCACGATTGCCACAAGCCTTCTATTTGTAGAAAACACAATATCTGCAAAGCACAATAAAGCAAAGTGCAATAAAATAAGTTATGCCTGTATTTTGGTTGTCTGGCACAGGGTTCTATATGTGTCTTTTCAGTCTAGTTGTTTTATAGTGATGTTTGAGTCTTCTATTTCCTTCTTGTTCTTCTGTCTAGTTGTTCCATTACTGAAACTGGTGTATGAAGTCTCCAGTTATTACTGTTGAATTGTCTATTACCCCCTTCAATTATGTCAGTTTTTGCTTCATATATTTTGGGGCTCTGTTATTAGGTGCATATCTTTATAATTGTTTTATCTTCCTAATTGTTTGAACTTTTTATTATTATAAAATTCCCTCTTTAATTATATTCCACATGGATCACTTTGGTTGTTTGGAGCCTCTTTGAATGCACACACACAGATCACTAAAGCACCACCATGGATCAGTAAGCCCTGAATTCCCCGTGTTTGAATGCATGTGGGTTGTTAAGCCACCGCCATCGGTGAATCTGTTTTCAAGGGCCATGGTTGCACAGGCCAGAGAGTCACCACTATGAGATACATAAACCAAGGGGATCTGGGTGTGGGAGAGGGGTTTGCACCAGTAACTTTGTCTCACCATTCTGGTACTTTTTTATTTTGAGTTGATCTCCTGACTCATTTGTCCTCAGAGTTCCAAGATAGTTAAATCTGCCCTTTTATCTAACTGTCTGTAAGTGAGAACATTCATGGAAATGCCTTACACCACCATCTTGATTACATCATTCGCCTCTTTTAAGCTTTTTGGTTAGTCTGTTGTTTGATCCAACTGTTATCCACTGCCTCAGACTGCCATGAAGTTAATCAATTGCCTGTAATTGTTTGTAACACAAGCTCCTAGGAGAAACTTTTTTTTTTTTTTTTTTTTTTAATTTAGCTTTCATTGTGTGTAGATTTTTGCTTTGTGGGATTTCAGAATCAGGTTAAATGCTAATAGCCTTGCAAATGGGGGTCTTCCAGAGAACTAAGTCAAATAATGACAATTCTCTGGTAGTGAGGCTTTAAGAGAAGTCCAGCCCATTTCTGCTTCCTCAGGTGGTTGCAGGCTGCTGGTTTTAACTGCAAATGTGGGCTATTATTTCAAGGCTAACACAGGGGGTGGTACTAGCATAAGTTAAAATGCTATGAAGCTCACTATTCTTACTGAAATTCAGCCATTTTTCTTGAATGAATGCCCCCCAGATTGCTGCAAACCTTTGGTTAGTTTCCAGAGTCTTAAAAAACGTTTATTTGGACAATGTTTTGCCAATTTTCTCATTGTTTTTATGGAGAGAATTATCAGAGATCCTTGTTCCAACATTTTCACTGATACCTGCTTCATGTGTTTTTGCATTCTACTCCACAAAATGTCCAAGTATTTTCATATAAAAATAAGATTTTAAATTCACTATGGAATGAAATCACCTCTCCAGGAATATATACTGAGTCCATCTTGGGACTTTATATCCCCCAGCACACTGCAAATAAGTACAGGACATTATAACATTCTAATTATATGTTGTCTCCTCCACCAGACTATTACCTTCCTGGGTGCAGGAACCAAGTATCTTTCATTTCTATCAACTCTTCCAGGCACAGAGTTTGGCATAGAGTGACTGTAAATAAGGAGCCAAAATGAATGGTCTTAGTTATTCTTATTTACCTGAATGCCCCAACATTGGGCAGGACAGCCCAGTAGTACCTGGGGGAAATGCCTGAATAGTGCTACTAGACTGAATTCAATACTTATTTCAATACTAGACTGATTTAATACTCTTGTATAAATCTTGGTCATTCCCAAACTGTGGGAACTCTGTCATGAGTTCTAAGAGGTTTCCTGGTGGAAATCACCATCTTAAATTATAGGCTAAATGCCTCTGATGCTACCAGAAAAGAAATTTCTTTTAAAATGAAATAATCTTGTGAACTAGAGAATGGTTATTTCCATGGACATTTCCATCACAGCTTCTTTCTCTGAATTTAAACAGGAGCTGCTCAAAAGACCAATATGAATGGTGAACTCCAACGGCCTATCCCAATCCAATATTCTTCCAGCCAGTGCATATATGCACGTTTTCATAAGATTACAAAACCAACAAGAAATGACCTCTTATGTTCAGATTTGTTGCTATTGTTGAATATCATATATATATTTATATGTGTCTGTGTGTGTACATATATAAAATATATATTTATATATGGATGTACATAAGTGTGTATATACATATAAGTAGACATAGACATAGACATAGACATAGACATAGACATAGACATAGAC